>JAQKAK010000008.1:2400000-3000000 GCA_028829675.1 Penicillium tannophilum
TGTAAGGCAAGCCCTCCACCCTATGCAATGGAAAGAAGAGGCTCATGTTGCTCCATCACTGCCCATCCAAGGAGGCCGTGTAGATGGGATGATGCCGAACGGCCGCCAGACACCCAGGGGTGGAAATTCCAAGTTTCATTAAAACACATTGCGAGCCTTTCGAACCTTTCCCACATCAGGGATGTACGACGTATCGCTTTTGTTTGCAAGGCCCAGTTTGTGACAGCGTATTAGAGAAATTTGTACTATACCCTATCTAGCGTTAATGTAGTGCGTATTCTATGAAATGGCACGGAAACGGAATGCTTATAATCCCCGGGCTTTTGAAAGAAGTGTTTGGTGAGCAATGCAGGGAGAGTTTCTTGCGCAAGTAGAATAGGGGATTGGACAGGAACTACGGCTTTCTCAGTCCTTCGCATGCTTAGTTGAAGACTAAAATCCGAGAAAGAGAGATATGCAACGCAGAACTCGCCGCACTCTAGAATGCCCTGTTCGCTGGCTGGATAACATGGAAAATGTTTCTTTCTCGTCCTTTTTCAAGGTATTATCTTACCGAGGAATGTGCAAATCGCACACGGTCGTCAGTGGAATCCACGACAACAAGATTTGCACAGCAGCCAATAACAAATTCCTTTCGCGGGATCTTCTCGGCACTCCATACAGTATCCTCTAAGTCAAAGGCGATCGCCTCTCGTAATTCTTCGACATGAAGCGGATTCGTTGCAAAGCTAACCCATTTAAGTACCTTGAGAACTCGACTGTCCTTGCGATTGATTCTATCAATGCAACGGCTATATATGGCTTCTAGACTCTTTGGCAGCTTAGCTAGTGCCGATTGTATTGCTGCATCATCGAAGCATGTGTCCCACAGAATCTCTAGCTGGAGATAAACCCATAGAAACCTATATTGGTCAGCGCATTATTCACGTAATGCAGCTCTTGTAGAAGATTGGATATACATACATTCCTAAAGACTCTGCCAAAAGCGTCTGCCGAATCTTTTCAATCAGTACAGGATCATCTATAAGTTTCCGGCATATGTTCTTATCAATGATGCTTGATTCGATGTAAGTTTTGATATCTTGCATGACGCCCGCTGATGTCGAGATTTAACGGATCCCAGGTATGAATATATTGATATTTATGTATCCTGGAACTTGGTCTCTACTTAGCAACAAAATCCGCGATTTTTTCTGGGGGCTTGTGTCAATGAATAGCAACCTGACGAGCTCCAAAAAAGATTTGGCATGTTTTTGATCCAGAGCATCAACTCCATCAACGACATAAATCGTATCTGGGGAATGGTGGAATAGGCGGGTAAATATATACTTGAGGTCGTCAAAGTCTGGCTTAACCCTCTTATGTCCAAAAAACTTCCTTATCTCTTTCGCGACACCTTCCGGATACGGCCTGTGCATCCGGTGCAAGTATTCGCATAATTATTTGATGAGACTAGAGAGGATAGACGACACATCTAAGCCTGCGTGGCCATCACCCTCGCAATAGAAAAAGACGGTTGGAGAGCCGAGCTCATATTTACCTGCCTCTATCACTACAGTTCTATTGATTATTAGATTATAATAATCAAAGAAAGAGCACTGGAAGACGAACGCTATCATCGTTTTACCCGAGCCAACTGATAAATAATTGCAGATCAGTATTATGCTCAAGGCTCGTATATAGAAAGAAGGCTTACTCTTTCCCGAGCACCATAAAGCTGAAACTCTCTTCTCAATGAACCAGGCCTTAAAATCCGGGTGATCAAGGAACCAGCGTGTGGTACCAGTGAGTCGTTTGCCACTAAGTCTTTAATGGACTTTCTCGTGATTATAGCTTAAAATACGCTCGAGTAGACTCTCAAGATCTTGGCCATCTACAATCAGTTAGGTAAGAACTCCTAAAGCCACCAACGCACTCACCATGTTGAACTATCTCACTGTTGGAATATTTCACCTCAGATGGTGGCTTTCTTTTGTAGCAGGATACTAGAGTTCCGTTAGTTAAAAACGATTCATTACGCGACTTGATAAAACAACATACCGTCGGCAACTAATCCTACTAGCACAGTGTCTTCCACATGGCTTGTATATACCATGGAGAGAAGCTCTTTGCCGTATGTAGCTGCCGTTACTGCTACATAGTCTTGCCACTGCTTATTTTTGTGCGAGTCGCAATAGTCGCAGATCCCTCGAATAACAAGGCATGGAAAGTTGTCCATCAAGCCAGCCGCCTCCATTTCAAAGCAGAGGATGTCAAGATCCTGGGCCAGGCTATCCCTACTGTAGCTATGCTTCACGACTTGGTTACCAGAGGCAATCAGACCGTAATGGATAACCGGATCGTGGCTAGCCCGAGCAGGTCGTATTACGAGTCTCCGTATATCGTAGTCGTTGCAAGTATCTCCTTCAGGGTGATCGTATTCAGAGTCAAACAATAAATCCTGATTTTCACCGCGATATGCGAACTTCTCCTTCACCCTAGGGTTCCTAGCGATCGCCTCTAAAAGAATAGTTGGTATTTTGCTTCGTTCCAATCCATGCTCTGCTTGTAGTTTTGCAACCGCTGTTAACAGGACTGGTGGGGGCTTATTCAACATGCCAGTACGTTCAAAGCGGCCCCCAGCCACCTTTTTCCCATAGTCGTACTGTATGACCCCTCCCGAGTCCCTTGTCGGCTTGCTAACCACCACATCACCCAGCCGGATGTCAACCTTTCCGCTCGGAACCCCTCCTCCGATACCTACCATCATGAAGAAGCGTATTGATTCGAAAGTGGACTGCATTTGTGTAGCCACTGTTGTGGCGGAAGTTGTCCCGTAAACACCTGATGGAAGGCATGCGATAGCCACATTATGTCCAGAGATCCGGCCTAAGATGTATGTATTACTATCTTTAGGCCTCGTCGATAGATTGTAATGTCTCTCATCCAGCATGGCCGCAGCTGCGGCCATCTCCAAGGGAAGGGCACAGATCCATGCGACCGTGTAATCTCGATGGCGAAAACATTCTGTCGCAGTCGCCATACGGATCTGACCCAATAATTGTTGTCGGTTTTCGCTGCGTAATGGATTCGGGATGGACGATAAGGCTGGCCAGGCCTAGAGAAATGCGCCTTCGTGATGATGAAAGAAAAATCAATCCAGCTTATAAGTGTCGGAGTTGAAGGCAGTGCAAGTAAGCCTCACCCAGATCGGAGATGGTACCCCGCTCCATGTGATCTATCATTGGGTTGGCGCCACGTCTCGAACGTCGATCAAGTCGATAAATGTACCTTAGAATGAAGCATTCATTTGACTTGCAAACATGAGGCTTGTATGGACTTCGGCCCCTGACTCATCCTCCGTCTTGGGCTAGATCAACTGCGAGGCTGACTTCAGTGTTGGCCAAAAGTCCTCTTGGTATGACCCAAACCCGGCTTCTCGCCCTGTCTATTGCGCACTCATATTGGTTGTCGCGCGACGCTAAAGCCGCAGACATCTTTCATATTTGCAGTGTGTTCCTTTACAATGACCTGCATTCGACAATGCAAAATATATCGATCCAATTCTAATCTTCAATCCTTGGAAAACAACCCCAAATTATAGGTTGATGTGCGTCTTATAATCTACTATCCCCGCAATATACTAGCATCTAGCCAAGATTAAGCAGAAATACATATCTGATTAACTTGAAATTGATTCTAGACAAGCGTTGATGGGCTGTTCCCCAAACACAGACTACCCAAATTCCCGTGATTCACCTACTGCAGCCACTCCTGAACCCATTTCTGGATCCATTCCAGCTTCACCGCGTCCACCTCGCGTAATTTCTCGCTGACTTGGGCGGTACTCTGCACATCCAGCGCATTCTCGGGCGTCGTCTGAGCCATCGCGGCTTCGAAAAACTCCAGCAGCTTCGCGGCCGGGTTCTGTGAAAGTTGAAGCTGCAATTCTTTCTCCCCAGCCTGGCTGGGAAGCTCGACATCGCGTCGAACACGTAGCACCCACTCCTGCTCGGGGATTGTCTCCAGGGCCTTCCCAGAAATTTTACAAAGGGTATTGGCGACGATGGGCCGGATCTCCTTCCAGGATTGAGGGTGCAGGTTCACCAGGTGGTAGAAGTTCAACGCAGAGCTGCTTCTGAGAAGGGCCAAGTCGACGAGAATATCCGCGAGGAGGTCAACCGGCACCCAGTCGATGCGGTCCAGAGCTGAACCTATGGCATCGGGGACAGCGTGTAGGTGTAGCGAGCTTAGGATGAGGCTAGGGAACCACTCAGACTTGTTCCATAGGCCGCGAGACCTGATAGGCCCAGCTACCTGACCTACCCGAGCCACAGCCACTTGGATGGAATGAGCTGAAGCGAGACTGTCGTAGCTCTGTTGCGCCGCATATGCTAGGAGATGCTCAGCCACATATTTACTGTTGGCATAGCCGTTCGGCGCCGGGGTTGTGGTGGTGACGATGCTCTCAGGGGTAAGACCGGTATCGGTATGGTGGCCAATAGTCGAGCTAATTGAGGAGATGAAGAATAGGCGCGGGGAGTATGTGCCTTGACCACTGAAGTTGATGAGGTTGACCACACCTAGCAGGTGGGGCTTGAATGAGGCTAGCGATAGGTTGAAGTTGACAGGCCATGCATTGTGAATGACTAGCGTGGTGCTTTCCTGCAACTCTTGTAGCTGCTCGGGCTGTAGACCAAGATCCGCCTGGCTGAGATCGGCCCTCCAAAAAGTCACCCGTGCTTGTGCTTTATCCAGGGGATCAAGCCCGTAAGCAGTACTGCGCTCCTGCTGGCGGTCACGAGCTCGGTCATCTCGGTTCAGGCAGTAAACATGCTTCACGCCGGGGCTCTTCAACAGTGTGTCGAGCATATAAGTGCCCAGTTGACCGGTGGACCCAGTCAGAATAAGAATTTGAGTGGCAGGCGTTACTTGGGAGGGCTGCTGGGCCTTGGAAATATTAATCTGTCCGATGAGGTCCTGTAGTAGCTGGTCCCGCTCTTGTAGGAGAGCCTGGATATTATCGGTGGAATCCTCGAGGCCCTGGTGCACATTGCAAAGAGCTTGAGCAAGCCCTGCTACCGTCGGATGCGAGTAAATGAAGTTCGGAGTGAGGGAGACAATTTTGAGACCCTTCTTAAGCGCCCGCGTAGCTGTGATCGCCTGCAGGGAGTCAAAGCCAAGATTGAACCAATTCTCAGTGTCGGTGAACTTGTCCGGATTCCAGCCTGTAATGGCTAGAATCGATGTTCTGATAAACTGAGTCACCTGTGCGGTATCATCCAGCCCGCCTGGGCCGACTACTTGAGCTATCGTGTCCGCACTAGCGTAGAGATCCTCGAGCTCCTGCGCGTACAAAGCCAGCGTGCCGGCACGTTGGACCGTTCCCTTGCCTGCGCGAAGCATCGGCCTGTCGGGTGATGTGAATAGAATATGGCTCTTAGCGATGCGGGCATGGGCAGGCGCAGAGCTGTTCGCTTGCTCTATATTGGGCCAGAGCTCCTCAATGATCGCGTCACGGCTCTCAGCAGGCTTTCCACCTCGCTCAATGATAAGCGCTGCTTGGAAGCGTTGTGCACCGGCCACTAGGCACCCGGTGACCTCTGGGTTGCATGCAATGATATGCTGCTCCATCGAGACAGGGTTGGTCTTCTCCCCATTCAAGAAGACGATCACATCGTCCACACGGGCTGATGGGCGCCACAGATCAGCCTTTGTAGGATGGCGGACCATGAGGTCATTTGTATGATATTCCCGCTGACTCGCAAACGCTTGTATGGAGAATGGGAACTGATGGGCTTCGCGGTCTGGAGTGCGCACCAAGACGGCCTCGTACTCCTCGCCGGAGACATGGCGGAATTCCACCCCTAGCTCCGGATGAAAGTTAAGATACCTCCAATCCGTCAAGAAATTGCGGTCTGCAGCGTGGACCACATTCATAATGCCTAGTTCTGAAGCGCCGTATCCATTCATCAGTTCTACCTTAGCTGCGACTTTGTTGCCAATGGCCTGTGGCAGGTCGCCTCCACAGTAGATGATATACTCTAGGTGAGTACTGCAATAACCGAGAAGCTCGGGGTCTTGTGCTAGCTCAAGCACAATCGAGGGCACAACAATAGCCCACTCGAATGGGATTTGTTTCCTTGCAGCCACTAAGCCTGCAGCGGTCGGGAGACCAGAAGCAGTAGGCATAATAAGGGTCACATCTGCCGGCATCGTGATAAAAAGGATATGACCGATTCCAGCTGCCTAAGTCCAATTTTAGTAGTGCTCTCCTATTATTGTTGTCCATCCGATGATAAGCTTACATGGAATGGAGGCATTGTCAAATACATTCTCTTCCCGAAACCTTTACTATCCTGACCTTTAGAACCTGCAGCAGCTTTTAGTCTTTGCATGCGTACATGCTTCGCAGCACTTTCGTGAGTCCAGGTAATAGGCTTGGGAATTCCTGTGGACCCTGAGGTATGAAGTACAACAATTCGATCAGTAGCCGCTTCCGGGTATGTCTTGCGGTATTCAAAGACGGGAAATTCGGCTGTCAGGAGTGTGTCTAGACTTGGAACTTCCACGACCTTGAGTGGGAGGGCTTCGACCATAGCAGTCACAAAAGGGGGTCGCGGCGTGGGAACCAGCAGTGTAGTGCAGTCAAGCTTTTTCAGTAAGGCTTGCTGGGCTGTTAAGCTGTTACGGGGCGAGGGTAAAAACATCTACTCTTGTTGTTAGTACTTGATTGCATGTTCTTCCAAGAAGGCAGATCATACGCAGAAGCCGGCCTTGACAGCCCCCAGAACCAAAGCAGGGTACCGCAGGTCATTCGGACCTAGATAGGCTAACACCTCCTCTTTACCTGGCTCCCCATTACCGGGGCTCAAGCTCTCTGCTAAACAATGTGCGACACCATTGATGGCGTTGGCAAAGGCCTTGTAGGTAATCTGCCTGTAGCCACCCTCATAATTCATGGGATTGACGGGATATTCCGCGTAGAGAGCATGAGGCTTGACCTTGGCGTAGTGGTCGACAAGATTTGGAGTGAGCTGGGTGGAGGGATCCAATTCCGGGGAACAAGAGATAGCCATGATTAAGACCCTGGTAGAAAATGAAGAATGGGAATGATTGGATTTTTTCCTAGCAGCGCCAGCGCGACTTGTCCTTATTTAAGGGAGAAAAAAGCAACAGAGCCCATATGCGCGATTGACAAGGTATAGCAGGGGGGAACGGAAACGGAACAAAGAAATCTAGTTTACATTTCTTTACAAGGGTTTGGAACTCCACTACCTAGCGGGGCTTTATACAGCTTCGAACAACATGGGGGCTCATTCCTAAAGAGGGGAGCACTTGTTTGCAGCACACTCGACGATGGTGCGGGTTGCTTCAGCAGGACAAAGCCACCATACAAACCAGCGCAGGTCATGCGACAAGAGGTAAGCTACATATAGCGTTCGGGTCAGAGAGGTGTATAAATGTGCTATATCTAGAAAGGCTAGATGTGTTACTGTTACCACACACCAATATCCTGATATCCTAGTAGCCAAATACTGGTCAGAAAACTAGACATTATGGCGTGCAGAGCTAGGAAAGGTAATCGGGGAAATCCGTGCCGTTTTAATTTTTTATTCCGTGGTGCATATGGGGGCCAAATACGATGATTCAAGCCGGGACAACAAATCTCTTTTGTTTCCAAAACTCCAGAACATGTTTAAAGATGGTAACAATAGACTGGTACCAAGCAAATGACACGAAGCAGAACTTTTGAAGATAAAAATGCTATCAGGGGTAAGCTCAGATATCACCTGGATACGCCAATACTCGGTAGTTATAACGCCGAAGTTTTACTGTATCGCTTGAACTGAAACATTTCAACTAACGTAAAGAAATGTGGATTCGTGTAACCAATCGCCTACTAGTGATAAGTGACCATGAAATATTCATAAAAGGAAACATATTCTAATGATCGCAGCATAAATTTAAAATTACATTGAACCTTTAGAGGGCTGAAGGTTTTCTCAAATGTCTCGAATGATACCATCCACCCAATTGATACGTAGGAGGTGGCCCCACGAGCGCAATACCCAATTGAACTTTATCTTTCCATGTGAGCAGCTAGGTACCTTCCACAGTGCGAAGAAGTTAACTTCAAAGTTGTGGTTTGGCCAATTCCGCTAGCAGGGTGCCAACTTCCAGGTTTTTCCCCAAAGAATCATTATCTTCCCAATTATGCATTCAACTCTAATATGATTTACATGAGTATGACTGGCAGTATCTAGGTTAGAATCGTTCACTCTCCGCCGGTTCTTGCGATAAACTTTGCCCCCCGCGCATGGCCGTCTATAGCAATCTCAGGCATCCCTAATGCATCAGCGATGCCAAAGGTCGCATGAACCCCATTAGGAGCTTCATGTAACTCGACTTCCGTGCCATTCTTCTTCATGCTGCGCGCAAACTGGACGATTTGATCATAAAGCACCTCGGACGTGCCAACTTGAATGAAAAGAGGAACATTCAATGTGTACTCGTTTCCAAGCGGCGAAAAATATGGATGGCTTTCAGACCAGCCAGGGGGAATATAGCTACTTGTTCCCCAGTAACCGAGATCGTATTCAAGGTAATCAGTTTGATAATTGCGATTTTTCACAATATTCGTGAGAGCCTTTTGAGTCATATCAACCCAGGGCGACCACAATAGTGCGCAACGAGGTAAAGGAATTCTCTGATTCTCCGTGATGATATATCGTAACATTGCTAAAATCAGATTCCCACCTGCGGACTCTCCAGAGAGCACGATCTGCGAAGGTGGGATCTTCAGAGTCTCTAAAGCGTAGACGTAGGCGGTGATTGCGTCCTGAACGGCAGCTGGGAAGGTCTTGTCTGCGTCTAAGGATAGTCGATATTGAATTGAAAGAATTGGCCATCCAGTGAGCTCGCTGGATTTAGTGGGTCCCCAGCCACATCCATCCGCAGATCGTGGGCCAAAAAGCACGAATGCGCTTGGGTGGAAATGGATGATCAATCTTCGAGGGGTTTGAGAGGGATTAGTCGGGTACCAAACAGCACCAATTGACACAGGCTGGATAGCTGGCATGGAATTCAGTGTTCCTTTATAGACAGCTGATCCATCGGAAATAGTCAATTGCGGATTGAGCACAACAAATCGATCACCATCTGCGCCCGGCTCCAAAGACTTTGAGGTGCGATATCTCATCGCCACCCGGTATCGTATCATTAAGGCGATAACCTGCAAGGTTACTGCTGTCTTCCATGACCATGCAGGATTGGGACGGTTGGACTTAGGAATATACCACAACCACCATGTCACCAAACGGACAGGGAGGGTGAGCAAGGTATATGCAGCGAACAAAGTTGAAGCTGACATGACCATTTGATGATATTAAAAGTTGGTCATTAGTAAAATGCAGTGGCCAAGAGATGTCTGGACAACGGAAATCAATCATTCGTGATAAATACTCGGGTTTCGGGAGCTGGGTGGGTAATGAATAATGGCTTCCACCTACTTTCCAACCGAGACCGGGGGTAGGGGTTGGAGGATTTACTCCGCACCTGCGGGTATATGCAGTCTGAGTAGATTAATGAATGACCAACGTAACTCATTCGCGATTGCCCTGGGGCTTATGGACAAATGTGCCCAAACAATAAGTGTGGGCAAAGAAAACCAAGGTTTGAGAAAATCGCCCCCAAAATGAAGGCGCGGGAGACCAATCAAGATATTAAAACCCGCTGCAACGTCAAACAACGAGTCATGTATCAAAGCTAGCGTTGTGATCGACACGCAGCCTCGCCATCTCGAATTTGTTGGCCCCGTGCTCAGGTTTGGGGGCCAAAAGTCGAATCGGAAGATCCCTGTCAGATCTTTAACACCACCCACTAATCTTTGAAATTCAGCCTACACGCTTTCCTTCTTGCAACATCCTCGCGTTAAAGCTTGAAACAATTCTGTCGCCTTGCCCTGGCTCCTCATCGGCGTTTTCGCTGTCGGTTCCGTTAGCGTGGATGCAGCTGCGGCCGCGCAGTGAATGACTGGATCTGTCGTTGCTCGAGGTTGTCTCGGAACTAAGCGTAGCTGATTGCAAGACTGACGAGGTTGCTTATTTTCCTAAAACTCAGTGCTTGAGACTCTTACAAGGGCGCACAGGGAGATCGCAATACAAGTGATCGGCCATATACCAACGGAGCCACTCTAGATGATCGAAACGCTTCCAGCAATGTTGACACAGATAGCGTTGCAGATTCTGACAACTTTGTCTGTATGTTTGTTAAATTGCTTTGAAGATCCTTCGTGCTCATGGAATGCATCATAAAGCTGATCATCATGCGCCCCTTGATATCAATAGAGATCTTCAAACTGTGATATGCCTTCTTCTGACTGCAAAGTCTTTCAAGGCATTTCCGATACATATTGGACAGCCGGGCCTTTATGCGCTTCATGCTTTGCACCTACTTTGTTCACACCATTCTTCACCTAAGCAGGCGGTACATTGCGCACCCCATATTCTCGACCCATATTCACGAAATTACCACTTTGCACTGTCTTCCCGCGATCGAATTTCAAGGCTTCCTGATAAATAGTCAATATATGATCAGAAGCCCTTACATGCCGCATGCGCGCACTTACCCTCACAACAACTGACATCTCCCGATTACATTCCGCAACCATTATACCAAGCTACAAGACGACGGTAAGTTTCGCTTTCTTCTTTCCACCTTTTGCATAATATGAGTCCGTTCTAATGAATGTCTAATACATACGACCATAGGGTGTGGAGAACAGGGCTTCCCGTCCGCTCAGCCGTACTTAAGCCACACGCCGGTTAGTTAGTAGTATGGTGGGTGACCACATGCGAATCCTGACTGTTGTATGTTTTTGCCCACCCACTTTTCTTTTGGCTCGTCTAGGAAACCCCCCTTGCCGCCCTATCTATCCTTCAGTCCTTCACCTGAATACATAGCATGCCCCGGGTCTCTGCTGAACTTATTTCACACCTAGCCACCTCCGCTACGTTCCGAGCTATCGGGTTAAATCGGAGAACCCGAATCCACAATGATCAAGCTCTTCTGATTTTGATTACCTTAAGTATCTTTTTACAGTACGGAGTACAGAGTAATAAACGATCGTTTTATCAACCTAGGTGTCTGCTTGCTTTCTTTGGAGGATTTCGTACTGTTTTGGATATGTCCCGGGCGTGTCTTCCACCATGTGATCCCTTGCACTTTCCCCAGACACGAACATAACGACTATAGCAGGAAAGTAGACTGGCAGAAAGTCGTCATATCTCGCCGTACATGAAAACACAACCCTAGAGCTTTTAACTTCTGTCTATGTTTAGTAGTATACTCCTGCCGGTTTTAGCCTTTTAAAAAAATCGTATACCGTATCCTAGACAACACTGCATTGGAATCAACAATAGACTCGAGAGAACCAACAAAACACCCACAATCGTGGATTTTCAACCTCCGTTTTACCCATCTGCCGTTCTTCAATTGGTCAATAGGATAACAGTGCTGTTTGTGCTTCCATGTGGTGGTTTCGAGCTACTTTCTGGTATCGAACGAGTCATGCCGATAGAGCCTCAACATCATCTCACAAAAGCAATACTCTTGGGGTTTTTTGCTTGTAAAGATTGTAGGAAGTGAGAAGCAAGAACACATATACACATTGAAGATCGCATGAATGACATAATATATAGCGCTGAACTATTCGAAGAATATCATACCATCCGGAATAGATAAGCGCTCGCTCCATAGCAATTCAATGCAGTTTCGCTTGGGTCTTTTCATCTGCTCCTCGGAAGCATACGATCGTCCGCAAAGACCATTCTAAAGTGACTGATCAGCACTCTCAATTCACCCGATATAAACATCCGGCCACGGGTCATCCTCTTCGATGAATGCATGTTGCATCTTCATATCGTCGCCATCCTGCATATTCTCCCAGAGACTCCATAGCGCATATGTCCAGCATTTCATCCATCCGGGGAAAATATCATACTGATCGATAGCCGGGAATGCTTCAAGAACCTTCACATATCTTAAGGGCTCATGGAAATTCTCTGTTTCAGTTTCAGCCACAGTTGCATCTTTCAGCGTTTGTAGAGATTCTTCATCAATAATAATGCACATTCGAAACTTCGTCCATTTATCTCGCATGCCTTGCGCATCCACCCATGTCTCAAAATGAGTGCGAATTTCGTCGAGAGATGCTCCATGGAATTGTGCAGGGTCTTCCATAATCGTCGATCGGTACTTAGGCCAATCTTCGGAGACATAATTTCGAGGACGATCAGCACCAGCGCTCACAAACTGCTTTTTAATACAGGTCTCGATGAACCTGATAATGTCTGAGAAAACAGCATTCGATTCGGCAGAGTAGGTCGTGCGATAAATGACATATCCCCAGTCTGGAAAAACAGAAAGTCTGCCATGGAGTTCTTCCATATTCACAACTGGTTTAGGGTAGGGTGTAGTCGATACAAGTGTTTTCAATCAGATTCGGTGGTTTCGCGACGGAAGAAAATGTGAGGAAGGGAAGTTCTTAGTCCCGGCGTGTTTGCCTTGTTATACGCTAAGGGTGTCCATGCCAAGGCCAACTAAAGCCAACCAGATTTGCTAAGGGCAAGTTCCGAGCTTCCCAACATGATTACGGGTATCGATGCCAAGTGTTAGTATGGGTGTCCTAAGGGTTGAATTGGATAAGGGTGATAACATAAGTAGCATAGAAGTATGCTGGATATATTGGTATTGATGATAATATAATCACTAGAGAACTCTAGGGGTGTTCTCTCGTGATCCTATTTCTATTATATAACTTACCTAATTAGCTACCCGAGTAACTTGACTAACGTATTCCACAAGTGAGTCGGCCATACAAGCGGCCCGGCGACTCCAAACCACATGGTAAATTTGATCTAATTATTTCTATATCTCAACAACCACATGTGTCAAATATATCAAATTCTCGGTGTCATTTCTTTATGCTAACAGAAGTTGGATCTAGAAGCTCAGTGTAATTTAATGTAAGGTTTTATAAAGTTACCAAAAAATGCGCTATGATCTGGCTCAGGCCATTTCAGCTGCAGCTATATATCTTTGACTCAGCTATCTTCAGAAATTTATCAAAACCAGGTGGCATACTGCGGGAGGCATTATAAATACATCTTTATTAAGAGAATGTGGGAGAAGCTATTGTCGTCAATTTGTTAAATCGTAATTTATCGCATTTAGTATGTGTTTTGGGGGTGGCCGGGCCGCTTGTATGGCCGACTCGCTTGTGGAATACGTTAAGCCGGCAAGAAGACACGCCAAATCACCAGCGGCGGGGTTTGTTTGTTCACTGTGCATTTGAGGAACTTATGCCGCGATCTATCCATGGGTACTCGAGATGAAATTCTAGACGTCTGCTTATCTTCAAAATTTTTTTTTTTTTTTTTTTCGCATTTTCTCTAGTTCAAAGTGAGAGAGGTCTATGCAGAAAAGACTCGATTTTTTTGATGGGTATAATCTGGAGCACCAGGTCGCGTGGAGGTCGAGTTCAAGCTTATGAGTGCCTGCGTTGGAACAAGACCAGAGGCCATTTCCTCATAATTATCCAAAGAATTACATACATATATGTCGAAATTGAGTATTCTCCATCAGTGTTCGCGCCTCACGTACATGCTGATTGGTGGACTAGTTGACGGGTCTCCCCACGACCCAAACAACCCAACAGGGCCCGACTCATCTAACCCATCTCCGCGATACTTCCACCGCTAAACCCAACACATCAAAGAAAGAGCAATGACATCCCAATTCCGTCCCCTACAGCCAATAGGGCAGGATATCTACTTGTACCAACCCTTAGATCCAAGTCCAAGTCCAAGTCTAAATCTAAATCCGACGGACTCTCCAGCTCTCATAACACTCTGTACGTGGCTCGGAGGCGCAACACCAAAGCGCATTCAAACATACATAAATGGCTATCGATCCCTTTATCCAGACTCCGCCATTCTACTTATCACTACGCGCATACTGGAAATCAGTGCTCTTCCATTCAGTGTTCTCCATGCGCGATTAGGCCCCGCCCGCGATGTGATTCGACAACTGAGCAGTCCCACAGCAGATGGGGCTCCTCCTTCTATCCTTCTGCACATTTTTTCTCATGGAGGCTGCAACACTGCTATTCAGCTAGCTATATCTCTATTCAGAGATTCGAACCACCCCTCCTTCGAAATTGGGAAATATCTCGGTGTCGTAATCGTTGATTGTTGTCCGGGAGATACATCCTTTATCCGGGCTTATCAGGCTGCGGCGCTTTCCCTTCCGAGCTCTATACCAGGTCAACTGGTAGGCAAAGTGCTGCTTTACCCTGTCATTGGGCTTATCCATGGTCTTCAGACGACTGGATGGATGAGCTCTGTTCGGGATTTGCGGAAACAGCTAAATGATCCTCAAGTCTTTGGAACCTCGGCTGCTAGGTTATACCTATATTCCACCGCCGACCGAATGGTTGGGTGTGAGGACGTGGAATCTCATCAGAGAGAGGCTAAATCTCTTGTGGGGTGTGTGGTTAAGGGTATTGCATTTCCGCATAGTCCGCACTGTGCCTTGGTGAGGGATCATTCTGATCGATATTGGGGGAGAGATAAAGAGGTTTTGGAAGGAATGGAGAAGCGAGAAGCCTGAGGTGGTGAGCTCTGTACTAAACGAGCGGCTTCGCAGCCGACTATAACGAAGGCGGAGAACTCAAAAGCGCGATTCGTCATAGTCCACAACCAGATGGCTCAAAGTGTATTATGCTAGGTCTTCTTATTTTCGTCATGGAGGGTGATCTATGCAAAACAAGAGGTTATACGCAACCATACTCTAGTGGATATAGTCGAAAGCTTGCTTAGTGACGAAGTTCAAGAGTTTCGAGATTGGTCAACGCTGTCGGGACAACTCTGTCGAGTTACTTGGGATTGGTGTGTTCAATGCAGATGGTAAAACCTGGGAACACGGTCGTGCCTTGGTCAGACCGAATTTTACCCGGAAGCAGGTTGCTGACTTGGGCCTCTTCGAGAAACATGTTCAGCGTCTGTTTCAAGCCATGCCAACTAATGGGACCAAAGTGGAAATATAGGCTAATCGACCTATATATGTTTCAGTGTGCTGCCTTTAAGCGTTCCCCTCTTCACTAGTCAGACTATTAGAGTGGCGTTGTATGAGTCTAAAACCCTTTACACTACTTATATAATATTCTACCATATCTCCTGCTAGCCAAAGTCTCTTTATTTTTGGCTAATTACGCTCAGTGCGTAGGACTTATCAAACTAAACATCTCTTAATAACGTACTATCCATGCATTATATACAAGAATTGTGTTTCAACCTATGTTCACTTATCGAGTCAGCGTGCTGCGTATTGGTGGGCGGTAAGCTACTTAGTAAGCGATCTGGAAGGCTTGTTTCAAACTCATGAAACACAATGTAACCAACTGAATGGCTTACTCAGCTATGAGAATTATAGGAGTAATCCTGCAGATAACAATAACGTTGAAACGACCTGCCTGTAAGCGAAATTGTTTACATACTCCTGCCGGAGAATTGATCTTGTTGAAATTACTTGAATTGACAAAGTCGAGATGCTCGGATGTTTGATCTTATTTTATGATCATACCACCTTGATTAAGTTCCGAAATATCAGAACTGCCCCACAGTGAGATCTGTGGTTTGTGCAGCTCATATGTTCGCGGTCTTGTGGGGAGACCAATACTTCGAAAACCATCCCCGGATTTCTTTTCATCAGAGTTACCTTTATATTCTCATAAAAAGAGAAATTAGTTAAAATATTATACATATCATGTTTCCACCACACCACTAGCCACTTGGACAGCTTTTTTGTGAAGTCCTTTGATTAGACTTCCGCAGAGCCCATAAATAGGCCTAACCTTCGGGCCCAAGGCCCAACCAGCAGTGGGCTTTGGGCCTAATTTCCAGGGCCCAACCAAGCCCACGGCCCATCAGTGGGGGCCCATAAGGCCCCCAAGAAAGCCCATTTCTATGCATAACTATAGTCTTGGCGCTCATAAACCTGATGATTAATGCCTGTTTTATACGCATGTTCCAGTCTATAAGCCCATACCTCGGGCCGACGTTTTACCAGGCCTAATCCGGGGGTTCAACTCCTAATCCGGGGGTTCAATTCCACCAAGAATCAAGATATCAAGATTTAACAGCGATAACCTGGTAATTAAGATTATGGATAAAACCAGCTACACTAGGCACTGCAATTTATAAGATTATGCAAAAAAGTTCCATTTCGCTAAGATTTCGTAGTATTCTGGCACTTGGAGAATTACTAAGTGTTAGTATATAGAGATATATATCTTATGTGCACAGTAGTAGGTGTATCTTTCTGTTGCAGTATGACATTTTTGATAGTCAACTTCATAATTTATAGGATTACAGCATTTAACTTTATATCGAAAGTTAAGTAACCTCTTACGCTCGACGCCTATCTTTACGGAAACGTGGTATTTTAGCTATTGTAGAGGTGAGAGATATTCAAAGATATCTCATAAGCCATGGGTGAAATTTTTAAGCGAATAAATTGTAAAATAGGCGGGGAGATAGGTTGTCTAGGGGCTTTCTTAGGCTTTGGATAGGCCGAGTCTACTGGATATACATGATCTAGCTAATGAGATGCTAGGATTAAGATCCTCCGTTTTAATATCGACTGATTACTATGGTCTCTGTTTATATCCACTGTTTATAGCTACTGTTTACTACTGTCCACGTTAGTAGTTCTCTTATTAAGAAGGTAAGTCATATTGAATTTCTCCTCCCTTACCTTAATACGCCTAAAGCTTTTACCTGAAGCCCTCTATCTAATCTAAAGCTATTAACCTATTATATCGTAAAGCTAGTAAACTAAGTGTGGATCTTAGTTAAGTTTCTGCGATATTAAGCCCGACGACCTATTGTTAATTACCTATTCTAATTACCTAGCTACGCTGTCTACCTCTTAGTAGGTTAATAGCTTCTCGTTCGTTTAGCTATTTATTCCTTCGTCTATCGCTCTAGATCCTCTTAAGCGCTTCTAATGTGTTGGTCCTAGTAGGAGAGGCTAATTCTTTCTTTATAATATAATAAACCACACTAATTAGGTCAACTAGTGGTTAGAGACTAACTATAGATCTAATAATAGTAAGATTACTTAGGAATCATAATATAGATTGGCTTTAGAGACCTAGAAATAGTTTAAGTAAGTGGCTTATATAGGTAATAGAAGCCTAAAGGTTATATATAAGCGTTATGATATAATCCTTAAGTACCCTTACGCTACTAAGAAGGATACTAATAGTAAGATTAGTTATTATAGTATAATAATAATCACCTATTATCTTTAGATATTAGCCTGCTAAAAGACTATAGGAGTATAGTAATAAAGGGGGGGATTAAGAGGGTTTCTTCGATTAGTATATAAAGGCCTATTATTCTTTAAAATTGCCACTAATTAGTTATTTCTATTAAAGTAGGGTTATCTATTTATATAAGAGGCCTAGGAGGATAAACTCTTATAGTTTATCACTATTAACTGGCTTCCGTTTAATCTTATTAAATATCTAACCTTCTGTAACTTAGTCTCGCTCTCGTAGTCCGCTCTAAACCTTCTAATTATATAATTGGCTAATATAATTTGATGTTGGCTATCTATTCGTGTTAAAGAACGATAATAGGATATACTTGGCTTACTACTAAAATATACGAAGATCTTAGTTACGCTAGACTATTAGACATCTCTGTTTAGGTAGGCATTTATAGCTATCACTAGCTACTTTATTAACGTTGACTAGGTCTACTATAAGGTGCTACTTGGCTTTAAACCCCTTTACGGCATATATTTAGGTGTGAATCTAAGTGCTATTCTTCTAGAGACGCTCACTTAGTATAAAATTAAGGACTGAGTCTTTAGGTTGACCACTAATAACGCGTTAAATAATAAGACTCTAGTTAATACCCTTTAGTAGTCATTATCTAGCGATATTTATGTTATCCGAATCCCCTACCTTACTTATATTATCTAATTAAGTTTAAACCAACTACTTGATTGTTTAAAAGTGGTCCCACTAAATAATACCGCTAAGACTATATAGATAGACCGCTAAGATACCCTTATAAGGGCGAACGCAAATATATAATATAGGGAGATATCGTATACCTTAAATAAGGTGCGGTATCTTACTATTTATATCCGCGGTAGTCCTTAGCGTCGGGACTTATTCGCTACTATCTAATCTAGGGCCCTAAGGTAGGCGCTTATGCCAATTTAGGATATTAGAACTCGATGGAATTTAACGTTTTTAATACTACGCTGAGTAAAGAGACTCCGCGTGTTTATCACGAAGTACTATGATTAGTTTAACTATAAAGACTTCGTACTTAATAACGATTAATGGCGCTAGATCGACTACCTTCTTTATCTTATAAAGCTATTCTTTAATTATACCCTTACCCTTTTAAAGACTTAAGATGTAATATCGCATCTTATCTTCTAGATCTATAACTTACTCTTTAAGTATATTAAAAGATTAAAGATATAGTTATAATAGAAGCGTGTCGTCTAGAAGAAATAGATACTTATCTCTCTTAAAGCTAGCTATATAAAATTACGTAACTACTATAAAGAGATAGACTATATATAAGGGTATATCTATATGGTCTATATAATACTATCGCTAGATAATAGGTTCTAGTTCTTTCTTTCTAATAACTAGGCGGATACTAAAGAGCTACGTGATTAGTATTAAGTGGCTTTCTAGGATACCCTTACTCCTATCTAGGAATATCTTACTAGTGCTAGTGCCTAAGGCCCGTAAGGGCCTTCCCCTAGATCGATAATAAGATCATTCCTTTATAACCTTATTTAAACCTAAAAGGCTTACTCTAAAGTGACACTAGGCCTAGTTATAGATAAGCTAATATAGTATCTTAATAGTAGTAAGTTTATCTCTATGTTTATCTCTATATTCATAATACTAATCTTATATAGATATAACTGATTCGGAGCCATTATCTTTTTAGAGAGAGAATTAATTCCGTTTCCTGGCTATTACCGCACTTATAAGAGATATCCTTATAATCCCGGCGATAGGCGCTAGGGTAGAACGCCTATTTAATACTACACGCGATATCTACTACTATCGCCGCGGTCATATAAAGTCTAAGACTATTAAAGAGCTAATGCTATTCCTCTACATATCGAGGTTTGACCTTAATATATAGGAAGCTAAGGAGATAGCACAAGATCTCCTATCTAATAAGATTAACGCAATAAGGGAACAAACTGATAAGATGCTAGATGATATCAACGTTAAAGAGATTAGTGATACTAAAGAGTAGGGTAATAGACCTAAATCTATATCTAAGGATCTAATAGATGTTGACGATAAGGTTGAAGATAACGATACTACTATCAGATTCACTACTACACCGTCTCAGGTGCGGATATCGGGGAGAAAAAGGAAGCATATTAATAATAAACTATATAAATATTATTAGATTGGCATGTAGATAGTTTAATCTCATTTGATATCTAATCAATTAATCTCATCAATCTCATTAAATAGTGACTTTATCAATTCTTATAGGAATCAGCCAATTAGGGGCCTTAGACGGTAATTTAAATACTTAAAAATACTCGGAAATTCTACATTACTTATGCAAATGGCAAGAATTGGCATGTTTGCGCTGTTTGGGGCCCATTGGGCCCCCATGAAAGCCCAGTGGGCTTCTACCTTAGGCCCATGGCCCATCGGCGGGCTCGAGGGCTAGGCCCAAAACCCAACCCATTTAAGGGTTGGGCCCAGGTTGGGCTTTGGGCTTTTGGGCCGGTGCGGAAGTCTACCTTTGATGCGACATATCGTCTATATAGCAAGTAAGATTCGAATATCTCTGAAATTACTAACCCTTCACATTCAAACGCAAAGCCCCCCCCCTTTCCGCACAATTGAATTCAAACCTCACGCTATTGCTATCTTCTCCTTTATAACATCGAGAACACACCCTGAAGATAACGCATTTTAGTCATTCGAGCTAGCGACCAGCGGAAGCCCCGACATCATGGATGTGTTGGCTGGAATAGTAGGTTGTATAGCTGGTAAACCTGCAGTGGCCCAACATAGTTGATTTGGCCCGACATTAGCCGAGGTAGCTGTTAGGGTAGAATTGATTGGTGATACCCCTATTCTTCGCAAAGGTAGGCTAGATGTAGACTAAATCTAGTCATGAGCGGGTGTCTTTACAAAGTATCTCGCGGAGTCGCGATGGGGAAATTCTGAATACCAGATGATGCTTGTGCTTATTCTGGCTGTGATAACACGCCAATGATGCAGCAGTGCGCCAGATTCCAAATTTGACTTTGTACCGCTCCCGTATTTGTTGGAAGTTCAAGTCCTGGGACAGCAGATCTTCAACGAAGGGCACCGCTTGACGCCTTTCCATTTCATTTCTTTTGATTGGTCTGTCTTTCGTTGACATTGGAGTGGATGACCTCTGCGATCTCGGGGTAGAAGGATTTCTGTTCGTGTTGAGACTTTCGGTTGCCGGGTGTAAGTCTGGACTAACAAGTTCAACTTCACTAGGCGGACATGACAGTGTGGGGTTTTCATCTTTAGTCACAACTTGAGTCGGGGTTGATCGAACGCTATGATCCATATCTGCTTCCGACTGCTGAGAACTCTCTTCACTTGATTGCGCAAGGATTGTGGCAACAACATCGTTGACTTGGAAGAGTTGTGTCTCATTTATCAGGCATTGGCGGCCTTCTTGGGTCAGATCAATAATCTCGTCATTGGGCGGCAAGCATTCATGATGCTCTTCCAGATGTGAATTTGACTTCGAGTTGTGTCTAGAACTGGGTAGTTCGGTTCCCACTTGTATGTCAAGTTCAAGGTCTTTGCAGCTTTGTTCCAGCGCCGTGTTGAAATCGAGAAATACGGTGTAGCTGTCTGTTACAATCAGTAAAGAAAATTCGTTCTAGAGAAGTGCGCAAGCTCAAGAAAGCTTACCTTTCACCTGGCGAGCCAACGTTTGAAAAGACTCCAAGAATGTTCGCCTGATCTCCAGCTCCATCCGCTGGTCTCTGATTGAGGGGACATTGGGATTCTCCATAGAAAAGGTATTCAAGAGTGCCATTTCCGTCACTGAGATCTCAACCTGGCGGCCTTTCAAATCGCCTCGATATACAATGCCCCCCTCATCACTTTCATGGGACTTGAATAAGCCAGCTTTTAGCCCCTGGACTGTTTTTATCCAATCAAGACAGGTAGAATCTTGGAACTCTTCGCTTTGCCCCATCACACGAGGGCCGTTCCGCTGAAGTCTTTGGCTTATGAAATCGTTTGCCAGGCTGCCCCAAGTCATGTTCTTGTTTTCAGGGTTTTGGAGCACGAAGCATTTCTTGCTGTACAAAATATCCTGAAAGTCCTTGAGATGACTCATAGTCAATTCATGAGAAGTTTTCACAGTTTCGAAATCTCGTAGTGGATGCTGGCGCAAAGTTGCCCAGTCCCAGTCGTGTGTCCGTGGGACATGGTTGGGAGCCCGTGGGCCATCACTGAGAGAATCTATATCCATTTTAATGGGTAGATTCGACATTTCATGGGCAAGGAGCTAGCGAGTCGGAGTAATAGGTAAGAAGGGAGTTTTGGAAGACCACGGAATAGAGATAGCAAGATTTAGTAACAAGATTCGAGAGGACAGGAAAATGCCAAGCGCATATTGAATCACGTAGACTGTTGGCAGTCAAGAAATAGGGGTTGACCAATATTTGAAAAGCTTTCCAATCCTTCGACCAGGATCCAGAAGTACGAAGATAATGAATATCGGTCTTTAATAGGCATAGTTAGGTCTCGTATCACACCGCAGCAATATGCATGGTTATCACACGCTAAGCGAAATCACTATAGCAACTGAACAATACAGGAAACATTACAGTATCTGGCCAAATTAGGTACGGACTTTCCATGACACGCTACAATTTATCACCATAGGAAGTGTAAAACAAACTGTCTTCAACGGTGCAAAATTTAACAATACGTGCGTGGTTGGCCATTGGGGGTATTGGGTTAATTAAAAATGGCCTGGCTAGCTATGCAGGCGTTTGTTGTTTCCATAGCTTTATGTGGCCAGATACTGTATTGTAATATATGATTGGGAATAGGAAGCCACTGAAACAGTTGGATTACAGCGAAACGGCATCCAAAAATAGCCACACCATGTTGGTAGCGATGTGATAGTAAATAAAATCGCAGAGGAATGTAGGCCGTTCGACAAAAAGGCAACATGCTTCGTAAATAGTTTACAGATTTGGCTTCATGCATGGCGCTCGAGGGTTACAAATTCGTAGCTGAAGTCCAATAATACTTGGCGGTCATTTTTATGCTCACTAATTCCGTTTCAATAATATTGTATTAAGTCACTCCATTGGAACCTTCGAAAAATTCTTTGTCTTCAAGGTCTAGTTTTGTAACGTTGATTTTTTTTTCTTCCTGCTGGAGATCCACCATAAATCTCGGAATCGTGCCTTGCAATGAATCTCTTGCTAAGCAGCCGTGAACAAATTCTGGGTTTCCTCCTATTCTATTTCCTCCTTATTTCCGACTACTCCCGCAGGGGAGGCAAAATCACGCTATACCAGCAATGTTCTTTCGCATGGGTGAGAATACTATCAATTTAGTATATGCCGTAATATAATATTAGCACTATCGCATTAACACTCGAACTGAGTATTAGTACTTTTACGATCAGCAGCACCGGGCTATGTAGAGGAGAAAAAGGGCGTTGCTGGACACCTGAAATCGTTCGGCACCAAATCATAAATCACTGTACATACCTTACACGCCTCGCGTAATTTATGTGCTTTTCTTTGTCAACACGTGGATGGGACTTTGTCCAGTATTTAAAAATATCGTGGAGATTACCATGTCGATAAAATAAGTATGGTCTCTTTAATTCGATTATTTATATTGAATATTCCTAGTTCGATACTTTGGGGGTAAGAAAACACCGAGTATTTAATAGTCTCCTAGCTTATTTCAGATCCTTATTTAGTCCACAATTCCCCCCCATAAGCTCGCTGTATCGATCACTACTCGTAAATCTAAACAGGGGTTAAAGGACTACTAAAGCTTATCGTGGCACTGGCCGCACTTCCGCTCTAGCTTAGAGTCCATGTGTCGACCATAAGTAAAGTAATAAGACCGTGACTTATATACATTTTCTTAAGACTTTAGATAGAGACAATGTGAAGTCAAGATCGTCCTGATGGACCTGCACCTTGTCGCTAGGAATGGCAACTGCCCTAAATACTCCGCTCTTCACTATGGGAACGGTCAGGAATTAAGCTTTGTATCTAATAGACCTAGTCCCCTTTCCATTCTTGCATGTCATATGGAAAGGAATTCCCTCGACTTTTGAGGATATTAGAGTTTGGCTCCAAAAATTACCGCTCACTACACTCCTTGTTCAAGTACCAGTAGAGACAAGTAATATGGAGAAATACGCGTACAGAAGTATTTGAATGTTTGTTTTTGATTGGAAGTTTAACGAGGCAGCCCTGCAATGCATCACGTGTGATTTGCAGGTCGACTGTGTAGACTGAGTGACCCCGCTAATTGTCAGCCTCCCCTTCGCAGAGTCACGTATAAGAACCTCTATTCGAAATCAAAAGCACAAAGCAAATTTCAGATTCGTAGGTCTCATTCATCGCGCGAACATGTTGAACAGTTGTCTCGAACCTATTTGGGTTTCAGAAAAAGGGAATAGCGCCCGGGGAAACGTTGAGTGTGGCTGCCCTTTCTCCCTCCTGAATTGTGCCTTGGGCTTACTGTCATTTCCCCCATACTGTAGCTTGATTTTAATTCCTGGCCTTGGGCCTTCTTCCACCAAAGACTGGTCGATAATGTCATCAGAATGGCAATCTTTTCTCGAGCTGACCGAATCTCGCGTTGATATCTACAGCTATAATTACAAGTTGAAGCTGAGCAATGGTTTCTCATTTCGCATGCTCTTGGATGAGGGGCACAGTTTCCTGGCTGCTGTAAATGAGCATCGAGAAGCCGCAAGTTTTCATTCCAAATCTATATTGCTTGTTGAATTTCACTGGCACTAATCCCTGTGTTAATAGATTGCAAGGCCCTTGATGTTTATTGGCCATAGTCTTGGATGTCTGCTCTTGAAGCAGGTGACCGCCCCTCCCCAACATGATTATCTGTCGCTGACTAGCAAGGCTTTGTGTGTCGCAAATGCTCAAAAAGATACCTACTCCTCTTTTCTCAACTCTATTCTTGCTATTATGTTCTTAGGAGCGTTGCACCTGCCATCGAACCCCACAAAATTGATTGAGCGCTACATCCTTATTTTACGCTCTATCCCCAATAATCTTTCGAATCAAGAGTTTGACCGTATAGGACAAGATGCATCAGTGCTTGCCGACACTTGCAAGCTTTTTGACGATATTGATCTCCAAGTGGAGATCCTCTCACTGTACGAATCGGAGAAAACCCGAATTCGTATCGGCACTAGAGACCTCAAAGCGCTTTTTAACCCCTACAGGAGCTACGCTGTTAGTTCATTAGAATGTGAAGCATCAGTGCACGCTAATTCGATTGTTATGACTTAGCTGACCGGCCCCGATGTTTCCTTTGGTGGAGCCGCGCATGAACAACACTTTTCCCTCACTGGCTCACATGCCGAGCTACCTAAGTTTGGGCGGGGAGACCGGACGTGTCATGGGAAGATCAAAGCATGGCTACAATTTGTGCTAAGTAACAGTAACATGAAGGCAGTTGAACGAAGAATGCATCCAGGTAGGTTGCTACCATAGCTATACTTCGTCGATATTATATGACCGCCTGACTTTTACCAATAAAATATGGGTTGAAAAGGCTCCAGTCCCACTATCAGCTTGACAAGCATGTCATCGTATGATGCCGCTAGAATCGGTACATGGCTTCACTATCCAAATCTTGGAATATTGACACTGAGGACATTTCTAGCATTGAAGGACAGCGACCGCAAGGTTTTCAGAGTCCCTACCGGAAGCAATGAAGCAAGAGCTGGCTCTTCCATCGTGAAGGAATGGCAGATTTTACCAATCTTAAATGGGTTTGCGACCACGAGACGGTTCGCAAAGCTTCCGTGTTTTATGATTGAAACTCCTGTGCGCAATCAGACCTTCTTTGCTCGCGAGTCAATCCTCCATCAGCTGGACGAATTCCTTGTCCAGCCAACTCAGGCACCAACGTTTCCTTCCGAAGGCGTACACAAACGGCATGTTGTGCTTTGTGGGACGGCTGGCGTTGGGAAAACATCAATCGCTATTGAATATGCATTTTCGCGGCGAGGGCAGTTTGATGCTATATTTTGGATTCGGTCTGACGAGCCATCGAAGCTCGAGCAGGGTGAGACATGCCTTTCGCTCTTGATTCGTGATCACCAAAAATCTAGGAGATTGACGTAGTATGCTCTAGACTTCAGCCAAATCGCAATCGAACTTGGCCTCCAAGACGCCGATGAGCCAACAAACCCGGTCATATGCCGCGAGTTGGCGAAAGGCTGGCTTGAAAATCCAGTGAAAATGGTTGACCAAGAGAACGATATTCTAAGTCAGACAGAAGCCCGGTGGTTAATAGTCTTTGACAATGCAGACGAGCCGGATATGTTGCAAGATTACTGGCCCTTGTCTTCTAACGGATCCATTCTTGTGACAAGTCGCGACCCGCTCTCAAAGTCAAGCCCCTCCATTGCATCTGAGTCTATTGACGTAAGTCCTCTATCCGACGAAGAGGCTGCTGAGCTTCTTCATCGACTCTCACAGAGGACTGGGGATGAAGAATTTGCTCTCAGAATCGCAGCCCAGCTGGGTGGGCTTCCACTCGCAATTTCCCAGATGGCTGCAGTCATTCGTTATCAGTACCTGTCGTTTTCAGAGTTCTTTGAGAGGTATCAAGATGAATCCGACCGACGTCAACTTCACTCCTTTGATGCAGTCGCTCCAAGGCCAGAGGCTCGAGGTAATATTAGTTCTATCTGGGCTGTAGAGCTCGTGGATTCACAGGCTACATGTATTTTGCAAATATCTGCAATGTTGGATCCTGATTGTATACAGGAGCGCCTCTTTACCGGAACTATCAACGGTGCGGCAGAGCTAAAAGACTTTCCGAGTACTACCTTTCAGTATTCAGCTGCGCGTGCCGAGCTTATCAAGAGGTCTCTCATTTCTCGTAACTCCGAGAAAAAAGAGTTTATGATTCATCGATTGCTTCGGGACTCAATTATATTCAAGATGGACGCTGAGAGACTGTGTGGGGTCTTCTCCTTTGCTGTTGACATTGTTTTGGTTGCATGGGGCACAACTCCGTTAGTACAAAGGCATGACATCAGTCTTTCCAGAAGTCGAGATGGGCTCTTTCCTCACTCGCTCACTTTGAAGAACCTGTTCGAAAAATCTCACGCGGAAATGGATCGCAATTCGAGCATCAAACTGGCTAAACTGATGAATGAGGCCGGTTGGTATGTCTCAAGTGGGCTTCAGCGAATTTGGCATCTATTTTGCTAATGCAACGCGTGATCTAGGCATCAACATGAGAAAGGTAATTCTG
The DNA here is from genome assembly GCA_028829675.1 of Penicillium tannophilum. NCBI lineage: Eukaryota > Fungi > Ascomycota > Eurotiomycetes > Eurotiales > Aspergillaceae > Penicillium > Penicillium tannophilum. The sequence goes on from JAQKAK010000008.1 coordinate 2,426,612, forward strand.
AAGACATCAAGCCATTCCTGAAATTGGCCTTAGAAATATGCCAGCGTTTTCCTGGTCCCGTGTCAAACCAATTGTTGACAGATGTTCACTATGGCCTCGCAGCCGCGGCCAATGAGACCGATGATTCCTCATCTTGCCTCTATCATACGAAACAATTACTTGAGCTACGCCTTGAAGCATATAAAGCCACCAATGAGTATGACATAAGGTTGGCCATTGCACACAATGAATATGGCATAGCTTTGGTAATGAACCGTCAATACAAGGAAGCGATTGTTGAATTCGAAACATCAATTGCGGTCTACCGCGGCTTAGATGATTATTGGCCATCGATGGACACAAACCCCCAGACAAACATGGGATTTACATACTGGATTATGGGTCAGCTTGATCGGTCTGAGGAGATCTTACGCGACCTTCTAGCCGCCCGAGAGCTGAAGTTTGGTGTCAATGATAGGGAGTCATACAGGTATGAATAACAACCCTTAAGTTCCAAAGAAGGCTGTCGAATATATTCTACTACATAGGACTGGAAGGGTGTACCATGGGATTGGGAATGTCTGCTACGATCGTGAATTGTTTGAGGAAAGTCGAACCTGGCATCAAAGGGCGCTTGCTCACTATCAGGACACACTTGGCAATGTACACCACAAAACAGCCGATTTGTGCCATCGGGTTGCTCAACACTGCTTACGTGCTGGTGAACTGGATCATGCACAGTGAGTCTTGTCGATGCGTACGAGATGCGGAAGACCACTGACCCTTCATTAGGACTTTGATCAACCAAGCCTTGAAGGTTTACAGCTTGAGGGAATTGGTATACCTCCCAGAGCGAGCTCGAACAACATTTCTCAAGGCAAGAATGGTAATGCAGTGTGGAGATACTCTGGAAGCCACAAGTCTTTTCAAACAAGCGAGGGATATGAGGTCGCAAATACCAAATGTTCCTACTAAGAAAGATGCAAGCTTGACCCAGGCGGACTTTGATGACCTGGTGACATTTTTCTCTCGCTGATGCGTGATAATTATGCTTATGTACCGATTTTGATTTCTTTAGTGAATTTTTATTTTCTGCACAGATGACCAATATCTTCGGCGATCGTATTTAGATTCTCGCGTCCATTACTCTTTGATAACCAGAAAATACCTTGCAGAAATGAAGAAAATAGCCATAGATGTATTTGACATTAGGCTAATCATAAAATACCATTGCTCGTCCTTCAATACTCTGACGAGGCAGTTCGTTCTTCGGGGCTAAAGGATTGTAGCAGGATGTATGGGGGACACCTAGTCGTATGTTGAGCTAAATATCATGCATGTGTGACTTCAAAGCCCAATATATATTTCGACGTACCTGGACAAGCGGACTGCAAAGAGTCCATTTGTTTGAAAACAAGAATCTCTTCAACAGAATGGTCGCTCAAGTAGTACCATTTCATACTTTGATTGTAGTACATTATGCTGTTTTCGGTGACGAGGTTTGGGTACAGAAGGTCTGCAATCTCAACGTCCCTGTCAAGATCTATCAATGAGGAATCGCCCATTATCAGAGGCCAATCATTGAGTGGTCCTTGGAGTGGCTTCCAAAAACTGGAACGAGTTATTAACGATAACATACGGACGGGGAAACTTGAAGTGTGAAGTTCAAATCGAGTTTCTTACTTGATCCACTGAAACCGTTTTTTGAGGAGATGGTCGGCCTCGTGCCCATACTGACGTCTTATTTCATCAACTGTTCCTTCGAACGTGGTGTCTTCCATCACAGGTTAGTGAGAAAAAAGCAGCAGAGAGGATAGTAAAAGTTTACCAATATGAGCCACCGTAGTGGGCTGTTCAAAGTCATATGGGAGTCCAGTTGATATTGGAAATTTGGAGTGTCGACGTCGAATCTTGTAGATGATGTGAGCAAGGCTAATAGTCCCCTGGGGCAGTGAATGCATGACGAGAATGATACTTACAGTGTGTCTAAAGACGTTGACCCTACTAGCTCCCAAGTGAACTTTCAAAGTCTCTTCCATCGTGCGGAAGTACTGGTCTAGGCCACTTTTCATATCAAAATCCTCATATTCAAGCCCTGTCTTGACTTTTATAACCGTGAAGCCATTGCGCTCCAATTGGAACTGCTCCTCACGTCCTCGTATATTCTCAATGACAATTCCATCAACCTTCACATTGGCTAGATTACCCTGTGGGCATCCATTCTTTGGTGGGAATTTGAACGTATAGGGTTTCTCAAATTTGTACAGATCATCGCGTCGCAAGAAGATTAAGCTTCCTTCAAAGTTGGAGGGGGGCGCATCTAGCCAGCCCATGACTAAAAGCTTGATGGCTGCAAAGATTTGATAGGGAACATAGATTCACAACTTTGCTCACCAGCATCCGAAGAGGGAGTGAAATTATTCTCACTGTTCAATTGATATTCACAAGTTTGGTGTTCGTAAAAGTCCTCCCAGTCTGGGAATTGCGATCTACCCTCAAGGAGTGGTTATAACTTTTGTTCTCGGCTAGAGCGGCTCATGAATGCGAACCATGTCCTACAGGCTACTGCACAGCGGGGTATTCAAGCAGCGACATTCCTGTAGGTAGCAAACAAGCTGCATGCCAAGAACAAACAATCACATTAGCCAGGAGGTTTCGAAATTTTTTAATATATTTCGCCTCTGCATGTCCGTGCGGGGTAAAACCCGAGAGATTATGCTGCATAAAGCGCCTCGAGGAGGCTGAAATAAACTGGTGGTGGTCTATCACTTCCTATTTCGTTTTGTCCCGCATGATAATCCCAGGACGAGCTGACGTGTAAACACGAGGAATGAAGGCTTTCCACATGATAATTAGGCACTTCAAATGGCTATTATAATCCTGAAACCTACGAGTATGTATTTTACAGGAAATTGACATGCCAGACCGTGTCCTACTTCGGAATCACACCGGAGAATATGTGTCGGAGCCTCTGAATTCAACACCACAAAATTCGCTGAACACCCGCACAAACCAAATCCAAACTAGCGCAGTATTCAAGATTCAGAGAGTAACATTATTGAGTACATATTCAAGTACTCACTTGCTTACGCAACTCTGTAGACTACGCTAGGATGTGTAGGTGATTAAAAAGTTATGGCACTGAGCCACCTTTTCCTACCTATATGATGCTCTGATGAAGCGTTATCTCGTATATTAACGTGAACTGCTCATATGCCAACGTGAAATAAGCGAGGTGATGCGATGTTCTTTGACACTTGACATAACATCTTTTCTGAGTTGTATTTACTGCGCTACTTCTAATGCGGTTACGGAGGGCGTTCAACTAATTTGTGGTATTCAATTATCGCGCTCCTATGTGTCAAGTAAGACAACTAACAGTATTGTAGTCATGTTAAGTACCGGGTTATCTTGGCGAAAGTGAATTTATTCGCACTTCGGAATTTACTATAAGCATACTCCAACTGTATAAGTTCCTCTCTTAAGAGCTACCAAAGTTATCACATGAAGATCCACCTTAAACAATCTAACAGAGATAAACCAATTGATCAGGCGGGGTACATGCACCGTGGCATGTGTTGGCACTGCATATGTGTGACACGATAATGTGATGACATGGTGTGATGGAAATACTTATGAGATGCAATATACCGGAATAGTGCGAGAGTGGCGAGAAATGAGGCTGCTAGGATATACCTGTGGGTTGATCCAGTCCAGTGAAAGACATCGACCTCATGTTGAATGTGTGTATAGGCATATCATTGGTCTATTAAGCTCAGGGATGGTGAAAATCAGCTACAGAATTGTCACAAAAAGGCACATAATAATAATTGACTATTGGCTAGTGATACCATGGAAGCCATGTAGCTGCTTTCGATGCTGAGTCCTATCCCTGTGAATGGTAATTGACGCCACTAAAACAGAGGGGGTGGATCAAAGCACTTCCAAATGTATTATTGAGCTCTGGCAACTGCCTATGTAATTTTCTCTTTCGAATATTTAAAAGGTATGACTTTTGGCATTTGGGAAGCTATATAATCCTCAAAACTTCCATACTATAATTACTTTGACATCCAATCGTTGAGTATATTGCACCGGGCTCAGCTTTACTTTCGCTGTATGTTCCACAATCTTTTATTATCCTTCATGTCTCCAACATATGTCTAATCTCCCATTTAGGAAATATGGACCACTTTAGCAGCGAAGAAAGTGCGACCAAGAAGTCTTTTAAGACTGACAAGGTGTCTGATCCACCGGCCTTGCCTGCGATCAATACCATCTCAGAGACCGCTACCCACCAAAGCGATCCGCGCAAACGCCCTTGGGAGGGTTTCTGGCCTCCCCCACCTCCTGAAACCGAAGGATACGACTATGGATTTGCTCCAGACAGTCCTGTCAGCACACAGGGAAATTGAACAGGACATTGCTTGCAAACCGTAACTTTCGGTAGTCCTGGGGTTTGAGATTCAGCCCAGTCCCGCCAAGATAGTATTTAGTCGAATGTGAAAGCAGAAATTGAATTTGGCCAAATTTATTATTTGCTAGGCTTCGTAGTCCGACCCCTTCAAGTCACCCCTTTGAAAAATGCCCTTCAAAATTTTAAGCACTATTGTGATACTCGAAGCAATATCAAGCCTCATTGAAACCAGTGAGACAAAGAGAATAGGTGTCGAGACAACAAACCACATCCAGATACTTAGCGATCCCGTGCCAAACTGTATGAAGTTCATGCCAAAGAAGGACGTGGTGAATGAAAGTGGGACGAAAATAAAAGCAAGTCGAGTGAGCTTAGCTAGCCCTTCCGCTTGTTTGATAGCGTCGCGTGACTCCTTGATCATGGCGTTATTCATTACCACCTGCATTCCGCGACTACATTGCTCAGACAACGTCAATGAGCGGGATAATAAGTACTCGTAATCGCATTTGAGATTTGTGGCGGCCTCATCAACAATTCTTTGCTGGTGCTCTTCAAGTTCCTTCTGGGGCCATACCTTGGAGTCCATGGCTTTGAGAATAATCAAATTGTCCTTAATGCGCTGTATATGTCGATCCAGAACCCGTTGGTTATACAACAGATTAGATACAGTCGGTTCTTTTTGTTGAGATAGCTGCCTAGGGTTGAGTTCGTCAAGGAGCTTTGTCTCAAGCATATTGAGAAATTGATTCTCTGAAAAAGCTGTAATCAGTAATATTTCATGAACAGCATAAAAGCTGCTTTTGGCGATAAGAGTCTTATCTAGATCAAGACCATAGTCTTTATCAATAAGACATATATTTTGCGATATTCGTCCATGAGAGGTGGAATCATTTGACTCGGCACTCCTGTTTGAATGTACCTCCGGCTTTGATGTCGACTGAAATGCGAGACCGGGCCGGTGATATATTACCGGTACGGAGGAGATTGTCCAGGACCTCGTACGCAAAGGGTTTTGTAGGAATGGCGTTGCTCCGTGGCTAGATTTGCTCGTAATATCAAGCCATATCAAAGCTGTATTAGGATGATAAGCATTTCGTTGACAATGGTGAAGCCTCGAGCCAACTAACCAAACCACCCCGCGTCACAGGTTCCCACGTATAGAGAGATATCTTGTTCCATCGTAAATTGCTGAAGATCGTGGATGGAGAATTCCCGTATCACAGCATCTCCGAGTTTCATCTTAGAAAGGCTTCTGAATTTAGCCCGATAAGCATCTAGTGAACGGTGATTCTCTTCACGCAGCTCCTCTATTGTTTGTTGTTCGTTATTCGTTTCCGTTTTGGTCACTGACGCTCCTATTGTCGTCAACTTCAGACTGAGAGATGTACCCAAACCAGAAGGCAGTGAGGGTAGTGAATAATTGTCGTGAGAGCCAGGCTGAAAGTTGAGGTGCCTTCGAAAAAACTCGGGATCAACTCGATAGGTTGCACCAATAGCACACAGCCACTCGGGTGATGGCTGGCCCTTCATGAATATCAAACGGCCGTGCGGGGATTTTGACAACTCTCTTGCTTTGGTTTCAAATGCGTCAGGGGAGTTCATAGGTATCCCCCGCTCTTCAGATGATGGATCCAGATCATAGAAGGTTACAAAGTTGAATAGCGGCTCATCTTGCAATGAACCAACAGTAGAGGTCAAATTGGGGGCCTGTGGCTGAAATGGTTGTTGCAAGAATGATGCCAATCTCTCAAAGTGAACCCCTACATATAGGGACCGACTCGATCGCTGTGAATGCGAAAAAACAGCCTGCGCATATTCATTCCGCCTTCGAAGGTGTCCTGACCACAGCAAGAGACCATGTCAGTCCCGGATGAACATATTGACTATTGATGGACTCACGCTGTCTTTTCCTTTTGGGTTCACTGCTTGCACGCTTTGGATGTTGTTGCTGCTGCTCGGGTTTTGACGCCGAGCTAGTTCCAGGGTCACTCATTCTGGAGATGTAGCTAATTATGTGGACAGCCGCAACGGGGCATCCATGGATAGGCGCTAGTTAAATCTCAACTGCCTTGGTGGTAGTATCGATAAAGTGGGAAAGTTTGGAGTACTAGGGACCCTGAAACTTCGTGGTCCGCTCCCACACTTACGCATCTCTTGAATTTGGGCCCAAGAACCACAAGGCTCCATCAGGATTGGATTTTATCCAATCATTTGAATAGCTTACCCGCATCGTTCGTGTTGGCGCCCAGAAGCGTTCCAGGTAATTTTAGATGTGAATGTGATTGTAAGCAATCCTCCTCACATTAATGCACACCTGCCTACATACGCACATTATATCCTCCAATAAGCCAACAGATCACCTGCTATGACTCATGAAAGCGGTTCAGTCCTTGACGCCCAGGAAGGTGCGTCACCATTTCGACACTAGCGGCCCAAATTCAAATTTCTGAATAGGATTTACTGTTTTAGTCAATCCTAGCTGTGATCCCAATCCCCGTCGAGATAGTGTGTCGAGCCATACTAATGTAACAGTAAGTATCCACAATATAAAGCCCCACAGTCGCTTGTGTTGTTGATCAGGTGGACCCGACTGATCAGACAGCACGTGACACTAATGTTATCATGACTTATGCAGCAAGATTATTCAGGTACTGTGATACAGGTGTCTATACGTGTATACGGCGTTATCTAAGGAACTACGCGTAATACTTGGCACTAGTCAGCCGCATGGCCCCATATGCATAAGTCCCTTTTCACCCGGGTGCGACAGCTGATATTTGTTTATGCTTTTTGTGCTTGGCAATGTGGAGGCGCGGGATGGCCCGTAGAGCCCAAGTCCCCACCACCCAAAGATGTTGCGTTTTCCGCCCTTTTTACTCTCAACCAAGCTCCTAAGTCACCAGCGCCCTTTTCTACAGGCCCTATCGCCCCCGAAAGTCGGTTTCAATATGAGTGCAGCATTGGTTATTCAACCAAGCGTTCATTTCAGCACGATGATGGGCCACTTCCCCTCTACCCCTACTCCTGTGTTTGAAAATCACACGTTCTTCCAGCTAGGCGGCGCACGCTTCCTCGCAGTACCGGAGATGGAGGCATGCACAACCCTTTGAGAGAAAAAATGTCCGTAAGCTAACCCTGGGGCTCTGCCAGCTCAATCATTCAGTCCCTGGTCCCTCTCTTGCGACCGTCTTTCGACTAGGGCCTTCCGACCTGCCAACATTGGAATGGATTGAGGGCCAAATCAAATCTTGGCAAGAGATTGATGACATTTTCGACCCTCATTTCATGGCGGGCGCCGTCATCGTGAGCACAGGGAATCACAGCGATTCAACTCTGTCAGCATCAATTGGAAGCCTCCCCCAACATTTGAAGCCACATTGGTGGATCTCCTTGACCTCTGAAATAGCCGACAATCTCCCCCCAGGGCCTCGGATAGTCTGCAATGGGAAGCTTTTCACCATATCTCGTATCCATGATGATGTGCATGGCGCCTTCATGATGGCCTCCGTACCTCGAACATCCCCTGGGTTCGTCAGGTTCAAATCGTCCGTAACATACTGAGAGTATACAGACTAACAGCGCATAGACCGTTTAGTAACCTGCACGCCACGGGTGACTTTTACACCAGCCTGGGAATTGCGGTCCCTTCACGCATCCCAGGGATACATGCAAAAGACCAACCGCTCGGTGGCGTAAGATTTGCGGTCAAAGATATCTTTGAGATCGAAGGACTCCGGGTGACTGCAGGAGACAGGGCATTTTATAGTCTATCCAAGCCTTCACAGGCGACATGTCCAGCAATACAACGGCTACTTGATTCCGGTGCCGAATTGCTCGGCACCTTGAAACTTGGGTCTCTGATTGCCAAGGAAGAACCAACAGAATCTGTTGACTTCCATGCGCCATTCAACCCAAGGGCAGATGGATATCAGTCTGCTTGGAGTAGTAGCGGAGGAAGTGGGGCGGCAATTGCTTCCTACGACTGGCTAGACTTTACATTGGGTACCGATAGTAAGTTTCTGCTATGCCCTATTACCTGAAACGAATATTTGGCTTATCTCATGTACAGCTACGGGTAGCGGTCGTCGACCGGCAATGGCAAATGGTGCCTTTCAACTTCGCCTTACTCATGGCGTCATTCCACTAACCAATGTGGTGCCTTCATTCCCGTATGTTCAGTTCTATCAAGTTAATACCACGTGCTGATATCATATTCAGGAGGTTTGATTCACCTGCTATGTATACCAGAAGCATTGATTCTTTAGAAGAGTATGTCGGTGTTTGGCTCAATCAGAAGACCACGACATACCAGGATGATGAGCTTCCATTTGCCATTGTCTACCCCACGGATTTTCTTCCTATTGAAAATGAAAACCAAATGGGTTTGATCGACACGTTTTTTTCTGACTTCGAGGCCGCAATTGGTGTGAAGACCGAAAAGATCTCAATTGCCGATACCTGGCAAGCGTCTCCACCCAACGGGGTAGGAGACGTCTCCATTCAAGATTATCTCAAAGATGTGAGTTCTTATCCTAGAAATAAGCCGATGCATTTGAGGGAGAAACTCATCGACTGCCGTGACTAGGTCGGTGTGAACACATTCGTTTACGATGTGTACCACACAATGGACAGTTTCCGGGAGGAGTATAAGACAGCATTTGACCGGGATCCATACGTCAATCCTAACACCCGATTTCGATGGTCTGTCCCGTATCCTATGCCATTGTGAATTTCTGCTAATAAGTGAAAGGGACCTGGCCAAGAATATTACCATCGAAGACCACGAGGAAGGCATGAGGCGCCTTGAGGTGTACAAAGACTGGTTGCTAGACCATGTCCTGCAAACACACAAGCGGAATGCTGTTGTAATCTTGCCCATCACCAACCAGGAAGTTGACTACAAAGAGACCCCACCACCGTGAGTTCCACCTGAATGAGTGTTGGCTTGCTATATCTGACACTTGGCAAGGCCACCTACCGCCCCGAATCCATTTGATGGAATCTGGCTTGCACCAGTGACAGGATCACCGGAAATATCCGTGCCAAGTAAGATCATCGATTGGACATGCTGAATTCTATCTGCTGATTTAACGTACGCATAGTTGGCGAACTTGAGTATCATTCTATGATCAGCGGGAGGCAAGAGTATCTCCCTGTGGTTGTGTCCGTTTTGGGGAAGCCGGGTTTGTACTAAAATACCGATTGAAGTGACATTGGCCCACTAACGGTTCCCTTAGGTTCTGACATGGCGTTGATTGATGTGGTTAAAAGAGTTTTGCAAAATTCTGGCCGGCCTACTGAAGTAAAAACAGGATCCAGGATGTTCCAGTAACTATAATTCTGGTTGTGCGATAAAGACAACCTTTCTGCATTCAGGTTCGTATATTCTTAGGTATCTTAGCTATATTGCTACTCGGTGTTAATTATCACACTGAGTATCGCTTGTTGAGGTCTTATGCATACTCTTGATGCTCGTCCTCGAGTATTAGTCACAATCGTACCATTTTGAGTTATCTACCCGGATTACCCTGAAGATGACTGAATTGAATAGTGAGCCGACGACGCCTGATACGTGGGCATTAGATGACCATAGCCATGAACATGCTGTTGAATGTTGCTTTGCTTTGTTTTTGTTTTTCTTTTTTTTTTATTCTTCGCTTTATTCCTGTTACGTAGCAGAGCTGTAGGAAGAGTAAAGGATGATCTAGACGCCGTGGAATTGCACCGCAAAGGAGGGTTCCTTGGCGGAAATTTCATAGATCGGCTCAAAAATAACCCTTACCAGAAATTGTCAGACCACCATCCTGGGACTAAATTCGATTAAAAGTTCAAATCTATGCACTTGCTAAGTAACATGCTTCAGTGAAAGGACAGAAAGTAAACGAGATCTTGAAGTAAAGAACAGCGTTTCGCCACGCACATGATTCTTGAGAACATAAGGGGAGCGGGACAGAGCTTGGTGAATTACCGACCTCAGCTTGAGACGGAATCTACATCTCGGAATTTTCCTCGTGCATCTGCATTGGCAGATATAAGATCCATCTCGCTATCAATCGACCGGTGAAATGTCCACTTAGTCTCATTCCACTGACCGTGAAAGCAGATGCCCGGATGTAGAATTGTCAAGCATAAAATGGCGATCGCGATCATGGCTCCCTCCAAGATCATGAAGAGAACTTGGTTGTTCGCCAGCGAGCTGTGGAATCCGCCTTTCAACTCAGCCACTCGGAATACGGATCTTACAAAAATAGCAATAGTCGCCAAAGCCAGGCCTAGACTCACAATTAGTTCTTGATTAGTGAAAAAGAGTGAGACGGACTTACCAGCAAGAAATGCTTTCCATCTAAAGCTGTTTCGAAGCTCACGCATAACTGATGCGTTATTAAGAGCGTTGGGATATTTGTGCACACTCCATGCATATTGGAGACAAAGAGCCATAAAGAGGACGAGTGAAGCTACCTGAATTGCCAAACCAGCGATCATGATATTGACGCCAGTTTGCGCTAGATTTTGCTGATCAGCGTCAGCGATTGATGTGATAGCACCACCCGCGGCTTGACAGATTAACGAAATTAGATCGCAGAAGACGAAGAGCATAGTGTATGTGCGAGGTCGAAGGAGTGATATCTGCTCGCCACAGACTACCACGATTCGTCCAAGGCAAATGTAGATTGATGCGCTGAAGAAGGCCGGCCCAATGGTGAGGCAGATCAGATATCTAGATATTTGCATTTTCCGTCAGTGACTTTCTAGTGAGTGTGAGAGAAGGCAGGATATGATGACTCACTCTAGGTATGAGTTGAAGACGAATGGGTTGTTGTGCAATTGTACTCTTCCTAGATATCCGATGATTTCGAGCACCAGGCCGCCGAATAACCCGGCTAAGAAGCCCCAGGTCTTGTATCTAATTCCCAGTCCCAGTTGGGCTACCAAGAAGATAGCAAAAAGAGCCAGGTAAAAGGCATTTCCTGCCAGTGATGGAACATAGTAGACATAGGCTTCGGTGATGGGACAAGTGTCCAAGGTGCAAGCATCAGTGTCTGTTGAGTTTGCCATGTCGAAGTTAAATGGATCGTATCTCTTGTTATTCTTTTTTTTCCGCCTGTTCTAGAGGTGCGTGAAGGCCTTTTCAACAACAATTCTGATTCCTCAAGAGTGAGCGGCTCGCCTCTGACAACCTACATGTGCCTAAAATAAATCATATTGCTTGTCGTTCACAGCAGTCAACAAAGTCTATTCAGGGAGTCCGTGTCCGTCGGTCATTTCAAAGATCGAACCAAACCATAAGTCGAGATCTACGGATTACATGTTTCATACTCGCCTGCCATTTTGTGGACGCATGAGTAGAATAATACCGTGACACACCAAAACCGCCCCCACGTCAGAATCAGGTCGTTTCTTGGAGCTACTGCCTGGACCTTTGCCAGAAGATTGGCCGTGTGGACCGGAGATAAACAAGCATTCTCCTATGGACACGGACACGGACACGGACTTGCGGAGAACGAGTACGGACACGGAGAATCCACCAGAGAACCTCGAATATACATGCTTAGCATGGCGCAGCAGCTGATATTGTTTCAGACTACCATTATGCGCATCCAATGCCCGCTGTATGCCTTGCTACCAAGAACTTGCTAAGGAGTGGGTGGGCAGGGAATTGGTCACCATACGAGTAGTGCTAAGAACGCTTAATCACCTCGATTTAAAAATGTATTCATCCTGCGCTAACCATATCGAAAACTTATTTGAGACCGTTGTGCAGCTCTGCTCACCTTTCCGCCCCTCGAAAGCGTTTTTTCATCTCTTCTGGTTGGTCTCGAAGCCAACTACCACCGCAATACCTTTTCGTTTCATCCAGTACAATTGACATCTCCATCAACAACATGCGCAGTGATGGTATGAAGAAAAATACCAATTCCCATATTCTGAACTCGGTGGCCAGATGGAAGGTTTCGATTCCGTTCGTTTCCCCATCGCCTTGGATTCACCGAAATGTCTGGAGAGCGCCTTTGATCACTATCTTTGTTGTCTATCTTTCTTTCCTCTGTGTCTCTTCAATCTACTCATCGATACAATTTGCATCTGCAATGCAAGCCAACTTATTCAATATTGACACTCTCTCAGCAATCTCAGCAAATACGAGCCCAGATGAAGGCAGGACTCTGTGGTCAACCTCTGGTTCGACTTTGAGAGTGCCTCCCCTTTCAAATGACATAATTACTACACCCGCAAATACAACGCGGGACATTCCAAGGATCATACACCGGATGTGGAGAGATTCGGACACCAATACACCAGTCGGATGGATAGATGCCAGCAAGTCCTGTCAGGAGCAGAACCCGTCCTACATAGAATATGTTTGGACAGATGAGACAGCACACCAGTTCATCGAATCTCATTTCACATGGTTCCTCCCAACATATATGGAATTTGCACTACCACTGCAACGAATAGATGCATTGCGATACTTTCTACTGTGGCATTTTGGAGGCATTTACTTGGATCCAGAGGTTGGGTGCCAACTACCCATGGAGCCACTACTGAATGGCACTGAAGCCATTTTGCCTGAAAGCTGGCCATACGGGGTCAGCCAGCAGTTGATTGCAAGCAAGCCTAACCATCCCTTTGTGATAAAAGTCGCGCTCAGTATCAATGATATCCATGGACACGGGCCATTCGCGTCCGGATACGTGGCGGCCATTTTCAATACAGGTTCCGTCCTCATTAGCCGTGTCTTGGCCAAGTGGCTTCGCTCCACAAAGGAGGACCCAAATATGAAAATTCTGCCATCCGAATTGTTTCTTGGCACTCAAAATTCCATCTTCCAGATCTATGAACCTCAGGTACCGCTTGGTGACGCGTTTTATATCTCGCAATTTGTGTTTGAAAACCCTTTTGGGTGGCTTGGAGCAGCAATAGCTCTCTTTGTGATGGCTACCATCATTTTTAGTATCCCAATGAGTTCCAGGAGGCTCCGTGATCAAACGTCCACAAGATTTATCGTATAGGTACGAATAGGTTTTGTCTGACGGCTGATGTGGAAGCTCTGGTAAACGAACCGATAAATACATGCTTGAGCCTATGTATTGTAAGAGATTGTCCTCTGGAGAGAACTGCTGAAAACTTGAGTTGGTCTATGGCAGCCTTTCAGGGCAGGTATTTCACGCCAAGTGTTGTTGATCAAAGGATGGTATCGGCTGTCCTACCCAGTCGACAAAAGGTCCTTCGACTGAGGCATCGGGGAAAAGCCCCGGCCACTGTAAGTACAGATCGAAGACATCCATTGAAGGATACGATACATCAAGGTGCTGACTTGCAGCCATGGTAGATGAGTCTACGCCAGATTGTAGTTGAGTACCATGCGTGGAAGGGTCATTGTTGGAACCAGACAGTGCCCTATTCTCAAACCACCATTTAACGCGTTTTAAACGCTTCTCATAGTGATAGAACACATCCCTATCACCAGATGCATCCATATCTGACGTGGCTAGAGCTTGGACACGGAGAATGCAGCGGCTCAAAATATTTGAAATGTCAAGCGCACCACACAACTCAAGCGTGTGGGAATGAACTGACGGACCCATTGCCGCAACAGACAGCTTGCAGGCAAGTGTAGATGCGAAGCCAAGCTGAACCCATATCGCGTTATTGAATGCAACGTCGTGACATAAGGGAAGGGATACGTAGTGTTCAAGCAGAGTCTTGGACACAGCGAGGCCCATGTGCAAAGCATCGATCTGATAGGATGAATATTGGCGAACGCCCTGCGCATTTCGGCTGTGGTCAAAAAGAGTGATCTGGCATAAACATAGCTCGACTGCATGGAAATTTGTGAAGAGGATATCTGCGCTTGGAAGTCAGAGTCCAATCATCATAAGCAGCTCAATTCAACTAACGGTTTTCAGTCAAAGGAAATGGTAAGTTGGCCTGGTACAAAGCAAGTTCGGCTTTTAACTCGTCATACGAATGCTCGATGCCTGAGTTGGGTATAGCAAAGTGCGGGGCCGAAAAAAGAGCGATCTTCTCTGATATACGTTGAAGTCGCACAATGTGGAAAAGGTATTTATCAGACGCATATTCCGGATCTGTTGTCAACTCCATGGCAATGTCTTCGAGATATGGTAAATATGAGAAATGAAATTGCTTTTGAAGGATTTGAGAGATTCTTAGACATATTAGTTGCCGCATGAAGCACTGATATGTCCATGAGTCAACTTACGCGGATGAAAAATAGAAACATCCAATGACGGCGCGTTGTTCATCTCGCCCCCAAGACACTGTCTCTTTGTCGTCATCACCATCGAAGCTGACTCGAGTCGTCCGAAATCGATGTTTGGGGGATCGATCCAGTTGTATGTCAGTGATGACACTAAGCGCAAGGTGTAGATACTGAGCGTAACGACGTGGCCTGGCGTGATACTGGCACCTAATGCTTTTGTCAAAAAAAGTCAGAAGGGTAGAGAAGCAAATCATCTCATACCATGCAATGTGGACTAAAAGACCTTGCAGAACCTCGAATAAAATTTGCCCACCTCCAATCATGCGATCAGAAATCCTCTTTTTTACTTCCATCTCCAACTTTCGCTGCAGGGGCATATTACTGTACAACGCGGCCGTGATGGTGGCAAGGAAAAGGAACGGCTTTTCTCGGCGCAGCTGCTCGGCATCTACCTGGGGTGGGATTATGACGAACGGACAGTAGGGTGCAAGCGTATTTCGATACCCTTTCAGAAGAACGTTGGCTGCATCGATCGTAAGAAGCCCTTGATCGATGACATCAATGCAGGCTGCAGAGCCAATAGCAGCAATGCCGGCTGAAGATTCATCGGTCACGCTTTCGTCTCTCTGCTGACCTGTCAGGCAATGTTTAATCAACAAATTACTTCATTCAATCACTTACAAGACTATGAGTCGCCGACCGCAAAAGTAGCTGGTCAACTTTGGCTTCCAGTGCTTCTATCCTTCTTTCGCACAGTCAATATGAGAAAATAGAGTAGTCACCTGGAAGCCTACCTATCTTTACTCTTATCGCGACTTGTTCCGACGGGGGCGCTTTGATCCCCACCATACTGGCAAATCTTTCCCAGGCGGTCACATCTATCTCTAGTATAAGCACGCTAGGTGCGCACGATGGGCGTAACTTACCGTTCGCAGTCTCCAGTTGTACTATGTCGGACACATCGTATCTTGGCTTTGGCACAATTTCGACAGGTTTTAGAAGAGCCATTAGAATAATTCTTCCTTTTTGGAAGACCGGACATGATGTGATAGGCTTGTCACTAGTAGTGAGAGCCAAAACTCGGGGCGGTCGGGTTGCCGAAGGTGGAGCAGAGTTGTGACTGAGAAAAAGAACTGCCACCGCCCATTAAAACGAATGGTTTCGATTTTGCCAAGCTGATTAGGATTAGGTGCATTGGCGCGTCAGCGCGTGGCTTAGCTACACAGTGGCCTAAAACGCTTGGCGCATCAACGTGGTGCGACCAAGGGTCCAAATGGACCCTTTTAGCCCCCTGATATGAAAGTTCCATTCTTTGTCCTGGGACAGTACCTGGCTCATAAAAGCTGCAATTTTGAATAAATCTTCGTAATTGTTCTGACCGCCGAACTATCGAGCTCTTATGATAAGTAAATCAAGGGTATTTTCACAGGGTTGGGTCAAATATGGCCTTTGAAAGGCAACTTGGACAGGCTGCCTAGTTCAAAGTGGGGCCACAAATCCATCTGCCGCTCGCCAAAACCCCGCAACCCAATTTTACCCCTGCGAGCATCATTTTTATTGACCCTTGGATGAATATATCCATGATGACACCCATTTTCGAATCATCAAATTCTATAGAAAGTCGCATGGGCTTTGATCCCACCGCGTGGAAAATAAATGGGGATGTTTTCTCGGCTTGGAAGAATATGCTCTTGGGCGAAAACATATCTACTGAGATAAAGCGCTGCATTATGACGCACACCCATGGCTCTATAAAGGTGAGCTTTCTTCTTCTGACGGAGGCACATTCAACATGGTGTTCCGCATGAAGCTCTCGGATACCTGCTCGGCTGTTATGCGACTTCCCAAACCTGGGTTTTGCGCCTGTCCCGAGGAGAAAGTACAAATAGAAGTTGCAGTCATGCGCTTCCTTGAAAAACACACAAATATTCCAGTACCTCGTGTTTTCCATTGTTCCATGGCGGGACTATTGAAGAAAGCCCTGGGCAATTATGTTCATTGATCATTATGGAATATATAAAGAGTGATTGCAACCTCGCAGATGCACTTGAAACTCCCAACCTCGATGATAAACGACCTATCCTCGACCCCAACATCCCGGAAGGTCGACTGAGGTCCGTGTACAATGAAATAGCGAAATTTTAACTTGATATGGCAAAGCATTTGCCTAATGGGATTCGTAGCATATCTAGCCCCGAGAATGATGAGCTTGTCGACAAATGGACAGTTACGCACTGTCCCTTCACGATGAACATGAACAGACTCGTCCAACTCGGCAAGTTTCCTCCTGACCTCCTCCCACATCAAACGTTCAAATCTGCATCTGCATATTTCGTAGCACTTGCGGAATGCATATTACTCATCTATATATGCAACCCAAAGGTGCGATCGCCTCCGCCGAGGATAGCAGGCGAAAATATATTGCACGACGTTTATTCCTCAAGCTTGCTCGTGAAAATCGATTTTGCCGTTATGATAAGCAACTACCTCATTCAATAAATTTGTTGTTCAAATACAATACTTTGATCGTTTAAAATGCAGGTGCCCGTGTATTTGCTGACGGGCGTGATGATAGCAATATTTATCTAGGATTAAACCCCACTAACCAGCATGCTGAGGGACCAAAAGGCAAATTTCATACCGAAGGTAGCCGCAGAATACTCTCGCCATGCCCGATGCGAAGTAAAAGCAGCTAAAGAACCCCTCTGAGGCAAGGTTGACCGGATTAATTCATGCCGCGAGAGCAATAGGAGTATTTATAGGGGCCACACCTGGGCATGGCTTCAAGTCGCATCTCAACATTCCGAAGCGATCTTCTAAGCGGGGCGCCGGGCGCCAATTTTACTTCAAGGGAATGAGAGAGTCCTATTTTCTGTCAGAAAAGCCGTCCCACGCGCGGCACGCCAATGCTGATCATCAGTCTCGGGTCCCCGTCGGTTCGTCATTCGTTCCCCACCCTACCCCACACTTCCCCACACCTGGCATACTGACCTGCCTACTTGTGGCAGACGCGTGTATAAATGGTTTTGGGTGCATGCTGTAGGATACTGCGACCCATATGCTATCACTTCCTCGACAATCGAAAAGAAACCAAACGCATGTTGCCAGTACCAATTTTTCCAGGAACTGAATAGTCGTCCATTCGAGATGTCTTATACAGTAGGTGAAATCGAAGTTCTTCATCGAAAGATCGGGAGCAGTGATGAACCCGCCGCGAAACGTCCATCGGTGAAGAGTTTGCCAAAGACAACGGTGTTGCAACCAGGTTTTCAAAGAGAAGAAGATTGCCGTCCTATCCAGACACCTACCATTTGGGAAAGCGATATTAGAGTCCCACTGCGAGATGGATCTTTCCTCCTGGCTGATATCTTTCGCCCAGTGGACGCAGAGGATGTTCCAGCTATCCTTGTTTGGTCTCCATATGGCAAGACAGGCACCGGTATGGTCTTCAGCAACAATTGATGATATTGTAACTGACCAATTATTCACCCCCTAGGAATCCTTTCTCTTGATGTGACCGAGGGCCGAGTGGGAATTCCAAAAGAGCGACTCTCTGGATTTGAAAGCTTCGAGGCTCCCGACCCTGCAGAATGGGTGCCTTATGGATATGCGATAGTGAATGTAAATGCCAGGGGAATCCTGGGCTCTGACGGTGACCATCGGTGGGTGGTTCTCCTATTTCCTTTTGCCTTACCAAATGTGGTTCTCATAGATTTCTAGGTGGCATGGAACATCGGAGGGCCAGGACGGCTACGATGCTATAGAGTTTATCGCATCCCTTCCGTGGACGAATGGGCGCATCGCACTGATGGGCAATTCATGGCTCGGCTCAGCTCAGTGGTTTATTGCGGCCGAACAACCTCCACACCTATCTTGCATGTTGCCACTTGAGGGGCTGAGTGACGTTTACAGAGAGTCTCTATGCCGAGGAGGCGTGCCGTATAAGCCGTTTTGGACGTTCTTGATGGGGAGTCTCTCTGGTAATTCATGTTTACTCCTCCCCGCGATCGCTTGACTAATCATTGAACGCACAGGTGACAACAACCAAGAAGATGTTATTGCGATGATTGATCGTTATCCCTTGATGAACGAGTATTGGGAAGACAAAAGAGCAAAGTCCCACCTCATCAAAGCCCCCGCTTATGTGCTTGCAAGTATGTCAAGTGCACTGCACACCATTGGATCACTTCGGTCATTCGAAGATATCCCCCATGAACACAAATGGTACAGAAAGCCTTTGTGATGAGTTATGCTAAATATCATATCCATCTCGAGCCGCTTTAACACCTTATAGGCTACGAATGCACCCCACACAGGAGTGGCACGATTTCTACCAAGAAGACAGTATCGCAGATATGAAAGAATTTCTGGACTTCTATACCAAAGGCATTTCGAACGGCTGGGAGAAGACGCCGCGCGCACGTATCTCCGTTTTGCGATTCAATCAAGTGAGTGACTTTCCGGGACAATTCACAATTCATAATCTATTAAGCCCTAGCTGACTCGCGGTCCTCTAGCCCCCGTTGAAGAATATACCCTATTCCCAGTGGCCTATCAAGGAGGCCGAGTACCAGAGCCTCTACCTGTCTGCAAACAACCTCCTAGCAGGAAGCCAATCGGCAGCTGTACCGGGGACTGCATCTTACCAGGGAGATATGGTTGGCCAGCAAATGGATGACGACTCTGAAGAAATCTTGTTCCGCCACACATTCCAAGAAACAACCAGACTTATCGGGGCATCCAAAGCTACTCTGTGGGTCTCTTGCCAAGATCACAATGATTTTGATGTTTTTGTTCAAACCCGGAAGGCAGACCAGTCTGGCAAGATTCTCCGCAACATAAACATACCATTGCCGGAGCTTGGAGTGCAATCAGAAGCGGAAGTCCAGACTGTCAATACCCTCAAGTACCTTGGGCCCACTGGCATCCTGAGGGCTAGTCATAGAGCTTTTGACCCCGTATTGAGCAAACCACACTGGCCGGCGCACGATCACAGCAAATTGGATTTGGTTCCACCGGGTGAAATAGTTAAGTTGGAGATCAGCCTTTGGCCAGCAGCTATTCAGTTCGAACCTGGTGAGCAACTGATACTGAAGGTTGCTGGTCACCACATGACACTGGCGGAATTCGAGCCCCTAAGGGGAGGATTCGTCACTGGAAATAAGGGACGACAAGTACTTCATTTTGGTGGAGAATATGACAGTAAACTTGAGATTCCGTATGTCCGGGTTTGATTATGAATTTTATCCCGTTCATAGTAAATATTACAGCCTTGCGATAATCTTTGACTTTTCAAGAGACACAGTCCAACCTTTCAATGCAATTATGCAGAGTGAGCGAGAATATTTGGCAGCCAACCTAATCACTCTGAAAAGACCTCAAATATAATGAACCGCACTTAAAGATGTAGCCCAGATGCCGAACAAGATAATGAGTCTATATACCCCTCTGGATACTCCCTGGGTTCCCGCGAAAATAATAATTTCTGAGATAATATTTACGAGCAGCGAGTCAGAATCTCCATCCAAATGTCCGATTGTGGCTATTATCAAATACGCCAAATTATTCATGTTTATGCCAAGACTACAAATCCTCTAAAATTTACTCATTAAAATGCAGGGGAAAGTGCATAGTAATGTATTTTAAACTCTGTAATGCAATATCGTCGGCCCCGCCGCTCCGATCATAGAACCCATGATTGCGTTGCCGAGCCTCCCTTGTTCATGCTGACAAGGTGAACACGGAGGACTCCTCGCCAACTATCATATAAGAGCCACGTAATGATACAGAAAAGAAATGAGCTCTAGAGGCCATGCTGTAATAATTAGAAACCATATCTGTGGACGTATTGAAGGCTGTCCGTGACGTAAAAATGGAAGCCAGGCCCGTTGGTCACCGGGGCCTCTCCGCGGGTCTCAAAGACCGAAGCATGTAAGAACTGACCCTGCAGGTTGACGCATCGAGGGCGTTTCATTACTGCCTGTTCTCTTTCTGACCGAGAGGAATCCCAAGCAAATTGACTGCATAGGGCTGCCGATCATGTTCACAATCTTGAGTGAAAATGGCAAATCCTACACCATCCTGTCACTGTTTGGGCTATACCTCATTTTCCCCACGATCCCCGCCACGAAATCCTCTGGAATCTACGGGGGCCGGGTACAGCCCCGCGAGACTCCGAAATCCTCTGAGATTCCACGTACGACGCATCTCGGTACCCCGCAAGACCCACCGTCAACCAATGCACCAATCACGCAGTCAGATCGAAGCCCTTCATATCAAAGTAAATAGCATCACCCCTGGATTCGTGTTCAAAATGGGCTGTAGTGAGCTTGCCTGCAAGGAAGAATTTATACATCTTGCTGCAACGGACTTTCTTTGCCAAATTAGCTATAGCCTGTATACCTCTCAACCCGATTACCACGGTCACGTACCCGGATACCACTCTTGAATTTTGAATGAACAGGGCGTCTCAACTTACACACGGACGTCCAACGCGTGGCTCACCTGCGTTTACCAAACTAAAGATATCTGGACATACTTTCTATCAGGTGGTTCTTGGCCTACGACAAAGTCAAAAGCATGCTACCAACGGACGAGAATCTAACCGAGACATTCGTGTCCACCGCATTCGCCAACACTGTCTCTTAGAATCATGGCTGCACCCAATGAATCCTTTGATCCATTACAGCATGCAAGAGACTGGCATTATTGAGAACTTAATCTCGGGTTTCGTTATAAATTAGGGGCGTGGTTGTCTCACTAGCCGAAACAACCTCTATACCGCCACCGCTGGAGGCGGCGGCAGCGATATAACACATCTTTCCCATATATACATGGGAAGTGCTAAGTAGTTACGCACCCTTATGACTTGGCTGACCACCTTTATAGAAGTAACATTGTTTTACGACATGCGCGGATTATATTCCGCAGCCTAGTGAATAGCAAATGTTGAAAATTTCAGTTGAGCTATCTATTCAGTACTATTGTGAGTTTTGTGGCTCACTCCCTTCATAACGCAAGAAGAAATCCCAAAGCAAATCATCACTTCTCCCAAAATGACAAATTGGGGTGAACTTCACCGTGAACTTCTCACGAGATCGATCAAATACTGCTTCAATGATGCGGACACGGCGCCAAAAGTACTCTGAAATAACCAGAACCTATGCAGTCATGCTTTAGTCATCTATATGGCCTCTAGGGCTTTCTGAAGAAAACTCACTGGGAAAATCGAATGGTTTTCAAAACCTGGCTCGTAGACTCGGTTATAGAATACGTTCATAATAGCACCCATCTCGCTTTGGGTGATAATGGTATCCGCTCCGTTACATTCGGTCACCATATATATCTTCATATGAGGCTGTCTGAGATTCCCGTCTCCAGGTGTTGGCCCCAACCACTCAAAATGAGAAGTAACCTCGAATTGCAAATTCCTTATCATACCGGTGAATACCCCGAAGAATGTATGGCCATCCATTGGACTGGAATCAACATCATTAGTATCTCTCAGAAGTTTGGCCACAGTAACCTTATGAGCCGTACTAAATTTTGTACCAATATCCATTATCCTCAATGGCTTTCGTAGGGAAAAGCCGATTCCCTCCCCCATATTGGATGAGGTCCAGACTACGGATGATGGGCCTCGAGCATGTCGCATTACTTGGATGGGGATTCCGATGGGTACCAATCGGGGGGTAGGTTGCAGTGACGGAGCCAAGAGAATCAAGAGGTTTAAAGTGACACCCTTTTGAAGATAAGGAACAAATATCAGGAAGCGCGATGGCGTCCACGCCAAAAGCACGAAGCTCTTGGACTTTGTAGAATGGCTGCTCTGCCGATATGAAATGAACAAAAAGGTCGCTCAATTTGGGGCTGAGCTTCGTCTCCAGTTCCAAATAGTCACATTCGGAATCATCTGGGTCTGGGGCACGATTTAAAGTGTGGAACTTCATATGGAGCGACAGCATTACTTGCGGATGGTTGGAATTGCGACTATTGTCTAAGTGGATTTTATCCCTTTTTACATATCGGTGGAGTAGTAATGATGACGCATGGCCTGGAACTATATAATGTGCATGATTTGGGGGAGAGGATTTCTATTCACTAGAGCCTATCTTGTTACAGTACACCGCTTGTCCCCTCATTTCTCGTTTTCAAATACTAGCTGCCCAAGTGTCCTGTTTCACGGGATATATTCACATTCTCGGATATTTCCAACTTGTCTCAACCTTAGTCAGGAAGGGACCAAATCACGGTTCAGCTCGGGTTAGCCCGTGCAGAAATTTACACGACGCACAGACCTCATTCGGCTCGAAGTGTTATTGGCCTTGGCTTACAGCCTGTCTCTTGGTACCTACTGGGGTACCTACTGAATTTAAAGAGATCAATGAATTCTGCAGCTCCATATTACTTCTGGTGCGCCATAGGCATTACAAAATGGCAAAAACGTCGTATTCAAATCGAGAACCGGACAATTTATGGGAGCAGTGCCCGGCTGCCTCTAATTCACAGGGAGCCGGCCATAGCGGTGGTTCAAATGCTTAAATTCCAGACCAGCGCAGGGGCGTAACCACACATTACATGTGAGAAGTTTCCGGATCTCTCATTTTTCGCGCAATTATATAGCTGAGCTTTTCGCTGCGAAGTGAATTATAGAAAAAGTGTCATTGCAGCTTGCTGTATGTTGTGATGACACATGAGGTGATATTGATTGACATGGCGAAGCTTGCCTTTGACTACGTAAGAGGGTCAAAACAAAACAAATTATGACTTTTCCACCAGCCCTGGAGATCTTCGTTATCAGGTAATCGTACAAGCCGTATAGTATATATACATGGTTTCTCTTCTTCCCGTTGTCCTTCCCCCTCTTCTTCCAACGTCACCTACTTCTTCTCCTTCTTTTACTCCTCCTGATGCACATATAACGTGGGATGACGTTAGCCTCCGATTTTCGTACCATTGGACAATGTGATGGTCTTGTTCTGAAAATCAAAATCATAACTATCCAGGACCTGCAGCGAAGGGTGGATCGCGCTGTTGTAGCATTTCACCAGGTATGACTGGATAGTTTCCTTCGTGTTGATGGCGGAATCGTATGACCCCGTTTGCTCTAGGATGTAGAGTACAGCTACTCGGGAAAACTCCACGACTTTAGATGGGACAGTCGTGATGTTCATGGAACCCGCGTCCGTGGAGGCCTCGGCTGCAGTCGTGTTGGTAGCCGAATCGTCGTAGAAGATGCCATGTTTCGTGGCCAAGGACCGAGGCGCGACCGTAGTAGACCCGGTCACTGGGTTAGAGATAGTTAAAATCTCTACTTTGTCTTCGTCGATGGGTAGCCCAAAGAATCGGCGAGCGTTCTCAGTGTCGCTGCTAATCTCTACCCCAGCGAAAGAGACAAGCTTATTTTCAGTTTTGCATGAGACATTGTTCATACTGAACAGAGCCATTATTGCAGCCTGATCGAGATCTATGCCGAACCTAATCTGCGAATGGTTGAAGACGCTCGGGAGCGAGCTACCCATCGTGGCGTTCTTGGCTGACGTGACATCGGACGTTACGCAGCTGCTGTCGCCAATAGTTTTACACTGAAAACCAGTGTAGCCATTCACACACACGCATGAACATCCAGTATCACTAGACACACTAACTCCTCCGTTCTGGCAGGTCGTAGTTGTCCCACAGGAGGTAGCGCTGGTATCCTTAGAGCGGACGACCAGAAGAACAGGAAGTAGGACTGCAAGGAGAACAGTACTCAAAGCCAATATGCAGATCATGATGAGCTGCTTTCGAGACATTCTTTTGAGACCTCGCTTGGGGGCAGTAGCACCCGAGCCTTGATGCTCGTTTGGCCCATTTGATGTCACGTTGCGCAGTTTGGAGCGCCAAAGAGAAACAGGCAAGAAATCACGGACCTTGGAGGCGGCCAAGCCAGGCGGCGGAAATTCAGCCAGTATATCAGAAAAGGAGCCAGAGTCACGACGGCATCGACCTAGAGTAAACTGTTAGATTCCCTTTCCATTACCAAAAGAATATTGAAGAAAGCTCACCTGCGACGCGGAAACCGGCCTCACTGCTCTTGCCACTAACATCAGTCCGACTGGCAATATTTCCATGGTCCAAGCTCGAAGCCAAGTCAGTCGCACTTCGCATCAGGTCGATCAGGCTCAAGGGAGTGGTGCTACGGGTCTCGGTATCATGCACGGCTGCATAGAACTGGGCAGGCTTGGGGACACTAAGTCTTTTCTCACATAGTGTCGGTATAGTCGGCATAGGCTTGGGCAGGGCCTCGACCTCCTTGATCAAAGATTCGGTAATCACTGTCTCATCGTGCTGCTGGGTAGTGTGCTGCTGAAGGACGGGAGGCTTCTTGATGTTCGCTTCCTGGTCGAATTCGCTCAATGTGTGGGAAATAATGTCTGCCCGGGGGGCGTCTTGCAGGTAGCGGATTGCTGAAGAAGCCGTCGGGTCCCGTTTGAATATTACGTTCTCAAGGGGCAGTGTCGAACTGTTCAAAGTCGAAGCCATCGAGGCAGGATGGGGCTTGGATATGGCATATGTCATTGGCCTGTCACCCTTCTCGACGTTGGTGTCTTTGAACGACCCGTTATGCTGTGGGAAGTCATAGCCCCAGCTTGATGGGATAGCTTGGCTTGAGGCACGGGAAATCCGAGTCCAGCGAGCATTGAAGATATTTTGTGGGACAACAGAGGTCTGTTGTTCATTGTGTTCGGGATCGTAGGAAGTTTTGAGTGGTGATACAAGACCTGCGGCTCGTAGGCGCGGATCATCCTGGGGAAGTGGGGGATCTTGAGATGGCGGTGGGTACCATGGCGGCGGGAATGGCGGAATATTGGAAAGGTGAATGGTGGACGATGAGATGGTAGACTGCCTGAATAGGGACTCGGTCGCGACTGATGTGCGGGATGCTAGGTCAATCGTGCTCCTGGGACTCGCACAAGATCCGGAGTCTGTGAAAGGATGCGGTGGTGGGACACGGGAGAGTGGGAATGACCCGACCGGAGGTGTTGGTAGAGACAAGATGGTATCTGAGCCACTGCCGCTGTTTTGTGAATCGATTGATGGTGAAGGGTTGCCGTCTGGAAGCTCAGTTCGGATTGTTAGAGGACAGCGCGGGACCAGGTATCTGGGATGGTGGTTGACGAGGTTGCTCAGTGGACCTGAATCCGGAAGAGGCCGCTGGACCTCATAATTTTGGTGCCTCAGTGGAAGAGGTCTGAGTGGTTGATATGATGGGACTTGCGGTAGATGGATACGATTCTCTACAAAGTCCCTGGTTTCTGTCGCCGGCCTCTGCCCATCGCGCAACGGGACTCCGATGGATGGCCTACAGATCGGGGATTCTGGACCCATCGTAGGTGTGAAAAAATAATAGTAATTTCTAAAAGTCGAAAGCGAATGTGATGGTCGGTCCAACAGCGAGAACCTCGATTCTGATCGGTCTGATTTGAAGAAAGTAAGAAAACGAATGTGTTGCGAAGAAATTGGAGAAAGGTGCACAAGTCGTAGGTAGCAGTGTATCGCTATTGCATGTGGTGCTTATTGATGCAGTTTTATAAGCGAGGCTTGATGATTGCTCGTTCCAGGCGGTTGCGACAAAAGGACAAACGAATGATATGGCATTAAAACCTTCTCCTAGTTGAGGGTAAGTAATCATCTACCATGGCAAAGACATTGATAGCTTACCAGACTCCAATAATGGACACGCCAGAAACACAGAAGGAAAGACAGAAAGAACTAAGTGTCGTGAGGAACCACGGAGTCGAAAAAAAATCATTTCGCGTAGTCACCCATGCATTGCGCAGATCTATTATATTCATCACAATTTCAGTGGAATCGGAAATTCCTAGATTTGGTATCTAAAATCGCTCACTAGCCTACGATCTGGTCCACTAAGTCTAGCGGTATCACGAGGTGGCTTATGGCCAAGACCCACAACACGATAGGAATCCAGTCAATTATGCCGACGAGGAGGACCCACGGGACTACGTAACCAGACAGAGAGTAGAAACAACCGTCAAATCCAAAAACAAGCTAGAGGTTCTAATTGCCCGTAGCGCTCCTGGTGTTGACTCGTGGCACCAGGTACCTTGTCTAGAGTTGCTAGACACTAATTACTGCAGGCACGCAACAGGACGGTGCTCGGTGGACCGTTGCGGAGCTACCGAGCCCGCCGTGAGCACTGGCAACCCAACGATCGTCTCTAAAATTACTTCTTTGGGTACGCGGCTCAAGCAAAAGGACTTATACGAGCTTTGTTGGTTGCATTGGCTATTACCTACTAGAATACCACTTTGAAAATTTGCACTTGACCACTATCTTGTTTTGGCAAGAAAAGTCAATCGGCATGTGCCGACGCTAGAGGCATTGCAGGGTCCATCCATATGGCAAGAAGTCCTGCGCAATGGTCCGTCTCGAACATCTGGGCAGATGGCTTGGAACGGAATGTATATGACTTTCATCAAATCAAGACAACGCGTTGGATTCATCAGAGATATTTTTAACTTTAGATAAGCTGTTCATGAGAAAATGAACCAACATACTCCCATTCCATGGAGATCTACGAAATAGCATCAAGTGACAAGGTGTCAATGAGGATTTCCCTACTGGTATGTTCTGCGTGGCCAATCGGTCCACTTCATGACATTCATGCTTTTTTGAAACACGGCCGTTGTCGCAGAAACGCCAAATGCGGTCATCTGGCAGGAGAGGTGTGGGGGCATCTATGATAGGGGATATGGGGGACTTTTAACGAGCGGATACATACGGAATATTGCAAGGTTCAAATGGTACTACTTCGCTTCGCTTTGGTGTGGTTAGCGTGGTTATCAGAATCAACGCGATTGGTCAGTAACCCCACCAGAAGGCTTTGTGGGTCTGGGAGTATTTCAATTCACGAACTGTTTTCTGCGCTCAAACCACTTAGTGCCACGGCTTAGCACTAACAGCCGAAAGGCCTCGGCTAGTTCATAGACTTACCGTGTTTCATTGGAAAACCGATCCACAGATCCAGAGATCTAGGGATCTAGGCCCCACTAATGGTGTAAGTGGATCACGTGGCAGTCCTTGGATCCCCACTTTAATCTACTTGGCTTCGATATGTGGAGCATCGTGTAGGTTGGTTGGTGGGATCGGAACAGTTCGTCGCAAGGCTTGCCAAGCTAGTACCGTATTCGGTAGGCGAGGTTTGGAGTCCGGAACACCGCGCGGAAATATCTCATAAATCACGTACAATTTTATTCCCAGTTTCAATATCTCTACAAAGTTATAATTTTGAAACTGTTCCTGGGCACATGTGTATGAGATTCAGTAAACGGAGTCTCGGAGACACAAGAAGTCAGTGACAGGTCATTTTTCCCAAATTACAACAGTGAATATATATTAGTGTCTTATCTCTCAGTTGATAAAAGGGTGTCACTAATTATCCGTAGTACTTTGCAATACTCCTCCACATTCCATTTGCCAACTTCTTTGAGTTGAGAAGCAAAGTTCATAAATGATCTCCGAGCCGCAGCGTACGGACTGCAGTACTCTGCACCGTGGAAGGAAACTGGTCCTCCTTTCTGAATAAATGCAGCTGCTCCTGAGGCTGACGAAGCGGTTTCCTGATCAAGAGATTGTAATGATAGACCCAATGTCCCAATTTGGCTCCACGGGACTTCCGCAAAAATGTCATAGCACGCATCATCGCTCGACGTACGTTCGGGAGCTGCAAGGAGATAAAATCCCAGAACCAGGCCTGCATGAAACAGCGCCATTTCAGAATGAAGCATCATACCGTGGGACTTGCGATGATTGTTGATGGCAATGTACATCTGAGACGCATGTAGGCAGGCACGACGAGCACCGGGCGATCTGGCCCATAGCCTCAACATCTCAATAGCTTCCTTGGCAGCTTCAGGTCCATTCCGACCGGCTGCATCCTCAACAACAGCCAGATCACATGTAAGGCGAAGGCACAAATAATGCCATAGGTTTAAAGTGTTTGCATCTCCGCTTTTTAACTCCGTCTCATAGACGCTAAAAGCCAAAGCAAGACAGGATTCAGAGAATTGTTCACTATCGCCCTGCGGGTCTTGATGTGATAATGTAGAGATGCGATTCGGGGTTTGAGGCAGAGTGACCGGCTCTCTTTGTGGTCGATGGCGGGGGTTGAGAATACGAAGCCAGAACAATGCAAAAGCTGTTTGGAGCTCCGTCCGCGTCAGCCCCGGAGGAGGGCTCTGCATGTCAAACACAACAGTAGCGGGATGGTTCCATGGGTCATTAGACGCAATTTTAGATTTCCATTGATGTGATGAGTACACCGTGAATAGAGAGTCCGGGCATATACGTGGCAGTTGAACGATTTCCGGAGAAAGAATAGGTGAAATTCCGAGCATCTGTGCTGAGTATGCGTCGGCTAAGATCAAACAGCATGTAAGACTAATTGAAAGTTAGAAGTACATTACCCATATATGATACTGCTTACCGTTGAACAGACTGGGTTCGAGCCCAGGCTTTCCATATGACGTTGTCATCTTCTACTGCTCGTACGAGAGCATAGCCGTAGTCATGCGAATCAAAAACTCCCCTTAATCGAGCCATCTATTTCCAATCAAAGTTAGCCTACGGAAACCTCAATTACTGGGTGATAACAAGTGGGAAATCTGACAGATATTGTTTCTTCATAAAGTGCTTGTCGTTGGTCTTCAAACGCTATTTCCTGAAGATATGTTAAAATAGAGATTGTCATAATATTTCAAGAACTTACAGCCGTCGACGCAGCAACGAATAATATCAGACAGGAGCTACCCAAGACAGTGAATAAATCAGGGCCCGAACAATGTCGAATGGCACGGGACGTAAGCTCGGTTCTGCAATGGTGAATAGCCCCCTATTGAGCTCGACTGGGTAAGCAAATGGTAAATTGAACTTAATAACACACGAAACATAACCTACCGGCAAGCAATCGGCAATTACTTTGTAAGCGGCGGTCCTGTCAAGAATCATCATACCCACCACGCATATGGGAAACAGCAGAATAGTTGGTGTATTGCAAGCGTTGAAAGTTCCGGGATGAACAAAGGGCAAATGAATGTGGAATTGGCCAAAGTACAAATCGAGACACAGGTCCAGAATATCAGTGGGAGGAGGTTCACCATTCCATGGCTCATCGCAGGGTGGAGATATGACGTCGGAACCACTTGTTTGATTTTCGCCGTGCGACGCATATTTGATCATACTCTCAGCTAAACGATGTCGACAAGCCTCTGTGAACCCCCAGGGCGATTTGGTCTGTGGTGAAGGATTAAGCATTGACGTGGACTTTAATGAAGCCGAGGAGAAAATATTGTCTTCGGAATGGAGAAGAATGTCATTCCAATGCACAGGAGATGGGGACAGCGCGGAGTTCCGGCGCGTTGAAGGCCAGAGACGGCGCACCTGCTCGAACTGTTCATTTGAGATACTTTCTTTCTGCTGATGATTAAGCCGCCGTCCTCCGGGAGTTGATGGTGTCAAAATTAAATCATCCAGCCAAGCGGAACCGAAGTCCACATCAAGGGCCATGGCATCAAACGTTTCTGTGGTAATAGATGGATGTGTTAACCCAAGAGATGGGTCGACCAACGCTTGGAAGGAAGTAGAAACTGCTGGATTTGACATAGTTGTGAGTTGCAGTGGCTGATGATCGTTTGTGACTTCCAATGCGCGGACGTTCTCTAATGAGTCTGGAAGGCCAACGATACATGGAATTTGGGCTTCAAACATGTCATCAACAGGCCTGTTATTGCAATCATCACCTGCTAGATCATTGATCACGAGATCTTGTGGAGTCAGACGCTCCGGTAAAGTAGTGCGCGGCGACCAGGAAGGCCTGTCTGAAGGAGAATCTCCAGTTTCTATGTGCGCGTCATCATATTCGGTACTTGGTGGGAAGTTGTTCTTCTCTGTCAGCTCATCATTCAAGGACTGAATGTGTGGGATAGTTTCTCCATCAGCGTCTTGTGACGCTAAATGATGATTACGAATATGCCGGTTCAAAACATCACTGTGGGCGATTGCGTCAGGGTAAAGCGGAGAAGGACCGAAATATTTAGCACACCTTCTCGCATATGTCCTTCCACAAGTCATGCATTTGAAAGGCCGTTCGCCAGTATCTTCCATAAACATATTTTAGTGTGTCTTCTCACCGAAATGGGTTTGAGGACGCGTACGTGATCGCTGATGCCGTCGTAAGTGTTCGACTTTCGAAAAGACGCGATGGCATTTGGCACACTTCCGAGCGGAAACATCATGATTTTTCATGTTGAGGCTCTAAAAGCAAGGAAATAATAGCGGGATGTTCAGGCGGAGAGAAGGAAGACTCTACCTGTGCGATCCGGGGAAGACCTGGAGAAGTACGGGGCGGGGGCGGAAACGTGGGGAGGGGCGTCCAGACCAACCACGGCGTCGGTTTCTATCGTTGAATTTCCAACATAGCTAGGCTAGTGGTTGAATAGACTGCCGAAGCCGCTTAGTCAGTTTAGCATGCCTTAAAACACGCTGTGGGCACCAATTCACGCACAAATGAAATACTGTAGTAAGCTAGTCTGATTTCATGACGAGTCCCTCACCACAATGTTACATGTTTGGCGACTGGGTTAGATAGAACAATACAATCACGTAGCTCAGTACAACACGTGACAAGATCGTTCCACATGATCCGACAATCCGACAGTCCAAAAGCCAGGCATGTGCAATGTACCCTTAGCTTGCACATATGCATCTCTGGACCTGATCTCCCTGCATACGATAGTTTGAATCTGTATTGGTGACGATGGAAAGTGACTGCTCCAGAACCTGCGCTTGAGGGTTTTTAAATTGCTTTAGAACAGCCCTGTATGACTAAATAGACTCCTGGCTCAAGAGGACTATGGCCTAGTCATGCTTTCGACACAGGTGGTATCAAAAACTCAGAATAACGCTTGATCTGAAAATACTCCATTTCTGCATCGGGATTGTTCCAACTCTATTGGAGTTTTCAAAATTAGAAATGGCATTTACCTCCACAGCATCATCATCGCCAACGGAGTCTTGGATAAAAGCAAAGGGGCAGATTCTAGAAAATGCGATCGGCATCGAAGACACCTAATCCCATCTATAATACGGAAGCTTCCGAGAAATTACCACGGGGCAACCTAAGCCAAAATTTCACCCCACATGGCTATGTGGGACAAGATTCACCTCCACATAGCCATGTGGGGGTTCTTGCACCCGCAGAATTTTTCCCTCGTCACGGATAGTGCAAGTTCATGCCTAATGCCGGGGACGGATTGCCACTAAAATTGCAATGTCATTTTCTATGTTAAGCTTGCAGGACCATGGTAGAAGATTCATATATCGCAATTTCAGATCTCCCTCTCGAGAGTAATGTTCTTCAATTAACAGTATGCAGCATCACTCATATGTTTTCATGAATAATTTCCCGAGTCCCGGAAAAATACGAACCAGCCGCGAAGTCATACCTGTACAGGTTGCAATAAGATATTAAAGTGGAGCCCTTAGTCACCGTCAGTTGTTCTCACACTCTCACGCCCAGACCAAGATACACAAGAACGAGACTACCAATGCTGAGATTATCCCAAATGGTTTAGTAGAGCATATTCTTATCCGACCGACTTGATTGATAGTGCATGTCAATAATACCAGGCCTTCATTGTCATAACTGACAGCTGACTTGTAAAGATATGTTGATCCGCCATGGAAAGAGCGCCCACAAGACAATATACAGCTCGAAAGCACTACCTGATACCAACATAGCGTGTACACCTACATCTGCACTATCGGTGACGAAATACTCAGAATCTTCTTGGAAGGCGGAATATTCCGGTTAAGGAGAACCTGGGCGTAAAATATGTTTCGCCATGGCGACTGTCTGCCCATCATCTTTATCTATTTCTAGTGATAATATCGAAGAAGCATTCAAAGCACTGAATTTTACCTCTCTTCATTCAGAGGCGCTTTCTTCCAAGTACGTGTCATTGCCGAATCAGACATATCCTTCCCCTGGGGATCATGAAGATGACTCAACGTGGGCAGAGTCATCAGTCCCGAGGATATTCGACCACACAATAAGCACACATCTTTTCCATTGGATTATCAAGCGATAGACGAAGCACCACACCCTTAGTACTCAGGACGAACTCCCATTGCCACTGGCACCGATGTTTGATCCGTTGTGGGATTCGGGGGAGACGAGGAGGGTCGCTATAGCTTCACATAGACGTGATTTGAAAAGGAAAGTTAGTTCCAATGCGAGTTTCTCTAGCTAGTGACTTATAGCTTACTCTATGTTCTTTAGTACCAGATATGAACAACACATAGTTATATGGGAAAATTTAAAAAACGTTCCGGGCCAACGCAATACCGAATCCTGCCCATTACTGGTCTACAGACGTACGAGCGGAAGTGTACGAAACTTATGTGGTAGTCACATGTGGTGTAGAAGAGGAAGAGGTCTAAGCCACCATGAGTGGAGGGATACAATGGTATACAGTTGAGGTGACCCAACATCTGGCATTTCTGTGATCCTGTAAAATAGATGCTGAAAACAATGATTTAATATAGATCATCGTTGGGAGTATCATAAAGCTTCCGTTGTGACAAAAGTTGGCATGTATCATCTGCCAGGGAGACACCTCTATTGCCTGTTACTTATTTACATGCCTCAAATTTTAGCGGTGGCCCGGTCGCGGATGCTAGCGACTTTCCACATACCACTTAACGTCCCAAGTGGGGTGAGGGGCTGGATTGAAGATACGTTGCTTTTATGTCCGTTGGAGATATAATGGTTACAATGAGATGACTTACAGGTTCAACAAAGGAACCTCGGAAACATCCAATATGACAAACATCGTCGAAAATTTTGCATTTATTGGTGAGTTCTGCCCTGATCCTGGAACAAAGGTTCTATCTCGATTTCATCCATCTTACCTAATATGATAGGCTTGGGCGCTATGGGCTACGCCATGGCCAGGAATGTCCGCAGAAAAATGCCACCGACCGGGACGCTTTATATTTTTGATGTCTATCGCCCTGTCTGTGAGCAATTTCAAAGCGAGTTCAAAGACTCAGGCCCAGTTGTGGTCGTCGACTCGCCACGGGAGGCCGCTGCATTATCCCAAGTGGTCATTTCTATTGTCCCCGGAGCCGAGGAAGTGCAACAAGTCTATCTGAACGATATTTCAGGAATAATCGCGGCCCCCAAGAATCAAGATCGGTTGATGATGGAGTGCAGCACCATAGATTCCCAAACCAGCCGAGAGATTGGGGAAGCACTTAAGGCTACGGGCTTTGGAATATATATCGACACCCCTGTCTCGGTAAATATCTGAATACACACATTGCTACAATAAAAATTAGATTGAGGGATTTCTGACGAATAGGATACAGGGTGGGGTTCCTGGCGCAAACTTGGGAACATTATCCTTCTTGATTGGACACAACAAACCTTCTGATACCGATCCGGTCTCTCATCGACTAGAGACGGTAGCAGCGATGATGGGAAACCCAAAGAAATTCTTCTACTGCGGAAAGCTAGGAGCTGGCCTGGCGGCGAAGATCAGCAACAACTATCTGTCCTGTTCCATTCTATTGGCAGTTGCCGAGGCGATGGCTATTGGGATTAGATCAGGTATTGACGGGAAGCTTCTCCATGACGTGATACAGAATTCGACTGGCCAGAATTTCATGGCTGATGTCGTTCAGCCTGTTCCGGGTATTGTGCCTGATGCTCCTAGTAGCAACAATTACAAGTTGGGTTTTAAGACACAGATGATGATCAAAGATTTGGGTCTAGGTATCAGAGCAGGCTACGCAACAGGCATCA
This sequence comes from Penicillium tannophilum, assembly GCA_028829675.1. Lineage (NCBI taxonomy): Eukaryota > Fungi > Ascomycota > Eurotiomycetes > Eurotiales > Aspergillaceae > Penicillium > Penicillium tannophilum. The sequence continues at coordinate 2,461,094 of JAQKAK010000008.1, forward strand.
AACCCACCATCGCAGAGGCCGCTTATCGGGTTTACGAGAAGGCTTCCATCGATCCAGGGTGCATCGTGAGTTGAAATTCCATTTATGTAATGTCGATTGGTCTGATCTGGAAAGGCTGACTAAAATAATCATCATATAGGATTTGGACGGATCGTCTGTTTATCTTCATATCACGGCCCCTCCAACGGATAATCACAAATAGCCTATTGGTATCATGTTGTGGGGCGAAGCAAATCTAGATCGGCAAATTGATGTAAGGTAGTATGCTGAAGGGAAGGTTGCCCCTCAGACTTTGCAATAACACTTGTTTATTGCACATTTGTCATTCGACAATAGATCGAGATACTTGTGTCAAAATTAAAAGGCATTGAGCGATTATAGTAAAGCACAAATTTGATTATCAATTAAAGCCAGTAAAGTAGACAACGAATTGAACCAACATAATGATCATGAGAGACGATTATTTATGACCAAGACAAGATGAGGGCGCTTTCAAAATACACTTCGGGTCTGTGCTCCGTAAGTCAGACTTTACAACGTCAAGGTTTAAACTGAGCCCTGGGTAGCAGAAAATTGTTTGAAACATAGGTAGAAGTGTGACCAACGGGTTGCTAGTGGTAAGTATCTACTGCATATTTTGACAGATTATAAATCGAGTCGCTAATATCTGTAAGTAGATTGGCTTTGAATACAAGTGGGGTGCGAGGTGCTGTAATTTCCCCTCACCTCGATCTTACATAATTCCATGAATCTTATCCAGCCTTGAACACAGCATTCATTGACACAATCTGAGCGACAACGATAGCAACATTATCAATACCAGACATCATGACTGATTCTCAGACCGAACTTCCCGTTACAGACGGGCATGTTCATGTTCAACTCCTCAATGGAGGAAGTATGATGGCCGAATACCACAAGCTTCATAAAGGCGACTCAGCCGAAAAATTTAGAATGTATAATTGGGCTTTCTTTATCCATCACGCGAAGTACGGGCAAAAGATCATTTGGGATTTGGGAATGTCATCGGTAAGTGTGTTCAACTGTTCCACTTTTCCACTTCATTAACACCGTCGGCCGCGTGCAAACCCGTATATTTACTAGGCGAAGGTCGCAGATGATTATCCCCCCGCTATTTCTAATGGAATGTGGAAAGAGGCCCAGGTTGAGGGTCCTCATGAGACAATTGCGGCGCAAATTGAGCGTCGAAATGGCGTCACATCGGCTGAAATCGATACCATTCTACTGAGGTGGGAATGAATTTGTCGCTCGCAACCCATATGGCAGAATTGCTCAAATTTATTGATAGTCATGCCCATTTCGATCATTGTCGACCGGTGAGTGAGACATTTCCAAATGCAACAGTTTATTTTGGGCCTGGTACTTTAGAACATTGTGCGCCAGGCCACTTCGCGAAACCATCATCAATGTGGGATGGCCGATTCTTCGATCCAGAAAAAGCAACAGAGAATTGGAGAACTTTGGAAGGCCCATGGAAGCATTTTGGACCGTTTGATAATGCAATGGACTTTTTCGGCGACGGCAGTTTCTGGATAATTCAAGCCCCTGGTCATATGCCGGGCAACCTTGGCGCTTGCGCCAGGCTTGCAACCGGCGATTGGATTGTTCTGGGTTCCGATTGTTGCCACTCACGGTATAAACCTCCAGGCTTCACCGATGACAATCTAACTAACATTAACACAGAGCGTTGTTCATTGGCACCAAGGAGTTTGCTTCTTTCCAGCTTGCTGATGGGGAAACTTTTAGTCTGCACGAAGATTTTCTGGCAGCCAAGGACACCCTGGAACGAATGAGGACAATGGAGAGAAGATACAAAGCCCACGTTGCCCTTGCCCATGATACTACGTGGATGGAGAAAGAAGACGACTCAGTTCTTCTATCCTTACTGGATGATAAATTTCGGCGTGATATGCGTATGGCGTTGAAACATCAGGCACCTTTTTAAGGAAGAATGATCGGTACAACTGAGGAGCTTGGTCTGATATGGAAGCAAAAACATGCGACTTCATTCAATTGATATAGAATAGCGGGTTGGGTTGTATAGTCTTATCATCATATTCACTTCAAAGTCCTGATCCATCTGTCTACGATATCCCCAGTCTAGTCCAAGGGTATTCGAATCAAGGTGCTTCTACAGTTGTAGTTGTTTAGATCGAGGTGGTAGGTGGTAGAATCTCAGTGAGCACGCCATATTGCACACCGCCTAAGGTTTTCTATTTGCTGCTGGCGACCATCCCCTCAGCATCCACTTTGATAGACCCTAGCATATAACCATCTTTTTTCGCTGCCTGCCATTCCACCTTGATGACTTCCTTCACTACCTCACCACGCGGCACAAATAGTAGTTTCCCAGGTTTCGGGAGGGTGTTCACTCCCTCTTCGTAGGCTGCATCAGAAACATCAACCGCCCTGACCTGGCCATCCACCATCGGCGGTAAAATTTCGAAACCCCAGATAATAGAAGCAATTGTTATAAAAAGGCTATTTTCAGCCAGGTGCATGCCTGGACAGATTCGTCGACCAGCGCCAAAGTCAAAGTGGTCTCTTTCATAAGGATCAGGGTGCGCTGCGTATGCACCCGATTTCAGGGTATGCTTGAGATAGCGGTCCGGTATGAAATCATTTGGCTTATCGTAACGTTCTGGGTCAAAGTGAAGTGCATACTGGTTGACGGAGACGACAGTATTTGCCGGAATGAAGTAGTCCTTGTACACAATGTCGGCCGTTGTGTAGTGTGGGCTTCCAATACTGACAATATTATTAGTATTTTGAGAGTGAAGATTATTTTAGCCAACCTTACTTAGTGACAGGTCGGATTCGAAGGATTTCTTTGACGCAGGCCCTTATGTAAGGCAGGTCTCGCTCATCTTCAAACGTAGGGACACGGTTTTCGCCCACCACTCGGAGAACCTCCTCATATGCCTTGGCCTGGGCTTCTGGAAAAGCTGCAAAATACCTGACGCAGGAGTTGAGCGCCGAAGACGTCGTTTCCGACCCAGCTTCGATCATTGCTGTGACTGACTTTTAGCCTATCGATTTCCGTGTAGGTAACCGGAGAAGAACGTACTACCCGCCAGAAAGGCCCCTTGCAGCTCGCTAATTCCATTTTTTTGGTGGTCAGTCTCGATGAAACGTTTCACAAAGCATTCGGGGGCTTGATTCATATTCATCTGCTCCTTCAGTTGCGTCCAGTATTTCATCCATATAGCTGCTTGGCGGGCAAAAGACTGCTGTGCAGCCCTTCTCCACCATTGCATGAAGATAGGAATATTGGCTAAGGCTGGGAACATCTCGGCAATGTGTTTTCCCGGATTTGCAGCCTCACTGAACTCCTTCATTAAGCCGAATATCTCGCGCACGTCTTCACAATCCTGATAAGCGGATCAATGATTATACTACATGAGCCATAGAAACGAGCTACATACCCATACAGGGACGCGCCGTCCATAAGTCGAGGTCATCACCACTAAAATATCTCTTAGCAAGGCGGATGTGGTGATCTTGTGGATCTGGACTAACCGGATGTAGTATACCTGCGGATGTGCATGTAGAAATTCTCCTGGTTATCATTGTCCATCAAAATATCCCACAAGAGTTGTTTTGCTTCAAATTCCTGGGAGGGTATGAATGTGTTCGACGACTTTGGGGTCAGGAGCTTGTGCACGATTGCACGTAGCTTCCTCCAATGGGGCGAGTACGGCATCAGTAAGAATCTGAATGCGCGTCAGCCAAGCGATATAATGAGAAACGTTGGTAGTCCCATTTTATTTACCTCATACCACCGGAGAGGAGATCCGACACGACTGGACTTGGAGCCCGGGAGGAGGAGTGCTGCGATTGCCTATCGAAGATCTCCTTAACAGCCATTGGACTGTTCACAAAGATCCATTGCTCGCCACCTAGGCGCACCTTGAAGAGCTCGCCATGTTCCCGACTCCAAATTTGTAGCTGCCGTTGCGGGTGAGCGCCTATTAGAGCTGCTTGACTTCCAGCAACAGGAACTTCTTGCAACCCCTTTGGTGCTCGCCTTGGAGCCGAGGACGCAGTCAGTAAATATAAAGCGATGCATGTGGTCGCGGTAACCAGAATACTGATTGTTAACAGCTCCATGTGTTGGAAGTGGGTGTTGCTGGACGAAATTGTCGCAAATCGGTGGATTTTATATAAAGCTTCTTCACCCCACATGGAGGATTTAATTGCCGGCATCTGTTGGTATTAGGTCTATTCGGAACGGGTCCTTGTGTTGCTCCAATAATGCCTATACAGCTCTCGAGGCCTAATTTTTGGATATAGATTTAAGATGCATAGAATCTTGCTGTTTCAAAGGGCTCATCTTGATCATAAAAAAGGCATTCGCGCAATAATCATTTTTTTTGGCTTTGTTGATATTTCCGGGAGAATAGATATCTGCAATGAATATAAATATCAAGATGATGAGCTTTTCGGTTCTCAGTAGCGTGATGATTGCATTAAAAGCCAGCCAGAGGACATCCTCTAAATATCCCTGGATGTTAAATAGCAGGGATAGGCTATGTCATTCGTCAAGTCGGCCGAGGCAGTCCAGTGCTTGTGTAGAAGCTGTGGGGACTCAATTTCGTCCACAATGGCGACCGCCAAGTCTGCCGCTGAGATTCCCGTCAACCGCCCATCCAATATGTTCTCCTTATTTTGAACCCCCTTCAAAGGAACATAGTCAATGGTAATCTCGTAGTTGCCCGTTCGTGGACCTGGTCTGTATAATGGACTAGGAGAGACAAACGTCCACCGAAAAGACGTGTTCCCTTCAAAAAACAAGAGCGTAGCCCTCCCCGCTTTGATATAATCGGAGGCTTGATCCTTTTTGCGGATGCTCTCTTCATATGTCTGTATCATGTGCAGGTCCATGGTGGTAGCTGTTCCAGATTTGATGGCGAGACGAGCATTTCGGTATAAACGTAGGTCGTCTCCAATCGGACCAAGACGATCCTCCATGTATTGTACGTGCGCATTACTTTCTGCCATCTGCCGGCGATATGAAAGGAAAAAGTTTGGGTAATCTGCTAGAGACTCATGTGTTTCTGGGACCATAAGGCTGCCAGCTCCTCCCACAAATACGAAGTATTTGATATTGGCTAACTTGACAGCTAGAATGAGCTTCCTAACCACCTCTACGTACGGCACTGTAGGAGATGGTATCAGACGATGGCATAACTGATTCTTAAAATGATTCGCTTACTGTATTGAAGTGCATCTGCTCCTTTTGTGTGTGGACCATATTGGCTCACCAATACGTCGATATGGTCGAAGGTTCTAGCCATATCTTTTATGCTAGCTGAGGCGATGTCAAGTCTTCTTGGTGTATAGCCTGGACATGTACCAAATGATTCAGGGTTTCGTGATAGTCCAACAACGGCGTGTCCTCTGCGAATGAGCTCAACACATAAATGAGAACCTCCGAATCCTGAAGGTCCAATGACACCAACAACCTGAGCATTTTCAGATAGAGACATTTTGAGGTTAAGTAAGATGATGGAAAGGGGAAATCGTGCTTGTTACGGGTGACAAGAAGGATGCGTATTATTACTAACCTGTCCCAAATCGGGATGACCTCAGCTTGTGGGGGCTAGAAGTGGTGGCAAGGACCGTAGGAGCTGAAAAAGGAATATGTTTTTCTGATTGGTATCTTGCCGCTGGGTTAAGGGGAAGCTCGGGTGTGGGGTGTGGGGTGTGGAGGAGCTCTGCCATACTAGTGCGCATGCTTGACCAAGTATGATGCCAGGCTCTACTAATATAGTATAGGAATATCTTTAGTAAGGCTCTCAACTCTTCATCTCTTCATCATCTCTTTGCCCAGTATTCTCCATATTATCGACAGCATCGTGCAATAAATATTGGCTCATTTGTACAACCCTGAATTCTTGAGTATCAAGTCGACCGACAACGATCTATATACCTCAAGTGGGCCAAGATGCTAGAGATAATACATGGAAAGGAACAGAAAGTGTACAATTCAATTATTAAGAAGAAAAAAAGGCGCAGCAAATGTGACATACATTACCATACGATACTATTTGTATATTGCGTTGGGCGAGAAGTTGACAAGAAACCATGAAAAGCCCAAGTGGACCAAACGTTTAAGATTGAGGTAGCGGTGAAAATTTTGGCAGAACAGATAAACATTGCGATGGCAGGGACAGCATTTGCATAACAGATAGATCAAAAATTCAAAGCTTTGTGGAAGCTGAGGGCGGGGTCACTCCATCACCCTCGGATGACTTCCTGTCTCCGTCAATTTCCCAACCTCTTCCTCTGTATCTTGCAGGCCAAATGCCACTCCGGCCAGGTGCTAGGATTCCGTTGGGATCAAGACAATCTTTGAGTTTTTCGTTTATTTTCATGAGCGCGTTGTCATTCCAGGAGTAGGTTCCAGCGACCTGATCACTCAGAAGCAAATGCGTGCGATACTCACCATATCCCTTCTCTGCTGCTTCTTTAATGAGCGACCTCATTGCCTCAAGTGCATTGGCTCGCTGTTTGGAATCATCGCGGTTATAGACGCACTCGACAATAAGATGGAGCTCACGGAGCCCAACGACAAAGTCGAAGAAAAAGTCCAGTCCGAGTTTAGCCCAATGTTCCTTCGCCATGTGCCACAAACTTAGTGCATCGGCCCCACGAGTCGGCGCTACTGGACTGAACGCGATGTGTGCACCATTCGGCCACCAATTAACCCAGGCAAGGTCTGCGAGGTCCGGCTTTCCACTTGAAATCCTGTCGCGGGACCAAAAGTAGTCTGTTGGAGGTAGCTTCGCCGGGTCTATACGTCGTGCCCGGGGAACTTTCATGAATTCACGGTGGATGATATCTAGCTTCAATTTACGCACTTCCTCCGGCCCGTAGCAGGTTCCATAATACAGCCAAGTGCATTCGCCATAAGGGTGAGTCTGAAGAAACTCATGCATCCTTTTGGTAGGAAAGGGACCATTGCCATCGTAGAATGCGGACCGAGGCTTTCCAGACAAAGCCAAAACTTGCAAAGCATGACGAATATTTGCCGCGTTCTCTAGGATCATAGCAATGCGGAGAGGTCGTACGATCTCCACGAGCTGCTCCAAATCTTCTTCATTCTTGAAGGTATATAGCTGTTGCGGAAACGTTAATACCGACCCGAAGTCACCATTAGGATACTCACGAAGCTTTCATGACCACCCGGATTGGGCATCAAGCCAAATCCCATTTTAGTGACTATGCCATAGTTTGACTGGGAGAATATGCCACTATCAGAAAGGGTCAGTTTGATTAAAATGATAGAAGTATTAGTGGGGCTGAGCGTACTCGAGAAAAGGTCCAAATCCGTAAGGAAAAACTTGCCAAGTGTTGTTTCCTGGTAGGGCACCCATCCCTGTCCGGACTATCTCGCCAGTTGGCATTACAACTTCGAGACCGCAATGCGTTGCCCAATGATCGCCGTAGGGTGTATAGCCTACCCCGTGATCAAGGGCATTTCCTAGCACTGATCCACCCCCTAAGTCAGGAACATCAATCCACAGATTCTTGTACCCACGCTTTTGCACTTCCTCGTAGAGCGCAAAGTAGGAGACACCTGGTTCCACCAAGCAAGTACAGTCATCTGGATTGATATCGAGTATCCTATTCATGCGTTTCCCAAGATCAACCACCACTGCTCCACGCACGCGTGGCGCGGCTCCACCATAACCAACTATTGCCAATTACAAGTCAGAGAGGGTTGCGATGTTGGAGGCATGGCGTTTCTTGGCAACATACAGTTACGTCCCATTGAAATAGGATGCAGAGGGATAAGGTATTTGTTTGCCCAACGTACAATCCTTTGTACATCATCTGTACTACCCGGATAGATCACTGCAGAAGCAATCAGTTCTTCCTCATCTGTTATAGCCATTCCGTCGTGTGTATTGGGGGCTGTTTTCGAGGTAACCTGTTAGATTATCCTCGTTATGAATGAAACAAACAACTCACACTCCATGTACCTATTAATTGTTAGACCTCTACAATCAGCCCCAATCCTGCTCAAACGAAGATCTCACCAGCCGTCATCCAGTTGCTTATCATTGATCTCGATATTTTTATTGCCAATCTCTGTTGATATTTCATTAATCGCAAGGAAGAAGCGACTTTTTTCAATTCCTTGTGGTATCACGGGCAAACGCTTTCTCGCCTGGGGCTTTTTCGTAGCAATATTCTGTATGAGGCCTTTTGCACGATACGCTTTGTGTAGGAGGTGCGCTGGAACGCCATTGTGCTTTTCTTCAAGAGTAGGGATAGGTTGGCCTTTTCTGGAAGACATATTTGAGAGATATGAGTTTAGAGCGAAGATCAATACTAGCACAGGTTGTGTTATTTATACCGCAAAGCCACTTAATGTTAACATTGAAAAATACTTGAAAGGTTTACCAGAGTACTGGATAGACCGCGCTTCTCGATTCATAAGTGGGGTATACCAGAGAGCTGATTTTACCAGCCATCTACCCCCACATGGGCAACCTATTCATCGGAATGACTAGTTTTGATACTTGTTCTCACAGCAACCGTAGTTCCCCTCCATTGATATCTCACGTCGAAGATTTTGCCCACAATGTCTCAACCCGTTGCCATCATCACCGGCGCGTCGTCGGGAATGGGGTTTGCCGTGACGAAACATCTCCTTGCGGACGGATGGCGAGTTGTTATGGCAGATATCGACGAAGAGTCCGGAAGAAAAGCGGCAGCCAAACTGGGAGATAAAGCTTTATTTTGTCTGACGGATGTCAGCTCCTATCCGCAACAAGCCGATTCATTTAAAAAGGCATTCTTCTGGGGAGGCGGCAGACTTGATCTTTTCGCCGCAAATGCTGGAATTGCTGACACGCAATTCCTCCAAAAAAACGATTACCAGTATGATAGAAATGGCATCCCACTTCCTTTGAACTTGAAGGCCATGGATGTGAATTTCACCGCCGTCGTACAGGGTATTTGGCTATTCAAACATTATGCCCGGCAAAATAAAATCGCTGGTGGGAAGATCGTGATAACTTCGTCCTCCGCAGGGCTGTATCAAATGCCCACGAACCCTATATACACAGCCTCAAAGCACGCTCTAGTTGGGCTCACTAGAGCACTGGGAACAACACTCGATCAGCAGAATATACAGATTAACGCCATTTGTCCGGCATTTGTATCCACTGCGCTCTGTCCGAAAGATATGCTAGATCGCTTTCCAAAACAGCATATTACTCCAATGTCGACTGTCATGAAGGCGTACGATACGTTCCTCAAAGATGATACGCTTAATGGACAAACAGTGGAACTCAGTCAGGATCAGCTATATTTTCGGACCAAACCTGACTATCTAAACGAAAGCCAACGTTGGTTGGGAGAAGACTCAGCAAGCTTTTGGGAAGAAGCTTATAAGTAACCTGTTGTATGATATGATCTCATTTAAACAGTGCATATAATGTGTCGAAATCTTCGGATTATTAACATCAAAGCAAGATACTCGTTCGATTGGTCTCTATAGAGAGGGAGAAACATGCAATCAGACACATACGTGTGTGTTTAGGTTTCTAGGATGTTGTCAAGGTTCAACCGACTTCATATATCATGAATCAAAACGCTTCAGTTATAGGACTCCCGAATATGTCACGTCTCGAACAAAGCTAGAGCAAATCTCCAGGCTGGCGGCAGCTTGGACTGCTACATTTACTTCCTCGTCGTGGCTTCGCGTTACTGAATAGTTGCAGAAACTGCCCTGTTGGCACTTGTATTGCGAGAGTCTACTAGTACTAATTTCCGCTTCATTCAGCCGATACTGAAAGCTTGAGCAAGATATTCATGGGTTGACCTCCAATTTCACTGACTCTCAGTACAGAATCCAAGGGTTCTCATGGGGTCTTCCACCGGTCCCATTGTTTCTCTCTGTCATGTTACAATGTGGGGTGAATGGGGGTAAAAGTGAGTGGGGTGAGTCCGCTTTTCAAAGTCCGGGGTAATAATACTGTGCGAAAGGCTGAGATTCTTGGCATTATCTGCTACTGAGCTAGTTCATTGCTCGTACTGACACTAATGCAAGGACTTCACCTTAGGGTACGCACAAGTGCACAAATTAGGGATAAATGATGAGCCAACGTGCATAGTCAGATTCCTTGAGATCGTGTGTGGGGTGACGGCGGCACGGGTAGTGCTTCCCTCCAAAACAATTGAAATGACTGGCTAACTCAGAGCTCGATTTCCTTCCATCTTCTCGGGAGACGTCTTGTGGAAGTTTTTATTGTTCACTTTGCGTGAGTTGCCAGGTTACCATACAATCAAAATCTCTTGCTTTGTGTGTTTTGTTTACGAAAAGCTACATCTCCAAGCCGACAGACTATCGCTCATCTATCAATTCACATCTCCCAGGATATACAATCTCAGGATATGGAAGCTAGCGCGAACTCTGCTTCACGTCTCTTACAGCATGCGAACGGTCAAATGACTCATGTGATTGTTGATGATTACACTGATCCTTGGGAGAACCCGAAGACAGTGCTCATCCAGGGGGGATTTGGACGGCACTCCGCATTTTGGTATCACTGGGTTCCATCATTGGCACGACAATACCGAGTTCTTCGACGGGATACCAGAGGCCATGGCAAATCATCCACCCCAAAGCCAGGTGATGGGTACCAGTACACTCTTGAAACAATATTATCGGAAATTGTCGACACGCTTGATCAGCTAGGTGTTGAGAGGGTTCACTTCATTGGCGAGAGTACCTCAGGCATGCTAGGAGAAGCTTTCGCGGCAAAATTCCCCAATCGATTGTACAGTTTAACGGTCATCTCGAGTCCCTCATACCTTCCGCCTGATGCGCTTAGTGTCTTTTCCTTTGGCCATTCTAACTGGCCAGAGGCATGCCGGAAGCTCGGATCCCAGGGATGGGGAGAGCATCTTGCGCGTGTTCCTGGGACTCTTCCAACGACAGATCCGGATTACGAATCTTGGTGGATTTCGCAGATCGCCGTGAATGCCAGCGACGGCCTTGCTGGATATGCTGAGTTCCTATCAGGACTAGATATACGGCACCTTCTCTCAAAAATCTCCGTGCCTATGCTGATTCTCGCTCCATCGAAAAGTGCCGCTACTGGACTAGAGGAGCAGCTGCAAATTGCTAGGCAGGTTCGAGGATCAAAGTTGGTTGTTGTTCATGGGGCTGGACATGAAATTTACACGGACAGGGCCAAGGACTGCTTGAACGCCGTTCACTCCTTCTTTTCAGACATTCACTCTAACTCGATTGGTAGTAATTATGTATGAATCTTTAGGTTTGGACTGAACAAATGAATCCCTTTATTCAATAAATTTCCTTTGTGTGGCCTGTGAGCCTATCTGGCTCCCAACCACTAACTTTGCAATTTCCGCATGGATAATCGCCGCTGCATTTGGTCTTTTTCACGAGACAACCATTGCATGCATTTGGACACTTGACGTCGACCATCTTTATATATTTTGATTTATTGTTTTCGATGTAGGCTGTTAATGGATCCAATTCTGGCGCGCCTAGGCATATACGGTACATGCGTGGATATCCCGGTGGGGTATGTTGCGAATATCATCCTGATACCCATTTTCGCATGTGACGTGAAGCTCGGAAGCTGACGACCCCGCACCATTTTGGCCTGGGGTACGGTAAGCGCTAATGCTTTGAAGGTCAGATTAGGAAATGTGGGTAGCCCCGGTTCCCAAAACAACATTAGATTCGGGAAACGTTCTAAATTCCTAAAGTTGATATCATAATTTCAAACTTTATCCACTTTACAAAGTGAAGATGGTCTCGGTATTCTATGTCTCCCATTTGATTCAAAGATTACAAGATTGCAAAATTGCCAAGTTACATTTGAAACTTTCCGGCAACATGATCTTCTTTTACGCAGCTTTAACAATCATTGTACTCAACGTCTGCATGCATATACATGCCATTAGGTGTGCAGCTTAAGCTTAGCGCTTACAGCATGCAAGTAAGACATGACATTTTGAAGTGCATCAAACGGGCCAGATCTTTTTTTTGAGAAAGGAAAAGCAAGGTCAAGGAAGAGGCCTAGTTTGTAAATCTATTACCACATTTTCCTTCGAATTTTTGAAATATATCCTCAGCTGGGAGACTTCCGCTTATATATTATGGGGCATACCCTCAGCTTTTAGTCGAAAATTCATCTACCTGAGATTACCCTCTATGAAAAGAACGACTTTGAAAGGAAACATGGCTTTCGTCGGGGATATGAACTTGAACGGGAAAATACTTGCAATCACGGGAGGAAGTTCCGGTACGTCAAAATTATCTGTCGTTTCCCTCCATATACTTACTTCAAACATCAGGGATCCATCTGGAGCTTGCAAAGATTGCTCGATCAAAGGGCGCCAGGGTCATCATCGCAGATCTAAAGCTAACAGAAGAAGCCACAGCTGAGGTTGAGCGAGATTCAGCGAACTTGGAATTCCTGCCGTGCGATGTTGAAAACGATCCGACAGGGAGAAAATTGTTACCACTTCCGAGTCCGTATTTGGGGATTGTCCTAATGTTTATGTTGCTGGGGCTGGCGTTTTTGAGCCGGTAAGATCGAGAATGGCCCAAATGGAGCCATAAGCTAATAGGCAATTCGCAATGATCAAATAGAGGTGGTCTAATGTTTGGGATGACACGGAACTTGATGACTACAAAGCCGTTCAAATCAATATCAACCACCCCTTCAATTAACCAGAATTACAACCCGGGCATTATTACGTGGCAACAAAAAGGGGGTTGTTCTCATCATGGCGTCCATGACGGGATACACGGGGCATTTTTCAGCTCCACTCTACAGTGCTACAAAGCATGCTTTGGTGGGATTCGTGAGTTCGATGGTCGATTTGGACAGGCATGAGGGTGTCAAGGTAGTTGCGATTTGCCCTGGGTGAGTGACATGAAGACTTCCTATTGCCTACCACAAATGCTGTCAAGAAGCTTCCTTTTCTGACACTTGATTTAGCATAGTGAAACCCCCTCTGTGGCTAGCAGATCCTGAGCGGTCGGCACCACTCGGGTATCAAGACAGTATCGCTATTTCGGCAAAGAGTGTTGCCGAAGCTGAGTTGAACTTAGTTGAAAATGAAAGCTATCAGGGAGGTACCATATATGAAATTTCAACTGCGGGCGAGCGAACGAGTGGTACTTGGAATATAAGTCCTCCGGGATCTAGCAATGAAACGCCTCTTGTTGGAACAGTTATTCCACACAAAGCTTTGGATCAGGCTTATGAGCCTATATGGTCCGTTCTGGCTAAAGAAAGAATGTCAAACTGAGAATCTGAGATCATTCTTGCCAAACTCATTGAAGACGATGTTTTGTTGCTCTTCCTTCCAATGCAATATCTGAATTATTATAGGCTATTTTCTTTATTTTCCTCTTAGCTACCTTACAATTTTCAGCCTCGTCCATCAACGTTTGACCATGTTAAAATAGCATAAATCCGAAGTGAACTGATCAATGGCACGATGCTGAGGTTTTGACGAGGGAGTTTCCATTCAGAATACCTAGAGCTACTCGTTATAATGTGACCACTCGGCTGATTTTGGGCTCCACAATGTAACGGTTCTCGGTATAACCCTCGGTATCATCAAGTGGGAACTGCCGACGAAACTTCGTCTTCAAGTGTTTTGAGGTGTTCGAACGACGCATGAGTAAATGGATTGCCGTACTTCGTTGTTTTTCCGTCTGGTAAGCCTCAGTGTAGCCTTACACTTTAGATTAACTTCAACAACCCAGGTGTATGAGCATGAGAGTAGCTGTTTTGTTTATGTGCACAGACCTGGAATCAAATCTACAGCACCGTCGGCCTTGTTGAACTGCTGATTAATCTCCTTCTCGGCTTAGTAATGCCTTTTTTCATGGTATCGTTCATAACAAGGCTGATTGGCTCAACCCAACTTTTTGTTCACTTCTCTAATAGAGCAATCTCATCTTCACTACAAGCCTGAAGCTAAGAAACTGTAAAGGTGTACCTTGTCAACCCCAGACGCCCCTGTGTAGATTTTCTGATCTTCCATGTGAATTGATTTTAGTAATTACAAGATGAGCTCTTGTTCATTATTAGATTTCCTGAGTAGATGCATCGTTTTCCTATTCACTCTTATGTTGGTTTTCGTGATTTGACTTCCGATCTTGAGCGATACAATTGTCCGAAACACGAGATGGGCGCAAAATCTGCAACAAAATGACACTCAAGAGTCTATAACATAGACAGACCTAGACCAGGCCTTTTGGGGATGTGTCCTGTTGTGGAGCATTTTGTTTGGTCGGCACTCGGGACAAAGCAAGAAATGGGCTTCCACATTCAGTTGGAGGTACAGGCCTTTATTCCTATTGGTTACTTGAATATATTGCCAGAAAGTTATTATACGAACTGACCGGAATGGTGGACATCCCAATCGGCAATTTCCACCCCCCTTGAGATTGTATCAAATATAGTAGAAGAAATTTTCTATAACAAGAATGGGTTTTGCAACCAGAGTTAAAGCTCTGTGAAGGATTTTAGTTGGACTATCTTCTGAAATACTACAATTATGATCTCGGAGGCTCTCAGCAAGGCCTCTGAGGCCTTAGATCATATGAACAAGCTCTCTGCTGTATCTTACGTGGCTCTCCTGGTTTCACTAGTGGTGAGTACCTCAATAATCCAACCTATCAATCATTGTATCGTGACTAGGCTCCTTCTGAACTCTCTCGCAAATCCTCAAGCTAATCTTCATGCAAGGTTACCATTCTGATTCTCAATTACTGGAATAGAGATGAGCGCCTTGATAAGTTACCACCTGGACCTCGTGGATGGCCTATACTGGGAAACATGCTAGACCTGAGAGACGCCGATAAGATTCCCAAAGTCGCATCAGAATGGGCTCAAAAATACGGCGAGATCTTTTACACTAAAATTGGGCCTAGCCATTATATATGGCTCAATTCTGCTGCTGCGGTGCGAGAATTAATGGACAAGCGTGGCTCTATCTATTCTGACCGACCACATTTGCCGATGGCATTTGACGCAGTTTCAAACGGGCACCGTCAGTTCCTCATGCCATACGGCTCTCTTTGGCGATCTTTGCGTAAAGTCGGTCATGCTGCACTCAATTTCGCAACAGCCATTTCATATCTCCCTGTGCAAGACTTCGAATCGAAACAAGTTTTGTACGAGTTCCTTCATGCGAAAGATGACTGCGAATTCTATGACATCAACCGTCGTTATTCCTCCAGCGTTATCATGACGATTACCTATGGACATCGGATTGCGGACTGGCATGATCCTTTGTACAGAAAGATATACACGCTGCTAGACCATTTCAATGCCATGGCTGAGCCCGGTAGATGGCTCGTTGACACATTTCCTATCCTTGCCAAGCTTCCATCCAGGATAGTTCAGAACTGGTGGAACATCGGTCGGGAATGGCATGCATACGATTCCAAAGTCTACATTGACTTGTACAGAGACCTCATTCGACAGATCAAAGCGGGAACTGCCCCCGATTGCTTTGTTCGTGACTTCTACTTAAACGTCGCAGACAAAAGCGGTGTTGATGAGGAGACAGCGGCATATACAGCAGGAACAATGGTAGAAGCCGGGAGCGAATCAACCAGTAGCACGATCAATAATTGGCTTTTGGCCTGCTTGCTGTTTCCGCACGTTCTTCAGGCTGCACAAGAGGAGGTCGATCGCGTTGTTGGTGGCGATCGCTTGCCAACGTTTGAAGATGGGCTGAACCTTCCATATATTGCGGCAATGGCGCGGGAAACCTTACGCTGGAGACCGGTCTCAAAATTAGGCGCACCCCACGCAACCACTGAAGACGATTGGTATGATGGGTTTTTCATACCAAAGGGCACGACGGTTGTTCTAAGCTGGTGGTATGTCTCCTCACCTGATTCTGGGACTACGGTCCAAAAATAAAGACACTAACATATTCCTTGAATTTATAGGGCAATTCATTTTGATCCCGCCCGCTGGGACTCTCCCGAGGACTTCGAGCCAATGCGGTACATGAAGGAGCCTTACACAACTATGACAACAGCTGAATCAATGAATACCGCTGATCCTGATGCCCGAGATCACTTCACATATGGCGCCGGTCGGCGGTCCTGCTCAGGGGTTCATGTCGCACAAAATTCGCTGTTCATCAACCTCGCGCGTACTGTTTGGGCCTTCAACATTATGAAAGGCAAAGATTCCGACGGGAATATCATTGAGCCAGAAGCACGCACGGAAAGCGGCTTCCTCACAATCCCGAGGAGGTTTGTCTGTCACCTATCACCTAGGAGTGCGAAACATGCCCGAATTGTGGAGGAGATATGGGCGGAGGCACAAGCTACCGGACTGAATTGGTCGCGGAAGAAGACAATGCTGTAGAAATCCAATGATGGGCCTATCGAGGTTTGAATATTCGAGTCGATGCTTGCATCTCCAAGCAAACTCTGATTTTTGGCGCGTTGAAACTTTTTGGAAGCAGAAGCTGGACAAAAACTTCGTTCGGGGTTATGATTGAGTGATGTAATCTTCCTTCGCAGATAGCTGTTTCATCTTGTGTTCTCAGTTGCCCTTTCTTTTCCTCCTGTACTTTCATCGCTCTGAGGTAACAAGAAAAATATCGACGATATCTTCGTTTGCGCCCTTCCTCTCGTGGTAACTACATACTAAGAGGCGAACACTCGAGGCAGCACACTCGAAGATGTGCGGGTCGATCCAGCGACACGACAAACCAACACTAGCACACGTAGGTTGTACGAGATATCTATGACTAGCACCTATATGTAAATGTAATTTTGAGTTCAATGCTATCTTCAAGCTTCAAGATAAACTTACTATCCATGACCAGCGTACGAGCGTACTGAAAAACGGGTGTCACAAAACAGGTCGGGAAAAATCTGCCGGTCTGCTCTGTAAGAACATGTAACAGGGGGTTCCCCACTACACTATATGGCCACGAGTGTTCTATCGTCAGGCTTAGTCAACCGGTGGAAGTTTTACTGCTAAGGGCGATGATCTACTAGGAGAAGAGGATGGGAGTAGGTGAGAGAGAGGGAAAAGGAAGAAGAGAGTAAGAGGTCGAGCCTATCCACAGTGCTGCTGTGGCATCTGACTGCACATGTAGCCATCCGACTGCCCACGGAAGTTGGGTACTTAGGTGTTTTAGATACTTTTTGGACTGTAAGTAGACATCTGGGAAGCCGAGGAACTATAATTTCCAAGGCTGGCTTCATTCTAACATGCAAGTCAAAGGACTAAAAGAGCTAGCCCTGGGGACTTTATTCATCAGGTGAGGATGGGATCATGCTTCGGCTAAATCCTCTTTGATCAAGTCTGCAGCGCGCTCTGCAAAAGCATAGACTGCACTCTGCGTATTTCCTGCAGGTATACTGGGAATCACACTAGCGTCAACAACACGCAACGACTTAGTACCCCAAACCCGCAACCGGCAATCAACCACGCCGCCCTTCTCTCGGGGAAGCATAGCACATGTGCTAGTCGGGTGATAAGTACTTTTCGCAGCTGATTTCACATAGTCCTTAACTTCATCAGAGGATGCTGTGCGCAAATCAGCTGGAGCACCCGGGCTCCGCTTTCCTCCAGTCTTCAACATTGATTTAAACGGCTGAGAGGCAGCAATGGAATCAATAAAGCGGGTATGATGAGCAAGTAGCTCCAAATCTGCCGGGTGGCTAAGGTATCGTGGGTCGAGAGCAGGAGGATCCTCTGGTTTGCTAGAGGTAATATGAGAGCTGCCCCGAGACAGCGGGTGTAGAAGGCTGACGCAAATCGTGATATAGTTCTCAGGAAGCTTTGCATCAATGATAGCTGTTTCGGCTCCAGATCCCAAGAAGTCGGCCTGGGCAGGATATGTGAAATAACCTCCAGTGGCCTCCTTTGTATCTTCAAGCATAGAAGAAATATATTTGACCAATTCAGCGCCAAACGCATCTAGCGGGCTTGGAGTCACGCTGGAGAAAACTGAGCTAAGATCTCCTTGAAAGTTGGAAAGAGGTAACAATGCAGAGGAATAGTTGCCACCGACAGTAAATGAGCCGAATTGCTTGGTCTGAAACTCCTGCATAGCCGTACCAACAACCTCGGGAATTCCGCGCATCAAATCGTCCTTTGTGTCAACCGACTCATGAGCCTCGAAGCTGATACCAACTAAGGGATGGTCCTGAAGATTCTCGCCGACATTAGGATTCTCAACCAATACAGGAATACTGAACTTCCTGAGAACATCTGGAGATCCGACGCCGGAAAGCTCAAGGATCTTGGGCGAATTGTAAACTCCACCCGCGAGAATCACCTCTTTTCGGGCTTTAGCAGTGACGGTTTGATCATTGATTGAGTATTGTACACCAGTCGCAGCAATCTCCCCTGAAGCTAAGGGCTCAAGTATGACCTTTGAGACCTGAGCCCCTGTTATAAGTGATAGATTTGGTCTCTCCTTTACGGGGAGATAATACGCATTTGCAGAATAGCTCCGTGTCTTTGTAGCCGGATCTATGGTAGCGGCATTTGTGTAGCCACCGCAGAGCTTACCGGAAAAAGGATCGGCCGTCATAGGGTACCCAAGGCCTTTCACAGTCTCTACCCATGCATTTGCAACTGGGTCAATGAGTCCATCCGGAAATGACACCTGAAGTGGTCCGTTGGGCGTATGAATACTCTGATTGACGTATTCCAAGCCCAACTCTTTGCATTTCTCTTCAGACTGCGGGAGTGTAAGAGTGTAAGCCTTGTTGTAATAAGGACTAATGGTATCCCAATTCCAACCGGCGTTGCCAAGATCGCCCCAGGCGTCCACATTAGCCTTTGAGTTGGCAATGAATGCCATACCGTTCATGGCACTAGACCCACCCAGTAGGCGGCCCTGTGGGATGGGTATTTGCTTTCCATTGAGAGCGGCCTAGAACTTGTCAGATGAACACATTCAGCACCGATAGGTTCAAGAATCAATACCTGCGGCTCAGTCATGAAGTTCCAACTGGAATCGGTGCCTACCAAGGCAGACCAGAGGGCTGGCGTGATGACACGCGGATCCTGTGTTTGGTCTTGCCCAGCTTCCAGCACAAGTATATGTAGGTCGGGATTTTCGGAAAGACGCGATGCTAGAACAAGGCCAGCAGTTCCACCACCAACGATAATGATGTCGGACTCAGAAGACATAGTAATAGTTTAATAGATTCAGATTCAGATGCCGGCAATGGAGTGGGTTGGGAAAGGGAAAAGAGGAGTGTGCTAATCTGCCCATTTTAGGAAACTCTATTGGGGAGGGGCTTGGAACAAATGCCGGCAGTGCTCTGAAATTTTGGATGCATGGAATGAGGCATTTTTCTCAAAGAGAACCGACAAGGATGTTTAGAGGGCCCACTTGAAGTTTTTGCTGCTGTCCGCGTCATTCCTTGTTGTAGCGAGAGGGGAACGTGGGGGCGATGCAGCTGGGGATGTGGGACATGTGGTCAATGCAGAGATCTGTAAGTCAGAACTGGTGGGATGCGAGAATGCAAGATCCCGGAGGTCTCGGCTATTAAGCCCCGCTGTTTGGGTAGAGGCCTACAAAAGATCGGCAAAGATCGTCGTCTGGCAGTGTTAGCTTGGGGGCCGTAAAACCGTGTGTTGGCAACTCTAGGCTAGGGCTAGAGCTAGTAATTTTTGAATCAACCCAGGAGTAGGTTTATTACCAGGTGCTAGCGGACTTCAGGCCTGGGCTTCAAACTTTAGAGGTGGCGAATATTGTGTCGAAGATCATTATAATATTAGTAAAGGCCGAGGGGAATTATCTCAAAGGACGTCTCGCAGAAGCATTGGCAAATAATATAAATGAAGATTAGTGCTTTTCACGGCTAAGTACTCAACCCCGAGAACGCAAAAAAAAAAAAGAAAAAAAGAAAAAAATTTGCCTGTCTTTTCTTTCTTGTCTTTCTTAGCGGAAATTGTGAATTTTGAATTGTGCCGCTCTTTTGTTCCATCTAACTCTGAAGACCAACTCTCCAGCTCATCGCCTCAAAACGAGAATCCAAATGCAAAATGACGCCATCCCCATCAAGGCATTGTATGGGCAATTGTTCGATCACATGATTAATAGCCATGACGCTATATTGGGTTCGGCACAATGAAATATTCAACCCACGATACTGCATGGCTCTCTATGGTGTCAAAGAAAAAACATGCAAAGACCGCTTGCCTTTTTCCCAAGTGATTCTTATCCCTTAGAGGGCTAAAAGCTGGATGGACGCTGGGCTGCCATTCCATTGCTAGCCCGATAGGTATTAGCAAGTTTGGCGGCTTGGGGTATTGACAAGGGTAGAAAGATTCTTGAGCCTCGTTCTCAGAGAGTTTGAAGATCGAGGACTATTGGGATTCGGTATGCTTGATGAAGCTCAACATAGAATCCAGTATACAGCTAATTTGACACGTCAAATAGCTTCGGATATTCAACCACATGCAGATGACACGACTTGAGGGATAATCGCCTTCAATATGTTTGGATACCCAATGTCTTCTGTTAATTGGTTGAGCGCTTTGGTTAATGAAATATTTAAGACTTATCCTCAAAAGCGAACCATTAGCGTCAGCACGAATTGAAATGCCCTAATAGCAATGATGTCAGAACATGAGAATTCAAAGGATCATTCTAGGAGAATCGGCAAGCTCATCTAATATCTCTGCTCTGGGTGGTTACATATGCCGACAGCGAATGAAAAATGGGTAGGTGAGCAACCTCTGTTGCATGAATTCCTTCTGTTTAACCCCTTGCAATGGAGTTCTGAAGCAATGGGCAACTCAATTCTGCAAAGGGCCTTTTTGAAGCAGAAGTCCCAATATTTTCATCCAAATTCTGGTCCAAATCCTCAAAACCCAGTGCGCGAGTGGCACATGGGATAGCCTACCTATTGCGCACTCACACTACTCACCCCGGTTGGGCGACACTAAAGCAGCACTCGCCCATTCTCACCTGGGTCGCAGGCGTACCACATAAGAGTCATTGGATTGAACTATATATTTCAATCCAATACGTACTCTAGTACATACGACCATAGGGTGTGGAGAACAGGGCTTCCCGTCCGCTCAGCCGTACTGAGGCCACGTACTAAACGCGGCCAATTCTCAATGTGCCCAAAGCTTTAAAACGGCGTCAGCTTTTACCTTAGGGTGAGTGAGAGCAGTTGAGGCTTCTCACCCCAAGCTGGACAGAAACTCCACTCCCACTTTCACTTTCACTTTCACTCGACAGAGCCCAGGGAAATATGTAAATCTCAGCCACTGGGCGCACATACGGTCTATCATCCTTTTTTATACCCCCATCCCACAGCCGTTCCAAAAAAGACACTCCCAGAGGATATCCAAAGGAAGCTTGAAGAGAGGGTCCAATCTTTAGTTACCCCTGCCAACGCCTCAAGATAAAAATTTCAGTGATTTTGACGAGGCTTTCTTCAATCAACTCGAGTTCACCTGGTGTGCCTGGAGGAACGTTTCCGATAGGAATGATCATTGGCCCCGTGGTGGTAATATTGGCGGGTAGACCGTGCTGCCCACTGTGATCATCTCTTTCGAACGTGATTAAACCACATCCCCAAATCACTGACTCATAAGCCTGGTCCTGATCAGGTCGTCTGAATGCCTTGTACACTACCCAGCTGATGTGACTTTGGTTTTGTGGTGCATGTAAACAAATTACTGCATTGATCTCCCCTTTAGAATACCGGATATAATCGTCTCCACGGCTTCTTAACTCTTCGACTGATTGCGAAATTCCAATCTCAAAGACGATATGCGGAAACAATGGCGGCCTTTTTTCACCTGCCATTGAATAGAGTGCCAGGTCTGGCTCGACAGTGCATCCGTTTTCAAGTTTAAAATCGCCTCCATTAAGAAGCATCCAGTCGTCATCTTTAATTCCGACCTTTATCATTTGCTGTGTCAAGTATCTGAATATCATTCCCTGGGCAACAAAGAGAGCACGGATTGGCATCTTGAGGATGAGTTGTTGTTTATCTGGCGCGTACTCAAATATTCGAATCTTTTCTCGCTCTATCATAGCTTCGTGGCGACGGAGGAAGTCATGCTCGACTTTTGAAAATACCAATAAATCGAATCCGCTCTGTTCGGCGCAAAGCTTTTGATCCCTTAAGACCTTTAAAAAGTTTTCTAGGTCATTGTAGACAAAATGGATCGCCATGATATAGAACTTTAATCTCTTCACAAGTTGTTGGGTAAAACATGCGAAGGAAGAATCGCGGATTCCAATCTTAGTGGACTTGTGTACCCGTTTACTCCACGATGATGTAAACTTGCGCTCATGAAAATCCTAGTTCCCCTGTCCATATCACCGTTGATGTCCCGTTTGGGACTAGTGCCTTCTATCCCACCACTGAGGCTTCACCTCTCGTAGATCCTCTTCTTCTCCTTGTCGCTACCCAGTATTACACTACGTTCCATATTGTATTGCTTCAATTCTCTCGCACAATCACAATCTGCACTATGTCACAAGCTAGTTGGCAGACCATTCTCGAACCCATTTCTGGATCCATTCGGGCACGACTGCGTCAATTTCCTGCAATTTTTCGCTGGCCTGAGCAGTAGCCTTCGTGTCCAGCACATTGTTGTCGGGCATTCTTTTGGCCCCAAATCTCTTCGGCTAAGGTCAGCCTTCCAAAAGGTCACTCGAGATGCATCTGCGGCGGCCCTTTTAAAGGCTGCCCCACGTTCCCGCTGTTGGCTTCGGTCCCGGTTGCTGCCATCTCGGTTGAGACAGTATACGTGCTCCACCACATGGTTTTTGAGCAAGCAATCCAGGAGGTAAGCGCCTAGTTGTCCCGTAGAACCGGTCAGTACGACGCTCTGAGCAACAGGGGATTGTTCTAACAGCTTCGGTGTCTGCGTCGTATGGTCGATTTGCCCGATGAGTTCCTGCAATAACAGCTCCCGCTCTTGCATCTGCATATTCTTTTCGTTTTCTTTAGATGCCTCGATATGTTGATGGAGAGATTGCAGCGCTCGAGTCAGCCCCAGCACCGTAGGATTCAAGTAAATTGTATTGGGGGCAAGAGATGGAATATCCGGACCATGCTTGAACACACGAGTTGCTGTGATAGGTTGCAGAGAATGCAAGCCAAGATTGAACCAATTATCCGTGTCCGAAAGCTTGCTCCAAATTGCAATGGCTAGGATTGACGCATTAATGTACGCAGCAACTTTGGTAGCATCTTCTAACCCCCCCTGGGCATGGCAACTGGCTCTGAGTTGTGTTTAGATCAGCTAGTCTTTCGGCATCGTTGTAGAGGTCCTCAATCTCTCGGGCATATAAACCCACTGTTTGAGCACGCTGCACAGTCCCCTTACTAGCACGGCACGATGGCTTCTTGGAGGATGCAAATAGGATATGGGACTTAGAAATCCGGGCGTGGGCAGGAGCTGCGGCATTTGCCTGCTCTATGCTGGGCCAGGGTTGATCGATCATGGCAGCGCGATCATTGACATTCAATGTTTTCTCGCCAAGCTCAACAAGAAGAGCGGCCTGGAAATGTTAGGCACCGATCACTATACAGCCTGTGACGTCCGGATTCGCGGAAACAATATATTGCTCCATTGAGATAGGATTTGTTTTCTCTCCGTTAAGAAAAACGATAACATCGTCCAGGCGGGCAGAAGGACGCCAGAGGTTTGGCTTTGTCAGGTGGGGGATCATCAAATCCTTGGTGTGATATTCCTGTAGATTCGGGAAAAGGACAAAAGGGCATTGATGGGCTTGCCTAGTTGGAGAGCGCACTAACACTGCCTCGTATTCCTGTCCGGATATATGGCGAAATTCCATTCCAAGCTCCGGATGAAATTCGAGATAACGCCAGTCAGTTCGGGCATCGCTCCCTGGCGAGTGAACAACAATC
Source organism: Penicillium tannophilum (assembly GCA_028829675.1). Lineage (NCBI taxonomy): Eukaryota > Fungi > Ascomycota > Eurotiomycetes > Eurotiales > Aspergillaceae > Penicillium > Penicillium tannophilum. The sequence continues at coordinate 2,485,032 of JAQKAK010000008.1, forward strand.
AGAAGACCAACCTCTGTGGCACCATATCCATTTTATAAGCCGCAGTTTAGCCGCGACTATATCTCCAACTGATTGCGGCAAATCACCTCCAGCATAGACTATATGCTCTAGATGTGTACTGCAATAGTCAAGAAGTTGCGGGTCCTGGGCCTATTCTTGTACAATCGATGGCACTACAAGGGCACAGTCAAACTGGGTCTCTTTTCTCGCAGCCACAAGACTGGCAGCAGTTGGCAGACCAGCAGCAGTAGACATAAATAATAGCAGTCGCATTCACAGGAACTGTGATTAAGAGAATAGTCGCCAAGCCTGCAGCCTAAAAGATAGGTTAGTCCTTTGGTATACCCCTTAGTATCTTAATATCCAGCCGATTTAAAACTTACATGGAATGCGGGCAAGGTTACAAATACTCTTTTCCCGAAGTTCTTCTGATCTTGTCCTTCAAATCCCTCAGGAACCTTCAAGGCTTGCATATGCATATGCTTCACGGCACTATCAAGGGTCCAGATAATAGGCTTAGGGATACGAAATGCTAGATTCGTATAAATCAGCCACTATTGTAGACTGTCCTTAACCTTTTCACCTAAGGCCCTCTTTGAAACATAACTTGTAGCAAGCCACCATCACTCGGGTTTCCAATTCCCTATCCTCTGGGTTTTCGTTGGAGTCTTGGGCTAGACGCCTCCGCGCTGTGTGTTCATGAACCTCGCCGGTGCGGGTAGAAGTGAGGCAGTATACCAGCATCGCCGCACTGAGCTGGACTTTGGCTCTGTCGGCAGGGCTTCCGAGAAACTCGGGGTGGTCTCGGCACCACAATTGACTCATTGAGATCGTTGAATCATTCGGCGATGCCGTCTTCATTCATCTATTTGGTTGAAAGGTCCATCTTCCTTTTGAACTCGCCCCTGATGTACTGATATCATACTAGCCATACACCCGCACAATTCAAAGTGTAATTGTAGTGAGTCAAACCTCATTCATGGTGATTGTGGCAACTGTGAACATTCGGACCCTCTCTCTCTCTGCTCATGCTGGATTCAAAACACCCAAAAAAACACTTGAAATACGGTCGACGGCCGGCCTCTCTTCGATGCGACCGTGCGTGGATGGATGAGAGAGGGTGGAGAGGGGAATAAGAGAGGATGGCAGTAGCTTACGGCGCTTTGAACGAAAAGTCGAGAAGTCACATTTTTGCTGATCCGGCTGAATGTTCAGGTGAAGAATATTCAGGTGGAAAATTATTTAGCTGGGTGGATAACCAGCCGGATGGTCCTGAAGGGGGCTGAATAGGGCCCACGCCCGAACAGTGGACGCTAGGTGACCGCCATCTTACAATAATTATCGCACGTTTTTGCTCACTCTTGGGAACCTTTCTTCCCACTTTACAGTACAGCCCGTTCAACCACCTGATTGTCCTGCAGATGCCTGAAGCGCTGACGTGATCTTCTACGAAGTCGACTCAAACATATTGACCAATCACAACAGGCGGAGATTATTTGATATACCGACCAATAAGATTACGAACATACAGACCACCATCGGCATTTAATATCGAAAAACAGCAAGGGATTTTGGCAAACTTGCATAATTTGTGAGGGGAGTTTGTATGCAGACCTGATTACCCAACAGTGGCGAGATTGGCGGTGGGAAGCCTCACTGGGACCAGATCAGCGCCTGCTCTTTCCGACCTTGATCCTGTCCGTGCCGCATGCCAGTGCATTATCAGTACCCTTGTTGTGGTTTTCGTCACAACTAGCTCTGCACTTAGGCCGAAAGAGTACGTCGGGGGCCAGGGAACATTTTGGAGAACATGTAGAGCAGATTTAAGTTCCAGCCCGTTTCAGTGATGTCCATTGGCGTTTACGGAATCCAGAAACGAGCGGAATGCCGCGATCGATCAAAACTTGGATTCTCATTTTGACCCGACAGTCTGGGTACAAACCCAAATTCCTCCACCCCGTGTTGAGTCAATTGACATGTCTTTAAGCGAATTACAAATTTCCAAGAGGGGTAGAGATCCATTCCCCACGTTTCTCTAATTTATTTTCAGTTGTTTTGATCATTCATTTACAATGGCTTCCACTCCCAACGAAGCGGCCTCGGCACCAACCGAACAAGCGCGATCTGAAGAAATGCGATCCGAACAAGCGCCAGTCGTTCCTGAGGTCCCTTTCAATGCGCCCCATTCAATCGCGATCGATAGTTTTAGCGACGTATGTGGACTCAAGTGCTTGGCTCATTGTGACCCGGGATTCAAATGACGTCATCTTTCAGGATACTAATAGCCATTTCGACGATGAACTATCCGATCTCACTTCTCTGTCGTCGAGCGTGCTCGAGTTCGAGTATGAAAACGGTCGGCGATATTGCAGCACCAGCTTAGTAAGTATTCTTGCTCAGCCTTTGCCCTTGATACTGGGTTTGGCTCACCAACTGATCCACAAGTAGGGAAATTATATGTATCTTCACACTTTCGCCTAGAGGCTCCTGACTACCAAGACTGACAAAGTTAGGATGCCGAATGATGAGGAGGAGCAGGATCGAATGGACTTGGTAAGACACTTCTACGATTCTCTAGTAAAAATATGTGTTCGAACACTGACTCCTCTCTCAGACACATCACATGTATGCGAAGCAATACATTATTGGTGAATGATTGTGGCTGACTAGAGCTCTGCAGATGGTTGATGCTACTGGGTGGAGAGCTCTACAATGCCCCTATCAAATCATCACCAGACAACATTCTTGACCTGGGAACGGGAACAGGCATTTGGGCTTTGGACATTGCCGAGTACGTGAAAGTCTCCTAACCCGATCATTTCAAGCCAGCAAGACTGACTCCAGATGGTAGGAAATTCCCTAACGCCCACGTTATTGGGAATGACATCAGTCCCATTCAGCCTAGTTGGGTGGCCCCGAATATTGAGTTTATAGTGGAGGACTTTGAAAGCGAATGGCAATTTGAACAAAACTACTTTGACTTTGTCCATGCGCGATGTCTGGCAGGGTAGGTTCCTACCACCAGTCCCTCTACTTCGAGCGTGTCAACCTGATGCACTGAGTAGATGTGTGGCCGACTGGCCTGGGTTTCTTCGCCGGATCTACGACCACGTCAAACCTGGCGGCTATTTTGAATCCCACGAGAGTGCCGTTTGGGCCAGGAGTGATGATGGCTCCCTCAAACAAGATTCTGCACTCATGCAATGGCAACAGGCCATCAATATCGCTGGCGACAAGAGCGGGCGGGAGCTGAACATCTACTATAAGCTGAAGGAATGGATGGTTGCAGCTGGCTTTGAGGATGTCACCTTGTCAGTCTACGTGCTGCCGTTTTCGCCCTGGCCTCGCGATCCCAGTCTGAAAGCCCTGGGGAAGTACCAGGCAGTTCAATTGCAGCAAGCCATTGATTCGTATTCACTGCGCTTGTACACGCAGGTGCTAGGATGGAGCCCGGATGTGGCCCAGATTCATAATGCTTTGGTCAAGCAGGAGCTGCGTGATAAGAAGTTGCATGCCTATGTTGAAACGTACAGTCAACCCAGCCCCCACGAATGGCCTGAGTACCCGTACTAACTATGTGCAGAGTCGCCGTTCATGGGAGGAAGCCTCTTCACTCTTAATATTTGAGTTGTCAATGACCGTAAAAATTAATCGATATATTCTCGCTACGTATATAAGCTCCTTCGACTTCTACGAATAGTGATAGAGAATATCTGCTTCAGTGAGCTAAATACATTAAATACTTAATCTGTACCTGCTAGATACCGACAAAGACCCCACCAACACCTGACTTAAGATAGAACTACAGATACTTCCCCTCTCATCCCAGATCTTATCTGCTCACGATATTTCCACTCCCTTTCTACTGACACATTATCACTCCACATATGAATTTCTTTTTCTTTTTTTTAATTTTTTCTTTTTTTTTAATTTTTTCTTTTTTTTTAATTTTTTCTTTTTTTTGCTGCAATCCTGCTCCTCTTCGCTTCCTCAAAGTGACCCGCAAAATGCCTGTGACTCTCACTACATCCAATCACCCCGCTCTTAAATGGAACCACTCGAGAGTATCGACCGCGGAAGAATTGCTCCAAAACTCATGCCCGGAAGCTTCTCGTCATAGCCGGAAACTGATACAACATTCATTTCCAAGCGATCTCTTCCACACGTCTCATATCTCCGATTCTCAGCAGGGGTTCGTCTGGGCCGTGTTCCGCGCGTATACTGATCATCACCAAGAACAATACGACGCGAAGATGTTTGGTTTTCAATTCTGACACAGCTCAACTTCTTCATCAACGCACATGCGGAGGAATTGCGATCTACTTTTGTGGCACACGATGGTCAAAAAGCACTACAGATAGTGGGTGTAGGGACAACCGCGACCGTCGACTTTGTTGCTTTGGCTTTACTTATGACCAAGAAAAAAATTGGTTTATGAGGAGTTAAGATCTTGGATCATGCCAAACTTTACTACGACAACAGAATCCGATAAGGTGGTTGCGGCCATTTTGATGACGGGCTCTTTGCAGAAATACTTCGAGTACACAGTTTCCATAATGTGTGGAATCACGTCTGTCACTACGCTGGGTGAGCGAAAAGACTTGGTAAATCTCGTAAAGAAGCTCAAAAAGTTACAGCAGCTAGGATACAAGCCTGCACGGTTTGCTCAGGTTCTTCGTCTAATTCTCAACAATTTCGTTGCCTCTTTCGATTCGCCGGACAATGGGCTTGATTTCTGGACCAGATGTGCCCATGAAGAGTCTATGGCTAGTGGACCGTCCTATTTGAGTGGTTGGCTATCAGTTTTCTGTTTTTGGGATGAAAATGGGAGAATGACGCATCAAGAGACAATACGTTCTAAGTAAAGCCCAGAGTTTGAGAAATGGAACACTGAATTAGGATTAGAAGAGACATTGTCGCGTCGCATTGATATCCCTGATATCCCACCGGGTTTCGCCTCGAACCATATTACTGTGAACGACCATGTAGCCGAATATAACGCGAGTATGGTTGCTGGACTTATTGGCATCCAGGCTACATCAAGTGGGCCATTGCCGGATGATAAAGCAGATCACAATGATGGTGGTTCGCATCCTCCAGCAACAGAAGCTGAAAATGATTCCATCCGGCCATTATAAGAATGGTGGATGTACGTAAAAAGAGCGGATGTGAAGGCAAATTGGTAAGGAGCCAGGATGGCGCTCCCACCTTCAGGCCACCCACTCTGCGATGATAACAGCCCGAAGGTAGGATCCAAATGGTGAGAGCTATTTCACCCGTGTACGTCTTGCTGAGGTGGCGGGACTTTTAGCCCCCCCCCCCCCCCCCCTCCTCTATTCATCCTTGGGCAAGGGAAACAAAGCTCAGAACTCTTCCCTGAACATGCAAGGTCTTGTGCTACTTTGTAGACTCTACCTCTGGTTACAATAAATTCGATTAATCGGACTTCATTATAGGGCAATGGGTCGGTGAGATTGAGATTTCGAGTGGCATTACATTGGAAGGTTCCGAAGAATGCTTCAATGGCGATCCATGGTTAAATGATCTCGTCGCTAAATCTTCCAACAAGTTTAAATGTTTGAAGGGCCAGCCTCAGTGTCGATAATATGGACAAAGAAGAAAGAAGATGATAGTCAACTTTAATTGAGCGTTGTTTGAGCACGAATTAGAAAGGTTTATGAGGCTTGACTATCTTTGAACATGATGATGGAAAGATGTGTCACTCATAGGTAATAGGCTCACCAGACAGTTCGGCTGCCCTTTGTGGCCCTTTATTGTCGAGCTCCGACGGGTGTGCCTGACGGTCCGAAGGCTGAAAGTATTTTCGTGCCTGGGAGAGGTCTGCAGAGGGAGGAGAGGTAGATTCCAACTCGCTTATTTGACGTTCTTTGTTTCGGCGACGAAGAATGAACCACAGGACCGCTACCAATATCACTGCCCCAGCCACACCACCGACGACGCCGCCTGCAATTGCCCCCGTATTACTTGACGAGGCTGGCTTCGCTTCTTCTGTGCTTTTGGGTGTTGTCGATACACTTGTAGAAGGAGAAGAAGATGTTATTGTTGAATTGGTTCCAGAAGTAGTCGATGTTGGGCTGGTTGTGGACGTTGATATATCTATGTCATCAATCATATCATCAGCAAATAATCTCTATTGAAGACGAGAAACGTGCTGATGTGTACCTGATGCGGATGAGATGGCTTGGAGCTGCGTCATACTGACTGTGAGGTCAGACAAGTTGTTGGCACATCCGACCCCCTTATCCTCCAATGTAAAGGCATATTTGCCTCGTTCACAACAAAACCCTTCCGCTGCGACATCAGAGGTAGATGAATACAGATCCGCCTTGCTATTGGCGCAATTTTCACCAATCACCTCGCTGCAATTGGCGTTAGATGGGCAGCACATCACGTTGTATTGAGGCGCTGGGCAAAACATGTTTCCAGGACAGCAGGCGTAAAATGGAGAAGTGGTTTGACCGCAGTCAGTCTCGGTACTCAGACAAGAGCCATTCCTCCGTAGTGCATAGCCGGAGCTGTACGGCATCGTGTCAACCCTAAGGGGTGGGATCTGAAAGCCCTTTTTGTTGAGATAGGCGAGCTGATATGTTTTGAAGTCTTCAATAAAGAAAGTAGCCACTAGGCAAACTTGGTGAGCCTCGAAATGGATTAATGGGCAAGCGAAATCTCTACCTCGACAGAGTCAATAAGAATGTAGATCTGGGTAACGGCTAGAAAAGAAATTCAATTCCCAGATTCTGTCTTTCGTATTCAGCTTGTAAATTTGATCAACAGGGGTGATCTTTCGAACCATTCCCGTTCTGGTATAAGCAGGTATGGACCTTGTACATTCGACTTATAAGGACACAAAATCCAGGAAACGCTTTATACTGAAGTGGGGTTTAAAAATCATGATTGGTATAAGCGGGACTTTTCCCGCACGTGTAATTGAACTACATTCTGCCTCGTAGCCCCATCAACATATACATTCTGTAGGTGAATGAGTGCCAAGAACTATCTCCAGGTAGCCAAATTATGGCCCCCAGCAATCACCGAGCGGGGGAGGTATTTTACACCGCGTATGCGACCCTCGCAATCTCCACGGTCTGATTGAACCGCCTTAGACGGGCAGCAAATGCCGGATCCTGGGCCACCTAATACTTGCTGACTTCACTTCAATCTTAGCTATTGGGTATTCGAGTGGGTCAGAACTGGAGCGGGTTTACTAGCGACGTACCCAAATTTGTATTTGAAATTGTTGTCAATACGTAGTCAGTTGATAAGGCCGGCCTTGATAGCATGGCTGAACAAAGTACGCATAAATTACAGGGACCCAAGTTAGGAACTTCTTATCCGTGCCCAGCCCCCTTTCTTCTTGATCAAGCGTCAAAGCGGCTCTTCCTGCTTTTGTTTTTATTTTCTCTATCTTTATTTGGGGTGCAAAAAACATGCACTAGTTTCGGTACTAGATTCGAGAAATTGGAAATATCAATATACACGATTTTTGTCGAAGATGCTCAGTGGTTTAAATAGGCAAGCCTCTCATCAATTGCCATCGCGATACGATCCCTTATAAATTCGTCTGCAATAGGGCGCCACCACTCATGATTGACGGACTTCAATCCTGTCTCGTAATCGGATTGGCTTGCATGTTTAGAGCTCCATCCGAAGCCAAGGTCTTGCCAAGGCATAGGGCCATCCGCCCGATGAGCTTGGTTGAGAAGAATTTGTTCAGAGCGACCGAAATCATGTTCGTCCAATAGACGAAGCAAACTGATGTAGTAATTGTAGAGATTTTCTGAGGGAGATAGGATGAAGAACCCATCATCCATCTTGTTTTTACCGAGCACAAGTTGCGTATCCAAGCTCATCGAAGAGTCCAGTTGTGCAGCGATCATGTAACTCTTCGGCATATCGGCGGTAGGGTTGGTTGTGGTACGCATTGCAGTAACTGGATTCTCGAAAATTTCGTGTATAGGATGGAAAAGGACCGAGGTGACGTCCAAAAACAGAACTTTGTCGTATTCTTCAAGCTTCCAAAGGTCCAGTTTGACTATACTACCATCTGATCGTTGCAAATTGGCAGAGCGCCAGTCATGGTCAAAACTCTCCACTGAAACCACAGTGGCTCCTTCTCTGCTAAGGATATTTCGATGCCTTTCAGGTATATTGGGTGTAACCAGGACAATAAATGGAACATGGTCGATTCTGCTTCGCGTGCGTGGGTTGCGGAGTAGCTGAAAAGTGAGTAGCCTTGCCGCCTGAAGGTAAGGCTCTTCTACATCTGGAAACTCCGGGTCAATTTCCTTTGTCAATATTGTGGCGAAGGCATAGCGATTTGGTTTGGATTCTCTGTTGTTGGTCGTGTTTCCTGAACCTTGAAGTTCGAGCGTAGTAGCAAGCCAAATGAAAAGAGCCAGGAAAGCAAATAATGTGGTCACTTTTCTTAGAAAAGTATTTAATGTCGACTTTCTATGGGCCACAGTCATTTTTCATGGGCAAGAAAGCCAGGAAATTTGGCGCAACTTCGGCTTTCGAATTCGAGAACTTTGGGAAACGCCAGGTTAGGATCAGCTTGTCTAGTCTCGCTAGCACTTGGCTCCAAAAAGATTCATTTGTGCACGTGATACTACCCCCGAGTTAGGGATATGGTATTGCTACTCTTAGACCCCTTTTGCTGTATGTTGGGATCTAAAATGAGGGCCCGTGGTGTACACTAAACTGACAAGGGTTCAGTCATGGACCCGCTTCGGCGGCAGCAATCTCTTACATATATGTACAGTGTCGAACCAGGCACAGTATGAAAACTCTGATTATGCGGGAACCTAAGTTATAACTAGTTACAGTAGATAGTACCTGTTGGGTACCCAGTAGCCATGCACCTATACCCACCGGATAATATCTATATTCGCTGAACCATCCGACACTTACAACATAGGCTGACGGAAGATAACTTGCGATTAATTTGAAAAAGGACTGTATTCTACGCGTTGGGGACTTTGTAATTTACTAGGGTGTGTAAAGGCCCCGGATCCCTGGGGCCAGATGCGTCAAGGCTAATTGAGGGAAACCGACGATCTTACTACTAACTAGTGCGGGCGGAAATGAAACGTACATGAAGATCTTTTTGGGATTCTCACCAGCTTCGGAGTTGAAGACCACCTCCGAAAAGTGTCGCATATTTCCCATCTTTTACAGCTTCTGGTCCAGGAAATGCTGTTTGGCTCGTTGATTCCACGACTTCACTTTGAATCTGGACACACCTCGAGTTACGAAAGTTGCCTTTGCTTTTTGGGGCACCCACCCCGAGATCCGATTAGGAAGAATCGCCGAGACTAGTGATCAACCGGAAGGCTCGGTTGCTGGGATCCAAAAATACGCGAGGCTGAAGTGGCCGGACTGAAAAGTTGAAACACGGCTAACGTGGACCCGTGGGCATGGCCGCATGGGGCGTGGACGGGAGATGCGGGCGGTCGTAATCTATGCGTAATTAAGGTTGGATCGTACCGTATACGAATGCTTCATTTATGCTCCGAACAGATCTTGAGTTTTATATAGCACTTCTTTTCCTCCACACAAAGGGTATATGGCGTAATTTTACACCTTAGTATTACAAGACGCACCTGGGCAATTGACAGGATCGATCGAAGCACTATGCTCAGTTGGCTGCTGAGACCGGAAGACGGGGAGTAATTTATGTAATGGGGTCAATGGGGTAATTTGGGTCCCTGCCAAGCCTTTGCGGTCCACATACTTGCTAAGCGATTGCATGTCAATGGTGGAAAACGTAAGAGTGGTCAGTAGTCGGCGGGTGCCTTGGTATGTTACACAATCAAACAGCCATAGAGAGTACATGTTGGTGCTACATAATGTATATCCTCAGTACAGCAGTATTCACATAACAACAGTCTTAGAACAATGGTTATTGTTCTGGGTGGAAGAATATGAGAGTGATAGTGCGGTGCAGGTATATTGCCAGCTATTTAGATAGAACTCGGAGCCTCGTCACGGCCTATCGTAGTCAGTTGCCGCTCCCATTGTTAGGCTGCCTGGATTGACAAAACTGGTGAAGCTGCCTCTGGGATCATATGTCAGATCTATCAGTCAGTATCGGAAGTCTTATAACTCCTATAGTTGTGGGTACAATTCCGATGAGGCAACTGCATGTTTCCTGGACTCAAGTGGTGTCTGCGGGTCAATCCCATCTAAACTCCTACCTTGGCATACAGAGGAATGGCTACGAGGTGAAGAAAGTTGAGAAACAGTATCTGGCCGAAATGTAATTCAATATTGATTTCCCTGCTTACTCCATCTCTGAAAATCCTTGGTAGCAATGATGTGGCCCGATATTTTAAGGGTAGATGAGGTCATCCCCAATCACCACACGCGAATCCGGACTGTTGTATTTTTCTTTTCGTTTCTTCCCTTTTTTTTCTTAATCTTTTTTCTTAAAAAAGAATCACATCGTTCCAGTACTTTGTTTCAAAAAATTTCATATTCATGCAGATGTGTCGATATGTTTGTCCGTGCCTCTGGGGGAATGGCCTTCGCGCCTTGCGGAGTGCATTCTCAACCTGACCCACCCAGCTTCTCGCCGATATTGCCCAGACCAAGGCCACTGACCAGTTTATCAATTCCTAGGCCACCAAGAAGGCCCTTCACGATGCCTCCAAGACCAAGGCCATTCAGGAGATTACCGAGCAGCCCCAGAACTCCACTGAGGAGTAAACCAACGGCTGCAATAATCTGGAAAAGGGGCTCAGAAAGCAACGACCACAGTGGATTAATCTTCTTCTTCGCATGAGGCATATCGGCTATTCGCCGACGGCCGTTCTCAATTGTCGTCGAGATTGTCTGCGAAAGTTGCTTTAGAAGATCGGCTAGCTGATATTCTTCCGGTGTTGCTTCGTGCGCTAAACTTCTGGCTTTGGCAGACGCTGCAATTTGGCCATCAGGGTCCAAAGCACGAAGGGATCCTTTACACTCTTGCATTATGTTGCCAGCTTCTTCGATGATAGGCTTCACAGTCTTTACTAACTGTTCTTCATCGAGCTCGTCTCGGGGTGTGCGATCGGCTCTCTCAATATGCTGGCGATATTATTAGTAACATATATATAGAATGAAATGGAAAGACTTGCCTCGGAAATCTGTTTGCAAAGAGGCTCAACAGAATCAAACGTCTGCTGTATAATTGAACACATCTTCTTCGCCAGCTCTCGATCGTGTTCCTCCTTTTCCTTCTGCTTAAGCTCCTCGGGTGACAATTCAGGTTCCTCAGGCTCAGGCTCAGGCTCAGGCTCGGTGTCAGGTAAGTGTTCTAGCAATGTGCACTCGCCGATCTTATTACCATCGTTATCAACAATGTAGCCATTGTCGTCAATTGTTTTGCCGGCCAGGGACTTGAGATTGCCCTCGGTGAGTTTACCGATGAGATTCCCATCTTCATCACGCACTTCGCCCTCACGGTTGACTTTTCGACCACTCATCGGGTTGACATTTCGAGGCTTTTCCTCCGGGGTCCAACGCTCTGCACGGCCGATGACGTTTCCTACTTTGTCGATGACTTCTCCGTCCTCGTCGACGGCACGACCATTTAGTCGGGGCGGATCTCCTTCAACAAGCCTTCCGACGATTTGGCCGTTGAGGTCTGTGATGTTTCCATCTTTGGTGACCACTAGGCCTTCGAGCCCATAGAAAATGCCCTCCCCCTGCTCGCGCTCAGATGAAGGGATCAATTCCACGGAGCCGAGAACATTTCCGTCGTCACTCCAGATTTGACCTTTCGCATCAACTTGCTTGCCAGCCAGCTTCTTGGAATTCCCAGAGACAAGGCGTCCCCACACAGCCCCATTTTCATCCACGACGTTTCCTAGTTTGTTGACCTTCATTCCTTCAAGAACGGATAGATCCTCCTCTTCTTCTTCTTCCTCCTCTTCCTCATCCGGTGGAGTATATGGCTCAGCCTTTCCCATTACATTGCCTCGCTTGTCAAGAATGTCTCCATCTTCATCCACAAGGAGGCCTTGCAATTTCTGAGGGTCGCCTTCGATGATCTTGCCGACGATAGAACCAGTCTCATCCTCGACGAACCCAGTCTTCCGAACCACTAGATCTCCCATATCTCCAAAGAGTGTGATGGCTTCCCGTTCTTCTTGAGGGATAAGAGTGACTTTTCCGATGACTTCGCCACCATCCCATATACAGCCTTGAGTATCGATCTTTTTGCCAGCCAGTAATTTAGGGTTTCCTTCGCTGACTTGAGCAATAGGAACTCCGTCCGGACCCATCACGTTTCCTATTTTGTTCGGAGTGAGGCCCTCTAATTCTGTAAGATCGACTTCTTCCTCGGGCTCGGGCTCAGGCTCCGGCTCCGGCTCGGGTTCTTCCCACGGCTCTGCTCGTCCCAGGAGGTTACCGCGCTTGTCTAGGATATCGCCATCATCATCGACGGCTCGTCCAAGAAGTTTGCCGATTTCGCCCTCAACAACCTGTCCAACTTTGTTCCCGTTGGCATCGTGGACCCAACCTTCCTCGGCAACATAAGGCTCATCTAGATCCGCAAATGGCCCCCTCTCTTCTTCATCCTCCAAGGGAAGAGTCTGGGCTTTGCCAATGATATTGCCTCTGTTGTCCCAGAATTGACCCTCACCATCAAGCTCGACACCGTCTCGACTGAGCTTTTTGGGATCGCCTTCGACAAGTTCACCTATTGGGATTCCATCTTCATTGACAATTTTTCCGAGTTTGTTGCACTTCAAGCCTTCCAGTGTAGAAAGGGGAGGCAATTCCTGGGCGGTATCTTCGGCGGATTTTTCGGTCTCTTCGACAACATCTTTGGCAGCTAACCGTGCTTTGCCTACGATGTTGCCATCGTCATCCAACACTAGGCCTTTTTCGTTCACGGTCTTGTGGGCGGCTTCCGATAGATCGCCACTGTCCAGCTCACCGATTACGGAGCCACTGGAGTCAATGATCAGTCCTTCTTCGTTGACTTGGAGACCATCAAGAATAGAGATATCCTCTTTGGCCTTCCGTACCGCTTCTTGCTGCGCTTCCATTGCCTTATTAGCAACCTCGCCAGCAACCACCTCAACCTCTCCTATAACCTGTCCATCATCATCCAGGATTTGTCCTTGTTCGTTCGGTACTCTACCAGACAATGCTTCCGCATCTTGATCTTCTTTGATTTGGCCAAGTAGGTTACCGTCATCATCCAGGATCTTTCCTTCTTCATTGATGACTTTGTCCTTCAGAATGGAAGGGTCCGGCAGCGAGTCGCCTAGCTGGTCAAGGGTTTCACCAACTTCATCAGAAGGAAGCAGCTCAATACGGCCAACCATATCACCGTCATCATCGAGTATCTCCCCATTTTCATCCACTGTCCAACCGACAAGATCTTCAAGATTACCTTCGACGAGCTTTCCCAATACTCGACCGGACTGATCTTTGACAGTCCCATCTTCTCCAAGAGGTAGATTTGCAAGGTCTTTCAAACCCAGGACATCTTGGCCAGGAAGTGCTTCTGAACTATCTGGTAGACCACCACCGAGAAGCTCCACGCGCCCGATCAAATCGCCATCTTCATCGAGTATCTCTCCATCTTCGCCAACGGTGTGACCAGCAAGATCTTCTGCGTCACCCTCAGCCAGTCGACCGATTTGATTGCCGTCGCCATCTAGGATCAACCCATCTTCACCAACTGGAAGCCCAGACAAAGAAGAGAGATTAGTCGGAATCGTCGAAGTTTCCTGCGTTATCTCCTCAACTTTGCCTCCTGTTCCATCAACCGCAGGCTTAGTCATGGTTGTGACGCGCTGCATGCCCGTCTGCATTTGATTCGCAGCCTCCTTTTTAACAGAATCAGGAAGCTGAGAGTGAAACTTGCTGGCCTTGTTCGCAAAGCTTGCTAGACCAGATGCAGCGTCTTTACCCCGTTGAAAGTATGATTTTCCTCTCGACCCTGAGGCCTGGGGTGGCTCTTTTACAGCATTTTCACGCTGTTCCTCGTCTGCTTCGTCTCCTTCGTCTACTTCGTCTGCTTCGTCTGCTTCGTCTGCTTCGTCTCCTTCATCTGCTTCGTCTGCTTCGTTTCCTTCGTCTCCCTCTGCGTTCGCTTCATCTCCTTCTGAAATCGCCGTATGGTCGACCAAATTGAGAGGGCCGTCATCTTTCTCGATAGACTGTGTTGGTATGTCCGCGTTATCAACTTTTGCTCCTCCGTCTGGCTCGGATTCCTTTGGAATTCCGAGCTTTCCGGCTGGCTTTGATAGGCTTGGGGAGTCGCTGCCCTTTTCAGCCTTGTTGGCAGACGTCGTGTCTTGTGCTGAAGTTGATTTCTTCACACTTGGAGGTTTGGATAGCTTCGTAGGCATGCTCTTGGTCGCCTTTCGTAGAGGGTTAGGGTTGGCCAAGTCTGACTTTTTCCGACCCTTTGCAGCATCTTTGGGAGATTCTCCTTTCTTGACGAGGCTACTAGGTGCCCCAAGGGCTTTTTTACCCAGCATAGTGGGTTTGGCTTCTGGTGTTGCCATTAAGGTTGCTGTGGTATTATTTTGCTTTTGCTTTGTTCTGAGATCAACGGAAAGTGCTCAAAGAAATGTAAGATACTTGAAAACTCTTTGACTTGACCGTTGCGCCTGGTGTCTTTATACAGGTTTGTACTCTCAAGTACAGGCCACACGACACACGCCACAGTTCACAGCCACAGACGTATCACACCACGTACGCCTAATACAATTAGAAAAGCACCGATGCCATGATCGCAGCAAATCGATCCAATCATAGCTCCGATAAAACGATTGAAAACTTGCTCGGCAGATATTTCGAGATGTGGCTAAGAGCTCTACAGTCTTGTCGTCATTCCCGCCATCAAGCTACCACGGATCGGCATGCCGAAGAGTGGCTGGAATGTCTTGGCAATTCGAATGGTACGGCACCCGTGTCTCTTACATACTGAGATGCCACTTGTTCAGAAACTACTGCATGGTTCAACATTGGTCAAAACACGTTTTCTCGACTATTTGGCGTAGGTGGCTTAACTGTGGCTAATGTGGTTTTTATCCTAGAGCTGTTCATATCCGACTGTAGAAACCAGCCGTTCAAAGTTAGGGAGGAACCTCAAGTAGCATTTGAACTAGATGATACGTATAATAACGAACATAATGTATTATAAGAAAGCGAAATATATCAAACAAACTATATTACCAGGCTGATATGGATGCCCGTCACTTTTCCATTGTTACTCTCATCAAGCCCTTCAAAGTGTAAGCTTCAGCGCAAGATAGCCAGGTCTTACACATGATCAACTCACAAAAGAGTAAGGGTTAAATCACCACGTATGCTAGCCTTCAATTCGACTTCGATGTCAAGGTTCAGGTCTAATCTCAGACTTAATGCCGAATTCGCTGGCTTTTTTGAACTTTGAACCGGTGGGATTGGATCAATCCCCGGTCTTTGGACTTCGCCACGAAGGCCTTGTCCTGGAGGAACCGTCCGCGTCAATGAAGAAGTTGGATTAAGCCGATCGAATTTAATTCCCCCAGTCTGCGGAGCGCGTTCGACAGTGGTTTCATAGTGAAGTTCCCTGCGGGGGACGTCTTCAGTGCTGGTGTCTTGATCACTCTGACCAGAGATCACACTATAGTTGTCTTCGTCCTGCGATGCGATCTCAGAAATCGAGGAAATATTTTGCCGGTGGTCGTTGTAACTATCCCGCCTTGGGTCTTTAGAAGGGATGCTTCTATCAGCCAAATTGCGACCTGAAGTCATTCTTCCCAAGTGTGCCGTTAGTAAGGAATGTGTAAAACAATGGAAAAAAATTGTTTGAATAATTGACACCAGAAAATATATATATCATATGGAGTTGAAAGGTTCCAAGTTAATTTTTCCTGGGCCAAATCTCCAGCTACTTTCTTTGACAAAATGTAAGCGGCCACTTCCGCATGCCATGATGGGCCCACCTGGGCACCCTTGAGATAGCATGGTTCTCGGAATTTAAATATCCCCGGTTCTTAAGGAGACCATCATAGTTGCCTCAGGCTTGATACCACCGCTTTACACTTTTCCCTTTGGACAAAGGTCTCCAATACCCAATGACGCGTTCAATTTCCAAGCGTAGAGCACTCGGCCGTAATAGACTTAATTCTCGGACACCACATCTACCTACAACCAATCTATGTAAATGACGTCAAGAGGCGAATTACACTCACACATTCATAGCTACTGGAAATTGGTCCAAGTCAGAACGATATGTCTTGCACTAAGCTGCGCAGCTCTTAACACTAGGCACTACCTTCACTGTCTTGAATATATACCCATATCATCAATCCCTCCCAATGAAAGCGCCGGAAGAAACTACGCGCCGCGGAGTCGGTAACAGCAGCACAAATGGAGTAGCATCTTCACAAAAACGGCCACCGCCAAAACTCCGACCTCCTAAGCTTTCAAAGCAGACGACTCCCTCGGATAGACAAAGTCAAGGAAGCCAGCAACGACAAACCGGGGGCTCACAGAGATCGCAATCAAGTTCTCTGCCGGAACTTTCAAACGGCAGTACCGAAGAGCAAAACGAGGACAATCTGGATTCTCCGAGTTCAGAGCAAACTCCCGAAAGCCCGCAGATACATCACCAACGAACTGTCCGACGCGAGTCGGCTCCGTCCGGCGAACCAGACCGAGTTGAAGTCACCGAACGTGAACAAAGAGCCAATAGTCCAGAAGCAAACAGACGAGAGACACGCGTCCAGCGGATGCTTAGCCCCCCAATCAAGGATAAAGAGATGGTTCGAGCGCCAGATCCCCACCATGCAGGACGACAGGGACAGCGTTCTCAAAATGGAACAGATGCAACAACTGGCGATGTAGTAGAGACCACCGAGGAAGTGACAAATAAGAAAAGCAACGATCAGTTGAAGCTAAGGTTGGATTTGAACCTTGATATTGAGATTGAGCTGAAGGCAAAAATTCGTGGAGATCTCACGCTACAATTACTGCAATAAGTATTGATTAATATATAATGATTTTGTCATTTCTACTACATCAAGCAAGATTACCACGAGCACTTTTGTTAATAAACCTTGGAACGCTACTTTATACCAAACTTGTAGTTGTTGGACACTCACGGAGTCACTATATATATCAGCTAAAAGAGCGTTTGGGGGCCAAGCGTGCACGGTCCAATCGCAGTGTAGCAACGAGTCAGGCAGCTGGATAGTTGTGCAAAGTTTTATTCCCCTAGGAACAAAGTTTCACAACTCTGGGTCCCTTTGAATTACGCTGTTCTTTACTGTCAACCTTGGAACAATCTAACGAACATTTCAATCATGTATGGCGTTTGCGATTTCGACCACTATGTCCGCCGCATTTGCGCAGTCCCGCAGGGCCAGCAATAACAACCTATTGGCCCATGTGTCCCTATCCCTATCCCTATCGATCATGCACCTCCACCATTCCTTCCCACTATTAGTTGCGGAAAAGGCGACGATTCGTGTGCTCTTTTCATCATATCTTTACATGATAAGATCACTTTCATGGTAGCCTGTTCTTAAGCTTACCCGCTCGATTTATTCATTATCTTTAGCATTCTATCCCCACGATTCAGGCGAAGTTTAGGATTTGGGTCGGGAGGGGCGGCCTGCCACTGATGGTACAGCCATGGGTTAGATGCCCCACAGCCTTGTGTTACACTTTTTAAGATTGAATACGTATGCTAATCGCTCCCTTGGAAAGGGGTTGAAGAAGCCATTTACATTTCAGCAAGATATCTGCCCAGGGGGCCAATTATTAGAACTATTCTGCTACACCTGTATGGCAGCCCTGAAGGGTCGTGAAATTTAAGAGGAATTGGATAATTTCAATTAATTTGCTCACATCATCTACAAGGACATCATCATCAATGAAACCCCTGATTTACTATTTGTATATCTCGAAGGTGATATCTGTCCCGACTCCAAACACGTAAGCGTGACTGGATATCCTAGTAGCCCTGCAAGACAAGGAGGGGCTTCCACGCTTGCCAAACTCGGCCAGGCGAAGAAAGAATAGTAGCAAGGGTTCCCGGCTTCTCCTGGTGCTCACAATCCTCCTCACTGTAGACACCATGGCTTTCAAGCTCCACATCGATATCATTTTCCTCCATCTCTTCAAGCTCTGCGGTTGCATATTGAGGCAGCTCCACCTTGACCATGGAAGCTTCACTGGGTGTGCCATTGCCATCAAGCACAAACAGCATGTACCAACCAGGAAGCAAAATACCAGAGTCCGTGGGCAGCTGAGCAGTGAATTCGTGGTTGTCATGGGCCACCAAATCAAGTGGGACACGACGCTGGTCAGTGTTGACTGTGTGGGTAGTGGTTCCCTGTCGAACTAGAGACGCGGATCCAATGTGCGAGTCGGTCTTGAAAGTCAAAACCTGGCCCACGCTGACTCTGTCATCGGCGCTCAAGATGGTGGGACGAGCCCGCAGCTCTCCAGTGGAAGTGAGCAGGTAGGGGGGAGTGAAGACCTGCGCGTCGTAGTGGTTCGCAGAACAGTTTCCACAGAGACCACCTCCACCGTTCAGGACGGTCGCATCAGGTAGCAGCATCGAGATACTGTGGTAGACACGGGCAACGTTGTGGCCGTTCAGAACCTCGAAAGTATCAGTCTCCGGGTTGTAAAGCTCTGGGTAGAATTGAACGGTGTGCTCGTTGAATGGCTTGCCCCAGGCCTGGCCACCTGCAGTGAACACCTTGCCGTCGGGAAGAACGACGGAAGTATGGTAGACTCGGGGGTAGTTCATACCGCCACCAGAGCCTCGACCGGCAACCTGCACGCTGGGATCCTGGAGCGCACTGCCCAAGGTAATAATGTGGGCGTTCTTAGATCCATAAGAACCATCGTAGGAAGGTTGGCCTCCAAAGGTGAGAATCTTGCCACGAACAGCGTCAAACATAACGGCATTGCCCGACATGGAGTCACGGTCATCTCCTCGCCTCCCGGCAGATTGGGTGGTACCCTTGCCTTCGACGGTGAACCAGTTCATTTTGATACTTGGGCCAGCCTGGAAGATGCTTCCACTCCTCCAGCCAAAAAGCCAAGCGTGGTTGTCGGCACGCCAGCGGCCAAGTCGATCGCCGGTCAGCATTTCATCAACCTTTGCGCCGGAGCGAGTGTACCATTTCCCCTTGATAGGGTTGTACACTTCGCCGTTCTTCTCGGCCTTGTTACCACCACTCCAGGAGCCACCAATGGCGAAAATACGGCCATCGGATAGGGTAGTCGTTGCGTGGTATCCACGAGGCATGCGCATGTCAGGACCGTACTCCCAGCCCGATCCGTTGAAAATACTGGTTCGACCCGCGTCACCACCGCCGCTCACAACGATGTTTCCGTCAAAGTCCATGGACATGCCCGGGCAGAACATATCATGATGAGTGTTGGCAACTACAGTCTGCTCAATAGTCTTGGTCTTGGGGTTCCAAGTTGTGGTAAGTGTTTTGCCACCAGGAGAAGCAAAGAACTGGTCATCTGCCCAGGCAGACCAGAGGATGATCTGACCGTTTTTCTCCTGGGCTGCGCCAACTGGAATGACAGGCAGGTCGAGGGTCGCACCCCAAGCGCCCTTGCCAGGCTCAATAGGGAGAGTATAGTTGGTGGCGTAGATACCGAGGTTGACAATTGTGGCAGGTTCATGCCATCCAGGGTACTCCGGGTTTTCAGGAGTATTACCGACAAGCTTCACATAGCGGGCGGGTGTGGGATTGAAAGCAGCAAGCTTCATACCCTTGTTCGTACCCCATGTTCCGTAGGCAACCTCATGCCATGTTCGCTCATCCTTACTTATATAAACATGGTGTTTGGAAATCTGACCCTCGGTCACACTCTCATCCAACCGCGGCAACATCGTCAAGCCGCTAACGTTGTGCACAGATTTCAGGTCAATAGAGATCCATGGTTTTCCATCGCCACGGTTGTTACTTTCCCAGTAGGTATCGGCCTTTCCATCTGTGGCATATTCACAATTGTGACCCCATTTGTTGCCAGTGCAAGTCACACGGAATCCACTGACATCCAGTAGAGTCGAGTTGACGGGCGGCGACTGCCATTGGATTGCACCCGAAACCCGACCGCTGATGTCAGGACGGTTATCATCGGTGGATTCGTAGGAGTACTCGGCGGGTTTGTGGGCGCCGACCGAGACAGCTCCAAGGAGGAGGCTGGCTGCGTATGGGACTTTCATCTTGAAAGGATGAACAAATGATCGTATACATCGTTGTCGAGTTCTTCAACTGAGAACTTATAAAGAATGCACGGATTCCATTTCCAAACTCAATATGAGATAGGAAGCTGTAGCGAGAGCTCTCACACGGTGGTGGAGCTGATTCAAACAACTAGCGACCGCCACAGATCCACAGTGAGGGCGATGTGGACTTCTGGATTGATGCAATCATTCCACTGACTCCAGCCGTGACCTCACTTCCATGATTAATGCGAGTTGGTTCCGAGTTGTTTCCAAGGATCAGCATAATGCGAATCTCAAGGCTCCTTTTGGTACGCGCCGGGCGGCCCCACTCTCCCTGCTATTGGGAAACATGCATGGAGATCTCGTTCATCCCTGCTGGAACAGATCCTGCACACTCACCGATTGAGTGATTTTCAGAGATCGGCAAGGGTTCGACATTTGGAGCGCCCGAAATAGATTTATTTCTGTTGATCTTTAGCTTCTGCTACTGTACGTAGTGCACAGGAGACGCAGCAAGATATGTCAGATTTCAACGGAATATGTCTCCGGCCCCCTTTTCATTTCCCTCCAAAATCGTCATTACGTATCTGGAAAAAAAGTGTAATTTCATGCAGAATCCAATGTGGTACATAAGCATGAAAGACGATTTGACATATCTCTCCGAATTGCATGTGCAATACTATCCTGTCCATTCTATATGATAAACAAGCCTAAGAAATTTTGTGACACGTGCAAATCAAACACAGGATGGACACGACCATTACCAGGGACATCCGCATCGTGGTTCTTGATTTTGGAACAACCTGTCGATCCACAGAGGGTCCAAAGAAAGTGTGCTAGTGCAATCTGGTGTTGGATCGGCAGTTACTATCGCAACCCCTCCGAGTTCAATGAATGTCTCAGATACGTACAGTATCGCCACCCATTCGCGCTTGTGAACACCAGTTCATCAAAACAAAACGAATCAGAGATGCTTGCTTCGTACCCAGAATTTTTGATTCGCTATAATTTGCCGATCGCAGTGCACGCTAGTCGTTAGTTACCGCGGCGATCAAAGTGTGTGAGAAGGTGACGATCGCGGCGCCCAGGGATACATGATTTGATACGGACCCACAAGGACAGGCCCGTGCCAGCGGTCCGGAACCTTCTTGGCTCGATTTTAACTTTCCTTTCCCAAAAAACATTGACGTGGACGATTTGATCGTCTAAACCTGTACATGCCATTCTGCACGTCACGGGCGGGTGATATCAGGCCGATTTGCTCCGTACAGCAGACTAAGGCGTTCCGGCATGACCCTGACATCATGTGTCAAAAGTACGTTGTGAAGTTCTGCCTAAGCTCAAGTAGGGAAATATCACGAAGATCCATGTCGACAATCTATCTCCACAATTCAGCTTGAAGAATTGAGGAGCAAATGGTGGCGCGATGGTAGATCCACCAAAGATTTGTTATGATTACCAACTCTCTGATTTGCTGATCACTGATCCAGGTGAGATACAGTACGCCATGGTCCCTCTTTTTCCACAGATGAGGAGTTCACTCACCACCACCGTACTTAGTAATTAATATGGGCTCGCCTTGGCGCAAAGACCATTTGTTTAAAAGATAGTAGCCCCGCTGATAGACCAGGACTAGTTCTTTTGGGGCGGGGCGAGTCCCGTACACCATCGGCATGAATCCTAGATTGGCAGTGCTGATGATCAGCCTGCAGACAGCCGAGTGTAGAAGGAAAGTGAAGCGAAAACTGATGGGTCTGATTGCCTAACTTATGACCCGTCATTGAAATCGGGATCTTATCATTGGACGTACTGTATTTCGCAACCACAACATAGAGTCCTCGGGACCTTCACGAAGATGGGAGGATAAGACATAAAGACTTCGAACTCTCCTCACAGCGATTCTTTTCTCAAGTCCGATTTACACCCCATTTCGGAAAAGTATTTACAATCATGGCGGACAATCCAGTGAATAAGAGCAATATTCAAGGCGGCATCTGGCCGCGCATGCCCAAAGAGTTCGAGTCCTACCTCTTTTACAAAATCACCAATGTGGATCGATTCCGCCTTGACCTGAAAGATTTTATCGGGAACATCACCACCGGCCTAGAATGTGAATTGCTTCTGTCAAAGATTAAGCAGTCAGAAGAAGCTGGCATGCCTGTTAAAATTCCCATGTCGGGTATCAATGTGTCATTTACCCAGAAGGGACTGCAGAAGGTATGCTCGCTGTTTTTGAAAGCATTGTTTATCTTAGCTATCAAAAAGGAACTCGCTGACATGAGGTGTGACCAAATAGCTCGGCAGAGCCGAAATCGACGACGGACTATACGAAAAAGGAATGTACAGCGATCTTATCTTCGAGGGTGCTGATATTCCTGAGAGATTGCTTCCGGAGTTCAAGCCTCCACCTGGACACAACTCCGAAGATGACAGTTGGCGTTGTGACCTGGTCTTTATCGTAGCTGCTTCCGACGAGAAAAATTTGAACGAAGGAATCGCAAAAATTGAGACCAATTTCCATCTGCGGGACTTGAACAAGGCTAGTCTAGGCCTGGTAGTCGCAAAGCATGGACAGCGTCGGCCGGGAGACTTCCGCGGCAGAGAGCAGTAAGTTTGAATTCAGTGATCTACGTGAGTTTGACGTTCTGACACCATCTCTAGCTTTGGGTTTGAGGACCACATTTCGCAGCCTCAAATCAAGGGATTGGATCCCGAGCCAAAGCCGCGTGAGCCGCTTTCATGTCTTCCAGGGTAAGTCAACTCCCAGTATTCCAAAGGATACGAGCTGATGCAGCCAGATACATCTTCGTTGGTCACGACGGCGACCCAAGAAAAAACCAAATGCCCCCTTGGTCCTATGAAGGCAGTTTCCTTGTGTTCCGTCAGCTAGATGAGAAAGTTCCTGAGTTCAACAAGTACGTTGCATGCCTGCTTGCAAGAAGATTTGCTGCTAACCATTACCATCAAGATTCATTGCGGAAGCCGCCAGCAAAATTCCAAACTATCAAGGCGAAAATGGTGCCGAGAAACTGGCAGCTCATATGATGGGGCGTTGGAAGAGCGGTATTGTGCCCTTTTTCGCTTCATTATACACAGCACGCTAATATTCCCTAGGTGCGCCCGTGGCTTTAACTCCAGACCACGACGACCCAAGTCTTGCATTCAGAAATGACTTCGATTTTCGACCCAAGCAGAGCATTTTGGGATGCCCGTTTGCCGCGCACGCCCGCAAAATGCGCCCCAGAGCCGACCACAAGCGTGACCTTGGCGATGATGATGACTTCGTTAAAGGGGAATTCACTGATCCACAAAAGCATGATACCAGCAACCCCCCGGACCTCGAGGTCGATAGTGATGAGGAGCCCGATCAGGAGCCAGACAAGGAGGATGCTAGCGTAATTTTGCGACGAGGTATCGCATTCGGTCCTGAGCTTGGAGAGGATGAGAAAGAAAAAACTACCAAGAGCCGAGGCATTTACTTCACCTGCTACCAGAGTGATATTCGGGATGGGTTCAACCTTCTCATGACTCGTAAGTTCCCCATCCTATCACTATCTTTGATCATTGCTGATAATTTTAAAAGGCTGGGCAAGCAATAGCGTCTTCCCCACGTCCAAGAAGAAAGCCCTCAAGGACGGCCCTGGCATGGATCCGTTTATCAATCAGAGACAGCGTAAAGATCATCCCGAGGGCCACATCAGTCTCTACGATGGAGTTGATAAAG
Organism: Penicillium tannophilum; assembly: GCA_028829675.1. Taxonomy (NCBI): domain Eukaryota; kingdom Fungi; phylum Ascomycota; class Eurotiomycetes; order Eurotiales; family Aspergillaceae; genus Penicillium; species Penicillium tannophilum. The sequence continues at coordinate 2,508,977 of JAQKAK010000008.1, forward strand.
ATAAGACTTACAAGCTTGAGCTTGGTACTAGCCCTTGGGTGGATCAGCGCGGTGGTGAATACTTCTTTACGCCATCGATCAGAGGCTTAAACTGGTTCTGCCACATCCGCCAGTAGGGGCATATGGCTTTTCAATCTTTCCGCAATCTTGGTTTGCAAGTTATGATATGAGACTCAAATTCAATGAAAGGAGCTTTCAAACATTGCCTTCAATTATCTGAGAATCTCCACCTGGGATAACAAGCATATTGAATTCACTTGCGCTCTTTTTTCTTCTTCAAGAAGTGGTCTTGTTCCGTGCGGCTCTTTTTCAAATCGACTCCAATAACCAAGATGCCAAAGCTCAGCAAGCTCAATCCAAATAGAAAATAGAACGGCGCAGACACATTGCCAGAAGGTGTAGCATCAATAATGGCACTAGATACAAGAGGACCTATGAAGGACGATGTCTTTCCGACAATACTGAAAAGACTGAAGAAAAGGAACTCGTACCCCCGGGGCGTCACCTCTGAGATCATAATCTGCGAGTAACTATACCAGGGGCAGATTAACAGGCCATAGAAGGCTTGGTAGACCTAGATTTGGCCGTAAGTAAAGACCAAAAAGAACCATTAAGGCGCACCCGTGAGTGAAACGTACCCAAACTTCCCATACATTATGGAACCCAAATTTGGTTGTCCAATTTCCTATCATTCCCCAGCCATCAAGGAGGACAATACCAAAGGCGATTACGTTGAACATAGTCTTTGTTCCAAGACGATATCGCTGTTGTATAGCCCAGAAGAGATATATACCAACCGCCTGACGACATAAGTTAGAATATTAATTCATCCAACACCAGGTCTATGGTAACGCACCTGTGCTGCAATTCCCACAATCAGCAGATATGTCAGTTGTAGTGTGTTGTATGCGACCAAACTATTCTGTAAAGTCGAAATCACAGTGACCGTCGTGTTCAATGAATCGCCCAACAGGAAGTATCCTTGTTAAACAACATTAATAAGATCTCTTGCCAGTCAAATTGAGGGATAGAGATAGCGCATACCAATGAGATAGAGCAAGCTCTGCTTCAGCTTCCAGACCTGACTCATTGCAAAGTAGAGTTGCGACAGGCCTGCCATGATGATATTTCTAGATCCTGGATCTTGCCCCGGTCGCCGCTTCTCCAAGAAGAACCACGGCAATGAGACCAGTAGCCATACACCACTCGCAAAGGCAATAAGAACACTTAGGCCCCAATTGTTCTTTGCTTCACTCGCATTAACATCAATGCCAAACATGATGCCAACAATGATAGCAAGAATGAGAATTTCGGCAACGGACTGAATATAGAAGGCCACGTTCGCAAGCTGGCTTCTCTTCATGGTGTCGGCATAGTCATACTCTTCGCGAGAGATATCGCCATGCGCATAATCGCTGGCCTTTTCTCTCATCTCTGCACTGTTACGCGCAAGTGAAGGGAATGCGGCTGTCCAAAAGGTCAGTGTCGTCTGGTAGGCAATAAGCCCAACAATGTATAGTCCGACGCCAATCTCCCATTTATCCTTAGTGTGAACGCCGAGCCAGGCAAATCCTATAGCATATGCAATGATAGAGAGACCAATCAAAATATTTGGGCGCCAGTTTCCAATGTCAGCGAAACTTCCGATCACCAGGAATATCACAATTTGGATAGCGAAAGAAATGCCGTTGCATAACAGGACTATGCTTTCGACTGAACGGAGCCTTCCCGCGAAGAGAAGAATATCGGAGTCTCCAGCGGCTTCATAGAGAAGGTTTTGGAAGGCTGTGGGGGCAAAGTCTATATGTTTTTCCAATATTAATCGGGGTCCATTTGAGGTTATAATGCTTCTGTCGGGTCTTCTTATTATTTCCTCGTCTTTGTATACGTCTATTCGGTGTTGCAAGGCTGAAGTTTCAGTGCATCCCAGGGCACACAACTTGTGCTCATTGTCTTGACCCAGATGCAGAAGAAACAAATCCTTGAACGATTGGTCGGAAAGGAATCCAATACTTACTGAACAATGAAAGACCGTTATTTCCGATGTAATAACTATTGTCAAGATCAGCAAGGGCCTTGAAAGAGCTAGAGCACCAGCAACACACGCGTAATATCCCCATATCTCCCACTTAGTTGCGAGATCTTGCTCGTTGTTTTGATCGATTATTGATTTTTCCTTATCCTCACTCAAGTCGAATTGCTCCACAACTGAAGGTCGTTCTTCGAGACCATCCGTCGCTTGTAAGGGAACTGCTGTCATACTGAGACATAAAGCTTGAAATTCAAATAGAAAATGGAATATTTATGGGTTCGACAATCTTTCATTATTGACATAGGTAGAGTATATTTAACGCTGTTCGAGCCATATCTCTGGTTGCTCCAGGACCCCTGAATTGGTCTGCGGGGTTACATTGACTGACGAATGCTAGTGTCTCTTCTTATCGAATGGCGGAGAGATAAGAGATCGGACATTTCGCAAATGTCGGTAGATACGACGATCGGTAGAGGCATCTTAATGCGAGCGGCAGAACAGCGAAGAACATTGGGAAAGAAAGTTCGGGCAGATGGTACTTCTTGAATGTGCGAGGGAATCAACGGCCCTTATTCGCTGCGTAGATAACTGGAAGCGGAGATACGATCCCTTGTGATATGTGCCCCGGGACCCATTTACCCGGATGGGAATAGCGTGTGAGTCTAAACGTGGGGTTGTAGCAGTCACTATAGCCCTCAGAAGTGCGGATACTTCTCAAATTCTGTTTTTGCTGCCTAGATTCCCCAGTGACTCTTCTAAAGCCATTTTAATTCATTCTGCTGCTTTGAGAAGCGAGATAACTACAGTCTATACGAGATTCCTTTTGCTACCTAGGAGACATATTGAGCGCATGATGGATTCTTTGAAGGAATCTGATTCACTGAGTGCATATTATATGCTTGATTCCGTCAAAGAGGAGCTTTTCAATCCCACAGTATGTACATCTAATAACAATCCTGGTTTTGGCTTGACGAGAATGGCCACGCTCAAAGATATTACTGCATAGGTCCATCTCAATTATGTGCCTCCTGAAAAGAAGATAACGATGCAAGAATTGCTGTTAAATCAGAGTGCGACCGCAACCCCTATTGCAGGGACAGTGCCCTTCCCATTACTTTCACCGCAAGGCGTGCGAGCGTATCGAAAGGCCTTGTTCCAGCAGAATGTGATTGAGAAATGCGCCAGGTCACCGTTTCCCGGCACCCTGGTTCTCCGTGATGCAGTCAAGCACTCTCGGTTTATTCGAGACTTCTGGACCCACCCTGAAACTATGAGAATAGTATCTGATGCTTCTGGGGTGCCTTTAGAGGTGGTCATGCCCACGGAGATTGGACATACTAACATCCAGGCCGAAGGAGCCACGATTGCAGAGATGGTTAGTAACCTGAAGGTTGAGCCGTCAGTAGAAAAACTGGAGCTGAGTCCTGAAGAACGGGCTTATGACCCGTTGAAAGACGAAACTTCCATTATACCTTGGCAGTGAGTTTCCCATTATCTTGATAGATATTTGACAGTAATTAGACTGATACTACAAAAGCTATGACTCTTATCCTTATGTTTGTGTGGTTATGCTAAGTGAGACGGATGGCATGATCGGCGGGGAAACATACATTAAAAAGGGCAATGGTGAACCCCAAAAGGTAAGTGCAGCTAGGTCAAACTGGGGTCAGAAGCCACATTAAACATCACGCAGGTCGAAGGTCCACAAATCGGACACGCAGTAATGCTGCAAGGCGGAGAAGTCCAGCATCTCGCCGCTCGTGCCAAAGGAGTAAAAGAACGGATTTCGACAATCACTTCGTATCGCTCAAAGGTCCCGAACGTTTACGACTCCAGCTACATTACCAATATTCGGCCTTATGCGGATCTCGGATCGCTATACCCCGAGTGGACTCGGTATCGCCTGCGAAAGCTGCGAGATGAAATCACTCATTATCTCGACAAGACTGGAGATGAATCGAGCTCTTATTTCCAAAGAGAGGAGCTGCAGAGTATCATCACTCAACAGATTGAGTACCTGCACCGGACTTCTCGCCAGATGGTCTCTCCCGAGTACCAGCAACAGATTTTGAAAAAATATGGCAAAGCAGCATACTATGATGTTTTTAGGATTTGGGAGACTGTCCAGAGCTTACCTGAATTCGAAAGTCTCGCGTCTGCCACTGATCAAGAACGAGGTTGGATGCCAGAGAGCGTATACTGGATGGATCTTCAAAAGTCCATTGAGACAATCCGCATGAAAGGTCCGCTTGAAAGTACATTGGGTACCCATGTATGGAGTAAACCACGAAAATTTTACATGGGCGATGAGTTGTTACGCCAGGGCTTGAATGAAGTGTTTTTGGACTGGCTTGGAAGCTCGGGTCTATGGGATATTTATTCCAAGCGTTGAATAATTTGTGCATATATATACCTACAGTATTCACATGAAATCTTATTTGCATAATTCAATGGAGCTGAGATGGGAGTAATAACAGGGAAGTGTCACCTTTACCGTCGCACGAATGGGAGAGATGAGGGCCGTAGTTCGTCCACTACGAGGGCGGGGTCCGGGTGTTTGCGCGGCCCGAATTCTACTTGCAGAAGGTATCGGCATCCCGCGTTACCGCGCTAGGCAGTTCCGGTAGAAATGATGTCATAGATTTCATTTAAAACAAACACGCTGGCATTTTCAGCGCGATAGGATTGTAAGATCATTATCATTCTTGAAAAATGATCCCTCGCTGGGCACTAAAGCCATACCTGGCTGAGTTCCTCGGAACCGCCCTGCTCATCGTCATCGGAGATGGTGTCGTCGCCCAATGCCTGCTGTCCGACTACCAGTACGGCACTTGGTTGTCCATCAACATCGCCTGGGCATCTGCCGTCTGCCTCTCCAGCTTCATGTCCGATCCTAGTCCGACCATCAACCCGGCCGTGACGATCTGCACTGCTCTTGTCCGTCCAACTGCAGGACAATGGAAGACCATCCCTGGCAAGCTGCTTGCGCAGTTCCTGGGTGGATTTGTCGGCGCTGCCCTTGTGTATATCAACTACCGGTCGGCTATCAATGCTTGGGATCCTGAGTACACCATTCCCGGTGGATCGATCTTGAGCCCGACCGGCCACCATTCAGCAGGCATTTTCTCGACTTACCCGGCCGCCTTTTTCTCGTCCAACTGGGAGGCCGTGTTTTCTGAGGTGCTGGGCTCGGCTGTGCTGATGTTTGGCTGTCTCAGCATCTCTGATCCGGCAAATGCCCACCGATTCCCCTCTCCGCATCTCTCCCTCTTCCTGCTCCTGCTTATGATCGGAGCGGCATTGGGATGGCAGACCGGCTATGTACGTTGACTCCTGAATAAAGTTATGGACTTATACCTTATACTAATAAACGATAGGCCCTTAACCCTGCGAGAGATTTTGGCCCGAGGGTTTTCTCCGCTATTTTGTACGGCTCGGAAGTGTTTAGTACGGACAACTACTATTTCGTTGTTCCTCTTTTCGCCCCTATCCTAGGCTGTGTTGTTGGCGCGATGACTTACGACGGCATCCTCTTTGAGGGCGAGGGATCGCGCATTGCTGATGCACTAGACAAGGCTGAGGCTCACGGGTCTCTTCGACTGGATTAATGATTAGGCTTTGAAGACTCAATGATGGCCTTCCCATGATAGATGGAAGGAGAATTAGAATGATGTACCTAGATTGGAAATATACTTGAGGTATGTAGACTGTATACGAAGCCTCGAGATGAACGGAGGCAGTTATTTAGGTTTGCGAGAATATAAACTTGAAATTAAACTCAATATGTGAACCGTGGAACAATATTAAGGTTCCAAGGTTCCACAATGTTCAAGTATATACACTTTTTTCTAGGCCGCCATACGCTCAACACGAAGCTGCAACTCTTTGACCAAATCTATCCCAGCCCTGGTAGACTCATCCAAGCTCTCATCCGGTAATTCAAGCAGGTCATTCTGCGCCTTGGCCGAGAAGTCATTGGAATCATCTGGGTAGAACGCCCTTGCATACAGCATCTTGCTAAAACCAGCCATGTTACCCACTTTCACCTGCGCTAGGCCATCCTCGTATCTCTTCTTGGTATTCTCGTGGGTAATCGTCCAGTCGGCGTCGGCGGTGCCGGTGACACGCTTGACGCTCTCAAACATGTCGTTTTGGCTGACCACAAAGCTCTTCAGATACACAGCCTTATTGAGGAATGTCGACAGAGTAAGGCTCTTATCATTCTCGTCTTCAGGGAGTTCTTTGAGGCTCAGCACCTTGGCCACGGCGCGCCCAACCTGCGCTAGCGTTGATGTCGAGCTCTTGGTGTTTCCGTCGTCGTAGATTGTCAGAGAACGCTTATCAAAGTCGAATCCAAAGCGCGCATCCCCGCCCGCTAAGCTGTAGTCGTACCAGAACCCACAACACACCGTGATCCACTGCATGCCGAGCCTCTCGATCTCGTCCCTGTTGGCCTTGGCTATGGGCCCCAACAAAGTGTCTTCACCAAGTTTGATGTTATCGATGTCGCCGGCGTACCCGTTGGGCATGACGTAGGGAACTCCGGCCTTTGAAGCCGCCTGAACAAGCTTACTTTGGGTGTCCCTAGGCGCGGTGGGGGCCATGGTTATGATCAGGAATTGCTGGCCTTTGAGAGCGGCAACAATGGTGGCCTCATCATCATAGTCGACTGACGCGACCAGGACGCCCTCGGGGAATGTGTTGCCGCTATCTTTGCGGGAAAGAGCCGTGACTGCGTGTCTCCCGGTCTTTAGAAGGGCTTTGGCAATATGCGATCCAATGGTACCTCCGGCCTAAGTGTGTTTGTTAGTCATGTTGTAAGTGCTGTGTTGATAAGGTGTCTGCTTACGCCGACAATGGCGACTCTTTCAACCCTATTTTTGAAGTCGACAGATTGGTTTTTGGCGTACTTCGGCATCATGGTGGGGTTGTTTGGTGAATATATAACTCGCTGTTATTATGATCGAACAAGGAGTTCGGATTGTTCGAGCTTCTGAGAGAGTGATGAGTGTCTGAAATTTCTCTCTGGACCAGGAAAATGCCGGTCTTTATATGTATTTGAGACCCAGTCTCGAGTACTGTAGGTCTCCGAGGCTCGCTCCATTTCGGCCTTGCCATTCGATAATCTCGGGCCAAAAACCTCCACGTTCTAGAGCAAATGCGCATTAATCAGGTCAGAACTTCAAAGTTGATTCGCTCGGAGATAACAGCACCGGGAGCGAAGAAGCTACAGCGGGCGAAGCAAGCCAAATTGAGGATGGTGAGGGTGAGAGGCTGATAAGCCCGCTCTCTCCGCCGCAGCAGCCGCACGGGTCCGCTCAGTCTGCGCGGCGGTAGTGAATTAAGTCCGCAATAGCCGCACGTAAAGCCGCACAAGCCGCTTGGCATTGATGATAAACTTACGGATCAATTGCTTTATTGCGCCCCGCAGCGAGGCATCAGAGTTCTATACCCCCTATCCCTGACTCTTGTTCAATATTCTACGGGGCTTCCAAGGATCTCATATCGAGGATATGTCAATTGCAGTAGGGTTGATTTCCCAAGATTTTACGTATGTGCATTCCATTTTCACGGGTATAAAGATGAGTTTTATCAGTGGGATCAACACAGAAAATCCATTTGATGACTGGCACATTAAGTCACTGTTAACTGAAGCAAATCAATACCCAACGACACCGCGTCGCTATAATTGGATATCAGTACCGAGCATTGATAAATATGGCTCGATGAAGAATTGATCCCAGTCGACTGCCCAATCCATCTCTGGAATCGTGGCGTTGGCCTCGGTCGCTGGCAGCGACTGTATGTAATCATAGCTCGCCTCAACAGCTTCCAATTGAGCAAGCTCTTTTCGCTTCTTTGCCATATTGAGGCTGAGTAGATGTCGCGCCATCGACAACGCCTCGCGTGTTAGTCCTGTGTCAGCAGCCCTAACAAGGCTCTCCAAACCTTTGAATGCGGCGCCGATATGGACAGAGGCTATCGGCGTGTCCATGGCGAGCAGGATACAGGCATATTGAAAAACACTACCAATAACGTTCCAAAATAAACGACCCTGGACAGCCTGCTGCTCGGCTGACTCTACTGCCGCGTTGCCGCAGTCAATGATGAGATTAATAATATCGTCCGGCAAGCGCACCTTGAGCTGGTAAAGGCGTCGATAGAAGCAAAAAGCAATGTCTGCTTTAGTCACCACCAGGAATGGATGGGAAATATGAAGCTCTTCCAGAGCTTTGAGACGCTTTAATAGTTCCTCACTCGGAGTTGCAGGCTGCAATTGGAGCTGGAACGGAGAATTGGGCGATGGAATGATCTGGATCAGTTTTACAAACAGATCGGCAACGGATCCCGGTTTCGAGATGATAGGCAAACAAGTCACAGCCCGAAATCCAACGGGTGAGCGATCGTACTCATAGGACAGCATGTTGTGCCCGGCCCATGAGATCCAGAAAATCCTCCTCAGTCGATCGGCATCATGTCCAACGATAATAGCGCCATCGAGGGACGCTATCTTCTTAATAGTATCTTCCTCATGCAGGCCTATCGCTTCACAGAGGTGCATTTGTGTGCACGAAGCAATCCAAGCATTGCTGGGCCGGGTAGTTGCCCGTAGGTAAAATACTCGCATGCCCCATGCTACGATGTGGTCGATGCCATGCAAGCGCATGGAGGCTGGATCGTCGAGGATAGCCTTGGCGTACTGCACCAGTTCGGACTCCCGTGGGTGTCTGTTAGCAGACAAGAACGATCCGAGAGCAGCGACGCCAGCTGCCACAGCCGCAAAGGCGACCGCATTGTTACCCGGACTACGGTAATAATCTCGACATCGTTGGGCGTATATTTTTGAGTCTATCACGTCACCAATGGGGCCCAATACCGAGAAGAATGTACTCGAGAATATGCTTAGGTCTTCCTCCGAAATGAGGTTTCCCAGAAAGCAGTGGGCATTGGACGCCTCCTCGGGGCGAATACCAAAATTGTAAGCGAACGATCGCATCTGTGGAGGGCTGTCAGAACCGAGAGCCACGCCCAGGATGTGCGGGAATGCCATGGCCGCCGATGCCCCGGAGTATCTGAACTTCTGCACGTCGAAGATGCCTGGAGATGCGCCAGGCTCGACAGTGGGACTGTTGGTTGATGAGCCATCGCCTTCGCGGCGGTCTCGCTCCATATGAACAGGCCGGTTCATCAGGTGGTTTTCACCATCGAGGCTGATGCATTTGGTCGGCGGCAGAACAGGTACGCCTCTGCTCATAGTACCATTTGTGTTGTCGTCGGGGTACCTGCAGTCGTATCCGTAGGTGGTGCACATCCCACAAGGAAACAAAGTATCGCATTTTCGCTTGCGCTGATGGCAAGGGATACATGCCTTTCTCACACGTTTGCGCTTGGCGATTGTTGTGGACATAACTTTTTTTGAGCTTCAAAGTCTTGATCTTCTGATCAGCATTGCGGGGCGGGCTTAACGCGAATCACGCGGTTATTGTGAGAAATGTTCTCTGCCTGCCAGCGATGATGTGCACGTATCGCTGACCATGGGCTACTGCTTACGTGTAAAGCGGCTCTGAAGGGTGATAACTTCGTCTCTGGAGGCTAGTGATACGGTGCTACGGTGGCCCGTTACGGCCCCAAGGTAGGAGAACCCGGTTAGTTAGGAATGATAAGCCTGGCTTTAATGCCATTGTGCATGAATGTTGGCCGCCTTGTTCACCGCCTTTACATAGCCTTGAATGCCAATTTTGAACTATACATTTGATGAGCTACACCAACCTTAGCTTAGATAAGAATGACAGATCGCGCCCCGCATCGTCACGCACTGTCGCGTCCAGAATTTGTTCGAACCCCCTTTTGCATATCCTTCCGCCACACAAGCCACGCAGATGCCAAGATTCCCGAGATAGCCACACAAAGGAAGCAAAGACAGATGATGTACGATACGCGATATGTCGGCCCAAATACAGTACTGTAGATGAAAGGCCCAGCTATGCCGCTAAACTGAGCCATAGCATTCGTCAACCCGATTCCAATACCGGAAGCCGCGGTCCCTTCGAGTGCGCGAATGCGTTCTGGCCAGATGACTGGGTATGCCGATCCTGCACAAGCGGTGGCTACCACCAAGGCGATGTATTTGACAACAGAACTTGGGACAGTAATCAAGATGATGTAGCAAATGATTATCGTGCTTTCGACTATTTCTGTTTTTAGTATGGACGTGAATTGTGTATCTTGGACTTCGGTTGATACGCACTTGCGACTGCAGTTGTCCACGGTCGGATCCAATTTTTGTGAAGTAAATATCCAAGAGTGTTCAATAAGAAGAAACATGCAACATAGGGAGGCTGGCGGTTGAGGATAGTTAGCACCGCTCTGCTAGGTAGTGCCGCTAGGGCGACTTACGATATTCATCAACTGCGACGAAGCCGTGGAAGTAAAGCCGAGGTCATAAATCACAGTCGGTAAAGCGTAAGTCACTCCAAATCCACCAATACCATGACCGATCCAGTATAGTGCAAAGGTGTACAAAGTTGGACTCAAGAGGAGTAGCTTGACGTTTCTCCAATCCCAGCTTTTCCCTTTGCCAGAAGGTGCCGAGGATGAAAGACGATTCCTTAGGAAATCTCGCTCTTCCTCTGTCAGCATGCGAGCTGTCTCGGGGTAGTCTGGAAGACCAAACAATGCCACAAAAGATAGCACAACAGCTGGAAGACCTTCGATAATGAACAGCCACTTCCAGCCTGAAAGCCCACCTATACCGTTCATGAAGCTGATAGCATACGCTAGTAGTCCACTCAATGCACCAGAAACTTGACCTAGTGAGTAAAACAGCGCAATTCTCCAGGGCATCTCGCTTGGCTTATACCAGAAAGCCATATGAAACAACACAGCTGGGTAAAAGCCTGCTTCAGCCATTCCGATCGCAAACCGCACGCACATCATCCCCGAGAAGTTCTGAGCAGCACCAGCAGAACAGGCACATATTCCCCAGCACAATATCAAAACGAACATCCATCTTGAGGGCGTGAAATACTTGAGAAGGATGGTGTTGGAAGGTTCGAATATAAGGTAGCTGTATGAGAAGATGGACTGTGTCCATGACCATTGGTTGGCGTCAAGGTTTAGTTCTTTCTTGATACCGGTGCCGGCTTCCAGGTTGATGATTGCAGCGTTCGCGTAGTTGTTAGAATCAATTACCCGGAAAATATACACCAGGGAGTAAAAGCCAACGAGCCAGAAATCAATCTTTCTCATGAGTCTTGTCTCTATCTCGGTATCTCGGTGGGTATGAGTATCCGTTGACTCAAAGTCCACGTTATTGGCTGGCGATGGAAACTTGGTCGTGGTGATTTGGTCATCATTCTTGTCGTATACCATATTTCTAACTCAAACCTTGAAATTTCCCCTTTGTAAAAGCACAGGACAGAGTCAAATCTCGATACCAATACCTTCACAGATGCATCTAAGATGTGGACTTGCAAATTTGGTTGACACCCTTTCTTTTAGTTGCGAGCTCACAGTACCTACACGGGTAGGTAAGCTTGTACCATAATAGTCTCAGTCACGACATAAGTTGCCTATGCTCATATCCTCCGACCTGGTACCTAATCAATCCTCCGAGATCAACTTTAAATTTCCTCCGAGGTCAACTTGAGATTCCGTAAATTATTGAATACACAAAAACTACATCATTGAGTCTGTTTCCTTGCTATAATCGCATGGGCATATGAATTCAAGATCCATGTCACGCTTTAAAATTTGGGTTGAACCAGGAGTTTGAGAGGTAGATGCTCATTTCCATCATGACACAATAAATCTCCGGCCTACGGAACATATACATAAGTTAGAAGGGAATTTAGTCAATTTCATCCGATAGATACCCCCGCCTTACCAATGGGGTTTGAACATGCAACGCAATCCGGGGCAAGGATGGTATCATTATACCCCCGCATTCACTGCATAGGTGAAACGAAGCAACAAACCGCAAAATATGAGAATCAGAGGGACCAATCCGTTCCAAGGATATGAATATATAAGCTCGGTTCGCATTCAGAAATGGCTCTCAAGAGTTCTAGTCTACTTACCGGTATCTCCCCTGATTCTGTATACAAAATCAGACCATGGCCCCAGTTGCTATAGAACGAGAAGTTCCAACCGGAGATATCCCGATAAAATCATGGACTCGACCTGCACCCACTAGAGAAAATCTCGACTGGGCTCCTCTAGTCGAAATTGACCTATCGCGTTTTGACGAACCTGGCGGAAAAGAGGAACTTGCCAAACAGTTATACGACGCCGTAACCCGAGTTGGCTTTTGGGTGGTAGTTGGACATGGCCTTGAAGAGGAACGCATTATTCGCCAGTTCAGTATCGGCAATGCGTTCTTTAAAGAGCCGCTCGAGGAAAAGCAAAGTTTCGCCTGCAACTTTGCCGAGGGTGAATATTTCGGCTATCGGGAGAACAACAGGTGGGTCGGAGAGACTGGCGTCAAAGATAATATAGAAATGGTATGAACAAGAGCCTAAACCTTTGTATGAGGGTTGAACCAGCTAACCTGCCAAGCTCAATATCCAAAAACCGATCTCCACATGGGAGGATGTCCCAAAACATAGGATCGTACGTCAAAACTGGGACGAGATCGCGAGCTTTCATCGTGATGTATTCGAGAATGTTATTAGGAAGCTGTTCATACTACTAGCCATCACCCTTGAGTTACCCGAGGACTACCTGGTTCAGGTACATGCTTACGAGAGGCGCTCTGATGATCACCTGCGATACATGATCTACAACACGCGAACTCAGGAGGAGTGGGACAAAGCACAGGGATACACACAGGGCGGCCATACAGACTTTGGTAGCCTGACGCTACTGTTCTCGCAACATGTTGCTGGCTTGCAGATCCGGACGCCAGAAGGCAACTGGAAATATGTGAAGCATGTTGATGGTGGGATTACTTGCAATATTGCCGACACTTTATCTTTCCTTACAAATGGTGAGTCTTTGATCAGGCAAGGCAAGAATTCCGCTGACTCGGGGAACTAGGCTTTCTGAAATCCACAGTCCACAGGGTTGTCACCCCGCCAAGAGATCAACTCGCCATTCCTCGTCTTGGATTGCTATACTTTTGCAGACCTGGAGACCATACCATCATGAAGACGGTGTCCTCTCCTTTACTTGATCGCCTTGGTCTGCTTACTGAGGAAGATAAAGACACAAGTGAGCCCGTCGCTACAGGGACGGAATATGTCCGTGCTAGGGTTCGCGATGTTCACTACAAAGCCGTGATTGATCGTCGGGAGAACACATCCTTTGAATTCAAGGGTTTGAAGGTGGCGAATCATTATGCATAGATACTATGTCCCTTTTATTATGACTTGCACTGAGAATCGATAGCATTTTCCATGTACATACCAACTTGTAGGGGTTCCCTACCAATTATACCTAGTTTTGTAGAATTTCAGCACCCGAGTGCAGACACACCATGAGGCCTAGCTCTATAACGCTTATTGAATTTCGGTCGGATGTCAGACAATGGACTTCAGGTCATCACGCTTAGATTGCACAACTGGACAGTCAATCTTAAGCGGGCTTTCATTGATGTTGATCTGATTGATGCGAGCATTGTGTAGGTAGGGTTGGCATTGGCACCAGCCGTCATTGTCATAACAGCAATGCCTTTGACTGACGATTAAATTCGTGCACATCGTGTGCATTATGTCGTGTCAATAAATGCTATATAAATACGAGCCTAAGGCCTCAACAAAATACATGGTCTAAATCCTTCGTAATGAACAGACTCACATCCTCACGCAACCTCATATCATCGTCACAGAGACAACAACACGTATCTCGCGAAGCATCTCTCCTCACTTCTCTCTGCCAAAAACATGGATATCCCATACATGGCCTCGGACCCCCCGAGCCTAAAACTTCCAAGGGAATTCCTTCCACCCTACGGTCACTTCGTTCCAGAATCAATCTACCTCCCCACAATCAGCACACGCTCACCCTTCCCACTCAATCGCTTCATCCGCGCCCAGAACCCTCGCGAACTTCTTATTTGCACCGAAGGCACTTCATTCCACAACGATGAACAGCCAAACAAACCCAAAGCCGGCTGCGCTTTCATGGTGAACGAGACTGGAGGGTGGTACCGCTTCCCGCTCGAAGAAAATAACCAAAAGGGCAAAAAGAACACCAGAAGTGCTCGGTGCGCATCGATCCGTGCTGCAATCGCTGCTATCCAATGCCGAAATTGGGCCGCCGAAGGATTTCAACGCCTTATTATTGCGACTAGCGATGTTTCCGTTGTTGATGGGATTACATCTTTGATGAGAGGATGGATCAGGGACGGGTGGTGCTACCGGTACACGGATGTTCCTGTCGAGGATGAGGATCTGTGGTGGTGTCTTATGTACACGATACATGCGGCTGAGAAGAAGGGTTGTACCGTCTATTTCTGGGCTACCAATGGGTGCTGGAACAAGATGGCGATTAAGCATGCGGGTGCTGCTTCCGAAATGATTGTTAAGAAGGCGTATGAGAAGGTTTCGCTTCCGAGTCTGAGATACGCCCCTCCTTAGGGGCCTATGGGAATGGTGGGTCTGAATTTGTTGCAATGGACAGTCGTCGAGAATTGTGTGCAGATTCTTTACCTTTTGCATAGCTCGGGAGTTTTTGTTGCCGGTTCCAAATGATGTGTCTTTAACAAGTTTGCAAAATTGCGCATACTTATCCTTTCAGAGTTAACTACTTTAGCGTTACTTTATTAATACCTGTTTGTTCAAGGTCTTCCCCAAGCCAAGACATGGCGGCGCCACACCCGGAGTAAATTGGGGCGAAAGATTAGGTCCTGATGTTGACGTGTGGATCCATGCATGATTTCTCCAGATTAACCGAGGACCAATCATACCTCATTTGATTAAGTAAAACAGTTCGACCTGATGTCAAGGGAGCGCAAGCATGGATAAGTGTAGTGCATACTAAGATAAAGGGAGCTAAAACTTGGTATGTTGAAATTGATGTCATTCGTAATCGTCGTATTAGACAAACTTGTCCAACTAGGTAAATATATGCAACCGGTCCCATGAAAGATAACGATAAGAGTCACCAGTCAAATATCCCCCAAGCCATATTAATAAACAAGAGTGGTGATTACACTCGTATCCCAGAAGCAGATATTTAGGCGTCATCAGCCTCGTGCATGCGGACGGTCAATAGATCAGCCGGGCACATAGTCAAAGTCACGCCATAACGGATCGGCTGATCGGGGTTGACATCCTCGATCTGATCGAAACGCTGCAGCAGACGAACAAGCACGTATCCAGCCTCAGTCAGAGCAAATTGCTGACCAATGCAGATACGTGGGCCACCGTTGAAAGGAAGGTACTCCCACCCAGCCTTGCGGCTGGCAAAACGCTCAGGCTTGAACTCATCCGCGTCAGGGCCCCAGATATCCTTGCGGCGCTGCATAACGAAGGTGCTGTATGCGACCGAGTCGCCCTTGCGAATGTAAACGGGAGACTCGCCGTCTGGACCACCGCCGCGAGGGATGGTGGTGTCACGGGTAGCGGAGCGACGGTTGAAAGGAACAACGGGGTACAAACGAAGAGCCTCGTTCATGCAGTACTGGAGGTACTGGCAAGACTTGAGGGCAGCGAAATTCATGTTTTGGGGGTTCGAGTAGGTCCCGAAGGTCTCGACGATGGTCTCCCGGAGCTTACGGAAGATCTCAGGGTTGCGTGCAAGGGATAGAACGGTCCAGCTGAGAAGAGAGGCAGTGGTGTCACGGCCAGCGAGCAGAATGTTGAGCAACTGCGAGCGAAGCTCGATGGGGTCCCGGGTAGTAGCAGCGAGGGCGTCGAGGAAGACATACTGAGTCTTCTCCTCATCGTGCACCTTCTTCTCGTTTTCAGTATTCTTCAATGCGGCTTCGACGATCTTGTCGACAAATGCGTGGACTTGCTTGTCGGAGTGACGAGCCTCTTTGGTCTCAGCGAGGAATGCGAGTCTCTCGAACCGGGCGCGCTGGGTGCAAACCCACTGGGACTTGTCGAAGTACGTAGCGAAGTTGTCCTCGGGGCGCTCCAGGCCATTTAGGGCCTGAAGCTGGCTCTCAACACTCTCTCCAAACAGAAATTCAGTCGCAGAGTCCATGGTCAGGCGGAAGAAAATGGACTGGATGTCGGTAGCCGCAGTCCACTTGTTGGCGGCGACCGGCAGGGCCTGCATCGCTTTCTGAACGTGAGTCTCTTCCAATTCCAGCTGGCTGATTTGCTCGCGGGTGAATTGCGGACGGAGAAGTCCACGGGAGTGGTTCCATTCCTGGCCATCGGCGGTGAACTATAGAAAGTCAGTATTCTGCAAGGGGAGATGAATATCACAAGATGTCACTCACGATTCCAGTACCCAGAAGTGGGTGCATATTGCGGCGACGCGGAGCTCCAAGCTCAAAGTCCTTGAACTGAGTTGCTAGCACCGCTTGGACGTTCTTCGGGTCGATGGTGAATGTGACGTCCCGACCAAGATTGCGCATGACGAAAGTCGAGACAAAGCGACCTTCCTGCTCGCTCATCAATTGGCAGCGACGTTCCGACAGCAGGGGAATGGTCTTCGTCTTGTCCGCGGCGATGGATTCCTTGAGTGTTGCGATTCCGATCGGGTCTTTACAGGGCAATCGAGGCAAAGGGCCACAGCCCAGGCTTCGAGCTCTGCGAGCATGTTGCCAGGAGTTGACTGCCAGGCGGATGATCTGTAAGACCACCGCGGCACCGAGAAAGCCCAGAATAAAGGTAGGCGTCATGGTGAAAGGTCGTTGATAAATTCAAGAGCGCCACGAAGTCGAGGTGGACACGGGGCATTGAATCATATTTATGGTTTTCAACATTGCAACCTCGGTTCGTAGCCGTCATACGGTGGGTAGTGGTGCATTGACCTACAGGAGCCTACGTCGATCCTTGCGTCAGGTCCAATGAGAGTGAGAATAGAGGTCAGGCTAGATCGCCTCCATCGGGTTTCGAGCTTTTTCCAATTCCAACTCCGGTCTGTGATCACGGACCAGTTACTCGGGATGGATTTATGGGCCCGGATCCATCAATTTACATACGTTTATCCGGAGAAGACCGACTGGAAGCTTTGAGCCATTCGGACTTGCGCCGCATAAGGGATGGCGTCCCCACACTCCTGAAGAACAGCCACAACTCTGAAACACGGAGTTCGGGAAAAAGGGTTCTCGGGAACAAGTTTCACAAAACTACATTCTAGAAAAACAAACAAGTTCCTGCCGATTATGCGGCATTAGTGTCGGATTTAGGACTGACACAAACAACGGTGGCATGCACGATGATGTTTAAACCCTGTTGATCCCTGCCAGTCATGCGGACTGCATTCATGACTAAGCGTGGGCCGAGGCATGATTATTGATCAACCTAATCAAACCTCATATCGCTATGGACTTGTCTAATCTAACATTCAATCTTAATCCTATTCATCCTTCTCCCGAGCCTAATGCCAGGACACGACCCACAATCCGACATGCTTTCGGGCGCTCTGTCGGCCAGATCCTACCTCGAGCTAAGTGAACTTGCCCCGGGGGTCGTAACATCTCAAAGCTCCGAAACTCCTCAGAGTATGGAATCCGCCCCTGGAACTCCTCTAGAACGCGACGGCAAGTCCGGCCCGCATTTACGGTCCAGGCAGACACTGCCAGCAATGTCGGAGAAGACCGAACCGGAGCAAGATCGACCCGTGCGTAAACGAGGCCGACCTAGACTGGAAACAGCTAAGGATGCCGTTGCGATAGAGGTAGATTGCATAAATGAGCGCTCCGAGATCGCCTGCTGATCTTTCCAGGAACGGCGCATGCAAATTCGTCGCGCTCAACGTACCTACCGTCAAAAAAAGGAGACAACAATCCAGACTCTCAGAACGCGTGTAGAAGTGCTGGAACAGACACTACAGAATGTGGCCAACATAATTAGTACCCCAGGCACGGGGCCAACCGCACATGACCAAGGCCGCACCAAACAACTGATCCTAGCTGAAATCAACAAAACCCGATCATCCTCAGACGAGACTTTCTCGCTCGATCGCAGTCAATATATAACCCAGAGCTCCGAAACCCTGCGCGACATATTCGGATACCATGTCTCCCACTCAGAACACCAAGCATCCGATTCAAACCCCCAAAGGAGATCCAGGTTCATCGCCAGATCTCCTTCCCCACTCCTAAATCGTCTATTCCCCACAACAACAATCTACACCTACAGCCACCAAGAATCAAACCTATCCCGGCGCCTCCACCGATTCTGTCTAGAACACACATACCGCTGGCTGACAGACCCACATTCCGACCCTGTCTCCATGACCCGCGCCTTCGGCCTCCTCCCATGCATCCACGACATTCCCGGCGTATGTCGCAATTTCCGACGCGTCCTCCAATCAGAGATAGGGAGTCCGCTCGATAGCTTCAAGCTCCCATTTTATACGCTCGGAGGCGCAGGGACGCATTACCCTCGTGCAGAATCCCTCAATAACGTGCGAAGACCGGGGAAAATCTTGCGCAGGTTAGCGCGGATCTTGCGGCGGGGTGGGATTCGGGATTGGGATGAGGATTGGAGTGGGGATGCAGAGCCAGATGATCGTCCGGAAAATGTTGCATTGAGAGCTATGAGTAAAGAGGAGCAGCTGCGCTCGTTAGATCTTGATGGGGATTGGTTTGATTGTTATGATGTTCAGGGGTATCTAGAGCACCGGGGTGTCGTGCTTGACGGACCGTCGCTGTCACTGGAGGTACCTGCTGCGACGGTTGGAGAGCTTTACGGTATTTCGTCAGATACATCTGCGTCTCAGTTATATGGCTCGGCGAGCGAGGATTCGCCCAGTGAGATGAGTGGTTGGCGCTATCTGAGCCAGTCGACTTATGTCCTGGATGTCGAGTGTTTCTTCGACTGTGAGTCTTACTTGATCTAAGGCTAGCTCTCAGCTGAGCGCTAACATATCTATATCTAGTATTACTGGCCAATTTCAGGATTCTAGGCCGAGCGCCTGGGTTCCGATCGTGGGATGTGGACGCGGCTCTGCGGACGGCGATCCACCGGCGATCATTTAGTTGATCGCGATATTAACCATTGTTTTATTTTCAAGCAGAGGGTAATGATAACGAAGACTATGTGAAAAATGATTACGTTCAATTCAATGAGATCAAATTATCGTTGCATTGTTATTGGGTATAGCGCATAGACATCCGGCATGCCACATAAAGAAATTCGCGGGCCCACTCATGGATGGCAGTTCGATGCCTTAGTAAACATCTTCTACTCATTCAGTGTACCCGTCTCCGTGTACGGAAATGTGGTGGTAATCTAGCAGCAGATCTCACAGCACTCGAAGCAAGCAAGACCGGCGCAGCTGAAGCATATTAGCCCCTGATTCTCAATATCACTTGTATAGCAAACTTACATTCCGCAGCAGAGACCACCGCCACCACCACCGCGCAGCTGCATCGACATCTGCTCCTGGTTCGCCTGAAGAACATGCGTTAGTTTTCATATCATTTCGTTTTGGCCACTATCCAGGGGTTGACGTACGGGCTGCTCGGACACCACGTTCTCGGTAGAGGGAGCGGCAGGGCTGGAAGGCTGCTGCATAGCGACAGTGTTGCCGTTCCAGGTGTTCTCCTGAGCGCACTCGGCCTCAGCGGCGGGGGAAGACTTGAAGAAGTTGAAGTTGAACATATTGACGTTGGTAGACGGATAAGACACGGAAGAGTGAAAGGTGAGATGTGGACAATTTAAGTAAATTGGAGGGATCGGCAGAACTAATGAAACCAAATTTAAAAAAAATTTGCGGCAAATACAGTTTCAATGTGGAGGATCGGCTTCAATTAAATACTGACTCGGCTAGTGTCCCCCAACCAATCCTACCGC
Organism: Penicillium tannophilum; assembly: GCA_028829675.1. NCBI lineage: Eukaryota > Fungi > Ascomycota > Eurotiomycetes > Eurotiales > Aspergillaceae > Penicillium > Penicillium tannophilum. Next base: position 2,528,930 of record JAQKAK010000008.1, read on the forward strand.
GAAGGGGGACGCATCCTTGTGTGAGGGTCGCATACCAATGAACACCTGCCTAGCTGCTAGAGGAAGGCTACATGAGGGCCAGTGCTAAGTATAGTGTCTCGGACTAATCGGAATAGTGCTGCCTGACTGCGCCCATACACCGCCACCAATCTGGTTGAAGTTTGAACAGCCTCATTCATATGCGTACTCTTGCTTCTATAAACAGCTCAAATATGGGTCTTGACTAACACATTATACACTTATGCTTCACAATAACTCCAAGCTACTCATTTCTTCACGGGGTGTTCTCTTGTCAACAAACGATGACGAAAAAATGTGCGTGTGCCGCTCAGCCCTAAAGGGCGACGGAGTGCCAAGATCCTTGGCAGCCAATTTGATTGGATGTTTGGGTCAGTTGAGGAGATTCACAGCTTGGCAAGTATGCCATCGGGTTGCAGAACGGAAAGATAACATTTTTGGATATCGCTGATAGTGTTGCATCTGCAAGTGGATCAGTTATACGAAAAATTATACCCTGCATAAGACAAAAAGGGAAAACTTACCCAGCCAGCGCCATAGTAATCTTCAACTCTTGGCGAAGGATTTTAATCGCCAGTTCGACACCTTCTTGACCGTCGTACTGCAGGCTGTCAGCTGAAAATATTCTTGAAACGCAGTGGCTTGAGTGTGGCGTACCGCTAGACCCCAGATAGGGATTCGACCCAAAAAGCAGTGGCTAGCGCCTAGTGCGATCGCCTTGAAAATGTCCGATCCACGGCGGATACCACCGTCAATTGTGATTGGGATGCGTCCCTGAGCGACAGGGGCGCATATCCTGAGCGCGTCAAGGGTGGATGGGACACCGTCCAATTGTCGGCCGCCGTGGTTGGAGATCACAATTCCATCGACACCGTACTGGATTGCAAGTTCGACGTCTTCAGGGGAACACACTACCAGTATTGTCAATAACATAGCCCAACAGACATATTCAGTAAAGACTTTCTTACCTCCTTTGATCCAGATGGGAAGGCGGGTGTGTGACCTGAGCCACGAGATCGCTGTCTCCCAGTCAAGGGTAGGATCTACCACAATCAGCTATCTTATCTCTGTTGAACAGCACGATGAACATACCGTAATCTGTGTGGTCGGATGTATCAGCTCCACTACTGAGAATATTGGGGTAGGTCATGTCCTCTGGAATGCGGAACTCATTGCGATATTCGTTCAACCGTTTCCCCAGGACGGGCACATCAACCGACAAGAACAAGGCCTTATATCCAGACTCTGGAAACCAAATTTATTAAATCCAAGTTCAACAATTTTCTTTTGTAGGAATAGATACTTACTCTCCGCGCGATCCAACAATTGAATTGTAACTCCCCGGTCCTTCAACACGCACAACTGCATGAAGTAGGGATTCTCAAGACCCTGTGCCTTAACATCCTCCAAGGAGCAGGTCGCATACGATGACAGACCCATGCCCATGTTATATTTAGCCGCGGCTCGAGAAGTCGCGAGCTCTCCATCGGGATGTGCGAGTTTGTGGGAGGCAGCTGGACCGAAACTGAAGGGCAGTGATACCTTGCTGCCAAGGAACTCTGTGCTCGTATCGACTTTCTCGACGTTGACCAAGATTCGTGGACGGATTTTGTAGCGATCGTAGGCTTTTTCGTTGTCGTTGAGACTGATATCCATTAGCTTTGGGACAGTGTATGGAAAGTAAGGTTCGTACGTGATCAAGTCCATTGCACCTCCATCATAGTAGTCTGTTTGGGTCAGTCTCGGGTTACCAGCGCATTGTGTTCATCACACTCACCTCGATACATCTTGTTGAGGTTCTTGCCTCCGGCCTCCTTGAGGTCTGCAATGCAGCACACATCCTTGTGAAGGGTCTCACCACGGTGTGACATGTTTTGAGTGTAGTGTAGAGGTGTAGGTGTTTTTAGATATGCAGTCAGGGACAGGAGCAAAATAAGTACTTGGTACAAGTTGAAGAGATGCGGAGATCATACGCTCTCTATCCCAATCTAGATAATATGTCCAATGACCTTCCCCATGTATAGTTCTGCCGACTTCCTATCGCAGAACGACCCACACCGGAATGGCCTTCCTGATTTAATGATGCCCCGCATATCGTGCTTTCTTAAAATGTCATTACACAGGCCGTTCGGTCAAACATTCAACTTTCCTCGTACTAGTGCAAATACATTAACTATCAAGTGACCATGACTCGCATCTTTCTGTACGTGGAGTGGTGTTGGTGGTCAGGGTATTGAAGCATGTACTGACTTCCCCTATAGGACTGGCGGCTCCGGCTTCATTGGTGGACAAGTACTCCACACCCTCCAGTCAACACACCCTGAGTATGAATGTTATGCTCTATTGCGTGACAGTGACAAGGCTGCTGTCGTCTCAAAGGCCTATCCTCGTGTCCATGTTGTTCTCGGTGATCTCGACTCCACATCGCTGATTGAAGAGGAGGCACGTCAAGCTGATGTGGTTATCAGTAAGGCAACTATAAACTTGCTAAGTTCAAATGCTAACTAAAGCTCAGATGCCGCTACTTACAAGCACCAGCCCAGCATTGAAGCCATTGCTCGCGGCCTGGCCAGCCGACCCACACCTGGTGAGTGAACACGATATATGTCAAGGAAAGCATTTTTAACGCCTTACGTTCAGGATACTGGATCCAGATCTCCGGTGCAAGCATTTTATCAATCCCAGACATCATGAACAACCGCTTCGGAGAAGCTGCTGGTAAAGTCTATGACGATGTGAATGATGCTTCTGAGATCCGCGATATCATCAAACAGAACGCAGACACCAGAGTGGCAGACAATTACCTTGTTAATCTCAGTGGCCCCAGAACTGCACTGATATTCCCTCCAGTCATCTATGGAAAAGGAAATGGCCCTGTCAATCAGCGCAGTATTCAAATTCCAGAGCTTTCTCGAGTTGCCATTCAGACTCGCCAGACCGTTCAAGTGGGCAAGGGAGAGAGCACCTGGAGCAACATTCACATCTCCGACTTGGCTAATGTATTTGTTGGATTGGTTGAGAAGGCCGTTAAAGGTGCCGAAGGCGCCATGTGGAATCAGGATGGTCTCTACTTTGTCGGCAACGCTGATGTGCTGGTAAGTTGAAACCACTCGTTTTCCTATCTATTGTGCTGAATGCTAACTTCCAACAGTCATTTGGCAAGATTTCTCAGCTCGTAGCCGATGCAGCTCACGGCCTGGGTCTGACTGATTCAGCTTCCGTGAAGAGCGTTAGTGCTAGCGAGGCGGATGAGTTGACCGGCAAGGGTAGTGTTTTCTGGGGTACCAACGCTCGGCAACACTCTCAGAGAGCAGCCAAGTTCCTGGGGTGGAGTCAGAAAGCTCACTCACTTGAGCAAGAGATTCCGGCGACCGTGAAGGCCGAGGCGACCCGACTGGGGAAGCTGTAAATTACTAGAACCGAAAAAGTGGCGGGGTAGATTAGATAAGTTAGTGGCGCGATTAAAATAGGAAGGACATTCCGACGTCACAACCGTCCAGGGTCTACTTACCTCCTTGGAACCTCCTTGGTTTAATTGATCAATCGATTCGTGATAGAAAATACCGAATACAATTACTAGACTATTTGCAAGTGATTCCATAAGGTAATGGCGAGATCTACGCGAGCACGAACGCGTCGATCCCATCTATTGGGCGGATGTGGCACCTGCAGGCGTCGCCACGTCAAATGTGATCAGAAACGGCCTGCATGTCGCACATGTCGAAGTATCGGGGTTCCATGTGAAGGCTTCTCTGATCAGATCCTTTGGGTACGTGGTGATGATAGTGAGGAGTTGGCCGACGACGGTCGCCGCGCAACTCGACGGCACCTCTACACAGGTGTGCCTTGGATTGAATCATGTCCCTTACCACTTTGAACTAACTATGTGTTAGAAAAGGACCGTCTTTCTATGAGCGATTCTTTGACTACCAATCTGCTATCCGGCTCAATTGACGCTTCGTTGGCCGAAATCGAGTTAAGATCTCGAGATACTGATCGTGCGACCGATGATGATGTAGTCATTGGGCCATTTGGAGTGTTGAAATTTACTTCATCAAGCACAGAGCCACAAGCTCAAGATGTTATTCAATCACCAGCTCAGCAGATAGTTGTGCCGGATTTAGCGCAGGAAGTTGAGCCTATCCCAGCGGACCCTGGTCCCAGTGGCTCCGCAGATGCTATCGTCCCGGAAGAGATCCAGGATACTAGCCCATTGTCGATCATGGATTCTCTATCACAGATGGATGATTTCTTGCACTGGTCAGACCTATTAGGAATCAATCTTGATCCATCAGGACTCGCAACATATCCCAACCTGAGCCTGCAGCCGGATATGTCCTTGGATCTAAATAACGACGTGGGATTACTATCCTTCACTTCCACAACGAACAACAATCCTTTACAGGCTATGACTCCCCAGCAGACACCAATGGATCTTGTATCAACCGCTACCGACCTTCTTCAGAACGCTCAATTCCTTCTCAAGCATTTTCAGGATGTCGTGATTCCTCACATTATGGCAATTCCGTTCGGACTGAAATCACCATGGAAAATCCAAAATCTACCTGCTGCAGTAGTCTCGTTTGGTGATTCCACTTTCCTTGGCACGGACGGCGTCAGTCATGCTCGGCTTGCCAATCTCTACGGGATTATTGCCTGCTCCGCTCTCGATTTGGCGTTGAGACCACAAGATGGAATGTTGGAATCTAGTGATCATTGGCACCACACCGCAAACCAGTTATATCATAATGCGAAAGACCACATGCAGATCTCATTACAGCATGAGACTCAGGGTCCGAGGAAAGCCAAGTATAAAGACCAGCTAATGTCAGCGAATATTCTGACGCAATACGCCGTACAAAGTCCTGATCCTCAACCTTGAGTAAAGCCTCACTGACCTTTTTTCAGATTTTGTCTGGTCAACAGCAACACGCACGTTGCTTCTTGATTGATGCAGAGCGACTGTTACGTCTGCGTGGATTATCCAAAAGCCGAATCTCTAAAAAGGCCCGTCTCTTGCACCATGTCTACACCTGGCTAAGAATTCTCGGAGAGAGCACCTTTGTTCTGCACGACTACGGCCTATCTTATTCCTGTCTCGATAATCTCGGCTCCTCGGGTCGAATCCACACTCCGAGCGCCATAGGGAATAGCAATCCTGTACAAAACGAGCCCAATCCCCGTCTAGATGACTTTCTCCGCCTTGGCAACCAAAATTCCGATAATGACCTCAATATCGATGAACCCAAAGACCACGCATCTGGATACAACGATATTCATCTGCATGATTCTCGCAGTTTCTCCGAGCACCTTTACAAGCAAATCTACGGTATCCCAGAGACATGGCTTAGTCTAGTATCTCAAACAACTAGACTCGCAAACGTCATGGAAGCCTTCCGGACTGCAAGGAGTTCAGGTCGAAGTGTGAGCATGGAAGCATGGGAAAAGCTGCAACGACGAAGTATGCGCTTAGAGAACATGATCTGCTCATTAAATCTGGGCCGTACACGAGGACATTCCACCGACCTGCAGACCCTCTCCAAGCCGCATGTCTGTATGCTTGAAGCCTTGAACGAGGCACTTATGATCTTCTTCTATCGCCGGATTCGAGAAGTTCATCCGGCTGTGTTACAAGGTCATGTTGACAATGTGATCAACGCGCTAGAGGAGTGCAATGACACATTGTCACAAGATGCCCAATCGGGTCCCGGAACTGCATGGCCGATATTTATTGCGGGAAGTGAGGCTCTTACAACGAACAGGCGGGAGGCTGTCTTGAGATGGTTGGATAATGCCAGTTCTAAATGCGGATGTACTTCTTTTGCTACGGCGCGAGATGTCATGATGAAAGTTTGGCGCAAGCAGGATGAGCACCTAATGGCCAATTGGGGAGACCGGATATTGTCATGGATTGAAATTGTGAAAGAAGAGCAGACATGGCCTTTGTTCTTTTGAGTTTGTTTACGAGTTCATGTCTCTATTATTCACCCTGTATAGCATGTATGATGAGATGAGTTACGACGCAATGATACATACCCTGTTGATCAATCAGAAACCTGCAACCTTATTAGGATATATCAAAGCTGGCTCTCTCACAGTGGAAGGGAGAGAAAAGAAGACGAATCCACGATTGTGGCCAAAGTTGAATGACTAATCTTCCTAAGTGTGCAGGAACTAAACCTAAACTGGATACATACGTGACTCTTACTATTTCACTCTGGCCAACTTCCTCTTACTTTTCTTCTCCCCATGATCTTGTTCCTCGCGCTCAGAGTGTACAAATCTTCTTTGGACAGTGATGAATGTGCTTTGGTGCTAGATTTACCACCGTTCCGAGAGGCACGAGGCGGAAAATCATGATCACAACGCATACCTTCGGGTACTTTCTGAGTCCTTATTGTACTTCGTCTTGTTTTCCATGAATCTAATAAACGCCCCTCCTTGATCTTCAACACCGCCTACAGTGTCCGTGGCGATAACCATAAAGAAGGGCGTCCCATCAAGTCTGTTTTATGGACCTCCGTGACAGGGATCATCGCTGCCGAATCACCAGATCCCAGAACACAATGCCAGTGTCCGCCGCATTCTGCATTTTGCCAGCTGATATTCGCGTGATCGTCGGTCGGATCATGCACTCCGCTGCTTACTTACGAATCTCAATGTCGAGACTACAGAACACTTTAGGAAATTAAAACCAATGAGGCCATCAAAAAGAAATTCGTATTTATATAAACAGTATTTTGGGGCTGGGTGCCCTTTGGGGTATAGACTGATTCTCCAATAGATGCCCCTGGTTGTTTCCTGAGTAACCAGTGAGCCTTGACTCTAAGCGCGCGCCCTCTTCAAAGCGGCGGCATCTGGGATAGAAAAGCCCTAATCGGCAGAGGAAATACGATACGTATAGTCATCAATGTATCTAGTACAGCTCGTCCGAATAATGCATCCTCAAACAGTCTTAACACCAGCATTCTCAATTAACTGCTTAAGCTCAGCCCGCAGTTCAGGCTTAAGCAAAGCAAACGGCTTCCGCAAACCACCAGTAGGCTGACCAATGAGCTCAACACCAGTCTTAACAGAAGCAGCATAGTTGTACGACTCCAAGAACTTGCAAATAGGCCAAGCCTTAGCCCAAAGCTCACGACCACGCTTCAAGTCACCCTGAATAGAGATAGCCTCGTAAAGCTCAACAGCCAACTCAGGAATAAAGTTCGCAGCGCCCCAGACACCACCGGGGGCACCGGAAGCCAAGCCAAAGAAAGTAAGACTGTCCCAGCCATTGAAAGCAGTAATCTTATCAGAGTGACCAACAAGCAGCTCGGTAAGCGCAGGCGCATCACCGGATGTATCCTTCATATACTTGACGCCGACCTTGGACAGACCGGCGATCTCGGTGGGGGTAAGCTTCAGGCCTGAAGCACCGGGAATATTATAGAACATGATGGGTAGCTTGGATTCGTTGTGGATCTCCTGGAAGAGCTCGTGCAGCTCTTCGAGGTTGAGCGGGTCGTAGAATGGGGGCACGACCATGACGGCGGCGGCACCAGCTTCGCCGGCGTGCTTGGATAGTTCGATGGCTTCGGCGGAGGATGTGCTGCCTGTGCCTGTGACGACGGGGACGCGGCCGGCGGCGAACTTGACGCAGAGCTCGGTGAGCTGCTTGCGCTCGGCGGTTGTCATGACTGTGAATTCGCCAGTGCTGCCACCCGGCACGAGACCATGCACACCGGCTTTGATGAGGTGCTCGATGTGGGCTTGGAGGCGGGCTTCGTCGATCTTGGTCTGGTCATCGGTGAAGGGGGTGATGAGGGCCACCATGATTCCGTGGAGGTCAGCCATTGTGATGATGTTGGTTTGTGATGGTTGCAGATCTGAGGTGAAATGTAGTATGTGAAACATTAAGTCTGATGGAGTTTGGTATTCTGTCTTTTAAGTACATGGCGTTCAGATGTATACACTTGCTCTATGCGGAAACACTTTCTGTTTGGGTAAGGATCTGTCTAATCGGTCGGAGAGGCCTTCCTAATTCTGAGCGGGGTCGTTTCTACAGGAGGGGCAGTCTCCTCACTGGGACTCACTCGTCAGTATTTCCAAAATTTGAGGGGGATGACATAGAAGGTATTCTGACAGTTCAATTGAGTCATAATTTGCTTTGCGGAAACGTAATATGGTTGATCGCAATGATTCCCATGCCTGTTACGGAACCGCCACACCGAATACGGCTTCAATTTTAAGACTTTATCAGATATCCCCACATCATGCATGTCATTCACTGTTAGAGGGGTCATCCCTCGTCCCTCAGCCTGAGAGACTGAGAGAGGGGGCAGCAATTCTGCGAGATTTTAGAGAAGTATGCCTAATGATTCAGGCATCATATTGATAATTTTCGAGGGCCATCTCATCGGTCTCCTTATATGTAAGACATACTTCCAGATTAGTAATGGGAAACTAACACACTATTATCACTGTATTTACTTTTAATGGTAAGATGCTTGTCACGATGCTTTTAGCTTTTAAGATCGGACCTGGGGGCTGTTAGCCGACTGTTGATAAAGAGGTACTGGTTGGATCTGTGATGGATTGTCATGTCATTTTTATAGAGTGTGATTATTCCAGATCATGCAAGAGAGACCACAGTCATGATTCTACCAGGTGATATATTCGCCCTCAGAAAAGCCGACACTGCATGATTCAAAAAGAGCTGAAATGTGTGATTCATGAAATCTGCCACAAGGCCTACACGTGTTAGTGAATACAATGTTCGTTAACAACCTTCGAGATCAAATGGACAAGAAGAAGCTTTAACGTGTGATCACTGCTTGACATATCATTGAATACTTGTGCAGCAGTATCACTCCGTTGGTATGGCTCGACGACTCTTCAGCAGCATGCCCAGGTGGGAGGCTTGTGCACCGGACCTCGGGTTCGGGAGAAAATATATTCAGTGACATGAGGTAACTTTGGAATTTGAAATAGTTTCACTTCACGTAGCTAAATCAACTTAAAATTCCTCCGCCACTAAGGCCATGAACATTCTTCGAGATTTAATTTTAGAACAATTGTGCACGTGTTTGGTTCATCGATGCGACTGTCCCATGAACCATGGTCAGCTGGACGCCCCATCCGTGAGCTGGCGGCGACCCGGATGGGGCTCTATTCACTGAAGCTTGGGCTGTCTAAATCTTTAACACTTAGCACCTGAGTGCATTTGCCTAAGCCGTCGATTCATGTAGAAATATTATTAGTTTCTCACCCTCTATCCAGGGTAGCTTCCCCGTTCCCTTCAAATCGGATGTGGGCGGAGAAGGGCGGGGCAACATACCTGGAAGCCTAAGACCGATCAATAACCGGTTACGAACCCGATTGTGCATAATTTTATCTCGTACAGCCAACTAGTCTGGGTAAGGCGACCGCGATGATGTCTGCCAAGGGTGGAGCACGATGAAATAATCGCTGGTACCGACGGACCCTGAGCGCCGTGCCACGCCCAATTCTGGGGTAAAGTCTAAGACATAGTTACATTGCAGTAAAGTCTTGCAGATCGTAAGCCACTAAGGCTGATAATTCCGAGTGCCTAACCTGTTTGGTATATCTAGTGATCTTGCTTGATCGGAAGTAAGACTAGCCCCTGTTAGTGGGGGTTGTGGTTGGCCGTGTCTCACCCACTGTCCTTTCGGCAAACTAATCAGGCTCTACAAGCCGCACACTTGCCCACTCTGCTGGTTCTGGAGCTTTACTGACGATCATAATATGACTGCACCTGACAGCTCATTTCTGGGAACTAAAATGTGGGGCAGGTGAAGCTATACCACATGCGGGGTAAATGTATGATGCATATGGCTCGTGGAAGCGGGTGGCCCTGCAGAAAGTGGTATTCTCATTGGGTGGGTCTTGAATTTGTCTTACATTTCATCCACTAAACTGAGGCTATGTAGACATGGCATGGTCCCATGGAGACTGCTTCAGGCTTTCAGGCCAACCTTTGTCTCACCTATACATAAGTGAGACATAGGCCGCCAGCATGGAGTGCACTGTCATCGAGGTACTCAATTTGTACTGTTACATCCATCCAGTCTACCAAGATCTATTTCGAGTGCAATATTGCGGTGAGGCAACAAACACTTCACGATCCATACTCGGGCTTTGCTTAATAGTGCCAAGGTCAGATTTTGAGGGAACTCGAGAAAATACTTAAATACCCCCATCATTCTCTTCATTTTATTCTCATTCTCATTCACAGATCAAAACATTCTAAAAGACAAACATCTACAACCAAAACACCTCTACATCTCTTCAATAATCCACCAAATCGCAACTATGCAGTTCTCTCGGCTCCTTTTGGCTACCCTCGCCGCTGTCCCAGCCGTTCTGGCTGCTCCCGTTGCCGGTACCTCCATGATGGCCGCCAGCTCTACTTGGACCATCGACAACATGAAGCGCGTCTGCAACGCTGCCGACACCTCCTGCACCTGGACCTTCGGCATCGACACTGGTTCCGGCACCGCTACCTCCTGCAAGTTCGTCGTGGCCGGCACCACCGCCTCAGAGCTTAACGGTGGTCCCGCTACCTGCGGCGACTTCACCGTCACTTCTGGCTGGAGTGGACAGTTCGGTGCCGGTAACGGCTTCACCACCTTGGCTGTTGTCGACAACGCCAGCCGCCAGATCATCTACCCTGCCTACACCGATGTTCAGCTTGACACTGGCAAGGTTGTTAAGCCCGACCAGAGCTACACCCCCGCCAACCTTCCTTAGATGGTGAACTATTTTGAACTGATCTTGGAAGGAGAGACGTGGAGACTTGTTTCGGCTGAAGCTTCAACACTTCTGTTCTCAACAAATTCATGTCGAGATAATGGGCATCTTATGTAATTGATTTCTTTGCGCAATAGAATGACAAATGAAGCGAGTATACTTCTAAAAACCTATTTCTATTAAATCGTGCGTAGTTAGAGACCAGTCGGCATTTCTTCCAAGATAGACATAAAGCCTTCAAAACTCCACTGAAGAAAATATGAAATAGAATACCAAAGAACAATTGTGTACTGACAACGAATCGCCCCGAAAGGGCGGAATCTGAGGTAAACGGAGAAACATACTCAACATTGACGGGTATAAGCCGGTGCTTATCAGGAAAGTAATTAATCACATCCAGCTCTGCGCTATTTGTAGAAGCTCATTAAAGGTCCATTTATGTGATACCCTTCGAAAGTCAATTTGGTTTTGGGGAATTGTGGAGAAAATTGCAGTTAGGAGAAAGGGAAAACGTCTAATTTGTCGCCTTTCGATATAGCCTTGTTCCCAATTTATGGTTCAGAATTCTGCACTCTTTCTTTCTCCTTGTATCGTAAGCGAAACCATCGATTACTATGTTGACACCACTGCGGAAACGAACATTTGCGGGATAGACAATCACCCAAAAGGTTCAATTCACTGCCAAGTCTGAGAATTGTTCCATCCGTCAAATGTTTACTCCAATTTTCGCGGCGAAACTTCGGAAATAAGGATTCGATATAATTTTCCAGTGTCTGTCTATCTGAGTCTCGTTTTGCTTCTTGTAGATAGCGGGTTTGCGAAGGGATTTGAATCATAATTATGATACGCAGCACTTTGAACTCTTGAGTCACTTAAATTTTTGATGATGTTGTACGCGGTGAACATGTCTTTCTCAGTCTCTCCGATAACACCCACTAAATAGAGGTCACGAAGGCCATCTAGGATATCCCGTCTAGTAGCTTCATTGCATTCTCGGCCAAAGCTTGAACTCGATGTTTAATGCTATCCTGGATAGAGTAGGGAGAATGATTTACTAGGTCCGACTGAGGCAGCTAGCGGGGAAGCTCCTGTTTATATGGTCTGGTGGTGAGACCGGAGTCGGAACTGAGAAACGACTGGCTTATTCATAACTATTCCTAAAGAGGATACGAGATAGTTCGTGGCTTAAGTTTTCATCTGGCGGGGGCGGTTTAGCTTGGCAGCGATATGCAAGATTACTTGGTCGTACCGCAATCTATTCCCTCTTTGGTACTAGTCTTGATTAATTAGTCCGCCCGCCCATAAAGTGCTGGGTATCTGCAGATTGGTTTTGTGAAAATGCAAGATATGCGTATGCACTAGTAAAGTACCGAGGTAATCAGATGTGACAATGATGGAAACGATGGTATTGGGACATCTGTCATGTCTGTATTAATAGGGACAGAGAAGCGGGGAAGCTCTGCATACCCGACGTCCCCTGCCTGCATGGTTAGTGTCGGCAAATGTTTTCCTATAAATCGTACTTTGCAGGGTTTACCCTGGGTTATGGGTTTGTTTTTTATGGATCAGGGGCGCCTACTCACTTCGGCTCTCTTTCTTCCTCGTCGTTGCCGGCCACCACCCAAGAAAAATAAATCTAACTGGCGTGTCAATCACGACCAACCATCACTTTTGTTTGAGGAGCATTCGATAGTCTCGGGAGAAGACGTGAGAAGCGTTAAGACGCACATGATAGTATGTAGAATAAAGAGCTATTCTACACTCTCACCTTCTCGTCTTGTCAACATTCTCACTTTTTTTTTCTATTCATCATTTTCATGTATCGTTGAAAGACCAAACTGATTGCCTCCATTCTGCAGTAAAATCTCTCTGCAGTGTCGTTAGGATGGCAGCCAAGAACGGACATCCCCTGGTGTCCTACCAACCGCTAAGGCTTCTTTTCCAGCTGTCGTGCATCGTCGTGATCATCTTGCACCTCCCATACTACGCCACTATATCTTTGATTCCGTTTCTTAGGGCAAACAGAAAATGGACCGCAAAGCAGACCTTTATGACTCGTATCATTTATTCGTTGCTGGATGCTGAATCCCGAGTAGGAATCACAGAGACGCTCACTTTGGACCCAGGAAAGGAGGGTAAGAGGTTCCAAACGGTTCCAATGTCCACTTCAGATGTTTACAAAGGGCCACTGGCATCCAAGACTGTCAAGCCCGCCACGATTGGAGGAACTTGGTATCCAGATGCTCCTGGATCGCATGTGACTTCAAAGACTGTCGTGCTTTATTTCCACGGAGGAGCCTTCGTCCAAGGCGACGGACGGACGGAGCAATGTGGACTCGTCGCGAAGTACTTCCTCGACAAAGGGACCGCCGATGCCGTCTTCTGCTTGCAATATCGCCTTTCAGGCCACGGGGGCATAAATCCGTTCCCAGCCGCACTGCAAGACGCGCTGTCGAGCTACCTGTTCCTCCTACAGCAGTGTAACATCCTGCCCCACCAGATAATTTTCGCAGGCGACAGCGCCGGCGCCAACCTCACGACGGCCCTGTTGCGATATCTCTATGAGTTTGGGTCTACCATCAATATACCGACACCCAAATGTGCCGTGCTGCTCTCGCCATGGGTCGAACCATTTTATTTGAATCCAGTAGGTAACCCGCAGCTCAGCACTGACTTCGTCCCAGTCAGGTATGGTGGTAAGCAGAGAGATCTTTCTAACCTATCGCCTTCGTACCACAAAGCTAATATGACCACACAGCCTGGGGAGCCTACGCCTATGCGGGTAGCTGTGCCGAGCCTTGGGCCAATCCTTACATCACGCACCTAGGCCATCCGTTTCCGACACCTGTTCCCTTGTTCGTGAATGCGGGGACAGAGGAGCTATTCTTCGAGCGCATAACACGGTGGGCTGTGGAGATGCGCGGAATTGAGGGCAACTTAGTGGAACTTAATCACGAGGAGAACGCGGTCCACGATACGTATTTGATTGGCCAAGTGATTGGGTTTGGGGAGAGCGCTTGGGGCGTCGCAGCAAAGGTTGCTGAGTTTGTGTAGAACCTCTAGCTGTCTGCAAGATGTCGGCTTCTTACTAGACTAGCACGTGTAAATATGAGCAGGCCACAATGGCGAAATATTATTAAACCTGCTAGAAGTCATAGTCGGCCATTAAGGGTCGCTTATGAATTGTATAGCTAATTCAGCGGCAACAAGACCGAGAACACAATCGAAATCTGGAAAAACACTCAACGGGTCATTTCCGAAACGCAGGTCCATTGAGCCAGTTCAGAAAGGATCCACACTAACGTCTTGGTAGTGGGGCGAGGAAAGAGCTTTTCAATGTATATCGGTCAAGGCGATTTCGCAAGCGACAGTAAGGCTTCCAGGATTGAGGAGTACTGTTGCCAGGGACGGTTCAAAAGGCCGTGGGGGCTGTTTAGAACCTTATTCTGGAGCCCTCGAGTACATTACAAAAAAGGCGAGTCAAAGGTCTGTTGTGCCTGAAGTTGACGTATTTCACAAGCGAGCGGGTCGCCCGGTCGGCCGGATCACCCCGAAGTACATAGTAAATGCGATATTATATCTCAACAATCTATGTAAGCCGTATCAACTTTTCGACGCTATTTCTCTAGGATAATTATAGTTCGAGTCTGGAGTTTAGTGTAGTCTAATGGAAACTTTTATAAGGTCAACGTAAAATACACCACAATCTGGCCACTAAAGCTTTAAATGTATATGTGACTCAAGTCACTGTAGAACTCCATTAAGAACCAGGGATAGACTTTGGATATTACAAAGAATATCTATATGGATAATCTGGATATCTTAGAAAAATCCATGATTGCTGAAATATAAAGCTCTAACTCATAGCACTAACTATATGTTTTGGGGTGACCCGGCTAGCCGGGAGACCCGCTCGGTTGTGAGACGCGTTACTTGAATGATATCTGCCACAGAGAAAATACGTAATTGAAAAGATGTATAACAACCTTCGATGTTGTTTAAAGGGTTCAGCGTCTTGGTTTAACCTTTAAATCCCTTCTAAATAGTTATAGCCGAAACTCTCCTGTGCTTGAAAGGAAGCAGCAGTAATATGAGGTGATTCCGAGGAGAACGGGCTGGACTCCGAGGGTGGGGTATGCCCCACTTACCGCGGCTGCTACAAGGAGGCTATTGGCAGGAACGTAGTTCCGTCTTCGAGAGGGCTGTTGCCAAGAATACTGACATCAACAGGACTGTCAGCGTCATACGCTGAGAAAAGATCAGATTAAATTACAAAAAGCACATGTGATACGCGATACTAAGTGTGTTAGAAGAATAAGCACAAGAATAACAAGAATGACACAGACAGAACAATATGCTGTTGTGGTGGATGTGACAGAAGAAAAAGGAAACAACGGGAAGAAGCGCTGATCTACCCTAGGAGGCCATCACGTGATGCAAATAAGTACCGTGGCTTAAATTAGTCGTCCACACCCGGAAATTTTCTCCATTGATCCGGTTGGATTCCCTTACATCTAATTACTCTGCGCTCTACCTCGCATTTTCCCTCCCCATTAGTCCAGCGCATCCATTATAAACCATGCACAAACCAGATGAGGAGTTCATCAATCAGTTTAGGGAGAGATTTGGGGACCTTCTCTTGAGCTTCCATGGCGAAAGAAGGACGAAAAATGCTCATGTTGACGCGAGAGATCCAATGTTACCTGTGAGCTATCTCAAAGGAAATGAGCTTACTGATGGTATATGGATAAATGAGGCGAATGATGGTCGAACATTGAGACTAGAGAGCGGTTCTATAGACCCCCACAATCTTCATACATCTGATTGGTTCTCTCCGAATGTTAGTACCATCAAGCACGAGACATTCGACGATTTCAATTTACTAGGGTCGGGCGCGGTCTTTCACAACAAGGCCGGAGACCTTCACTCTCCAATGGTACGGTGGAACTCAAATATTTCGCCCCTTTTTGATGAATCAGTTCAAAGCGTTCCGCAGATTGCTTGGAATGGGCCCGACTGCTTCACCCCGCTGGCTGAGTCTCAACGTTGGCTATGGGACAATCCGTGTTTTGGACAGGGGGATGATATGTCGAGGGCTCTTATGCACCACGATACTGGATACGCCACCACATTAGATGGAGCCGATCAGGGTACCTTAGCTGATGGTCTCAGTGAACAATCAGACTCAAAATTCGACTTGGCCAGATTCGAGGCACATGCACACGAACCGTCGCCATATAGCGACAAAGAAAAGTACGCCTATTCCATTAAAAATGCTATATGCTGTCTCCCTAATCTCTTTTACAGATTCCGTTACCATGTCACGCTGCAAGCCCCTACGGCAATTCTCTGGGATACCAATGACAATCCTGTGACATACCTTAATAAAGGTCAAACATACACCCTTATAGTGGCAGATTCTACCCCGCCCACAAACAAGGTTGGACTTCTTGAATATAGAACATTCGTGCATGTGTCTTTTGAAGGTGAAGATCAGAGATCAAATCCGGTCGAATCCTGGCAGCTATGGAAAGAAGGCCGAGGCTTGAAAGAAGCCCGTGAGCGCAACGGCAAGGTTCTAGCTGTCGAGTATGTCGATCCTTATCAGGGCGGCGTAAGAAATCAGGGTTCCCCCCAGATACGGCTTGAAGAAGCTTTTGTTGACGGATTTTGCGTCACCTGGACCGCTGATTCAAGCGCGAATGTCTATGAGGCTGCGATTCCGCTGAGATTCAACTTCTTATCAACCGATTTCAGCCGCTCAAAGGGAGTGAAAGGGGTACCGGTCAGGCTATGTGCAAAGACGGAATTATCACGGTCCTTCGACGACATCAAGACCTTTGTGGATGAGCCAGAAATGTCCTACTGTGTGGTGAAGCTCTTTCGGGACCACGGTGCCGAACGCAAATCATTGAATGACAAGACATACGTTGCGAAAAGAATTGAAAAGCTCAAGAAACAAATCATCGACAGAGGACCAAGTGCGCACTTTGATAATTCAAATCGCGACGACGATCTGACGAATGGAGGACAATTCAATATCCGGCATCAGAAGAAGCGAAAACGATCGATGAGTTCGCACAAAAGCCCCATGTCAGACAGAGATCTTCACAACCAGTTGGCCGCGATGACTGACGTCCTTTCATCGATACGTCCAGTGAGTGGTTTCTGTCTTCGTGGTAATGAGAGAGATGATCCGGACCTATATCCTGTTTGTCCATCAAGCACCTTTCCGGCTGGTGGAGTCTTGGACAATCAAGACATACATGGTACAAACTCGACCTCCGAATTAGCGGTTCAATTGTCAGAAAAGGCCAACATAAAATCCGACCTCTATGCGCTTGACTATCAAGAACGTCCGCCCAAAATGCCGAAAACCTCAGTCAAGACTTCCCGAGCTTGCTCTTCACCTGCAAAACACTCCTCCGAGTTTAGTACGTACTACAATAAAGCAAATATCGTGTTTCGTATTCTGACTTTGTCGCAGTCGCATGCTTCTACGTCCAATTCACTCAAAACGGGGAGAAGCCCCAGGACAAACATTACGCAATATACTTAACGGATCGTACTTCCCTAAATCTGAAAGCCAAGCTTGCAGAGAAACTGCGGATCGACGTGAATATTATCTCTCGTATTTTTTGGGTCAACTATAAAGGCTTGAAGGTGGTTGTGGATGACGATATGGTCCAGCATCTTCCAGAGGCGCAGAGCATGGTTGCAGACATTTGTGATCTCTCGTCCACAGAAATGGCTTCTTCAAGCGCAAATTGCCCTGTGGAAGTAAAGCTCGTGTTCTAGGTGCTCCAAGTGTGAAAAAAGGAATAGTATTAGACACTCAAACAATCATACATAGAGGAACAACTCACACACCAAGCAAATACCCAATCCATATTAAACCTCTAATCCAGTATGAAGCAAGGTTAAAGCTAATATCCAGCAGTCTCTTAATTTGATCATTCTTGAGACGCTAATTCCGCATTCCACTCTACCATTAAAGCCGAGCTAGAATCTTGAACATTCTCTTCCAAAAGCGCCTGGGTAGCTTTGCTGGAGCACCTTTGGCTCTCTCTGTATCTTGGGCTAGTTCATGTTGTATCTGCCGGGTTGGATCCCGCTTGAAAGAAGCATAGGTCCGGTTGAACTCATCAACAGTGAGTCTTGACATAGCGGTGTAGAGCTCGGTGGTTTCAAACAGTGCGTTCCTTCATAATGTTTGCTAACTTTGTAGATATCTGAGATCCCTCTGCAAAATACCCACTTAACTCTAGACATACCTCCGAAGATAAATGATAATTGGGTCTGGTGGACTGTAGCATTCTTTTTTCGAGGTTTTCCGCTTGTTTCTTTAGATCATCTAGCCTTTGAACCAACATCCGGTGGGTATGCTCATTTTCAATCACACAGGTGAGTATATCTTGGTTTGGCTGGCATGCGTCGTACTGTGGAGGGCGGTCGTGGTAGTAGTGTATTACCTTCGAATATTGGCCTCCAAAGAATAGTCCAGACATTTTGAGGGGTGATTAAGCGAATCTTATGTAGGTTCAAGATTTGGTATCAGGGGAAAGATGAAAGATTTTTAAGAGAATAAATCTGCGGGGGAAATATCACACGCCTAGATTATCTCAAGGGCTACCAGCCGCTACCAAATAAGACTCCCACTTAGTCAAAATCAGGCATAGTAGCAAATGCCAATTTAGGCTCCGCTAACCTTGTATGGTTCTTGACCGAAGATGACAAAATGCATGGTCTTTTGACTGTAAGTTACTTACGAGCCATATTCAAAGTACTAAAATTACTAAGCAAACATACCATAAGTTAATTAAATAGTTGGTGGTATCTTTGTAAATCTAGTGTCCCTTCGAGTTCATTCTAGTCGTAGATGCCCTCTATAAATACCACGCTAGTCTCTTAGCCCGAAAATTCGCCGAATATGGCCAAATCCCAATACTTGGCAACAAAAATGATTTTCGATGACTGTAACCTTAAAGTCGGTTCGTTTCGGGGAGCTATGTGGCCTGATGTACCTCGGCTGCTGTGAGTTATTTCTTCCCTCCCTTGCCCTCAAACACATCACTTTGATCATTTCCATCTTCTTCATTTCTGTCCACACGGATCGTGTGCAAAGTCCAAGCCGAACTTCAAACTTAGTGGGTCTCTATTAAGGCAATGATCGTCCCTGGAGGCGGAAACCTGCAGCTGGCGCACACATTAAGACGCATTTTTGTGGTTTATTTACGCCTCGATTGAAGGACCAAGGCGGCTTAATGGTTTATCCAGCAAATTTTGGTTCTCCCCACAAAGAATCCCCACTTCAACTGCCAGAGCATAACAAAGCCGAGTCCAAACACACACCAATGTCGGTCCATTGGCTTGCTCGATCGCTAGTTTCCAAACTCACGTGCCTCACGTGGCTGGGTCCAATGGTGCGGTTCTGCCGATCGAAGCAAGGGCGGACATGAAGAAAATACCAAAGCCTGCACCAATGCCTGAATAGGGAGCCTGCGGGGTCGGTAATCACTAGTCGGATTGTTTGTGCGTTATCTGTCCAATGGATGACTCCCCAAATTTCTCTTCTTGTTTTAGCCCCGAGTCCAGGTCCCGCTTGAAGCAGTCGCCCCCTCCAGAGGTCTCCACAACGAGGGGCAGCTGTTGATCATTCAGTCAAAATAAAGGGGGAATCTGCATACCTTGAAATGATCAACAGACGAAGTATATGCGGCTGTGGACCTCTGAATACGAAGAGCCAACGTTATCATTGATTTGCATCTTCAAATCACCGGGATTGATGGCCTCGGGCATGAAGCGGCACGCCCGCATTAGCGTGTTCGCAAAAGGTTACATCTTTTAGTTTCAGCCCACTTCGCGGGTGATAGCTGCAGTTGAATTTTTACTTGATTCATCCCTGCAAGCGCGTCGGTTAAGCATCCACGGTGGATCGAATCTTTTCCTTTTGTCTGCCCCTCAACACATTAACCTAGTCCGATTGACATTATGGCCCTCACCGACGACAAGGAACCCTGGGTCGAGGGGGCGGAGAAAAACAGGGGGCAACGTTTGCTCCCACATGTCATTGATTATTATGCGCATCACCAACCAGATCGGGTATTTGCATCGATCTTTAAGTCCGGAGATCTTGAAGATGGCTTTGAGGATATCACAGCGGAGACAATGGCCACGGCTGTCAACTACATGGCCTGGTGGCTGACCAAAAACTTAAAGACGCGCAACAAGCGACGGACTCTAGCGTACATTGGTCCGAGCGACTTGCGTTATACGGTCATCTTTTTGGCCGCGATAAAATGTCGGTGGAGGGTAAGTGGACATGGATCAGGAAACCAATTAGAACTCGGCTCTGACATGCATTAGACCTTTTTCATCAGCCCGCGAAATCCCATAACATTAAATCTCGGTCTTTTGCAGCAGTCCGATGTATCTGCACTTCTATATGCAGACACCTTAAAAGCACCCGCCAGGTCTTTGCAAAAGTTTGACCCTTCTATATCTTGCAAGCAAGTGCCTTCCATGAACGAGATATTGAAGTCCGAATCGCCTGCATACCCATTTGATGTCTCTTGGTCAGAAATTAAAGACGAAAATTGTCTGATATTACACTCCTCTGGATCGACGGGTATGTACTATACCCTTCACTTGGAATCTTCAGCATAACCTGACCTGAAATCACTAGGCCAACCAAAACTGGTCAACTATTCCCATGCCGCATTGTCCTGTACAGACAACGACTCAAAGATACCAGTACCGCCGGGAAGACGCGCTCAAAATAGCGCGCAGTTCATGTTTGACTCGCCCAGTCGTTATTACTCATCCTTTCCAATCTTCCACGTAAGTCATGCATGTATCCCTGCATCGCTCTTCGCTTACGAACGACCAGATTGCTGGTATTCAAGCATACATCCTCATCCCATCATTCTACCCAACTTCTACTTTGGCGATCGGCCCTCCGCATATTGCACCAAGCGGTTCTTTGGTAGATAAGATTATACGAGAACAGAAGGTCCGAGCCCTTTGGCTGCCCCCACAAGTCATTGAGCAATGGATTTCGAACCCGGCAGCTATGAAGCAAGCAGAAAGTCTCGACTTTGTGGCATACGGTGGAGGAATTATGTCAAAGGCAGCCGGTGACAAGCTCAACAAAGCGACCGACGTGTGCCAAATCTATGGTTGTCTCGAGGCGGGTCAAGTTCAGATGCTAGTCCCTCAACAAGGAGACTGGCAATATGTGGAATTCAATCCAGCCGAGGAATGCGACATGCAAGAAGTGGATGAAGGTGTCTATGAATTGGTTTTCCATAACGATGAGAAGTTTCTAGGGCGTCGAACCCTCTCTCACACAATCCCAGACGTGCAAACATGGCGGTCAGGGGATCTTTTCATTCCCCACCCGACGAAATCTGGTCTCTGGAGCTTCTACTCTCGCATAGATGACATCATTGTGCTTGCGAATAATCAAAAAGTGTGGCCTATCCCAATGGAAGCCATCATCTGCGGAGACCCTCTCATTACTGGAGCTGTCGTGGTTGGAAATGGCCGTCCAGAAGTCCTTCTACTTGTTGAACCGAGGTCTTCTCCCGAAATAGACCGCATGAGCAAGAAGGAGTTCATCGACGCTATCTGGCCAATGGTTGCGCAAGCGAACGGTATTGCGCCCGCCCATGGCAAAATTCGGAGGTCCCGAATCGCACTCAGCCAGCCGAATCTGGGATTTATCCGGGCGCCCAGGGGAACAATCGCACGCAAACCCACAGAATCATTGTACTTTGAATATATCACTGCAGCATTTGTTGACGGCACCACAGATGAGCAAGGTGAAATGGGCATACTGGAAAATTACTGGAGGGACGAAGCCAAGAGGTTCATTGGATCCGTTGTTCATGACATTCACCCCGACAGCAAGATCAGAGAGACGGACGATTTCTTCGTCTTGAAAGCCATGGACTCTTTGTCAGTATTGGAACTAGGCCAAAAGCTTAAACTCGGTCTTTCCGGTCGCATGGACAAGGAAAAGAATACAATCGACTTCTGGATGCGAACGATCTTCGAGAATCCAACAATCGACGGACTTGCAACCGCCACACTTGACGCAGCCTTCGGAAAGGGTAAAGGCAGTCAATCTCAACAAAGGCTAAGCGTTGATGGACTCGTGGGAGATCTGATAGCCCAGCTCCCTGAAGCTATAGCAACAACTCCACCCCCACCGTTCGCCACAGACGACATCAAAGTGGTGCTACTTGGATGTCTAGGGCGCCTTGGTCCATATCTTGTGAAAAGCTTACTCGATGATGACCGAGTAGCCGGGATCAAGTGCCTGGACCGCGGGCCCGATGTACGAGACACATTCCAGATGCGTGTGGACGAGCTAGGTCTCAATATTGACGCCAAGGATGCGCGATTACAATTTGTCCCCATCGATCTCTCTCAGCCCGACATGGGCATACCAGCAGACCACGTAGAGGAAATTTGCACGCACGCCGATGTCATCATACACAGCATTTGGACAGTCAACTACGCTCTGTCGTTAGCATCATTCACACCAGAAATCCTCAAGAGCGTGTACGCCACTATCGACATTGCGAACCGCGCTAAGTCCCGCCCCCGGGTGGTCTTCACATCAAGTATCGGCAGCGTGCACAGGTGGGCGAAAGCCATTTCTCCTATTGTACCCGTGCCAGAGGAAGTGATTAACTGCACAGCAGCAGCAATGGCAACAGGCTACGGACAATCAAAGCAGGTAGCGGAAAGATTCCTCGCTGCAGCAGGAACTAAGCTCCAGATTCCAATCTCAATTTTGCGCATCGGGCAGATCGCCGGTCCTACGAAAATAGAGGAAGGAGGCAAGTGGGAGAGTCATGACTGGATACACTCGTTAGCTATCCTCTCTAAGGCTAGTGGCCTGGTACCCATCAACCCAGCTCTTATCAACTGGGTTCCAGTTGATCAGATGGCGAACGTGATACAAGAGATCGCACTCCGGGAGAAGCACGATGATCAAGAAACAGGTACCCCTAACGTGCAACTGTATAACATCGTGCATCCACGACCGATTCCGACATCCGAGTTCTCGGAGGCACTGCAGAAGTGTATTTCCTCTCCGCGATTAGTCACTTATCCCGAATGGGTCGAGCATCTGTCTGGTCTACCTCCGAACAGACTGTCGAGGGAGGCTGAGGAGCAGAGAGCTCGTGTTTTGCCATTCTTTCGGACTATTGTGAGCGAGGGATTCGCTCACTTCGATATTAAGAAGGCCCTGGAGGTTAGTCCTACTATGTCTAAGATGGAGCCTATTGAGCAAGATTCGATTTTGAGCTGGTGTCGTCAGTGGACTGAGAATGAAGATATTTGAATTGGGAGGAATGCTCTTGGTTACGTCCTGACGATGTTTATGATTTTATGAATAACCTTATAGCCGCTTAGGGTCGGAGCATATGTAAAGCAATTTTCCAGCTTTTATTTTATTTTTCCAGTATTTGTCTCAGTGCATTATTTCCTGCATGTTCTCGCGTTCCGACCATTTGACTGACGAAGGCGGCTGCTTTTGTCGTAACCACTTAGTATGGAGTCACCTGTCTCTTCCCGCAGAT
The DNA here is from genome assembly GCA_028829675.1 of Penicillium tannophilum. Taxonomy (NCBI): domain Eukaryota; kingdom Fungi; phylum Ascomycota; class Eurotiomycetes; order Eurotiales; family Aspergillaceae; genus Penicillium; species Penicillium tannophilum. Next base: position 2,552,296 of record JAQKAK010000008.1, read on the forward strand.
ATTGCCCCGTAGTGGGAAAGCATATGCGAGTATCGGCGTGTGATAGACGCCTATCTAGATTCAGGATGTGTTGGCGCAGTTCAAAGTTCTTTTTCCCCACTCAAATCCCCGGAAATACCTGCCTGTAACGGATTAGACCCACAGAGAACTTCTCATTTCACCCCTCCGTATATATCAGCGATAACATATATCAACGCGGGGTTGACTGCAATAAAGTTCCTCTCTCCATTTCACACTTCAATCATGAGTCTCTCGGTAGATATCGTTACCCCCAACGGGCGCAGCTACAAGCAGCCTACCGGCCTGTTCATCAATAACGAATTCGTCTCCGCCACATCTGGACAAACCATTACCTCAATTGACCCTGCGTAAGTCCATTCTCACCTGCCCACGTGTCGCGAACAACTGGACTCGTTACTAACGAGCTCCGCAGCACTGATAAGCCAATTGCCACCGTCGAGGCTGCCAGCCCCGCTGATGTCGACCGCGCCGTGAAGGCCGCCAAGGCCGCGCTCGTGCACCCATCATGGAAGCTTCTGCCCGCCACCGACCGGGGCCAGCTGATGGCCCGTTTGGCCGATTTGATGTGGGAGAACCGAGAGCTTCTCGCCACGATTGACGCGTGGGACAATGGTACGTTACACTGCGGCATGCGGCATGCGGCGTGCCGATCCCGATCCATTTTTTCTCCGTAGCCCTACGGCCCCGCTAACTCTAAACAGGAAAGCCTTACCACGTCGCCATGGAGGAGGACCTCGTTGAGGCAACCACTACTATCCGCTACTACAGTGGCTGGGCCGATAAGACTTTTGGTCAGACTATCAACACCACTCCTCAAAAATTCGCTTATACACTTCGTCAACCCCTCGGTGTAATCGGTCAGATTATCCCATGGAACTATCCTTTGGCCATGGCAGCCTGGAAGCTGGGTCCTGCTCTTGCATGTGGTAATACCGTTGTGCTTAAGCCTGCCGAGCAGACTCCCCTCAGTATCCTGGTCTTCGCGAACTTGGTCGTTGAGGCCGGTTTCCCTCCTGGTGTTATTAATATCGTCAACGGATACGGCCGTGATGCCGGTGCCGCACTCACTAACCACCCCTTGGTCGATAAAATTGCCTTCACTGGATCTACCGCCACTGGTAGTCAGATCATGAAGATGGCTGCTGGCTCATTGAAGAATATTACCCTTGAGACTGGTGGCAAGTCGCCACTGCTCGTTTTCCCTGATGCAGATATGGACCAGGCGGTTAAGTGGTCGCACTCTGGTATCATGTCCAACCAGGGCCAGATCTGCACTGCTACTTCGCGTATCTTCGTGCACCGGGAGATCCTCCCTACCTTCTTGGCTGAGTTTAAGAAGGCTGTTGAGGGCGTCACGATCGGTGACCAGTGGGATGAGAATACCTTCCAGGGCCCCCAGGTGACTCGTGCACAGTACGAGCGTGTCCTTTCGTACTTTGATATTGCTAAGAGCGAGGGTGCGACGCTTGTTACTGGAGGTGCTGCTCACGTCCCTGCTAAGGCCGAGAACAAGAATGGGTACTTCGTTCAGCCCACCGTTTACACCGATGTCACAGACGACATGCGCATTGTTCGCGAGGAGGTTTTCGGACCCGTGGTTGTGATCCTGCCCTTCGATACCGAAGAGGAGGCCATTCAGCGCGCCAACGATACCGCTTACGGTCTCGGTGCTGCTGTCTTCACCACTGACTTGGAGCGTGCGCACCGTGTGGCTTCCGAGCTCGAGTCTGGTATGGTTTGGATTAACAGCAGCCAGGACTGTGATCCTCGCGTTCCGTTCGGTGGTGTTAAGCAGAGCGGTATTGGTCGTGAGCTTGGAGAGGCTGGATTGGAAGCCTATAGCCAGATCAAGGCTGTCCATGTTAACATGGGAAATAGACTTTAGGGTTTGAACATTATAGAATATTCCAAAAGGCTACACAATTTCAATTGCACATTTACTACACAAATCCTTTCCAATTCACGATTTTCCCATGCTTGTTATGCTGACATTCTCTGGCTCCCATGTCGACCCAGCATGGACAGATGTCTATGCCGTGTGCAGCCTTCTATCCACCCAACCCCACGCAGGTACTTCATTTAAATTGGCTTTATCCGACTCAATCTCGTGTTACGTATTTTATTAGTCTATCTCCAGTTTCTAGGTCAGAGTAGCAAACGATGTCCGGCTGCGCGGTCAATATCCTATTTGTGCAGAGATTATCATGAATAGTGGCAGAATAAAAACGTTCAATTTGATTAGGAGCGACAGTCTCGTAGATTATTTACGTGGCGATAAATTACTTTCATTGTGTTAGATTTGGTATACAGTAGTATCTACGAAGTGAGTAATAGTAGCAATGGTTGTATACTCAAGAAACTTATTGGTGGTTCTATGTTGAGGTCTATACATGACCTAAAGAGTACATAACACATACTAATTAGTGGAGATGGATAGGAAGGATAGTGTTTAATGGAAAGTACGGAAGTTGGAGAATGATATACTGATAATAATATTATGATGCACATAATCCCGTAGTTGAGCTTCTTGGTCTCGTGGGTCAACAAACAAATTGAACTCATTTCATGCTCCTTTCCCAGCCTTCCTCTGCTAGAATTTTATATGAGAAGCCGTGTGTTGTGGTTGAAAGGCCGAGTCAAACATTCATCATTGATCCACTTGCCGAGTTTGGCGGGTTATAAGATACTCCAGGAAACCCTTGACCACGAACATAAGAAAAAAAGTGCCTCCCAGAATAATGGTTAGATCATCAGTTCGGTCTCGACATGATTGTTTTTCAATTCCTTGGTAGTAATAGCAAAAGATGTAGTGCACCAGCGGGAGAGACGCTACACAGATACCGGACCTGAACCTTTGTTACTTTGGTCTCTTTCTCTAAGACAGATGGATCAAGGACTGGCATAACACTCACGTAACGGAAATTTTGTAAGCAAAATTATGCAGACGCCAAAGGAGTTGCGTTGGGTGAGTATGTCGGGCTTGCACCGAAGATGAGAACGGATCAGCAAGTAGGGCCTCCTCATTCTCGGTATTTGATTTGTTTGGCTTGGCTGGATTCATAGTGCAATGTAATATGGAGGATGGATTTGTTGAACGAGTTATGGCAATTATTACACAATACAGGGTGTTGAAGGGTGCTAAGAGAGAGACTAAGAAAGGTCTGGTTTTGTTGCGACGCTATGGGTGGTAAGAAAAAAGAGAAAGGGGTCCGCCAAGAAATAGTGGGCCCGAGTGCATGAGGAACATGAGACATTTACAGTATAGGTGGTGTTGCACCACTTGGTAGCAGACTCATTAACCGCTAAAACGAAGTTAGCGGAGTGCGTATTTACCAAGAAAGGCTAAGCCTCGCAAAAGTCTCTGGGCGCCAAGCTGCCAAGAGGTTAAGACGACAAATAATTGTTTGTGTCTCTAATTTGTGACTATACCGACCTAAACTGCGATCGCTGAAATTGCTCTTCCTTTTTTCACCTTTGAAATAACCTGATGCCTCTGACCTTTGGTGACAACCGAATTTCCTATAATACTGTGTACTGAGCTTGCACTCCCTGTTAGGCTAATCCAGGCATTTGTCGCCCTTTGGCCTTTACCTTCTACAATTCTCAAGCTCCTCCTCACAACTCGCAGCATGTCGCTTTCAGAGCAACCTCTATGGTGCCGTATGTACAGGCATTCCGAAGAACCCCCCCAAAAAGTCCTGACTGACTTGTACAGCATCTTGTTGATCCTCACTATCATTTCATTTCTTCCCCAGATATTACGTATTCAGAAGAAACAAACAACTAGTGGAATTTCATCACTTTGTGTCTTGTGGAACCTGATTTGTGCCACTGAGCAGCTCACTATCTATATCTACGCACTATTTTTTGAATGCGAGCCTGAAGGCAATGTCTTCTTGCACTCTCCCCCAAGCGCAGGAGACCGATTTAGCCTGTGCCATTGTGCTGTCGTCACAATCCTTTTCCTGGCATTGTGAGACCATGCTGTCATAGTTCTCAGAAGCAGTGCAGACCCTAATATCTTTATTTAGATTCGCACAGGTTCTTTTCTACAGCAGCCGTAGAGCCTCTCTACTCGCTAGCTACACGAGTTTTCTCGTCGTCTCAATCATCCCTCTTTTCGTCTTAGCTATCTTACCGATCGACGATGAAGGTCGAAGATTCTGGTCAGCGGTTTTTTACGCCCTGCACACCACACTCGTCTATCCGATTCTCACCGCTCTAGGTGTTTTGGGCATTTACCGTCAAGCTCGTGAGATTGTGGCTATACCTTTGCCGAATGCGCTGAGCTTACAGGGTCTGGTTGTACAAGCTCTTGTCTTCATCTTGATCTCGGTAACCTGGACATGGAGTCTTCCGTTTCCGTATGAGGAATTGGAGAGCTATCTGAATTGGAATATCTTTTCTGCCTGGTACAGTGCTATCGGATGGATCATCGTTGACAACTTCGTCTTCGCCCTCGGCCAGATAGTGCTCCTGCTGTGGGCCCTGCATTGTTCGTCTTCCCGCAAAGCCAGTATGCAAAGTGACAGCGAGACGGAGCCGCTCTTGGGGCATCCCGTACAGGAATAGACGTCCGGTTGCCATTAGTTGTTCATAGTAAGAGATTTATTCATGCAGATATGCTTCTTGAACACGGATCTCATTCGATCAGTGTAAATTCGACCCAGTTACTAGCCGGTACCACAAGCTCAGGCCGGCCTCCATTATCTGTCGGATTACGGACCTTAGCATTAATCCACACCACAGTATCTTCATGATCTCGATAATGTCCCCAATCCCACCAGTCAAGCGTAGCCCCCTTGAACCCGTACCGGAATTCATCGCCGGGCGCTACATTCTTCGGGAACTCACTGACCTCCCGCGTGAATGTCCATGACTGCCCAGGCTTCAGGGCCACGAATTCATTCTGGTCGTTATGGCCAACATTTACCGGAACAGAAGTAGAAAATCTGAAATCGTGGTGCGTAAACAGGCCCCCAAGTTCATGCGGACTCCACTGGTCTTTTCCTCCATAGTAGAGCCTGAATCCATTCTGGCGGCGATCAATATCCTTGAACACGAACGTATGTATCGTGACTGGCTTTCCGTCTTGTGGTTCTGGAGCTGCATCATATGAGAGTGTGACTGTGACAGGATAACGTAGGTCACCTGCTGGGGTGCGATCTTTCATCGAAAGTGTAGCGGGTCCAACGAGGCTGAGGCTGAAGACAGGGGCACCACTCATCCTGGCATCCGCCAGGATAGGACCGGGGGATGGTGGCAAGGGGCCCACATCGTCTATGTCGCTTTCCTCAGCCGTAATGCTCAGTGACTGTCGTGGCCCGCCGGGGAGTACCACCGGGGGAGACTTGGGGTTGAGTTTACGGTTACTGTGATCCGCTAACGTGCCCCAGTCCCACAAATGAATTTGGCCCCCAACCCACATGATTTCGAAAAATTCTCCTGGTTGGAAGGAGTCAAAGTAGAAAGATGGCAAGGTTGCTTCCCAGGAAACGCTGGCGCCTGGGTTAAGTTGCTTGAAGCACGGGTCAGTCGTAGATAGTTCTTGTGAGTGGAAGCGGTTTGCCTGCAACTGCTCAGGATCGATATGGACAGGCCGCAGGTCGTGCCAGGATGGATAATTCTTTCGAAGCAGCATTATGCCCGGCTGGCCAAATCCATCTCTAACGGGGTCCCAATGGATGATGCATGGTTGTCTTTGGATATCATCTATATCTCGCGTGATTGTGAACGTGATGGGGTAACGCGCTTGAAAGTTGATATCTAGATCCCGTTCCGCTTCGAAAGTAAGAGTGAGGCGGGGAGATCCAGATCTGTTTAGGTTAGTCCTGTGTGAAATAGCTCAGCTCGTCAGGGAGCATCGTACAGTCTGTCTGCGGCAGAATATCTCACAAAGGGTGAGAACTGATCCATTCCTGTCAGAATTAGAAGAAGTCGTGAAGGTGGGACGTTGTAGGGTAGAAGGGAAATGCACGGCCATGAATTCAGGTGGGGTACGGAATTCTTTTACCATCAAACCCTCAATTTCAAATTCAAGGATTTGCTCATGTAACTTCAGGTCGGCAGAAAGGTTATAATACTAGAATCACCCATAAGTAATTTTGTGGTGTTCAATTATCGCGCTCCAATTTGAGAACGAGGTTTTGATGGCAATAAGCCTCCGTATATAGGTCAGAGACCCCGGAACTGACGAAGTGGGACCCAAGCTTAGAATATTAACATGTCGCGGCCACAGTCCGCATGCCAATTCAAGCCGATTTGCCCTATTTTGCCCCACCTTTTGCCTCCCGTAACGTAACAGGCAAGCGATTCCGGACATCCCCAACAAGACCCATTGACCCAATGCCCCAGATTTTACGCAATGGCACGCAATTGAAAAAACAAAAAGCAACCTGGGGAAATTTCTGGGGTATCACGCGTACCATCTAGAAGAAAATTGAGAGTAAAAAGTTTTCTGCTTCTCCCAATTATCACAGAACTTAGAAAAGGTTATATCTTGTCCGGTGATGCTTAATAAACGCCTCCAATTACACAATTAGCCCTTATAAGCACCTTGACTAAAATACAGAGACGTTATCTTATTCTTATCTTAAAACCCAATAGGCATGCCTTTCCTCTGCATCCCAATGTTGCGAATATCAATTCGGTGCTTCGGTGTCTACTAGCACCCATCTACGAGTATCTCACTGGGCGAGACCTTGGTAACAGATCCACACTGCCCCAAGTATCTAATTAAAACTGCCAAATAATTGGACCCTCTGGAAAGGGAAGGCGGGTGTACGAGAGACAATGATTCCCCGCGATAATGAGTTCGGGACAGACCCACGTTTTCCATTCCCCGGATCACTTACTCGATTCTGTCATGTCTTAATTAGTGCCATTCTATTGCTTTCCCTTCTCATTATCAACATCATCCAATACTTCCAATCTATCCCCCTTTCGTCTTGCATACAACCTCGCGTACATGATGAGAATGACAACAACGTCCCATTCCCAAATCGTGGATATTCAGCCCGATATTCCGGCACTAGACCGGGGTTGTCCCGTTGAAAAGGAATTGGAACTAAAGAAGGCTGATCCGGCGCCACTGCGTCAAGATGCGTTTGGTGATGAGGAACATGCTGAAGTAAAGTACAAAGTATTAAAATGGTGGTACGTATCTCTCTCCTGATGCGTGTTTTAGGCTGGCAGGCTTACAAGTCGTGTGCAGGCAAGGGGGCCTACTCATGGTAGCAGAGACTATCTCACTTGGTATCCTGTCTCTACCAGCGGCAGTTGCAGGGCTGGGTCTTGTACCATCACTCATTGTTATCATCGGCCTTGGTGCACTCGCTTCGTATACGGGTATGCTTATTGGTCAATTCAAGCAGAGACACCCGCATATCTCGAGTATGGCCGATGCTGGTGAAGTTTTGATGGGGCGATTTGGTCGAGAGTTGCTGGGTACGGCCCAGTTGCTGTTTCTCATTTTCATCATGGCCAGTCATATTTTGACATTTACTGTTGCTTTCAATGTTATTACCAAGCATGGGACTTGTACAATGGTTTTTGGTCTTGTCGGCATGATTATTTCTTGTTTCCTGTCGCTGCCTAGGACATTGGCGAAGGTATCATGGCTTTCGCTTGTTTGTGGGTATATGGAACCTTATATAGGGGGGACACATGCTAATAAAATTGATAGCATTCATCAGTATCTTGTCTGCGGTTTTGATCACTATGATCGCGGTTGGTATTCAGAACCCTGGGACTGTCGTCCACGCTACTGTTCCGACGAACCTGGTGACTGGATTCATGTCCGCCGCGAACATTGCTTTTTCATACGGTTTGTGTCTCTTCTTCTTTCTGTCAGTATTGAACATTTATTAACATGTCCCAGTGAGCCATAACACCTTCTTCACTTTCATCGCCGAGCTCAAAGACCCGAACGACTTTCCCAAAGCCCTCGCTCTTCTCCAAACCGTCGACATGACCCTCTATATTATCGCATCGGTTGTGATCTACCGCTACGTCGGCTCTGCCGTCACCTCGCCTGCTTTGGGATCTGCTGGTCCTCTGATCTCCAGGATAGCATACGGAGTGGCTCTTCCTACGGTGAGTCACAATCTTGATACTAATCTGCATTATAGATCAATCAAAATCTGACCTTCCCTTGATAGATCGTCATTGCAGGAGTGATCAATAGCCACGTTGCCGCGAAGTCCATATATATTCGCATTTTCGCCGGTACAGACCGCATGCACAAGCGGGATTGGATGGCCGTTGGCTCGTGGGTAGGCATTGCATTTGCGCTCTGGGTTGTTGCGTGGATTATCGCAATGGCTATTCCGGTCTTCAGTGATTTGCTAACTTTGATCGTATGTCTGCATTTGTGGTACCAGACCTTTGTATTTTGATGCTAATTTGATGAACAGACTGCTCTATTCGGAAGCTGGTTCACCTTTATCTTTACTGGTATCTTTGGATTGCATATGAACCAGGGGCTGTGGTTTGCATCGCCTAAGAAGATGCTTTTGACGTTCCTGAATTGTTTCTCTATTTCCGTTGGCCTTATTCTGGTATGTTTACTTTCCTGCTGTGCTCTGGAAAGAAATATCTGCTGACTTCTTGTCTAGTGTGGTCTCGGCCTGTATACCTCTGGGAAATCAATCCATGATAACACTTCAGGCAGTGGCAGTTTCTCTTGCGCCGATAACTCCTGAATACCTACCCTCTAAGACTGCATCCTACGTATATAGAATCCATATATGAAGACTATGGGTAGGCATTCCAAGGTTGGGGTGTTTTGACACCTACATTGTACAGTATATATGTAGCTATACGTAGTGACTTTTCTTCGACGAGTGGGATTTTCTATTAGAGATGCCGCCACTTTTATGAGGGGGCTAAGATTCAGGCTCACTAAGTAACTTTCAGTCTCGGCTCAGGGTCAGCTCACTATAGTGACGTGATAGATCAGTGACGCTAAGTGAGTACTCACTAAGCGCTTAGTGATCATGATTAGCTGCTTATTAGTCAACTATTAATTACCAACTAAGAGGCATTTATTGACCATCTAGTCTACATACTGCTAGTCTGTGCCCGAAGAAGCATAAGTCCCCCACATAATTACTGACCCATTAATGTTCTGATGGTTTTGAATTACCGCACTATCTATACTTCACAAGCTGCTTAATCTCCTATCTTTTCTTCTTATACTAGAGCATACAAAAGTGGGAATCTTGCATAAATCCGCGGTTAGATTTTGTTCTGCCTTCCGCGATAGGGGTCACGGTTTCACCTCGGGCCTACACGGACATCCGGCAAGATTGACCCCACAGTGCAATCTCATCTCACGCTAATAGCCACGCTAGTAAAACCCTTACAACTAAGTGCCCATGGCTGACAAGCTTCTGCCCAGCTTTGCAGTTGGTTTGGCAGTACCCGCTGACTAGTAAGCTTTGACTCTTCTATCTTCGGTCAAAACAGCCCTTTTAGACCTCGCTTAACTCCTATTCATCTTGTGGATCAGTCCACATCATGAGTCGAAAATGGCATAGACTAGCTATTTCGGTCTGAGTTCATTTCCCAGTGGTCCGATTCCGTTAGAGGTTTTCCAGTTCCTCGATACTAGTTGTTTTATGTGAGAATCTAGAAAGCTCTGTATTTCCGGTCAACCCGAGGGATTTCGGGCTTTAAGAAAGTGTTCCCCACATAGTTGCAGGCCTTTTTGCTTTATAGAGTATTCGGTCCCAGGATTAATGACTGTATTCTGATTTCTATCTGTTCCAAATTCCACGCACCAAGTTCCTTGTTCACATACACCATGAAGTCCTTCTACTGGGCTCTCATTGCGCTCAGCCTTTTTCTAGGGCAGGCTGCAGGCTATCTCGTTAGCCCGGCCGGCACTGCTGCCCCAGGAAGTAATGAGGATTGCAGTCTTTGGTATCGATATGTAAATGGATCGGATTGTGAGGCGGTCGAGGTGCTATATGAGATTACCGCCACAGAGTTCGAGGAATGGGTAATCAACCGATACTCTATAATTTTTATATTCACCAATGCTTACCTACCTAGAATCCGATCGTGACGGAGACTGGCTCAGGCTATCAAATGCTTGCTGATTTGTACTACTGCGTGGAGGTAAACTTTGTCGCTGGCACTTACATGCCCTCAAGTTACCTTACTGCCTCTTCTGCATCCGTGCCAGCTGGAGTTTACACTTACATCCCGTCTACGACTGCAACTTCTATTACCGAGTTGAGTCCAACTTCTGATCTATCCCCAACCGCCTCTCACACTGCTCTTTCTTCTTCGACCGCCACATCCATCGGCTCAACAACAACCCCTCTTCCCATACAGACCGGCATGGTGAGTGACTGTGACTAATTTTATCCGGCCGTTAGTGGTGATGAGTGTGAAACCATTATCACCGACTATAACATGACCCTGGCTAACTTCTACTCGTGGAACCCAGCTGTCGGCAGCACTTGCGCTTCTCTCTGGGTGGATGATCATGTTTGGGTTGGGGTCGCTGAGAGTGGCAGTTCGGCAGTGGTAACCACTTCACAGCCCAAACACAGGCAGCCGGATGGACGATCAATGCAGCACCCTCGACAGACTTCAACGACAAGCTTGCCACTCATGTGGGCTCAGCCCTGCTTGGGAATCTTGGCCTGACAATTGCCAATGATCTGGTTAGAGACTGGCAGTGGATACCTGACCCGGAAGATGAGGTATGTGGTGTCGCGTCCTTCCTTCCAATGTGAACCCTCATGAATGGCGCTATATGAGAATCAGAGCTTGAGGAGCTGATGAATCATATTTACTCGTCAGCCGAGCGTGATAGCCATGTATCAATGCTGGTAAATGTTACTAGCGGCGCGGTCTTCGTGGACTTGGCTTGGAGCTCTACTCATATTCTGACCAGAGAAGCTGACCGTTTGCGCGAGGACACACAACTTCCCGCAGTTCGTCAGTTGTCGGACATGATGTGGATTGAATGGGCGAACCAAGCGGGTACGGACGCCAATAGTCTCAAAATATATTGCACATGAATATTGTGAACAAGGAGACGAGAGATTTGATGAATGAGGCCATGAAACGCAATTGGAATACGCCTGGCGACTTTTCTATGGGCTCTGATGAGTATTACGCGCTGCTTGGGTCTCCAAACAGTAATTTCCAAGCGTGGATCCTCATCAACCACAGAGGCATTGGGTACCAACCCCAAGACTGTTTCCAAGACTCGGATCTCGTCGAATAAAGAGTCGGACAATGTAGAAAACATGTGCTATGTCGAGGAGTTGGATGATGGCTCGGCAAAAGGGGGCTATGTAGCATGCTACCATATGCTTTTCTACATTACCACTATGTCTGCCACTGATGTGATGGACACTACCTAATATCCCCATTTGTTCTCTGGAGAGACCAACGAGTGGGACATGGAGGATCTTCGACCTAAGGATTACAAGGATGTGGTGCATATAAGCTACTGCATAGGCCTTGGCTTCTCCATATGTATAGAAGACTTTGTGACATGCCACACAATTAAGGTATCAATATGCTAATTCTGCGTTATTTTCATGGAGATGATGCAGTATAGTACCGGAAACACTCGCTTAAATTTTCCGCTTAACCAATCCCTTAAAGAAATCAAAGCTGTTGCTGTCACTCTGCAGCTGGTACAACCGACCAGTGGGTCGATCGCCCCATCCGAGCTCTTCTGCAATCAACAATCCGTAATCACGAGTGATACCCTGGATCCGGGCACGGGCACCGCCCTCCTCTTCCAGGGTCACGATCTGATGCATATGAAGCCAGTCCTGGTAGTACATCGCCTCAAAGCCGCGATCAAAGCCTGTACGCAGGAAGCGAGTGTACAGATCCTCGAAAGTAGTCAGGATGCGGGCGAGAAGTTTCTCCAGCGAAACCGGAGAGGTGGTGGCAGCGCCATTGGAAGCGTAGCGTGCGGCAAGGGCTGTTAGTGCAGTAGTGGGGGAGGCATTCGTGGCATTGACACCAATGCCAACGACGGAAATGTACTCGTTAGACATGAAGTGGGAGTTGATGAGAATACCGCAGATCTTGGTATAGCGCTTTTGCTCGGGATCTTCTGGGTCTAGGGCATAAATATCGTTTGGCCATTTCAGCTTGACCGGGATATTCTCGTAGCCTTTCGCGTAGGATTTGATACCCCTCACAACGGCCATAGCAGATAGATACTGGAGGAATATAACGGGTGCTGATTGCATCTTCTCCATTGGATGCCGCACCACGGTCGAGAAAATAAGAGAGCCGGCTGGAGAAATCCACACATTAGAGCCTCGGCCGCGTCCAGCAACCTGCACAGTGGCTGTAGCAGTAAATCCAGTTGGAAGACGGCGCAAAAGTTGTGTATTTCTGCGAATATTAGTATAGGCCGAGCCATTATGATCAAAAGTACTCACTTTTCTAGAATCGTGTTGGTACTAGTCACCACCTCACCATACATGAGGATCGACCCAAATTTCGAAGCACCCTCTCGGGACTCGGACTGATACTGTTTGAGATTGGCATAGAATGCATGGTGGTTGAAGTAAGGTGTGAGTTTTGACGATGGGAGGTCATCATGGAAGACAAGACGCTTGGTGATTGCCTGATAATCGACAATTCCTTCGGTGAGTTTCGACTCCCCGTCAGGGAGTGCCTCCTCCAGGTCGCTCAAATTCCAAGTGCCTGGACGCTCAATTCGGAATTTGTCGCTCTCATCTTTCAGATATTCGTTCTGGTTCTCTTTTTGCAGGTCTGGTGCAAGAAGCGACAGGATTTCTAATGACTGCTCAGGGTCCTGGCCAGAAACATGCAGAGATGACAACGAAGGGACAGTTGAAGTCTCCTTCGCGACTTGCAGACCAAGTTTCGACAAACAAGCCTTCAAGAAGTCCGTACGCTCCTTGTCATCGGCGGCAAGCGCAGCAACAAGGTCCGCATACTCAGGGCCACCAGCCTTGGGATCAAGATTGGCAGCGGCAAACCTACGAAGAAGTCAGTAATCCCATATACACAAGGCGCACGGCCAACATACTCTGGATGAGGTCCCGTCAATACAGCCGCACCCTCACCAACTTTGCAGTAAACGACAGCAGCTGCACCACCCTCCCCAGGATCCACATTAAGTTTCTCGTTATAGTTTGCCAGCACTTCAACGCCCTTATCCTTGTATAGCGCAGCATCCACAAACACACCACCGCCATTGTAGTACGAACGGAACGTTGTAGGCATAACACCCTCATTCAATGCTTCTTTCGAAACATCCAGTCCAACAGCACGCGCACCATCCTCACTATGGTAAACAAACCCCGGAAACGCCCCGCCGCGACAAGTCCCCGGGAAGAAGGCCAATTCGCGCTCACCCACAACCTCCATTGTTTTATCACCGACCTCGAATTCGCACCGCTTGCTCCCATAGTAACCACCCGCGCAAAGGCCCAAGTATTTACCACCCCGACGCACGAACTGCGTAATGCGCCTGTTCCCCGCGCCATTCAGTGTACGGCCATATCCCAGGTCCGCGCCGCCGGGAATTACCAACAGCGCACAAGACGCAGTCCATGGCTCTTTGAGGAGCATCTCGCCTGTGACCGGGGTGACGGCATAGTTTTGGGCGAGGAGACGGCGCAACGTGTAGACGCAATGGCGGACGGAGTCGACGGTGGTTCCGGTTCCTGTGTCGAGTTTGTCGGTCAGAAAGCGGCTCAGTTTCCAAGCGGAGTGATTGAGCGAACCGGAGTAGACTAAGACATTGAGCCTTTTAGCTGTGAGATTGGCATCATTGCCTGTTGGCGTCGCCATTGTTTGGCTTGTTGAGTGGGTTGGGGAGGGATGATTCATATCGGCGATAAGATAGAAGGACTATTTCCCGACGCCAGCCGTCGATCCCCGATCATTTCTCCTGCATACTTCAATCATGTCGAATAACGCTGAGCAGCCTAAGGTTGTTCCCGAGGATGATGACGAGCCTGATGAGTGGTAATTGAGCTTAAGGAAAATCTTCATTCGAAGGACTAAGGCTAATTCTTCTGTTAGGGACAAGCGCATTTTCAGCACTGGCTGCCATGGTGAATAGTCCATTAAAGATTACTTTTGATGGATCAAAATTTAACGAATTACAGCCGAGCAGGATAAGATGAATGACTGCTATTTCGTCAAGAAGGACTGGCGAGCTTGCAAGGACGAGGTGAGTCCAGTATCAGCTGATTGTTGTTAAGACCCTACAACCATTCTTCGTGTCTACTTGTGACGTTATGTCACATTTATGACACTTTCAAGTGTTCCAAGAGCCACTTTATAATCTGAAGTACCAATTTCTGACAATTAACCTAGATGGAAGCTTTCCGTGAATGCTGGAAGCGCCAGGGCAACGACCAACGCACCGAGAGCAAGGACGCATAATGCAACACAAACATGTACTATTACTCTTGACACAATTGGCTCTTCTGGCCTTTGATTCTGATTATTTTCCTCCCAATAAACTTGATATTCGATCGTGTTAGCAGAATCGCATGATATATCACATCACGTGATACAATCCGCAGACAGCTTCAGCTTCAGCTCCAGGAAACCACTGTAGCTCCTCACACCACCACCAACTCCAACCACAATGTCAAATCTACGTATTCGTCCCTGGCGGGCCTTGGAATCCGCTCAACAATTCTCCAGCCTGGCCCAAGCCCCACGCTCCAGAGCGACCTACCTCACCCTTAGCAAACGTGCCATCAGCACGAGCTACACCCGCGCAAACAGCTCGTCCACACCATCCCCAGCACCTAAACCAGCTGCCCAACCCGCACGAACAAGCACACCTTACACACCTTCCGCCCAATCCAAACCCACCTCCACCCCGAACCGCCAAACCACAGACAACATCTCCAAAAGCGGGCTATCTGACAAGCCGCTCGACGTAATCAGCGCCGCAGAGGAGAAGATCGACTGGACGCGCTCGTTCCACGGTCTCTCTGCTGAGCCGTTCCCAGAGAAGGCGGCTAAGATTTTGCTTGCGGAGATCGATCCTAAAGAAGTTGAGATCAAGCCTGATGGAATCGTCTACCTACCTGAGATCAAGTACAGACGTGTACTGAATCAGGCGTTCGGGCCTGGAGCTTGGGGTCTTGTTCCCCGGAGTGAGAGTATCGTTACGCCTAAGACCGTCACGAGGGAGTATGCGCTTGTTTGTCATGGACGGTTAGTTCCCCTCCCTTCTTCTGATATGGGTGCCTAGGTTTTGGGAATAATGGCTAATATTTTCATTTTTGTAGACTTGTCTCCGTTGCCCGTGGTGAACAAGATTACTTCTCGCCTGATGGAATCCCTACCGCGACAGAGGGATGTCGGTCTAATGCGCTAGTGCGCTGCTGCAAGGATCTCGGTATTGCGAGCGAGCTTTGGGATCCTAGGTGGATTCGGAAGTATAAGGCCCAGTATACGAGGGAGGTGTTCGTGGAACATGTTATTAGTAAGAAGAAGTCGAAAATTTGGATTCGGAAGGATGATCCTGTTGGGTATCCGTGGAAGGAGAGTAAATAGATCTGCCGTTGAAGTTCAATAGGGCTTCACTGGGTTCGTTTATCAGGCTGTTGTTTCGCTAGACCGGTGCTGATGTCTTTCCTCTCCTGGATGTGGACAGCATACCTTTGTATTATATTGTGATTGTACTCTAGCAGATAGAGCGTACTTGAATATATCTGCCTCTACTCATGACCGCTAGATGCCCAAAGATCTTGTAGGTCTGTTTACGTGTTGTCCATCGACAACCTGCGAGTATAACAATGCTGTAGATACTAGTAAAAAGGTGGTAAATCCGAGAGTCCCGTAGGACATCCATTCGCAATCATTGATGCATCTAATCTGAGAAATTTGAACTGGCTCCAGTATCATACACTAAAAAAAAACAATGAAGAAAAATCTTCGTGATCGAAAACATTCTATATGAACACCTTTTTTTTCCCAAAGAAAAAGGAATCAAAAAAGAAAAGGAAAAAGAAAAAGAAAGAAATGAAATGGAATATGCAATTTGAAATGAAACAGAAGACTAAGCATCATGCCCGTCATACTGGTTCGACTTCTCACGCTTCATACGCGACATGAAAGAAGGCCGACGCCCACTGCTCTCCGCATCAGCATTCTGCTGTGGGGGTGAGTAGATAGAAGGCGGGGAGACGGGGTCATACCGCTCTTCATAGCGGCTTTGGCTATCAGCAGAGGGATACTCGTGTTGTCTGCTTTGTTCACCATTGAAGCCGCCTAGCTCGACAGACTCGTACTGGTTGTTGTTGTCTTGACGGGAGTTGTAGTAGGATGTGTTGTAGGTTCCAGACTCGGGGGACCCGATGATGGGAAGGATTGTGGGTCGACTTTGGTCTGAGTTCGACATGTGAGAGGGAGGCTCGTAGCGAGCACTGCCGCGGGAGCCTGGGGGAGCGGGAGTTTGGAGAATAGGGACAGTGCTCGCTGAAGGGGTGAGACCGGCAGGCACTGGGGAGAGTGGGGGCGGCGGCATCGATTCCTGCTCGTTGTAGGAGGCACGGAGACCAGCCTTGCGGTGACCGGTGGAGGGCTCACGGCCGATTGAGCCGGTTGCGCCATTGTTTACACTTAATTGGCGGGCGCCTTGCGTTGAGGCGTTGGTAACTGTGCGGTGGAGGGCGTTGTTGTCCTCTGGGTCCAGGTCGTGGTGGGACGAGCGAGTGTTGAGGGCTGCGGCGATGGCGGCTTCATTAGCTGGGTTGCTGGAGCCGCGGTGGGTGACTGTGCCAGATGAGCGCTTCCTGTCGATACCTGAGGCTTGCGCGGTGTCAGCGGCCAGGGAGGCATCGTCTGCGATTGCGGCGGCAACGGCAGGTTGGTTCAATGTCGACTTGATGGCGTCATCGGCGTTGTCTCCCTTGTCATCGCCGTCCTTGTCATCCTTGGACTCTTCCTCCGGACGATCGACACCAGGGGCACGAATTTTGAGCTTGCGCATGGCCAGCACGAGGGCACACATGAACTTGGAGCGGCGCGCAGCACGAACGGATTCGATTGCCCAGTTGGACTTGTGGCGGATATCAACTTGCAACTGGAGCTTGTCGAGGTCGCCGACACCAATCACCTCAATGAGGAATTCAGGCTGGAAGTCACGAGAGTTTTCTTTATCACGGACGAAAAGCTCCATCTCCCCACGCAGGGCATCAACCTCCGCAAAGGTGGTGTCGAAGGCGACAGGGACAGTGAGTCTTTCATGCATGGCATTGGCACGGGTAAGGTTGTCAACCCACAAACTGTTAAGGATGTTGTTGGGGACCTGGGTCAAGCGGTGGTCGTTGATAGAACGGAAGACAGTGAATAAGAGAGAAATGCGTTCCACGATGTAGTCTTTGTCGCTGACATCGACACGGTCACCGATATCGAAAGGGTGCTTGACGAACAAGAAAATACAAGAACCCAAGACTTCCTGACAGGTGGTCGAGAATACGAAACTCAGAGAGAGTAGAGAGGTAGCTCCAGCCGCAATGACGGTACCGAAGCCAGTGGTGACGAAAGAGATGAAAACCAGAACGCCGATCACGGCAGCGACAGTGAACAACAATCCATCCAGAACACCGATAGCCTGGTCGACATCGTGCATACTGTGGTTCAGGGCCTTACGCGTACGTCCCAGCTCCGTAACAGTAAGAACCATCTCATCGAGAGAGATATCTCCATTGCCATCCTTGTCCAACATGGCGAAGCACTCATCAGCCTCGGCTTCGTGACCAGGTCCCAGAACCTCAACAATGTCATCAATGTACAAGGAATCACGACCTTCGACAACAAAGGACATCCAAACACGGCGGGCCAAGGCCGCAGCACAGCGCTTACGCTCCAGTGCGGAGACCACCACCGCGTGAGTCGTGTTGTTGTTGAACATTTGCTTTCCAGTCAATTCAGACGCGACATTGCCCACTGCAGCCTGCACTTTGTCACCGAGACGGCCAGCCTGCTGACCGACGGTGCGACCGACGTCTTGGACCATACGCAGGGGCATGATCGAGGACCGCTTAGTCTTCTTAACAGCCTGACTCAAGATGGGGTCCATAATAGTCGTGTCATCCTCGTTGAACTCCGCACAGTACATGGGAAACATGTTGCGGGAGGCTTCGAACAGTAGACTGACAAGGTAAACATTGCGCTTAGCCTCCTTGATCTTGGCGTCGAATTGCTTGCGGTGATAGCTGATCGAGATGAGCTGAACAATGGCCTTCTGGCCTAAGTAAATAAGACTGCAGACAAGGAAGCCGAGCAGGACGTTTTTGACGCTCTTTTCCCAGGACTTCTCGTCAGTATCCCCAGAACTTTTCTTGCTGGGGTTTTCAGTCATAATCTACAAGTCAAATTAGTATCATTATGCGGGCTTAAGGTGTAGAACACATACCGGAAGGAAAGTGCACAGCGAGACTACACACCACAATACAAGCGTAATGGGAGTTTCAAGGGCCCTCAAGATAAGTGCATACTTGCGAGTACCCGAGCTGACGATACCACACAACAGCTGGAAAACCCACGGAATGAACTTTGCCATGACCTTGCATCCCCACAGACTGACCCAAACTACCTCAATCCAGGTAAAGAACCAGTACATGTGAACGCCTGCGATTTTCGCATCAGGAGCCGCAGTGGCTCCGACAATGATCGGAATAGCAATCAAAAGACCAACAGGAATAACATAGATCATGTAACGAGTGACAATCGAGAAATTGTAGATAGCCAGGTAGATCCGGCCAACGATATTAATGGTACCATCATCGGAGGTCTCAGACGCCTTACCACGCAAATCATGCATATCAGAATCAATGCGACGGCGACGGCCAGGCGCGATAATTCCCTGCTTCTCACCCTCTATAGGGTCAGTGACAAGTCCCTTTGTCGAGCCAGACCCGGAGCCCCAATGCCCAGTACCATTTTGGCTAGGGGCCTCCGTGAGGGGAATATCAATAGTGACGTCGTTGGGGTTGTGCATGCCGTCGTAGGGCTGATCGGGGATTTGTTCAAACCGATGTAAACCAGAATGCTTGGGAAGACTTCCCAGCTTGCTCCTCATCGCGAAAAAGGAGAAAAGGAAGGAAGGGAACGGTTCTTTAATGGAGTTAAAGTCCTCTGGGGCGACGATCGATTTCTCAACCTGGTTGGTTCGATTGGGGATTTCAGTGGAGATTTTAGTGGGAAAAAAAATCCATAGGCTGTTTTTTTCGTCCCCCCTCACGGGCTGCAGGACCCAGTAAAATTGGAGGTTAGACCTCTTGCGCGGCTTGGGACGGTTTTGCTTGGCTTGGGGCTTCGCTTCCGATCAAATGAACGGGGATTTCGAGGGCTGATCTGCCTGTCAAGGACACCTTTGTTGCTGGTCCAGGTTTGTCTGTGGAGCTGAGATCGGCACAGCCGGGGGAATTGGATCAAGCCTGAGCCTGATTGTTTCAAGGAATGACTGGTTTGAGCACAAAACGACGGGGAATTGACGTGAAAGTGAACAAATTACAATTACAATAAAGTTGTGGTTGAAAGAAAAACGCGACCCCGTTCCTGTTTCACAGTGTTGTTGGCTGAAAGCCACAAAAATGTGAGACAGCCATTCCTCGCAGATAAAATGATCCACAGTGGCCATAGCCGCATTCCAGATGACTATGGATTTTCCTGTCTAAATCTATCTTCCGATCAAATAGATTAATGCAATGCTTCATACACGATTCAATCGATTGAACGTTGTTCATAAAAGCCTAGCGGTCATAGTGGGTGTGGTACACGTACCCCTGTTCCCCTCAATTGCCACCACACAATCCGTTCTCTAACAAGCCATGGACGCAGGTCCCACTCGGCCCCACCTTGCCTTATCAGCTATTGGCCAATGGTAGTCATGGATCTCAAGCCCGATCCGAGGGTCCAGCAACCCTGACGCAAGATTAGGGCATGTGATGGGTATAACCATGCATTTGGATGTGTACGTTTTACGTCTGGCTGAACCTAATATGACGTTTCAGGTGAAGTGGGGGCGTCAGGTACGTGGTATTTGCAAGCTTTCTAATTGTCAACAAAACACAATCTAGGAGCCTACAGTCATGCTCGCTCGTCGCGTCGAAGCTCCTCCAATGCAGCAACCACTTCTTTGCGACTCCATCCTGCTTCCAATCCACGCAGCACAATATCCTGCTCACTCTCCGGTGCCATGCCACTAGGGGCAGGTGGTCGACGATCGAGATTGGTAGGAAAGGGGTATCCCTCCGCGACAGCCTGGATGAACGCCCTGATCTCGCGAGCTTCCAGGGACGATTGCTGGGGATCAAGGTCTGGATCGGCAATACGCTTCCCAGCAGTCTGATACCGCTGAACCAGCAAATCCCAAGTACTCTCCACCAATGGCAGCGAGTCAACAGTCTCCATCGGTTTCCCAAACGGACTACTCACTTGCAACAGGTTCGCGACTCGACGGAACCCACCATTATTCGGATCCATAACATTCGCTCCAGCCGCATGGAAGAGAGCCGGATTAAAGAAGACACCGTCTCCCATAGTCAAGGGCAACGCGACATAGTTCTCCTGGAAGAAGGCGCGGAATTCTGGGCGACGCCAGGCTAGATACCCTGGCGCGTAGGTTTGAGAAAAGGGCAAGAAGCGCGTCGGACCACTCTCGACGGGCATGTCCGTATGTGCAACGGCTCCCTGCAGCGTGAGGAATTGCGTCGCCAGCTGCTTCGTCGCAGGGAAACGTGCGCACGCATCCGCCTCCTGAAATCCCAGGTGGAAGTCACGATGGGCCTCCTGGGCGGCGCCGCCAGGGTGGACCGCGTTGACCTGCGCGGTTACTTTATAGCCCGGGCCGAGCCATGCAGTGCAGACGGCGGCTAACCAGGGATTGGCGTAGTAGTCAACGAATGACGCGGGGTCCTCGGCACCATGTTTGTTGAAGGAATTCCAAATTCGGTCGTTGCTGCCACTGGTAGCGAAGTGGTCACCTTGGGATGTATTGGATTCGCGCTCCCTGGCGATGATTCGGTCGAAAGCCTCATTCGAGGCGGATAGGACATGGCTGTATCGGGCGGGGTTGTACATGTCTCGTAGAACGAAGACACCTGGGCCAGTATGCAGGACGTGATGCCATTCATCCTGCAGCTGCGAAATAGTCGCGCCAGTTAAAGCTGCATCTAGAGCTCCAAGATCGTAGATTGGTATATTACGCTCCACCGCACAGGCCAACGGGTAGGTGGAGGTATCGACTGTGCGCGAACATATCTGCTTGAAATCATTCAACTGGAGAGAAGCGGGCTGGAAGTGCCGGGATGGAATCGATGTGTGTCCATTCATCTTGTATGTGTATGCTAAATCTTGTGTGTTTGCGGCGCATTCAAGTAATAGAATGCCGGAATACATATTCCATTTGATCCCCCGCATTTCATCCACTTAGACCCGCATCTTGACGTCAAACGCTTGGGCTGGTCCACTTGGAAAGTCTTTGGGCTTCGGATTATGGTTTCCGATCAAAACAAGTAATGTAGTTCTAGACATGGGTATCACAACCAAGTAGTAAAGTACAGAGTCTACCATGGGTGAAGCAATTGCAGAGGGACCAAAGGGGGGGGTCCCTATATCCAAGGCCAAATTATTCCAGACGCCAAGTAACCGAGGTTGAATGGAGAACGAAGATCAAAAGGTATCACCAGAACCAAAAGAGATATTCCCATATAAATAGCAAGAAAACCAAGAATTTGCCGAAGTCGTCACCGTCGCTTCGTGCCTCATGCAATCGTTATGAACTTGGGACCCAAATCAACCCCAATGTGCAGATCTATGAAGCGAAGGGTCTTTGAGTCTCCGTGGGAGACTGAGCAAAATAAAACAGAGTAAAGGAGATTCGTGAAAGGTGGGGGTTGTGCGACGCCGAATTATGCATTCATCATGACTGCACCAAGGTCAGAGGTCAGAACAGTTTCTGATGCCGAGGGCTCGTCAGCCAGGGTGGGTTCGCTCACAACGAGTTCGTTTTCGGACATGGTCTCGACCAATGCACTTGGACGACCAGCGACGGTAAAGAGAACCTTGAACAAGAACGTAGGGCCAGGACTGTCTCCGCTAGGCGGCTGATGACGGGTGTGCGTGAGTAGCACGCGGATCAGTTCTCGCAAAGCATCATCCGTCGATTCATCGTGGATAGTATCAATGCCATCAATAATGAGGACCAATAACGGTGGTGCAAAATGAAGAAGAGTGTCCACCAGCGATAAGGCCGCTGTCCAGCTGCCCAACGTGCCGTCAATGGGACGAAACCGCTCCGCAGTGAGGTCAAGTAATGAGTCACTGTCAACGACCGTCGGTAAATTATCAATCATCTGTCGGATCAGACTATAGGTCAGAGCAATCAGCCCCTGTTGATGAGGAGTCTGTCCCGAAACCTCTTTAGAAGGAAGCGTGCAGAAGTGACAGAGAGTCGGAAGGTCGGCGTCGCGAGCGAAAAAGGCGTAAGATGCGGCGATGAGGGACACAGGACTCAGCGACTCCCCAGATTGGGATCCGGCGACGGCCAGGGCCTGGGAACGGGGACTAGTTACCCATTTCCTGAGGGACGTGATCACATTGGCTTCCGTCACAACCTTAGCGTCCGGATCAAAGTGCGGAATCTGATCCTCGCAATCAAAGAAGGGTTGGAGGTGCTTGGATTCACTTTGAAGCTCAAGGCGAGCTAGGCGACGCTTGGATCCCCGTGACCATTCGACAAGAGGTGTAACTGACATAAAAGTTAGTCAACATGCTTAGGCAGCCGAAGGGAGTGTCTCCTACCAAGGTCCGGTGCGGCAGTAGTCAAACACACAATACGGTTGCTCTGCTCTTTCGCAGGAATAAGTTGCTCCGTCGTATTCTGTAGCATCTGCCTTAACAGCTGGTCTCGTGTCTCCCTCAACTGATCCCGTTTCTCTGCATCTTGTTGGATATCCCAGATCAGGCGACGGGTCATGGTATTTTGTGCTGCGTGTCGGCGGCGCTTTCCTTCACGTCCCACCTGGCTGAGCTGCGACTCTTCCCATAGGGCGCGAGGGCTATATGCGGAGTCCCAGCCATCATCGACATCCATCGCATCCGAGGACCCGGAAAGAAGCCGGGCCTGACGTTGAATGCAAAGGACCAGGGGGTGAAAGTGGGAATAGACATCCTGACTGTGGCTCCTCAATAGGTGACACGTGGACCGTCGCACATACCAATCCATGAATTCATTCAGGAACAAAAAGATCAGGGTGTAGATTTCGGCCACGGCCTCCCGGTGGGACGCATTGAGATCCGCAGGGGGGTTGATGGCACTAGTAATATTATTTAACGCGGTGAGAAGTCCTTCGAGGATCCGATGGTAATTTGACGATGCCTAGGATGAAAACATGAGGGGGTTAGTGGACCGTAATTAGGGGTTAGGGATGGCCTCGGCCTGGGTGCAACTCACCTTGATCACCGACTGCAGCACCCCATAAAGGAGCGGGGTATAATACAAATTACCATCGGGTAGGACGGCGAGGATTTGAGAATGAGACTCGACGGTAGGGATGAATCGGTCACAGAGACCGGCAACCCGCTGGCGGGGCCGAGTAATCCAAAGGGTGTGTAGGTCGCGCACAAGAGCCTGAACGTCGGTAGCTGTCTGAGGCCGTTCCTCCCATACCACACGATTCTCGGCCGGTACATGGCGAATAAAGGCCTTCCATGACTGAGCCAATTCACTGTATTCAATATCGAGGTTTGCGATCACGGAGTTTCTGTGAAGAGTGTGAGGGGGTGGTTTTTTTTTTTTTTTTTCATCCTTGAACGTACGAGGAAACGGGTTTTCGGTCAAAGCGAAATTCCCAAGCCGATGGATCATCGTCCTGGGCAGGCATGGTGCGACGCATCACACCCTCCCGGATTGAAAGTGATAATGATCAAGTTGTCATCAGTGGATCTGCCGATCGAAGGAGAGGGGAAGGGGAAAAGGAAGGGATTGCAGAACAACGCGGAGGAGCGGGTGCAGCCGCTCTTCTCAGGGAAAAAGCTAAAAATGCAGAATTTACAGGGAATTGGACTATTAATATGAGCTTTCGTCATTTGCTCTGCTTATTTATATTCGTGATTTTTTATCTATTTTTTTCTTTTTCCTCTTTCCTCTTTTCTCTCGTCTTTTGCGCTCGTACGTCGGTCTATGAGAGCCTCGGCCTCTCTCCACTCTTCCTTCTCCGCAAATCACGAACGAATATCCGGGGGCTTGGGAGAATAAGTCCCGTGTACAACATGATCATTCGCATGATAGAGGGGGGGACGAGATTCAAAGATTCAAAAAAATTACCATCTAGGCCCAGACAACATACCAGATCATAACGGGGTTTTAAGGTTCGGGCGGTCGTCCAGTTGGCAATTCACATCATGTAATCCAGCCTTGTTGTTCCGTGCGCAATGTTGATCCTTGGTCATCTCTTCTGCGGGGAAAGGTAAGAGGAAAAAGCGAAAGAGAATAGGGAAAGAGAAGCGAAAGCTACGAGAGATTTGCCTCTAATAGGAAAGACCCGCCCTGATTTTTTTCCGTAGATCATTCAGTCTTCAGGTATTAAGTGTCCGGTTCGCCGGAGAGGGTACATATGATCAATCTTTTTAAATGATATCTGATTTTCTCTGTGCGCGGTGAAGCGAGAACGAGTCAATCGTGTGGATCCCCCACGCTACAGATAACAGTCTCCATAAGGGATTATGGATACGGACTCCGTAATCCGTAATCATCCAACACAGCCCTGGAGATTGAGTCTTATTGAATCTTATTGATAATCCATCACAGATGACCAAGTGAGACTACGTAGATACGAACCAATGATCCATGTATGATATCAAGCTCATACAGTGAGGACCATGGAACCCCCGAACTTCCACCATCCGGGCTTATCGTCATGATCATGGATCTACTTTCTCCACGGGGATCCATACTATGATCGGCCTTAGCTCTCCCCTCTTTTTTAATTTCCTGTTTTATTGTTCGTTCATATGCAACTCCACTCCCCCCAAACTTCCTGTTCAACTCCCACTTTTTGTGGCCCTGACTAATGCTGCGTTAACTCCACGCTTCCGCTGAGTCCCGTACATCAGCGGCTATGCGTCCCTTCCTCCTCTCTTACTTCTTTGTTTCGGTGCTGGCGACCGTGACTGTCCTCCCTTCTAACAATTCCCAGGACTTGTCCTGGTCTTCGTCCGTTCGCTTTCGTCTCCAGGCTTCGGGTTCTCTGAACGGATTGACCCTCGCCCCGCTGACACAGTCCCTCGTCCGCCTAACGGATAGTGAGAAAGAGGTACCCTCAGCCCCCCCACCCCACCCCCCATCCTAGCCCCCAATTTCTCACGGGGCGCGCGTGGCTAAGTTTCGTTTTTTAGGCCTTTCATATTTCTGGCAACGTCACAAAAGTAGTCGCGGAAGACTCGGTTGGCCTGAATTCCTCTTCAATCGCTTGTATCCCGTGTGATTCTTCCGATTACCCCGGGCCGTTCAAAGCGGATCGCACCATCGACACTGTTGACAGCCAGTCGACCTTACCGGGGGCAATTATCCTGTACAGTAGTTCAGCTTCGCACTGCAACCTGACCACGGATGATATCGCGGAAAGCTATCGCAATATCTTCACCGTTATCAATTCGCGGTCTTCCACTCTTCTACAAGCCGCCTTCGGTTCCAACAATACCTTAGCAGCAATCGGCAGTATGTCGGCCCCAGTGACCGGTGTTGATACCAACACCGGTACAGGTACTGGCACTGGTGGAGATAGTCCTAATACTGGTTCGTGTTCGCCCTATTCTCACAATATATACATGTACAGTAATACTGACCTGGATTTGCAGCGATGATCATCTTGTACAGTATTACCGGTATCATTACTGCCCTCTTCTTGGGCATTATCATCACAGGTGCTGTCCGCGCTCATCGTCATCCGGAGAGATATGGACCTCGTCGTGTAGCAGGCCGTATCAGGCAGAGTAGGGCCAGAGGTATCGCCCGGGCCATGCTCGAAACCATCCCCATTGTCAAATTTGGGGATGAGTCTCCCGGAGATGGTGTTGATGCCGCTAAGCGAGACGTTGAGATGGTCAACCATGAATCTGGTCATGAACCTGGCCATGAACACTCTCCTCGTACTGAGAGTATTGCCAATGTTGAGGAAACTACTCCGCGTGAAACCGGCCTTCCCGAGCAGGAATCCGATCACCCCATCGCTCCTGCACCCGAACACAAAACCGATGCTACACCGGATGCTGGCAATTTCTCCTGTCCCATCTGTACAGATGACTTTGTTAAGGGCCAGGATCTGCGGGTACTGCCATGTCAACACCAATTCCACCTAGAGTGCATTGACCCCTGGTTGGTAAACGTGTCCGGCACCTGTCCTCTATGGTATGTTCTCTCTTGATCTATGCTGTGTAGCCATATACTAATCTTCTGTCAGTCGTATCGACCTGAATCCGCCCAAGACGGAAGAAAACGCCGAGCAAGGCGAGAGTGCCGAGCACACGGAGGAAACCCCGACCGAGGAGGCTGGAACTTCTACCGACGCAACAACCCACAGACATTCCCATCACCGTCTCACGAACTACTTGAATGCCCGTCGTATGCACAATGCCACTGTGGAGGAGCGCCTCGCTGCCCTCCGCCATGTTCGTGCTGCCAACCAGGGCAACGCTACTGACGCTATTCCTGCCGCCAGCCGCCAGCGTCTCAGCACCCGACTTCGCGAGCGATTCCGCATCCGCTCTCGCACCCATGGCGTCGAGAGTCTCAGTCCCGGTGAAAGTGGCGCAACTACGCCGACAGTGACGACTCCCACTGTCCCAGCCCCTGCGCACATAGCCGAGACCGAGACCGAAAACGAACCCCAAACCAATGAAACTGCGGGATTGCCCACCAACTCCAGCAGATGAAACTGACACATGTCCCCCCTGACTACACGATTCGATGAACCATTTATTTTTCTCAGCTTTACATATTGATTTGCACAAATTCAGCTGATTACGGCGTTACGAGGAACAGGAATAAGAGATGGGATTTTGGTTGGACAAATTATTCGGGTACAGGCGTTTGAGATACGGAGGAAAAGATGCTTTCTTTATTCTTTTCTTGTTTTTCATCTTTCTCATTTTTGTGGATTTCTCTTGATCATTGTTGCATATACTTCCCGTACATTAAGCCATAGGGAGATGTAAATCCCACAGCAAATAGGAATACAAGTATACATACTCAACTCTTCTGAGCCGCTTTACGTCATGATACTAAACAGAAACATATAAGGCAGGTATTCCCGCAACCCCAACCCCCATCGGCAAAAGGGATCTCCGCGGCTTGGCAGCGGGGGAGAAGAACCAGCAAAACGGACAGTGGAGTCAGTGTGGGGGAGAAGAAAACATGCAAGAAAACGGAAAAAATTGGGGATCCAAGCCCTCCTGAAATCTCCGTCGTTTCTGTCCTACGTGGGTGGCTCCCTCAGCCCCGGGGCGATGCAAAACATATATCTCGTATGAAGCCCACGGGTAGACGGTGGCTATCATGTGCAGCCAAGGACCTTGGGACAGAGATCCCTGTCCCGCTGGATGCATGAGGGACTATTTACCTAGGTGGGATAATGATGTTAAGTTGATCCAAATGTGCCTGATGTCATGGAAATCATTTCCTGAACTCTCCCGACTTTCCCCAAGTTCTCCGGGGAACGGCTGAGATCGGAGCAAGTCCGCTTTGTGTGCGGAGTCCGGGATCGTCCTGATTCCCAATTTCTCCTCATGGCCTCGAGACGGAGTGTTTTTGTTGGAGTTTTATTTCGTTCCGTTGTTTTGTTCGGAACTGGGGGATTGTACGGAATAGCTTGCTGCCTGAGGGCTTGGCTAATACTACAAGATAATGTATGGTACTTATCGCGCATCCGGTGAGGGGATAAACGATTAACGACCCGGATTAGCCTGAAGATAAGGAGTTGAGGTCGGGTGATAGGAACTTCTAGATATCTGCATGGATGTAAGGATATATTATATTTTGGGTTCCAATGTAATCTCAAATGCTGCGTGCTGCTAGGGGTTATCTATGTATTATGATCCAGACCGCTGAAGATGTTGAGGTCTAATATGTAAGGGGCAAATATCACTCCGCACGCGACATTGGAGACGGATAATTATAAACCAAGCTAAAACACAGAATTATGTATCAGGCCATTGGGTTCTAGAAAGGATCCACTGCGTCTTTTTTTGCTCGGCGTTGGATGACACACGGTTTGCGGCGGCGGCGGGACGAGCCTGTCGGAGCTCACAGATCAGGCCATCGGGTAATTGTATTCGATGCAGTATTTTGTATTCAAAATTCCATACAGATCATCAGTTGCAGAATACATATAAAAATCTCCAAGTACTTCCAAGAATAAGTACCTGATACATACAACCAATGGTCATTTGATCTGATCATTAGCTATTGAGGTCATAGTCATAGTAGAGTGCCTGTTTACACATGTTTCGCATGTGACCTCCACTATCCATCACAACGAAGAAGATACGGAACTTCCTCGGTTCAAGGTGGACTCCCTCGGCGATAGCTTCGTGTATATATAGATCATGCTGCAAGAAAATACCTCTTTTAATACGTTTCTTTTTTTCTTTCAAGTATATTGTATACGCTGACAATCGCCGCAACCTGATTTAACCGTTCTACTCCACCCCCTCATTCCTCCTCATCCGGTGAACGCAAGCAGCAAGGTTTCGGTGACAATTCCGGGGAAAACGTTTGTCGCGTAATCTATTTTGTGTCAGACAATATGGCAAACTTACATTCAAATTCTTCTGCTTCCCCTTCCTCAACGGCTCGCGATCGTCTCTCTTCCATCTCCTCACACATCATGGGTGCCTCCAATCCCTCAGTATTCACCACCTCCACGGTGGCTGCCGCCCCCGAAGATCCTCTCTTTGGCCTGATGAAGGCCTATAAGGAGGATCCCTCTGACAAGAAAGTTGATCTGGGCATTGGCGCCTACCGCGACAACAATGCGAAGCCCTGGATCTTGCCCGTTGTCAAGAAGGTGAGCTCCAATTCTATCTTATCGGGCGGTTTCTTTGTTGGACGCCTCGTGCCTTGTTTGTTTTGCTAACCCACCCCTCCAGGCCGATGACGCCATCCACAATGATCCCACTGTCAACCACGAATATCTCTCCATCGGCGGTCTGCCCGATCTCACAGCAGCAGCTCAGAAGCTCATCGTGGGCGCGGACAGCCCCGCCATCACAGAAAAACGGGTATGTCCACCCGAACAAACCACATACACACAAACACAAGCTAATCTCATCCCTGTATTCAGATTTGCACCCTCCAGACCATCTCGGGAACCGGCGCCGTCCACCTAGGCGGCCTCTTCCTTGCCAAATTCCACCCCCAAAAGCCAACAATCTACCTCTCAAACCCAACATGGGCCAACCACCACCAAATCTTCTCCAATGTTGGCCTCAACATCGCCACATACCCCTACTTCTCCACCAAGACTAAGGGCCTCGATTTCGATGGCATGATGCAATCAATCAAGAGCGCCCCTAACGGCTCCGTCGTCGTTCTGCACGCATGTGCTCACAACCCCACTGGTGTTGACCCCACCCAGGACCAATGGCGCGAGATCGCCGCTGCCATGCGCGAGCGCTCTCACTTCCCCTTCTTCGACACAGCATACCAGGGCTTCGCATCCGGTGATCTCAACAAGGATGCATGGTCAATCCGCTACTTCATCGAGCAAGGTTTCGAGCTCTGTGTTGCGCAGTCGTTCGCCAAGAACTTTGGTCTTTACGGCGAGCGCACGGGCGCGTTCCATTTCGTTTCGGCGCCGGGTGCGGATGCTTCGACTGCTAATGCGCATGTCGCCAGTCAACTTGCTATCCTGCAGCGGTCGGAGATTTCGAATCCCCCTGCCTATGGAGCGCGGATTGCGAGTCGCATCTTGAATGATCCTGTGCTGTTCAAGGAGTGGGAGGCTGATCTGAGGACGATGAGTGGACGTATTCTTGAGATGCGGGCTGGTCTGAAAGAGCGTCTTGAGAAGAAGGGGACGCCTGGTAATTGGGATCATATTACCTCGCAGATTGGTATGTTCTCGTTTACTGGGTTGAGTGAAGAGCAGGTTAAGACTTTGCGGTCTAAGTGGCACGTTTATATGGTGAGTTTTGATCCCCCTTCTGATATTTTGAGCTTGGCTAATTGTTTCTCAGACTAAGAATGGTCGTATTTCTATGGCTGGTCTGAACACAAATAATATCGACTACTTCGCTGAAGCTGTCGATAGTGTTGTGCGTGAGTCTTCGTAGATGTTTTATGATGGAACATCTTAGCACTTGGGATAGACCAAGTCGGATTGGCGTTTTGACTTTTACTTATTACCCTAAACCATGCTTTACATGGTCTTTAAATGACATCTCGGCCCTAAGCTGGTTATCCTGCTCATGATTCGCTTTCTTTTGTATGCAGTTGGACTAGTGGGTCCGACTATCACTTGTAGATCTAGATTTGGAACGCGTTAGGATGGTTCTCAGTTGATATAATTCTTAGAATTTAATGGTCCATATACCATGTGGGTACTATTAGTCCATTCGAATCGCGATATATATTCCAACAGTAGGACATGGAGTAAATGTATGGGTATTATGCAAGCCCTGATTTATACCCCGGTATATTAGACTCAATGGTCGAGAAAAGCCCAAGCACTTCGATACACTCATATGCTTCTGACACAATGTCAAAGGTATACCTTTAAAAGACCAAATCCCACACAACAAGCCAAGTGCACAAGCCCACGGTTCCCCAAAACACAGCCTGCGCCGTACTCCGGCGCTCGTTCGCACGCTTAAGCTCCTTATTTCCGCGTCCAACATTCGTATTAGTCGTATCAGCATCGCTGACCAACTGCGAGATATACTCCTCCTGGGTAGAAAGATGGGAGACGAGCGTACTCTGCAGAGACGAAATCTCAATAAGAGACTTCTCGGCGTTTCTAAAGCACTATTAGCCATGGAACACACCCAGTAAAGATAAGACGAAACATACTGGACCTTGCTCAACGTATCCTCATAATGGCGCAGCATAGTATCATTCTCCTCCGCAAAGAGCTGCAACTGCTCCGGGGAAAGCTGCGCCTCGATCCGCGCTGTATCGGCCTCACTCAAATGCACCGCATCAGGGGTCGGCAAAGACGCAGGAGACTTCTCATTATAACTTTGTCGCTCTAAAATGCCAGCTTGCGCCGAGTTTCCAGACCCAGATTTCGCCGCTGCAGCCTTATACAAAACACTCTTCTCCTTCTCGCGCACACGTTCAATTCTCTTCTCTACCATCCCCCGCTGCACACTCGCTGCGCCCTCCAATCCGCGCCTCAAAAGCCAAAGCACGCTCTCGCGCACTGTGCGAAGAGCCCTCGAGCTCTCCTCGGCCTGTACCTGCTCTGCGGATTTCCCTTGCGCATCTTCGTCATCGCCTGGTCCACCGCCACCTGCCCAGCGGAAGAGGAGAGCGCCTGCGGCGCTGTGGCCGTAGCGTTTGCGAAGGATGGTAGCTTCAGTGTCTTGGCGGAGGGTTTCGGCGGAGGCGAGGTTTGAAATTGAGGCTGCGAGATCGCGGAGAAGGAGAGCGGTTGAGGAGTCGACTGCGTCGCGCTCTGGTTCTGTGAGGTGCTGGGATGTTGGGGGTGGGGAGTGTGGTTGGCGGGTGCTGGTGTTTTGGTTGCGGCGTTGTGGGGCTGTTGTGGTCAGGTAGGCGTGGCGGATTGATTGGAGATAATGGAGGAGAGATTGAATGTGGGAATTCTGTTGAGATTGTTTTAATTAGCTTTGGTGATTTGGTGGATGCGATGGAGGGGTGGCTGACGATGCGATATGCCTCCTTTAGGAATTCGTCGGCTGTTTCGGTGGACGGGCGAAGGGCTTTTTGTGAGGGGATTGTTGGGCCATGCTTGGATGATACCAGCTGGCTCAGTGTGGGTGTTAAGTCGGTCATTGCGTGGTGGGGAGGGTGTTGAGGTTGGGAAAAGTGGAAGGTGTACACAAGGTGCAAGTTGGAGATGTAGAGAAGTGGAGCCCGTCAACAACGTCACTGGGTGCGATTGGTCGAGCTTTTTTCCCCAGAGATGTTCAGGCTTGTTATTTCTTGTCTACTTTATTCTTTTGATATCAATGATTGGATTCATTGATTCACTTAGTATACGGTCGCATAGAGAGTTTGGTCAAGGCTTGACTGATAAGTTCTCCCAATGTTACTTTATGTCAGCTTTTGGGTCCATTTCTCGAGGCAATATGTAATATACCAACGCAGCGGCCATAGGGCTGATTGTTCACCGTTATAATTGTATAAGAATACCTGGATCACCCGAGAGGATGTTTGCGTATAAGATATGCAACATCCTGGACTTTGCATGTAAGATAGCCCGACCTCGGGAGTCTATCCGGTTGACCCACCGGATATTTGGGCTTGTCCGCGCGGCTAAAGATATACCTCGAGTTGGACAATCCCACCTGGGCATCTTCATCTCTCTCTAGAGGGCAACCGAGGCTGCCGTCGGTTACGAGGTTGGTTAGCTGCATGGTCATTATATATATAGATTAAGCACCTCTAAGCCACCCCCATCAATGCCATCATATGATCCACCTCCAGACGATAAGGAGTGATAAACCAATGACCTTAAACGGCTAGACTTCAGATAGCCCCTGAATATAAATCATCTTGAAGATGTAGATAGACTGGGAAGCCCACCGGGTAATTGATTCATGTCACGTGTACTCGCGGCTCTCCTTTAATGCTTCGACACTAACTCACACTAACACTAGCATCGCGCTCAAACGGACAGGGGTTGAATTTCGCCGGGGGCCAATTCACCGAATAGCGTGGTCGCCTCACCATTCCCTCTTCCCCTCCCCTCATGACAATGATGGCAACCCGGATGCATGGGTACCAGCAGATCTTGTTCCGAACGCTTAAAGCCCCTAACTTGTTCGCCCAAGATGGCTGAGATTTATAACACGGACCGCTTCGCGGAGCTCTATTATCCATCCAATACCGCCGACCTCCTGCATCTTGGCCTCGCGGCGAGGTTTGTGGCGGCGCTTTTCGAGTCGAGTCGAGTAACTTACGCCTTCATCGGAGGATGGGCGGTCTATTTGCGGGGTGGTCGTCGCCGCACCCAAGATATCGATATTACAGTTGCCACCTCGATGGACCATTTAAGACAGATTTTGACTGCAGAACCCCGGTACTTAGCGGACCTTGACTCTTTATTTCTCTTTCACGTCTCTTCGTGATGGAGCGGGGACTGTTGTTGACCGCTACTAGAATCCATTTCCCGGCTATTCATGGCCGAACTTCCGTTCAAATATTCATTGACACGGGCCGCAGCGTGGATGGGGAATTCCCCCACGTACCGGACTTGGCGGTCAGTATGGATATTGTCATCAGTGGTGAGTGTGGACCTTCTCCCTGCTTCATGTAGCTTATTTCGGGTTGTTCCCCGAAGTAAAATCACAAAAGGCGGTTGACAAATGATGATTCCTGCAGGAAACTTGGGGACACCGGAGGATCTTCAATCCTCACGCGAGCCGATCAATCCCCATAGACCAACGCCATTGGGATCCCCCGTCTTGGTACTTGGATTGGTCTTCCAAATATATGCAAAACTAGACGCCTTCGCCAGGCGTGGCGAACAAGATAGCAAAGACTTTGTGGACCTGGAGTTTCTTTTCACCCAATATGCGATTCAAATACCAGCATTCCGAGACTGCTTTAGTGTTGAGCAACGACAGTATTTCTGGATGCAATATGCCGCCAAATATGCGACCTTTCCAGAACAAGTGGATAATATGAGGCTTCTCCTTGGGCTTTGATGTTGACAGCCCTTCAAGTGCCACGAATTTACTATTTATCAATAATAATTATAATTATTTCATTATTTACCACAGGCCTTGCAGACTAACTTGATATAAGCTTCTGAGTCCATGGATCGGGAGATCCTTTAAGACGAAACCGCGTCTCAAATATCGTATCAGGAGTAGTCCAGCCTAACCTCCCCTTCTTACCTCGCACCCGCGATTCCCAATGTTCTCGTCTGCTTATTATTGACGTGGGGAAGTAATGCACAAACATCCATCCTTTCCCCCTTGCAGCTTCTGCAGCCCCAATATTCATTCTCCGGGTCCATTCAAGGTCATTCGACCCGTCTAAATCGAGGTTTTGAACCCCCCACTCTTCTGACACATTTGATCCGTCAATGCAATCGCACAGCGATACATCGTCATTCATGTCCAAGAAGCTCTGCATCAGGACCGGTAATGTTGGATATGGTACACCATTTAGGCTGCGTCGTATGCGAAAGGGCCCAGGCGTGATGTGGGCGTGATATGCAGGAACAACAATAAAGTAAAAATGAATACCCCTGCCTTTGAATCGGTGATAGGTGTGGCTTAGAGACGAGGGTTGCGGGATTGCAATTGGAGGTACAGCGTGAATTTTGTGGGCCATCGAATCAGCGGAGAGAAGAGAAACCGCCTCGCCGACTTTGTCATCGGGGACACATAGCTCCCATTCCTAAAATACAAAACTAGTCAGCTAGGCTACTCTTTGTTGTTCATACCAAACTAAATCCGCTGCCTGGTCTGGATACCGAGGTCTTTCAGACGCTTGGAGTCACAGGGAAAGAATCGATGGTCATACATCTCGTACACGACCAGCACCGTAAAACATCAGTGCCGAAACTCCAACAATACAGCACTCGATGCCATTGTTCTCAAGATAGCGAGTCACCTCCAGAATCTCAAGGGTTCCGTGACCGCCACATGACGGGACCTCGTCTGGGGAGTATGTTGGGGCCTTCTCTACGGGGTCCGGTGGGACCGGAGCGTTGACGTGAAAATTCGGGGCTAACATTGCTGTACACTAGGAGAAGGCCCTGCATCAACTATGTAGTCATGTCGCGGGGAACGGGGACATTCATTTTCATGGCACGTGATTGACTTAGTCACTTTTTGCCTTCGGGTCTGGATGCTTCTATTTATGCAGGAATTTCTCCAGTTATTTTTTCCGACGGAGTTGCTTTTCGTGCTGTTTCGATCATGGGGACTTTATATGCAAAAGTACCATCCATAAGATTGGCTTGCATATAGCACTGTTGGGCATAACTTCTGGCACAAAGAATGCAAAACAATGACGTCCTTTGTGCCAGTAGATCTCGGTGGGGCGACTCCCTGTGCCGATCACCTGTTCGTGCGATAACCGTTATTTGTCTAGCCGAGTAGGAATCCATAGCATTATATAGCATTAGTCTTTTTCTACTGTGCTTGGATCTTATCGAGAGCAGGGGTAAGCACCACGCTAGCCATATATAGGGTGACTTAAAAATATACATCGGGGAATAATCAAGAACAAAGTGGGTAGGACAAACTATGAGCAAGTCGAATGAGACAAAAGAAATGCCAAAGTGAGTCAGTTTAATTCCAGATGTCTAGTCTCGGTTTTCCCATATCATAGTAGCGTGGCAGTGATAAGCCATTCAGGCATGTCTGCTAATCGCCAATGTTCCGCCAACTAGTACATAGTTCCAACCGACAATCCATTACATGGTATCACCCCCACTAAGAGTCCAGGATTAGTCTGGACCAAACAACCAGTAATTCATTTTGTGTATGAAGTTTTTTTTATTGGGGTATTGAAACATCTATGCATCTTATTGACCTCGTAAATCATCACTGATACCACATACAGTCCAATCAGCTTCCAGGATATACAAACCCTCAAGGTCCCCAAGTCCCTCAGGCCATACCCTGGCTAACCTGCTCCTGTCTCTCTTGCCAAACATTCTTTCCAGAGCACGAACAAACCATCTTATCATTATCCCAGACACCCGCACTGCGCGCAATAACACCAACCAGTGTGTTTGCATCCTCCCTTTGGAATGGCCCCTCCTTGCTCGAGGAAACAACCATACTACGCCCAATCAATTCCCAAATAGCCACCGGTCGATCCAAGAAAACACTTCCACGGCCCTTCGCATCGACGTCCACGGAACCAAAGATACCCCGAGGCTCCTTCGGCTCTGAGCCGAGCACCTTCGCCTTCAAAGAGTCCCAGATGCCGCCCGTGGATGCAGCTCCCTGGGAGATATCACCGGCCTCCCGGATGGTGGCCCAGTACTTTCCTGGCGCGATACCG
This sequence comes from Penicillium tannophilum, assembly GCA_028829675.1. NCBI lineage: Eukaryota > Fungi > Ascomycota > Eurotiomycetes > Eurotiales > Aspergillaceae > Penicillium > Penicillium tannophilum. The sequence goes on from JAQKAK010000008.1 coordinate 2,588,525, forward strand.
CTAATAGTCAAATCGACCAAGGTTACGTTTGAAGAAACCTGAACCATGCGAGCCAGGCCACGGATCTTATTGGAGACGGCGTTGGAGTGTGTTTCGAGGATGCAGACGGCCGAACCTATGGATTTGCAGTTTAGCATGTGCGCTTTTCAAGGAATTATAAGCGGTGCAAGCATTCAATACATACTGTCTGTTGTGCCACTGCCCCGCAGGATCGCATCGCGGCCTGTGTTCTCGATCACGGAAACGATGGAACTTGGGGGCGCGGTTCCTTCAATGAAGACAAGCTGGTCCTTGAGGTTCGCATCGACTTTCTGGATGCCTAGAGTATACCGGGGCTATGAGATCGTGTTGCCCTGGAACGCAAGTGGCGCATCAACAAGAGGGGTGGATCGTACCATCGAGTTTGTACAGCGAAGTGGAGATGTCCTTGACGCAGCTTTCGCAGGTCATTGGGACCGAGAAGGTCGTCTATTATGTAGGCGAATCATCAGCATATCTTCTATAGTCAGTATCCGAACAAACCGACCTGGAAGGGTTCAATCATGGCGGGGAAGTAGATCCGATGCTGGGGCGATAAATATCCAATTGTGAGCAAGGACCAATGGATGTAGCGGAAATATTAGCCTAGATACTAGGCCTAGCAGTGAGAAGTATAGTCTTAAAACGACAAAAGGGAGAGTATGAAGCAAAGAAAATGGTTCGGAATTCAGGAACACTAGGCGGGGACAATTTGGATTTCAAATCGGAGCTGCACTTCGGCCCGTCCAACCTTCCCCATAGAAACGTCATTCCGCCCTTCAACCAAAAATCTCTCCAACCCATCCACAGACAATGTCAGCCTCCAAGTCGCGATGGGCTGACGAAGACCCCGAAACCGAAGCGATTATTGCGCAAAAGAAACGCGAAAAGGAGGAAAAACGACGCGCCAAGGCTGAGAAGCAGCGTCAGCTGGAGGAAGCCAGCAAGGCTCGAACTGCGACACAGACGGATGGCAGTGCCCAATCACTCAATGGGGATTCAGGGCCGCCTACCAAGCGAAGGAGGCTATCGAATGATGCGACTCCCGCCGATGCAGAGGTTCCCGAGGGCGAGGAGCAAGCTCAGAAGAAACAGGCGAGCTTGCTGAGATTCCCGGTGCGGGAATGGGGGACTTGCAGACATGTTGACAATTTCGAGCGCTTGAACCACATCGAAGAGGGCTCTTATGGCTGGGTGTCTAGAGCAAAGGATATAAATACGGGGGAGGTGGTTGCGTTGAAGAAATTGAAGATCCAGAGCTCGCCGGACGGGTTCCCTGTGACTGGGCTGCGAGAGATCCAGACACTGCTGGAAGCGCGACATCAGAATGTGGTCTTCCTACGAGAGGTGGTCATGGGTAACCAGATGGACGAGTGAGGTTCAATCTCCGCAATTGCTCGAACGCACAAGCTAACACTGATCAGTGTATACCTGGTTATGGATTTCCTCGAACACGACCTCAAAACCCTTCTCGACGACATGCGCGAACCATTCCTCCCATCCGAAATCAAAACCCTACTACTCCAGGTAGTGGGTGGACTCGAGTTCCTGCACGACCAATGGATCATGCACCGCGACCTAAAGACATCCAACCTCCTCATGAACAACCGCGGCGAAATCAAGATTGCCGATTTCGGCATGGCACGCTACTACGGAGATCCACCACCAAAGCTGACCCAGCTTGTCGTGACACTCTGGTATCGATCTCCGGAACTGCTCCTCGGCGCAGACAAATACGGCACCGAGGTAGATATGTGGAGTATCGGGTGTATCTTCGGTGAACTACTCACCAAAGAACCCCTTCTCCAGGGCAAAAACGAAGTGGACCAAGTTTCCAAGATTTTTGAGTTAACAGGCCCGCCAAATTCGCAGATTTGGCCTGGATTCCGGTCTCTGCCCAATGCCAAGTCTTTACGTTTGCCGCAGTCAAGTTCGACATCTAAGAATCCTCCGCTGCTGCCTCGATCGCGATTCCCATACTTGACTAATGCGGGTTTGAACCTGTTGTCCGAGTTGTTGGCTCTCAATCCTGCTTCACGTCCGACGGCTCGGCAGTGTCTTGCTCATCCTTATTTCAGGGAGGATCCTCGTCCTAAGCCGAAGGAAATGTTTCCTACTTTCCCTTCGAAGGCTGGAATGGAGAAGCGGAGGCGTCACCACACACCTGAAGCTCCTAAGCATGGCCAGGCAGCACCTCAACTTGATTTTGCTGGGGTGTTTGGTGGTGCTACAGGAGGAGATACAGGAGAGGCTGGTGCTGGGTTTACCCTCCGCCTGGGCTAAGTAAATAATCTACAAGTATAAAACTTTGAAGGCAAATTACGGATTCAACAGACAAGGTGCTGTTAATACCATACAGCTGAATCAAAAAATCATTTGCTCTGGTGCCGTACACGGTGCATAAGAATACATGACTAGCAACAAAAGCCACAACAACAGATGCATGCAAAGACCGGGTTATTTGCTGGTAGAACCACCATCTCAAACTCAAACATGCCAGTGCGTATTTGCAGGGCAAACCCCATTCTTTTCACTTCAACGACGATATGTTTCCGGAACGTGACCTCCAGGGTAGAACTCATCAGTAGATTCGCTTTCCTCTCTCATCAACACCGCACGCACAGTGCCCTGAGACGAATGGGGAGCTGCGGTTGGCATTCTGATACCTGTGTTTTGATATTCTCTGCTGGATGGAATTCGATCAAACCCACGGCCACTGTGGACTCCTCCGTCCCGGGCAACTCGCAGCCCTGCTTTTACTGGCTGGTTACCTCGGTCAGGGTACAAGGAGCTTGTCTTGCCATCCGCATTCCAAAACTCATTTCTGAAGGGATTCGAGAAAAGGACTTCCTCGTCGATTGGTGAGCTCAGTGGTGAGCACATGTTGGAAAAGGACGCAACGGACGTGAGCTCTGGGGACATGGTGCTTCCCCGTGTGTAAATGGATGACTGGGTAGAGCTTTGAAACATGCTGTCTGCGGCATCATAGCCCCAGACCTGGGCAGAAGAGTAGTTGGTCTCGCCGTATTGTTGTTGATACATTTGATTCTCGACAGGGAGTATCTGATCCTCAAGGCTTGTATCGAGTCTAGACGCCTATCATCACTGTTAATCATCTAGCGCGTTGATAACTGATTGCTGTACTCACATTGATAGTAGAGATGTGCAAGCCAAATGAATGACGGCGTTCTTCAGGTTGAGTGCTGGTCACTAGTTCTGACTGTATGTTCATGTTGTTATCGAAGGCAAGCGCATCATTTCCAGTCATGTACGGCCCAGAAACAGCATCTGTTGGGTTCGGTTCCTCGCATTCGGGAGCCAGATCATTCCTTGGATCCGACTCTGGAGGACAGCTCTCCATTTGTTCGGGGTTGCTGTGCAGGGGGTCAAATAACATAGGTTCTTCGTATCTCTGGTGGGGTGAATCAAAGAGGAAGTTCACCGTGGGTGAAAGACCTGTCATGGGTACCTGTCTACCATTAGTGACCGTATCCTCAAGACCCTAGGGAAATTGCCCACAGTGTTCTCGCTACTTCTGTTTCTGTTTCTTTCAATGACCCACTGCTCTAACAATGCCTGATACAGACCAGGAAAGGCAATTGGGACATCAGCAGAGCTTTTACCTAGACTAGTAGTAGAGCATGTACCAGCTGCAGGGCTTGGTGGCCCTTGGTCGAACAACAGCAGCCGCTCTTGAGTTGCGAATGCTTCGGATTGCATCCAACTCATTCTCCGCCTGTGAGAAGTGTTTGAACTGAGAGTACTCAACACACCGGAGGAACGTCGCATAAATGAGCCCCTTCTGTTCTCCCAAGGTTGTCGATTCAGTGATGGAGAACCGTGATGTTCGTCATCAGACTCGATCTCATGTGACAAAGAAGGATCAACCTTAATGAGCATTCTTTGAGTGGATTGCAAAGGCCTTATTTGCTCCTGTAGATGTGCAGTTTGAGCATCATCGAAGTCTCTCAGCTCCTCTCCACCAGTGGAGCTCGTCGAGAAGGATTCTATTGTTTCCCAATCTGCTGACGCAACCGGATGAGCTTCACGAACCGACTTCGTATCTCGTTTCGCATTGACAGATCCCGCTCCATCCTTGTTGGCTTCTTCTCCATGGGACTTCTGGGAATCAAGCATACCGTCGTAACTTGCTTTGCTTGCAGTTGGGTGAAAAGTCATATTCACATCATTGGAAAATACGGCGTCTGGGTCGTGGAACCCCCAAATCGGGATTTCTCTCACCTCTGGTGCCGATGCAATGTTAGCCAGCGGATGGAATGCGGCGGCTCTCATCAGGACATCGATGCTGGGTTCATCCTCGGCTGGGGGCCATGGCACATTGGTTCGATAAAGAGCAACCCCAAAACTCAAGTCTTCCTGTGTACTGGCAGTCGATGCTTCTGTGTTGCGGACCGGTGTGATTTCCGCGGTCATACTTGTACGGTGACGTCGAAGAAAGCCTGCCCTGAGAGCCAGCAAGCCAGATCGAGCCTTGTGGAGAGACCGGCGGGGGAAGTCCTGAACCCAGTGAGATTGTTTCTGTGAGTCAGAAGATGAGGTCTGACTCTCCCGGCGGCGCCATGATACTGATGCTGATGGATTGTGTCGTGGGTCTAGTGGATTGAACACAGGATATTGGCTTCTTTCAGCACAAGTCGGTGAAAGATCGGGCGGATCTACGATACTATAATGGTCTTTCAGCACATACTGTTTGTAATGCATCTCAAGACTTACCTGAGCCTTCTTGATGGGGGTTTGAATGCAAATGGAAGTGAAAATGTTGAACGGCGCTCAGCTGGTGAACCAGGTGAACCAGGACCGGACCGGATCTTCTTGTCTGTATCCATTTCGAACAGAATTGTATATGCAAATCTGATGCAAATCGGACTGGCGGATACAGAAAATCTTGGAGATTGCGTTGATGTGTACTGGAAACTAAACGGGCGGAAGGAAATGCAGTAAACAACAATTGGAAGAAGTCGAAGCCCTACTACAGGGTATCCCAATTAGGAAGGTACGCCACTTTTACTGTTTACATGGGGGATATTCGTCGCATGTCGGCGTATAGATCGAATCACCGGAAAATTATATCTCAATAAATGACAAATTAGAACGATTGGAGCGCAATTTTCTCACAGCATGTTGAAATGGGAAGTAGATTAATGTGCATAGAGCGGGCTTATTGTTTAGTGGAGACCCACCGTCGCCGATCCCGATTTCTGGAGCTTCTTTTCTCCTCCGTGATTCGTATTCAGCTCCTCCGCCACCCGCCCCAACCTGAGTTTCTTTGGTTGGATTCTCATTCATCTTCCATATCACTATTCCATTTCATCGTCACCATGGCTAATAAGCAAAATAAGAAGCCTGTCTCGTTTGACGAGATCATTCAGTCCGGTAACCACTTCGCGACTCCCCTTTGATGTCCCTGCCGCCAGCAATCTGACCGGTACCACTCCTATTTAGATCGCCAGAAGAAGCAGAAGGAACAGCTTGCGAACTCAATTCTCGGAAAGAATCGGACTGCCCGTCGCGCCAGTGCGCCGAGCGCAGGGATCCAGAAGTCGCAAACTGCCAAACCGGGGAGCCTCGCCAGCCGCATCGGTGTGCCCAAGGTAAGACCGATCAATCCCTATTCTCCGTTCCCGCCAGATATCCAAACCAGTAATCCTCTGACATGGTTTCGGAAATTTTTAGCGCTCCGCCTCCACTGCCAACCTCCGTGGCAACAAGTCCAAAGCTCCGGCAAACGCTCCCTCCGGTCCAGCAAAGAGACCAGCCAAGAACAACCGTCAACCTAATGCAGAGCGACTACTGAACGCCCTCGAATCTGGCTCTGGTCAGGCGACAATCCGCGCCCCTAAAGGTGGTCTGTCAATCAAGGGCGCATCCGGTCCCTTCGTGGTGGTCGGCAGCAACTTTGCGCCAGGCACCACAGCGGCCGATATCCAGTCTGCCCTGGAGCCCACATCGGGTCCTATGCTCAGCTGCCGTGTCGTTTCGCACAACCCGACCGTCACTGCCGAATTCGCGTTCGAGAGCAAATGGAATGCCGAGAACGTTATTGCCAATTACCACAACCAGCGGGTATGAATGTGACAGAACACAGACAAGCCAAACTTACCAGCTAACCATGTACCTAGGCTGACGGACGCCTGCTCTCCATGACCCTCAAGTCTACTGGACCTTCCAAAACCAACGACCACAACTACAGCGACATGCGGGTACAGGCTGATCGTGAACGGCAGAATCGACGGGCCGGACCCAATGTGCAGGATGGCCGCTATGGTTTCGATGATAAGGCCAAACCGCTGAACAAGAAACAAACCTCTGGACTCTATAGCGATACGATGATGGTGGATGCACCGCAACCCCGGAGGAACAACAACCAGAATCGGCGGCGCTAATTGCACCGCCTGTGAAGATTGACGAGCTCGAGTTTCTGGGCTTTATCTTTAATGGACCCGCTTCTGTACTTGCCCTTTAGCCTCAGTGTATCCAATATCATGACATGTATGAATATTTAGTGGGTAGTGGAGTCAATACCAATTCTGTTGAAATTCAGCAGAGATTAATGCAGGTGTAACTCGCCCCAATGTTGACCACCGAGGGCTTTGCTATGCCATACTGCATTCAGTACCGACGTCCATAGGTTGCGCATTTCTCGAAACACCTCTATCTACTCAGACATCTGGACCGGATCAAAAGCTTTTTCCCAGCGTTCTAACAACTATGTAATGTGTTCTACTTAGCAACTCTCCTCGATGGCTTTACTGGACGAAGATTCGGACGCCTTGATTGTCCCTTGTTATAGCTGTGTTAGTGTGGCATAAGTTCTTGCACCAACTTGCATTTGTTGTGATTGGTGTTACGTGGCTAGCTGCCACTGCGCATTGTTTAGAATTAAAGGATGCAGGTACGAGGCACCGCTTACTATATATCACTTTTGCTCAGTCCTTGATGCGAAATCAAGTCCATTGATTGATATTGATAAAATCAGGCATATGGACATAATCGGATAAACAGATAGTATTGGTTGAAAATTTGAGTACAACTAGCTGGCGTGACAAACCTATCACTAGATCTACGCTTCTGCACTTGTATGACATCGCCGTACATACCTAGCCATACTCAGATAGAGTGGGGCAGTGTGAGGAAGAGTAGAGTGCTACTACTCAGACTGTCCTATTCAATTTATGACTGTGTTTCCTTGTGCCTCCTGTCATTTAATGTTGCTGTAGCACTGCTAGTCACTCTAGCGTCAATTTATATTTAATGAGTTTTGAGTTATATAACTTCTGCTTTCTCTCCTACCGAACCTTTTTCTACTATCTCTTTCCTTCTATGAATTCGGATTCAATCTCTCATCTCATTCTTTCCAGATAACTTTCTTTGTATTGAATACAGGAAGGTGAGACCTTGACCCGAGGAGACACCGCGGGCCGAAAAGCGGCTATTATACACAGGAATCGGTTATCATTCTTTCTTCGTCGCTGAGCTTTCACTTTCTAGGTTCGATAAATTCAATACTGAACTTCCTAGGGGGACTCTCCGTTCTTGATACATACCTGCATATTGCCTACCTGTGACATCAAGCTTCATAAAATTCAGAGCGGCTGCCTGCTGTGAAACGGCGGAACGAATCGAGCCGAATCTAAAACAAGACTACGAAAAGCTGCAGAATATTTCAAGGCAATTATGAAATACGGCAAAGTTGCCGTATTTACCCGCCCAGGTGAACCTGTGAATATTGTTGAGGAAGAAGTTCAAAAGCCAGCATCCGATGAGTTATTGGTGCGGGTGTCAATGGCCGGAGTCTGTGGCAGCGATGTGCATAGATTGAAGGGTGACATACCAGTCAACGCCGAGGCAGTGTGCTTTGGACATGAAGCCGTTGGTGTGATTGAAAGCCTTGGTGCGGAAGTCAAAACTGACCGTGCTGGCGCACCATTGTCCGAAGGAGATATGCTTTATTGGATGCCGTTGGCACCTTGTGGTGTTTGCTCGGAGTGTGGTGCCTCAAAAAATCCCCTTCATTGTCCCAATCTTAATTGGCCACCACCTTTCGGAAAGCCAAATGGAGCTTGCTTTAGGCAATACGCGACTCTCAACAAAAGATGTGTATATATCCGGGTACCTCTGAGTGTTCCGCCTGAAAACATCATCGTGTTTGGATGCGGGATGCCAACAGCTTTGACAGGATTGAAGCAACTCGGCACTATTAAACCTGGTTCAGATGTTGTCATACAAGGCTCCGGTCCTGTTGGCCTAGCATGCACACTCTTGGCAAGCCTGGCCGGTGCCCGCTCTGTCATCGTGATTGGTGATCCGAAACGTCGTCTTGAAGCTGCATCGGCTTTGGGTGCTACTTTTACAATGTCAGTTGCGGATACAACCGCCGAGGAGAGATGGGAACGTGTGAAACGTCTCACTGCAGGTTGTGGGGCAAGCATTGTTATTGAGGCGGCTGGAACTGCTGCTGCATTTCCCGAGGGCTTTAATCTGCTTGGCATGAATGGCAAGTATCTAATTCTGGGGCTGTATTCAGGCAGCGCCACCGCACTAATTGACCCCGTGCGCATTAATAATCTCAATCTACAAATCATTGGCAGCTTGGGCATTGATGCGGACAGTTTCAAGGAAACAGTGGACATTGCATCTGAACATGGCAGTCGATTACATTTTGCGGATCTTATCACCCATCGATTTTCGCTGGATCGCCTCGAAGAAGCTCTTTGTCTAGTTGAGCAGGGAATCCCTATCAAAGCTGTGATTGTGCCGGAGTGAGGTATGTTGCTTGCCATTCTACGGGCATACAATTCGTAAATAACCAACCTAAATCAAAATATCTATACAGGCTGAACATATTCATCGAATCCTTCAAAGAGCAGCGAAGGTGGTGTTAATCTCATTCATTCTGAAATTCGCGAAAAGACTTTGCTCTCCATTTGCTCTAATGTTCACCACCGAAGCTTGTTTTATAGCTTAGCCGTTCCTGCATTTGGCAGATGAAAGTATTGCTCGTATAAATTCAAACTCTCCGGGTTTGCAACGGTCCCACTGACCTTGGTGTTCATGCCGCTCACAATTTGTTTGACATTTATCTCGCATTTCTTCCCATTGACCGTGTATGGGATATCTTGAACCTGGAAGACATATGCGGGCACATGGCGAGGAGAGTATCTATCCTTAATGGCAGCCTTGATGGAACCAACAAGTCGCGTGTCCAGCATATGCGGCCCCTTCATCTTCACAAAAAGCAGTACTCTCTCATCGCCATCGAAGGAGCGTCTCTGTCCGACACATATGGAGTCTAAAATTTCGGGTATAGTCTCGACGACTTGATATATTTCCGCCGAACCAAATCTCACACCGGATGGATTTAGGACACCATCTCTAAAGAAATATATTAGAGAAAGAAAGAGAAAGAGATATGTGGGCTATTTCGTGACTTCAGTAAGGATCATTGGTACTTACGATCTTCCGAGGATTAAGAGGCCCTTTGTATCTGGAAGAAACCTTATGAAGTCCCCCTGAGACCATACATGATCTCCAAATCGCGAGAAGTACGAGGCTCGGTATTTTTCGTTGCCACCGGGGCCGTAGAAAGCAAGCGGCTGGCTCGGGAATGGCTGTGTGCAAACGAGCTCGCCAGGGTTTCCGGAGAATTCAATGGATACTGGCTCAGTCTTGGAAGCATCGAAGACGTTGGTAGCCATACCCAAGCACTTGGCTTGGATCTCACCAGGATACACAGGAAGAATGGGACATCCCCCAACAACTTTAGAGAGAATGTGGATCAGTTACTCGAGGTCGGTCAGTTTCTGTTTGGAAAACGTACAGCTTCCAGCAATGTCTGTACCGCCGCTCATAGATATGAGCTGTGTCTTCTGGGGGAATCCATCGCTATAGAACCATTCGTACAGATCTGTTGAGAGAACAGAGCCAGTAGACGTTACTATTCGCAGCTTGTCAAGGCTGTATTGCTTGCCTATCAAAGTCAACCTCATGCATTCTTTGCTGCATTGTAAACATACTTACGTGGGACAATGTTCCTCGACCGTATTTCAGAGAGATACCGGGGTGAAGTGCCGAAGATGGTGACCCTGTGTAATGTCTATTAGCTCGGTCATGGTCCTTAAATCTCAGAGACCAAGCGCTTCCTACCCTAGCCTGGCTGCAAGATCCAGCAAGACGGCTGATTCAGGGTAAAATGGTGAGCCATCGTAGAGGAACATTGTTGCCCCAGACGAAAGATTGATGAAATTGAGAATCCACATCACCCACGCCGTCTAACAAGATGTCAGTCTTTCTGTTCTCTAGCGGTATATTCATCTATGTCACAAACAGTTGTATATTGGAAGAACACGTCTCCTGGCCTCATATCATGCTGTAGCCGTGTATCGGTGCTGACTTTGAGTGCCACACCCTAATGACGTATTAGAACAAGGTAAGTTCAACCTTTGCACGCGGACTTACACCGGCAGAATGTACGATGCATTTAGGCGTTCCAGTCTATGCATATAAAAAGCTGTCAGAATGTGGTATATCCATGGCTGACGTGCGAAGAAGGCGTAGCGTACCGTGCCGGAAGAGAAAAGGATAAAGGCCGGGGAACTAAACTGTAGCGGTGAAAACGATAACGTCCTTCCACTCCCGTTTGTTAAGAATGCCTCCCAGGATAATCCCCTCCGGATTCTGGACATATTTATTGATACTCTGCAATAGGGTACGACCACCAAATTTTTTAGCTGCTTGTTGTCATTGCATAGCGCCTGTGAGATTGTCGCCATCCGGTCCTCAAGTAGGGTTCTTTTGCCGGCGTACATATATGCGTCATCGACGAATATGATCCTAGGTTCGATCTGCCTATAGCGATCAATGATCGCTTTAGACCCTAGGTCTGGCGATGCTGATGACCAAACAGCTCCAATTGCAAGTGTAGCGAGACAGAGGACGATTGCGTTAACAGAGTTGGACATGACAACTGCCACTTTGTCACCTGCTTTGATACCGTAGCCAACCAAGGCATCGTACGCTTCCCTTGTGCGTTCCTCCAGGGCCCCCCAGCTGATTTCTTCGACACCTGGCACCCCTTCCCTGACAAAGTGAATCGCGATTTGCCCGTCGTTGCGATTGGCGAGGATAAATTGGGCAAGGTTGAAGGTGGCCGAAGGGAAGAATTGGGGTGGGGGGTATAGAAGCAGCTACATTGTCGTCAATCCTGGTATTATAAACGCATGTCTGCCATATGCCTGGGTGAAAAACACTACCTCACTTGCGCCACTGCTATCGCGCGACAGTAGAACGTCCCCTGTTTTCACTGAGGCTGGCAAAATCCGAAGGAATACACACACTTCACTCCAAAACTTCGCTAAACTGTCTGGATGTACTGACCATTTCCAAAGGTCATCATATGTTTTAAGTTCCAAGTTGTGCTTCTTGTTGACATGCTTCAAAAACTTGACAATGTTGGTCGATTCGATGTCGCTTGGGGCCCATACGGGCTGCTTTGAAGTCATGGTTACGACCCACAAATGATCGAGGGGCCTGCAGCTTACAACGTATGACGCAGCATCACCATAGGCCAGGTCGAACTACAATTGAAATAATTTATATGAGGGATAGATGCAGAGTGCCGAGGTGGTTATTGGCTTACCTATATTAGCCGAGGCTACCCTCGTCGTCAACATCGAAAAGTCCGAATGCTTAGAGGATGCCTAGAACCACATAACTAGGGAGCTAAGAAAATTGATTATAACTCGCCGATACGTTTTACAAAGTATTGAATTGTGAGAATTCTGACGTAGGGGACAAAAGAAATGCATTTTGGGAAAATGATGGCCAGTCGTGGTCGCGTGCTTTTAGGGCAAATTCCCACCGTTCGGAATTACCACACTATGAAAGCCATGGTTGTGAACGGTCGGGATTTCATGGTTGACCGCAACAGGCGACGCCCTGAGATGACGCCAGACTCTTTGCTTGTTCGACCTGTCGCTATCGCACTTAATCCAACCGACTGGAAATCAGTCTCCTACGGGAGAGCTGCGGACGGCTGTATCGTTGGCTGCGACTACGCCGGCGTTGTCGAGGCGGTAGGCAAAGAAGTCAGCAAGACCTGGAGCCCAGGTGATAAGGTCTTTGGGTGCGCACACGGGGCAAATCTCGTCAATGCGGACGACGGTGTCTTTGCAGAATATGCTGTCGTTAGGGGTGATTTGCAGATGCGAATTCCTGATGGCTTGACCTTTGAGAAAGCAGCCACTACGCCTCTCGGGCTGATCACTGTCGGCCAAGGTCTATATCAGAAGTCATTGAAGTTGAAGTTGCCCACTGATCCTGAAAGGAACAAAAACGTCCCGGTCTTGATATACGGAGGAACAACGGCAACGGCAACGCTTGCGATTCAACTTGCGAAATTGTAAATGCTACCATCTTTGCAATGTCTTCAAGAAGTCATACCTGTCCCTTAGCAGAAGTGAACTCTGACATCCAAAAATAGATCGGGATACACGGTTATCACTACATGTTTACCGGAGCATTTTGAACGCACAAAACACCTGGGAGCCGATTTCTCTTTTGATTACATGGACCCAGATGTAGGTTCCAAGATAAGGGATCTGACGCGGAACGAGCTCCGATATGCGTGGGATACTATTAGCATTCCTGCTTCGGCACAGATTTGTGCCGACGCCCTATCAAGCCGTTCTGGCTTGGGGTTACGGTATGGCAACCTTTTGCCTGTCAAATCACCCCGCACGGATGTCGAAACAATCACCACTGTAATGTATACTGCTTTTGGCAAGTACTTCAAGTTCGGAGATCAAGACATGCACGCAAGCCAAGAAGACTATGAGTTCGGACGGATGTTCTACGCCTTGGCAGAGCAATTAATGGCAGAGGTATGAGTAATTGCATTGTTACCCGCACTTGAGTCCCTTCCCCTTCAGTGTCTATTTCCACTATGTGCTTACTAACACTTGTGTTGTAGGGAAAGCTCCAAACTCATCCAGAAATAGTGGGTGAAGATGGTCTTGATGGTGCGGTAAAGGGGTTCGAGTTGATGAAAGCGGGCCAAGTTACGGGGCAGAAATTGGTTTTCCGGATTGAAGACACAATATGAAGCTGCACATGCGCAGATTTAGTCACATGTGGACATTTTATGGATAGGCAATATTTACGGACATCCAAAATATTGGTTTGCTTCCACGTATCTGTATCTGAGAGGAAGAAGCCGACCAGCATGGAGCCGGAAATCAGAACGTTTCTTCTTCCAAGATAGCGTGGCCATCTCGAATTTCGCGGGTAGCAAAAGGTTCGCCTTCAAATGGATGGAGCCCGAGGCTACAAGTGCCTTTCCTCGGTCCCGGCGGTAAAGAAACACCGCTCATTCTGTCAAGTCATGCATGTTCTGATCGTAATATAAAGCAATCGGCCTGAACAGAGGAATTCACTCAGAAACAGTGCGCGAATATCCACTCAACATGGTGACTACTCCCTCAAACCAGGCCTATGTGCTTGGTGTCGGCCTCACAAAATTCATCAAACCTCGTGGCGAGCGAGAATATCCCGAAATGGGCTATGAAGCTGGCGTCAAAGCAATGCTTGATGCCCAGATCAATTACGACGATGTCCAGCATGGAGTCGCTTGCTTCGCATATGGCGACTCTACATCCGGACAGCATCAGTTCGGCATGTCTACCATCCCAATCGTGAACACAAGCAACGCATGTGCTACTGGATCCATTGGCCTGTACCTGGCACGTACCCTGGTCAAGAGTGGTAATGCAGATTGTGTTCTTGTTGTCGGATTTGAAAAGATGAAGCCCGGAAGTCTCAAGTCTGTCTGGGACGATCGGCCAAGTTCGAGCGGGCGATTTGCAGCGAAGATGAAGGAACAACGTGGATTTGACAAATCTCCACTGACGGCCCAATATTTTGGAAATGCGGGACGGGAATACATGGAAAGGTACTGCCGACTTTACTCTACTCCATCCTCTTAAGGGCACTATTGACGTGATATAGATACGGCGCCAAAGCAGAAGACTTTGCGGAAATCGGGCGTATCTCCCACAAACATTCCCAGGCCAACCCATACGCACAATTCCGTCAAGAATACTCGCTCCAGGAGATCCAGGATTCCGCGACAATTTATGCGCCTTTGACTAAGCTCCAGTGCAGTCCGACCAGCGATGGTGCTGCAGCAGCAGTTATTGTATCCGAAAGCTTTCTAAACGCACGACCGCACCTGAGGAAGCAGGCGATCTTAATGGCAGGGCAGCAGTTCTTGACCGATTCCCCCAAGACCTTCTCGGAGAGTGCGATCGAACTGGTTGGCTATGACATGACACAGAGAGCTGCTCGGGCCGCCATGAAGGAAGCTGGGATCACCGCTTCTGACGTCAAGGTGTGCGAGCTGCACGATTGTTTCTCGACCAACCAGATGGTCACTATCGATGCTCTGGGCTTCTGTGAGCTTGGAAAGGCACACGAAATGGTTCGGAGAGGTGATATCACATTTGGCGGAAAGATGGTGATCAATCCTTCCGGAGGCTTAATCTCCAAAGGGCATCCAATTGGCGCAACGGGCCTGGCACAGTGCGCTGAACTTACCTGGCAGCTACGTGGCTGGGCGAATAATCGGCTGGTTGATAACAGTACGGTGGCATTGCAGCATAACCTTGGTCTAGGGGGTGCGGTTGTTGTCAACGTCTACAAGCGTGCTGATGGTAAACCTACTTCAAGAGTGAGCAGCGAAGATGTTACAAAGGGAAGCTGGCTCGGTTATAACCCTGCTGTGGAGGCCAGAGGTATCTCCCCCGCCGACGCCGAAAAGGTTCGGAGTAAAAAGAACAGAAACGACTTTGCTCTGGGTGATACTCGAGAGAGGCTGGCTGCACTTTTGTAAATCGGAGATTGTTCTGTGACGTGGGCACCCATTGGACACGCGGGGCAGATAGACAGATAGCTCCCATCTCTCAATTCAAGTCTGGTGATTCCAAATACATCGCTCCTCCGTATATCTCTATTGTATTCAGACTTCTAGAAAGGATTCTTTGCTTCATAATTATCAAATTAACAATTCGCCTAGCGGTACCTGGGCACTCCAAGGTAGATGCAACATGCTGGTGTCGTTATTGGCTGTATGAAAATCTAAATTACACCATTGCGACGAAAGTGAAGAGCCACTGATTGGCGCTGAACATTGCCATAGTCATCCCCTACTCCCAGAGGGTTTGGCGACGGAAGAAGAAAGCAACTAAGGTGGTGTATTGAACTATTAGAGAGACAGACCTAACCACTTGAATACCTGGGGCCTCAAGAAGGCCTAGTATTCCTGGCTGGAAGTTTCGCCAACATCCATGAATGACAAACCCGAAAATGCCCTATTTCCTTCTTCTTGACTTGACCAAGAATACGTGTTTTCACTCCTCTGCTGGAGTTTAACATCTGTTTTGGGCTATTGCACTGGATCAAGCCCTCGGCCCGAGGGCTCAGACCCAACCTGACAAAGATGAGCTAGACATGGCCGAAAAGCTCAACACTAAGACCGTGGTGCTAATCTAGAATATTCAGTTTTTGAATAAATACATAAAATATACCAGACCAGAAGCGACCGACAGACACTGTACAGCTTGTTGTCGAACTTACCAAACACAATGAGCACCACCGGAACCAGGTTGCGGGGTATGTCCACACTAGTCACCCAAGGCCGTGGATCCTATCGATGTAGGGGTGCTTTGTTTTTGAGAGTCACGACGCGCTCGCTATCATCGACCAGCTGTAGAGAGAGATCGGGTGTGCGCATCCTTGAAGTTGCGGCAAGAGATGGTCTACAAAATATCAAGACAACGATTCCCACTGCAACCAAAATCGAGCTGATACGTCGGCTCGCCGATACTGGCCTTCAACATATTGAAGCTACTTCTTTTGTATCACCGAAATGGGTTCCCCAGCTAGCGGACGGCGCCACGGTAATGGAGAATGTCCTACCGTTGGCCTCGAAAGGGATAACACTGCCTGTGCTTGCCCCTAATATGAAGGGTTTCGAGAACGCTGTGAAGGCGGGAGCGCAAGAAGTGGAGGTATTTGCATCTGCCACCGAGGCCTTCAGCAAAGCGAACCAGAATTGCTCCGTCGAGGAAGCCTTGATCGGTGCTCAAAAGGTTGTGACAGCAGCTAAACAAAGCGGCGTGCGCGCACGCGGTGTTATCTCGTGCATCTTCTCGGACCCTTATTCCGGGCCTACGGATCCATACGCTGTTCTCCGAGTCGTCAAACGGTTCTTAGCAATGGGATGCTACGAGGTTGGTCTGGGTGATACGCTTGGGGTTGGGACACCAGCACAAACAAAGAAGCTGCTGGAGGTTCTACTCAGTGAAGTACCCGCGGACAAACTTGCTGGTCATTTCCACGATACGTATGGACAGGGCGTTGCGAATGTGGTCGCTGCGTACTCAATGGGAATTCGCGCGTTCGACACATCCGTCGCTGGTTTGGGGGGTTGTCCTTATGCAAAAGGGGCCAAGGGCAACGTGGCAAGCGAGGACGTGATATATACTCTCGAAAACTCCGGTATCTCCACTGGAGTCGACTTGAACAAGCTCATTTCCGTCGGTGATTGGATCTCGCGAGAGATTGGCATGCCATACGCAAGTCGAGCCGGGGCAGCTTTACTTGCAAAGAGAAATATGGCCACAGCAACGGCAAAGTCGGCCACAAAAGACGAAGGGACACGAAGATGGACCACAGTCACCGAACTACCGGACTACAGGGTTTCGCGCTCTGGTGCTGTGGTCAGGATCACTATGACACGAGCACAGCATGGAAACACAATGACTGCACCGATGCTCGAGGGTTTGACCAAGCTATTCACCGACTTGGCTAATTGCCAAGACACTTTCCACATAGTCCTGGAAGCCGAAGGCCGGTTTTTTTGCACGGGCATGGACCTCAGTGGAGGCACAAAGACGACCAACACCGACAAAGAGCATGGGTACCACGCAAAGATCCAGGCCCTATTTTCTGCTATCGACAATTGCCCCCAGACAACGATTGCTCTTATCAATGGACCGTGTTATGGAGGTGGAGTGGGGCTCGGCTTCGTTTGCGATGTTCGCCTAGCCTCCACAAAGGCTCGCTGGACTCTTTCAGAGATCAAAATCGGCGTCGCCCCTGCCATCATATCGAGATACATGGCACGCGAGTGGGGAATCCCGTTTTTCCGCGAAGCCATGCTTTCAGGGCGAGAGGTGCATTACTCCGAGCTGCAACGAATTGGCGCGATTCATGGCGTGTCGGACGATACAGGCAAGTTGCTAGAGGATTATTTGAACAAACTGGCACATTGCGCCCCTCGTTCTGCGTCCATTTGTAAGGACCTAGTACGCCTCGCGTGGCATGATGCGGGGAGCCTGCGGCAAGATAAGTTCATCGAAGACACCTTTCACGGCATGATGGTACCAGGCTCCGAAGGGGAATATGGGATCCAACAATTTCAGAAAAAGAACAAAAATATCCAGTGGGCGGAATTTTGGTCACGCAAGAGGTCCGCGTCGTAAGACGCGTCCTGAATGTTATTGTTATTAATGGCCTCAGGCCACCAACTCACACATCTACAAGAAAACAGCTCTATGCAACCCAGTGTCCGTGTCGTCTAAATTGGTCCGCTAGGGGAACTGGAGACAAGAAATGAGAACTAGGGGTGTTACGTAGAAAAGAAGGTGGACTGATGATATAATATCTCGATCACAACGCTTAACCATAACGTATTTCACTAGCGAGTTGGACACCCGGTGGGCCCTGACAACCCAAAACACATAGTAGATGCGAATCAGGTCATGACTCAATATTTCAACAATAACACATATGGATCCCGACGTCGTATCGAATCTTCAATGCTGTCTCATCACGATAAATTTAGTCTATTTCTGGAGTTTGGAGCAATTTAATGGAGGACTTTCTGACATTTTCCAATGTATAGCACAATTCACCCAGTTAAGCTCGAAAAATATATCTTTGACTAAAAACAGCTTAAGAAATGAATGAAACCCGGGGAGTGTACTATAGGCAATCGAAATAGTATATTCATACAAGGAGAATATAAGACAAGCTTCAATTGTTGAAAAATTAAGTTCAATTAACCTCAATTAATCTGTACTTTGGGGTGTCCGACTCGCTAGTGAAATACGTTATAGTAAATGCAAAACTTACAGCTTGATATCTCAACGACCATGGTCTATACAAGCTTCACCTTACAGCCCAATATAATATCTTTGAGATTATTACTGGCGATTTACGGCTTCCGGCGGCTAAAAAAACCATTAACTCTGGGGCTCAGAATTACATTGTTAGAGTGCCGCTATTGCACCTGGAATTTATCCAAACCATGAAATCGACATATAGTACTTTAAGAAAGCTTACCAATGGCTATCAACGAATAATGTCGATGAAGCTGACCCGTGATGATTAAGATATGAAGCCATGAGTTATTGCATTTACTAATGGTTGTATTCTGAATGATAGTTGTTCAGGATCCCGGTAATAATTAACCATTTGCCGTGAGATTCGTATAGCTTTTTTTGTACCATAGATTACAGCGTGTAGTCCACTTCTCTAAGATAGGTTCATGTGTTTGTCAAGGGTTTTGCGCAGAATACAATTGAACCCGTCTTAGTCGATGGAGTGCTCATGGGACTAAGAGTCGCATTTAGCAGCCCAACCGAGAATAAGAGAGCCCAAAAAGGAGGTTGCGGTGTCTTCGAAGCCGAGGTAGGGCCAACGACTCACACTCCCGAGGCCCATGACAATTTACTGAATGAAGACCCGGAGGCCAAATGTCCGTCCCGTTACTATCCGAGGCATGGCTATTAAGCTTTCAACCTACTTTGATCAGTACCCAATCAGTCGTCTACATATTTCATGAACGTATAGATACAATCTTGCGGCATGGTAGCACCTTCTCGTATTGTTTCTTTCCTTTCCAAGGTTCTAGCCATTTCAAGCTACCCCAACACTATATATTGCGTATCATTGTCTTACCAATATGAAATACTCCCGTGCGCCCCTGGGCAGAATGATGTCTATACTCAGCAGAACATGCATGTCTCTTTCAAGCCGCGAAGGGCAGATGGGTCCAACATTGATGAATGCAGTTCGAGGATTCGCAACCAGCGCGGGAGCTGAGATAAAAGAGTCGAAAAAGCAGGGGATATTGAACGGAATACGAATCTTGGATCTGTCTCGCGTTCTCGCAGTGGGTTACCCTTGTCGCTTGCAAAAATCTGTGGGGCAGTGGGCTGACTGATGAAACCCAGATAGGCTCCCTTTTGTACTCAAATTCTAGCTGATTATGGCGCAGACATAATTAAGATTGAGGAACCTGGTAAAGGAGTATGTTACTTCGCGCTCCGCTCTTGTCCTTTACCTTCTTGAGGGCATATTTTTATTAACTGTACACTTTTCATAGGACGACACAAGACACTGGAGAATGAAAGGAGAGGATGCCGCATGGAAAAATGAGGCAGGCCCGATCTCAAACTACTTCTCCGCCGTGAATCGCAACAAAAGATCAGTGACTTTGAATTTGAAGGATGAGAAGGGGAAGGAGATCTTATTGAATTTGGCCCGAAACGCCGACGTTCTGTAAGCAAACATCAAAAACTACCTCTACGGCTACTCATAAAATTATTAGGGTTGAAAACTTTCGGCCCGGGACAATGGATCGACTCGGGTTCGGGTATGATCGCCTGAGGGAAGTAAACCCTAGGCTGATCTATGCGAGCATCTCAGGTACTTTTCCTCTGGTTTTTTTTTTTCTTTTCCATTACTTTTTTCAGATTCCTTTCAAACAAGCGCATCAAATTCTCAGCTGGCTGACCACATTATCGGTATTGCCAGGATATGGACCGACAGGACCTTATAGCAAACGAGGCGGGTATGACCCCATTGCCGCCGCAGAAGGCGGGATGCTCCATATTACCGGGGAGCGAGACGGGCCCCCTGTGCGCGTGGGAATTGGGATGATCGATATGGCAACCGGACTATATATGCACGGGGCCATTCTGGCGGCCCTACAAGTTCGCCATCAAACGGGCCAGGGGCAGCGCGTGGACGCATCTTTGTTCGAAACACAGGTTAGTATGCTGACCAACGTCGGGCTCTCATGGCTCAATTTAGGCATTGAAGCCGAGCGCTGGGGTTGCCAGCATCCAAGTATAGCACCTTATGATGCCTTCCGAACAAAGGATCTCTATCTGGTCTGTGGAGCGACTAATGACGGCCAGTTCTCTGCTCTTTGCAAGCTTCTTGGACTAGATTCACTGCCGCTGGATGAAAGGTTCGCGACAAATCCCAGTCGTGTGGAGAATCGGGACGCATTAACTCCTATATTCAACCAAGTGTTTGCCACAAAGACCACGGCCGAGTGGATAGAGGTATTCGACGGGACGGGGCTTCCATTTGCCCCAATCAACAACATGGAGGGCACCTTCTCGCACCGGCAAACAAGTGCGAGGCATATGGTCGCCCAAGTGCCAATAGAAGCCGCGACTGCCGGGGTCATAAATCTGATCGGTGAGTCAGCTTTATAACGACGGCATTCCTGCAACGCTCAACCGATTACTAATATGAGGATGATGTTTAACATTAGGGCCCGCCGTCAAATTCAGCGAGGCTGGAGCTACAATTAGACTAGAGCCGCCTCGACTGGGACAGCATACGGACCAAGTACTTCAGGAGGCGGGATTCACGCCTGCAGAACTGGTAGATTTGAGAGCAAGTGGCGTTATCTAGTGACGAATGGTGTGCGGCCCTCCTATGAAGACGGGGGCTTTGTGCGTGAAAGACGCCTCGGCTATTTGCCGTAGTCACCGAGGTCACACTGCACAGCCATAGGCCCAATTCAACCAACGTACATGAATGAACAGCATGATTAGACTAGTATCTTAATTCTTACCCCATGCTGTATCCCCGGATTTACTCCATACCACCTCGCGCATGATCAACGTGGAGATCTGGGGAGCCAAGCCTGATAAGCATAGTGGACTAAATATCCTAACCTACATCTGCCATATTTCCCCTGACCCTGAATTTCAAGTGGTCCTTTCTGCATGGCGTTGCTCTAAAGTCAGCCCAAACAAGAAGTGCAGATGCAGCCATGGACGATCGCGTCACGAAAAATCGTGCGCCCAGGGCGTGCTTGTATTGTCGCAGCCGCAAGGTGCGCTGTGACGTGATCACTGGTGGTCATCCTTGCACGAACTGTCGACTGGACAATTTGACGTGCAAGGTCGTCGACGCAAATCGCAGCAGAAAAACAGCTTCACTGGTCGGCGTTTCAGATCGTCCGCCTGATGGAGCCTTGGAAGATGGCCGCGCTTCTCACACACCTACTGTCCTGGGAGATCAGTTCCCCGTCTCTTTGACCTTTGAAGGTATGTTCAGCTGCCCATGTTTCCAAATACTGTACATGGCCGTTGTGGCATGAGTTAATCTGAAGCGCAGATCAGATAGACTCGTCCCAATCAGGTGACATTCCACAAGAAGATTGTCACAGCGCTTCAGCTCAGAGCGCTCCAATCGATTCTTTCCAAGCTTCAACGAATAAACATTCGCAACACCTCCCAGTCTACATAAAACCACTAGCAGCGCATATCCTTGCCGACGACATACAGTACCTTGCAAACAAAGATGCATTGAGCATCCCCGACGACGAGCTTCGCAACGAACTGTTAAGATATTATATCAAATTAGTACATCCATCCATGCCTATACTGGATGTGAGCCAGTTTGTCACCCCGATAATCAAGGCTGACGGCAGTAATCCGGTCAGTTTTCTTCTATTCCAGGCTGTCATGTTTGTTAGCATAAGCTTTGTTGATATCGATATCCTTCGTTCCCGAGGCTACACTGGCAGGAAATCAGCACGAAAGCGCTTTTTCAACCGCGTTCGCTTGCTGTATGGCTTGGACTGCGAATCCGATCGCCTTGCATTGCTCCAATCTCTGTTACTCATGACCTTCTGGTATGACGCGCCAGCCGATGAAAAAGACACTTGGCACTGGATGGGGGTTAGTCTTTCTCTTGCACAGGTGATGGGCATCCATCGCAATCCTGAGAACCTCAAGATTTCACCAGCCGCCAAATGCCTTAGGATTAGGCTTTGGTGGTCGTGTTTCATGCGCGACAGGCTGCTTGCTCTGGGGATCAGACGGCCAGCGAGAATTCGCCCGGACGAATCCAATGTCCCTATGCTCACCCTGAATGACTTCGATACGGGGCCTGTGTCAGATGAGGTCAGAATGTTGCTCGGCGGGTCTGCATTGCTGCAAAGCACTGATCAACAACGGAATCTGTCGCTTACTTGTATTGAACTGGCTAAGCTGTGTATCTGCATTGGCCACATTCTTCTCTCGCAGTACTCAGTAGTTGAAAATGATCCCGTCAGCTCGAAATACTCTACTTCGGTGATGGTGTTTCCCAGAAAAACTGATGAGCAGAATAATGAACTTGAAAAGTGCGATGAAGAGCTCAGTGAGTGGTACGGAGGCCTGGATCCGTGCAGTCGCTACACGCCTTATGTTCCAGGCTCTGTACAAAAGCAAGAAGAGGCAGACAAGGTCATTCGGCTGCACCAATCAACCTTGCATATGATCTACTTAACCGCATTGGGTATCTTGCACAGACCACAGGTTGTCCGCGCTTCTTCGAATGCGGCCGCTGGTGGTCAAACCAGGAAAAAGTCAAGACAGAAGGTTATGGATGCAGCAATCCAAATCACGCAGCTGGCTTACGACATGCAGCTCCAAAATCAGCTCCGATACCTATCAACCAGCAGCATCCCCGCATTTATTTCAGCAGCGCTGATTCACCTCTTTGAAATCCGGTCGACCGAGGAAGATGTGCGCAACTTGAGTATAGGTCGCTTCTTTCAATGCGTGCATGTACTGCACCAACTGCAGGAAATGTACGCCTCTGCCGACTATGCTGTCTATTTCCTCGAGTCCGTGATTCAAAAATCGGGCATCCCAGTGCCCATGCTCAGTCTCAAGTATTTACCAAGTAGTCGAGGGCCTGGAAAACCTAATACAAGCACAATTTGCCTTCCGACCACATTGCACGCCACTTCTTCGAGCCCTACCGACCCAACACAGAAGCGTTATCCCACCCCCTCGAGTTTCGACAACCAAACAGCACTGCTAGGTTCGCCGCAAATATCATCGCACAGGCCTGGGACATCGTTCCTTGCCAAGGATTCTGCGACTCAGGCAATGCAGCCACCAGCCCTTCTCCCGCTGCGTGAAATGGGGGAAATAAACTCCAGAAGCCAGTATCAGAATGGCATGGTTTTACAAGAGGGTCATCTTCACTCTAGCGCACAACAGATTAACTGCGATGATCTTGACAGCTTACTGTGCACTTTCATCAATTTTGAAAGCGATCCTGACTTTGGCATGTCGCCGATTTATAACGCAAATGATTAGGGTCAAAGCGCAAAAGCACGACGTAGAGAGAAATGCGGGGGAAGACCAGATAATCAATGCCAAAGTTGAACTCACTTAGCAATGGCCCGAGAGACTATTCCAACAGAAGGGTTAACCATATAATGACTTGGATGCGCGAGGAAAGCAAAGGACATGTGTCCGACAGTAAGCAGAACCTGATTTAGCCGACGGGCCGAGGCATAGCCACCAAGCGTCAGCATGGCTAGCGGAGTGGGCTAGAGTGGACGTTTTTGATGCATTCTCCTTACTTGTTCCCAAGGGAGACTTGGCTGGCTATGCTAGATTATATTTACACCCATGTAAATGACATCTTGACCAATCAACAACGCGCTTTCGTACACTACCACGCCCATGGACAACACACTTGCCTTAACTCCTGTCTCCGGGGATGGAGAGGATGCCCACACCAACGTCAATCCGCACTGGAGACCGCCATGGGGACGCGGTATCTTCGGTGGTGGTATTATAGCTCAATCACTTTGTGCAGCTCAACGCACCGTCCCCTTAGCTTTCTGTGCGCACAGTATGCATTGCTACTTTGTCCGCCCTGGAACCAGCTCTGACCCTGTATTCTACTATGTCGAACGAATTGGTGATGGTAGAAATTTTGCTTGCCGCATAATCCGCGCAATGCAACAAGCTCACTGCATATTCACCGCAACCGTGAGCTTCGCGCGGGAACCGCCATCACACCAAAATCCTATGCTTAAGCACGCGGCTCCCATGCCTACTGATTTAACACCCCCACCAAGCATTGTGGACAGCGCCAGACTAACGAAGACCGCACCCGCTGGCGAAAACAATCCGTGTGAGTGTGTGCGACCCCTAGTGGAAGAGCAGTGGCCCCGAGGTCCCACCAGAGCAGCGCAAAGTGAGACAATGGATTCGGGCTAAAGGCCTTGTTGAGGATAATCTTATTCAGAATTCCGGTGCCGAACATCACTCACATCTGGCGGCATTGGCATACATGACTGACTGCTATTTCATTGGCACGACGGCGCGCGTGCATGGCGCGACGAGATTCGCGGATAAAGAATACATCGACCGCATGGTGGAATCTTTAGGGGGCAGTCTGGAGGAAAAGGCTTGGAGGAGAGGGTACTTTGAAGAGTTGGCGAGTGAAGAGGCTAGGCAGAATGAATCAAGCTCCTGGAAGCCTGATGGACAGGCGCGTGTACGTGTTGGAATGATGGTGAGCTTAGATCATACTATCTTCTTCCATCAACCACGCAGCTTTAAGTCAGATCAATGGATGCTCGCGGAAATGGATTGCCCCTGGACAGGAAATGAGCGAGGCCTAGTGACGCAGCGCATTTGGAGTCAGACAGGTGAACTGATAGCAACTTGTGTACAAGAAGGGATTCTACGTTTGGCACCGACTGGCCTCGAAGACGCTAAACTGTGACCTATGCCCATGACCCAAACACGTTAGTTTGAGATAGGATTGCGATCAATTCATAAATGTTGCGAATGCATGATTGCGCTACGGTTATTGTGTTGTTTCAGCTAGTAGGTTTTGACAAGAGAGCAAAGAGAAGAGAAGCCGGATAGATTCTCAGAAACAACCATAAGTTGACTAGCCAGAGACACAAACAGCTAAATGAAAACGTAGCAGTCCTAGCATCTGTCCGATTGCCTGTATCCACAGGCTTTCAATTTTCATAGACTACGCGCTGAAAGATCCGGCATAAAGCACCCTGTCGGATCCGCGGTCGTAAACATACATCAACTGCATATGCTAGGACGCATTCCGTGGAGTAAGGCGAATATGGAGCGGTGGTTTGTCCCAGAGGAACGACAAAACATTCCTCTCCAACCAATTTTCACTGCGAGGGTCAAGCTCCATGTCAAAATTCCAGACCATCTTCGCCAGAATAAGACGCATCTCTGCATACGCAAGACTGTAGAAGGTCAGTGATGAAGAAAACTTTTGATGACTGTGCACTCACTTTTTACCAATACAATCTCGAGCACCGACGGAGAATGGCTGGAGCGCCATCCTTTTGTCTTCCTCGAATTTTTGATCGCCGAGCCACCTTTCTGGAGCGAAAAGTTCGGGTTCTGCAAAATGCTTCGGGTGGTGGAACATTGGCCAAGGCCAGATACCCAGCACAGTCTGGGTAGTGAATGTTGGCTTTTAGGTAAATTTCAGTGGATGGAATAAACTTACATTACCAGGGACGAATTCTTCTCGGATCATCGTTCCTCTAGGGGGAGTTATGCGGGGGATAGCGGAGGGCACAGCCGGATAAATACGCATGACTTCCTTCAAGACTGCCATCATATAGTCTAGCGTCTGGACGCTGAGAAGGTCAATCTCATCCTGATTGGCGAATCTCGTTTTGATCTCTTGATATAACCTCTCTCGTACTGCCTTGTGACTTGCTAGCAGATAGGTGGCACCTGACAACACTGTCGCGGTGGTCTCAGAGCCACCCACGATCAATAGATGGGAGTTGGCGACAATCTCCTCGTGTGAGATGAGCTATGTTTGATCAGAGTTAGTCATACTAGAAAGAAAATAATTCGGCTAAATTTCGGAGACACACATTCTTCTCCCGGGCCGTTATCATCGATTGCATGAAATCAGGCCTCGCCTCTTTGAGGGCGAGGCGCTTTGCAACTTTTGCCTGGTTGAACTCATGGTGGGCGCGGATATCTTTCGCCACCTCCTTAGGCATCATCATCTTGAGGAGACTCTGAGCAAAGGGGAATTTGGCCACGCTGTTGTTGATTGCGAGCCCCTTGATGTGCTTGAAAATCAATTTCACCCAAGGGTGGTAGGAAGATGTCTCCAAGCAGCCGAATGGATCAGCATAGGCTAGATCGCCAATTATGTCGAAGGTTGTCCAGTTGTACCAACTGGTCATCTCCTGTGATTCGTCATTGGCCACAGCTATTTTCAGTTTCTCAATCAGTAACTCGACATATCCCTTGATGAGAGGCTCTTGGTCTGCCATGGCCTTTGCTGAGAATGCATGGGAGAGGATTCGTCGAACGCGACGATGATTTTGGCCATTAGACCCGGTCAGCGTAATTGAGTCTTCTTTCCAAAAGTCTTGATCTTTGCCATTTTCTTCCTCTCCTTGCTTCCGGTGGCCCATTATATCGTTGAATGCCTCCGGGTAACAAAATATGAGCTCGTTCGGAGCAATTCGAACTATATCTCCATACTTCTCATGTAACTCCAATATCCTCTTGTGCGCCTCGCCAGACATATAGCAAAGGGAATAAGGGATTCTAGAAATAGACCAGAGTTTGGGGCCTGGATATTTCCGAAGTGGATGTAAAAAGACATTGTACAAAGCATATCCGAGAAAATAGCATACGACCTAAATGCTCATACCACTTCAGTCAGCCCACATCTTCTAGAGACTTATATAGCCCACATATTGCGAGTATGTGTGTCGAATGTGATATTCCTGAGGGGAGGAGGGTGGGGGACTTGCCGATAATGGTATCAGAAATACAGAGGTCTTGGAGCTCTCAACTAACCACGACATGATGGCGTTAAAGCAAGTATCTTGGGTTTTCGCACATCCACTGATATAGAGACGGAGGAGTTGAAGGATGTCAAGGGTTTCCTTTTGTACCCTGTGTAATCTTATTCTCCGGGCAGAGCTCAAGGGTATATATGAATGTAGACCTCCCTGATAGATACCCGAACTCGTGTTACAGCCCTCGGCTATTGCCTTTTCCTGCGCCTGTCGTATTAACACCTCTAAAACCCAACTTTTATGTCGCTGACCTTTCGGCTTGGGGACGGGAACAAGTGTTAGCTCGGCAATCCAGACTATGCATAGTTGCGGGGAAAGAAAGCGGGGAATTTAGTATCCATGCCTATAGTGCTGTCGATGAGATCTGGTTAGCAATATGCCTGCCTAGGAGATAAGGCTTACTCTTCAGGTCTGTTGGACATTTCTGGATTCTCTCTCTCTCTCTCTCTCTGAAATTTCAATTCATCACCACCCTGATTGATTCCCTATCTCCTGTATGCCAGACATGATAAGCACTTCCCCTCGGGTGACAAAATTCGAGCCTATAAATAAGGTTTGTCTAGTGTCAGTGGCTGAATAACGTAATAAATTCTTAAATGTACAAACATTTACGCTGCCTACCGGCCATTATAGGGTGAACGAGATCCAGTGGAGTGGATTCTTACATCGCGATTCAGTCGATGGAAAAACCATGGCTCTTTTTTAATTCTAATCGAAGGAATAGTACTGGGAGGCTGCGAACTGAGACTGAAAATTGGTGATGTTACAGGTAAATTGAATATTACCTGTGCAGTAGTAAAAGAGTTGGGTCAATCCATATTCCACAAGTATAACTGATTCCATTACAAAACAAGTTTATATAGGTAAATCCCCTAAGGGGCAGGCGCAATCTCAAGGTCCTTGAAACCAGCTGCTCTCCAATCGGCGATAAGTCTTCCAAAGTCATCAGGTCCCCCGACCCACAGGCTCATCCTGGCCAGCCGTTTCAGCTCTTCAGGAGAGGCACCGACACCCAAAGTTCCTTCTCCGTTGTAGTAGTTAGGAGTACAACCACCAATGCTTGCAAAGGCTCCCGCCTGTGAGGCAACAAGCTGAGACCATTCTTCTTCGCCGTCGGCAGTAGGCTCGACTGTGCAGGGAATCTTGTACTTGCCGGTACTCTCAATATTGCCTTCCGTAGGCCTAGTGGTTTCAACCGCGTGAGATATGATGGAGGCGACGTGGGTTCCAAACATCTCCACACAGGCAGTGAAATTGGGACCGGCTCCTGCTTGAACTAAACCAGGCCAGAACAGATTGGGAAATCCATTGCTCATCATTCCGTGTAGTGTCGTGACGCCTTCCTCCCATTTCTTGTCAAACGAGAGCCCATTGCGACCCTTGATCTCAATGCTGACTCGGCCAGCAGGGCTAGGGGCAAAAAGGCTCCTGTAGCCAGTGCTGACGATGAGCACGTCCAGTTTATATTCTTCATCTCCGACCACAACTCCCTCGGCCGTTATTTCCTTGATGCCAACAGCGCTGGTATCAACTAGATGAACATGTGGTTCGTTAAATGTCTGGAGGTATCCGTCGTGGAAACAAGGACGCTTGCACCACCCCGGATACCAGGGCTTGAGCTTCGACGCCACATCCGGGTCAGTCACGACCTCATCAACCCGTTTCCGAATACTCTCCTGTCGAGGCAGGTCAAGGGCATGGAGCGTCTCAAGGTGTTTCTGAATGGCCTCTGGGGTGGAACAGTCCAAACTCTGTGTCCCAGTCATGGCGCTGTACGAAGGCATACGCGTCCATCCATCTCTGACCATATCGTTGCTTGCCTTGCATGGGGCATTCGTAACGAAGTCATGGAAATTACTCTGTCGTGCTTTCTGCCAGCCTGGAGTAGAGAACTCGTTGCGAGCCCATTCCGCGTCAGTAGGCTCGTTGTCGCGTCGATCCACCGCCGAGGGTGTCCGCTGGAACACGCACAAGTCTTTCGACCAAAGAGCCAGATGGGGTACTGCTTGAACTGCTGTGGCACCAGTGCCGATTATTCCGACTCGCTTATCCTTGAGATTGACCATATCGGGTTTCTCAGCCGTGCCCCCGGTGGTCTGGTAGTCCCAGCGCGCGGGATGGAAGCATGCACCCTTGAATTTTTCGATTCCAGGGATATCGGGAACATGCGGAACAAAAAGAAGGCCTGTGGCTAGGACTGCGAATCGTGACCGAACTGTAATCGGGTCTCCTTCCTTTCCGTGCATTCCCTGAGGGACAAGGGTAGTGGCCCATTCTTGGGAATTGTCGTCCCATGCAAGAGAGGTCACCCGGTTCTGAAACCATGCAATGCGGTTGAGATTCCACTTTGCGGCAATCCTCTTGGCGTGCTCGCGCAGCTCATTACCACTGACGTATTTCTGTGTCGGTACGTACCCAGTCTCCTCTAGTAAAGGCATGTAGATGTAGCTTTCGACGTCACAACATAATCCTGGGTAACGATTCCAATCTAGAATAGTAAGTATTCCTGTACAGTCCCTTCCCATCAAATGCACCTGAGGTGAGACTTACACCAAGTACCACCAAATCCAGCAGCAAAGTCTACGATCCGTATATCCCCCAGTTTAAAGCCGGCCTCGAGGAGTCTGACCGCCGTAACCAAGCCGCTCCATCCACCACCAATGATCAGTATCTCACATTGCGAGCCGTCATCTGGTCTAAGAGGGTCGTCGGGGTTGCAAGCTTCCTCCTCGGCCCACTTGTCACTTTTGAAATGGCGGAATCTTT
Source organism: Penicillium tannophilum (assembly GCA_028829675.1). Lineage (NCBI taxonomy): Eukaryota > Fungi > Ascomycota > Eurotiomycetes > Eurotiales > Aspergillaceae > Penicillium > Penicillium tannophilum. The sequence goes on from JAQKAK010000008.1 coordinate 2,618,307, forward strand.
CAAGAGAGTACAGATCTAAATATTCGGACCGTGCACCAGGACGAAGGCGCTTCTCTCGCTCTTGGGTGTACATCTCTCGCGTCATATCAACATGTTTGTCGGCTATTTTCAGGCCGTCAGAATAGGGACCAACTTCCGTGACAAGCTGGGTCTTCGTCATTTTGATAGGCTCTGAGGCAACCGTTTGAAATTGTGAAAGATGATATTCTTGTCAGTTCAGTTTGCTCAAATGAGGCCCTTTTAAGACAATGCCAACCAGACAGCGCAGTAGCACATGGTAGCTAGGTCTGCTGGATAACGACATCATTTTATGGTAAATAACATATTTATGCTATAATTGCCGCGGCCCACATCAATCAGACCAGATTCAAAGTGGGCCACGGCCACGAGGGTACATAGCACCAAAGAGGCTATAGGTGCATATCAAGGAGTGCTAACAGATGCTATGTCCTCTTGATGTATTCGGTAAATAGATGTGTTCCGATTCGTCGATGAATTGTGGAACCTAGTATTACCTCGGCCTCCTCATCTTCTATAACAGAGAGTGAGAGATCGGCTTCCTCTTACTTCCCTAAGGCAAAAGCAGTGCCATTACACCCCAAACTTTGCTCATCATGCCTTCTCTGCAGTCTCGACTCATGGAGGATTTTTACGTCAGGTTGAACAGGCATCTCGGCGATGAGGGCTTGACCACCGACCTCTACCGAATAGTGATGGAGGAGGTAGCAACCGTGGCTGCCGAGCCAACAAACGTCACATACGAAGAAGTTCACTGTCCTGGAACCGTTCGACCAGCAATTTGGTGCTTGCCACAGTTAGCGTCAGCTGCACATGTAATATTATATATTCACGGTGGAGGCTTCATCTCTGGTTCCCCTTCGAGCCATCGGAAGGTGGCAGCTCATCTCGCCAAAAAATCCCAATGTCGTGCTCTCATCATTGACTATCGACGCGCACCAGATCATCAATTTCCCAAGCAGATAGAGGACGTGGTTGCCGCATACAAGTGGCTAATCAACGATATGGGCTTCTCGAGCAAACATATTGCCTTCGCAGGAGATTCTGCTGGAGGTAATTTGACGGTCTCAGCAGCACTGACAATTAAAAACATGGGCCTGGATATTCCGGCCGCTATTGTTGCGTTTTCTCCTTGGTTCGATATGAGGTTGACTGGAGAGAGCTGGCAACGGAATGCTGAAACTGATTCCCTTGTGCAAATAGAGGCTATGCAAAGTGTGATCGACGCTTACGTGGGTAAAAGCTCACTTGATAATCCGTGCTTGGATTTGCTACGTACGGACCTCAACGGGCTTCCGTCCATGTACTTGACGTCTGGAACGGCGGAGGTCCTAGAGGACGACGCAGCTCTCTTAGCAGAGAATGCAAAATCAGCTGGAAATGAAGTACAGTTAGTTCGTGTGGATGGCATGCAGCATATATGGGTTATGATGGCCGGAAATGCTCCCGAGGCTGATGATAGTATTTCACAGGCTGCAGACTTCATTTGCAGAAAGACGGAACGCAATTTGGATGTCTGAGCCCCTGTATTGTATACCTACCCATCCGCTGCTTAACAGAGACTGCTTTGGCAGTACAGACTATTCGCAATCGCTTGTACTGTATCGGCCTTCGTCAACAGGAGAAACTACACAGATTGCAAATGCCTTTAGATGCTTTATGCCTCATCTAGATTTTGAATAGTCTCCTATTAGTCATCTGTGGCTTAAAAACGCTTTTTCCTGTCAAAACCACCCACACTTTCAAGTCTTCTCTTGAGATTACACTTAGTAGCTCTATTTAATACAGGATTTAGTAAGATTTTCTCCTTCGTCTTTTCCGAAAAAAAAATCTGATCTAAAGTCACGTCTCAAATTGAATTAGTGGTAATATGTTAACGATGAGGACATATGCGTACTCCACTAGCCTTCCAGTGCCGAAATTTCATGTGCACTCATCCTTATGGGCAATTTTGGCATCAGAATTTATTTTATTAAGACACTTTCAAGACTGTTTTTGAAGGATGAATCATGTATACCAGATATGATAGCCCTAGTACCATATCTCCTGCTGATTATATTCCATTCATTGGCTAAAATGTCGTTGTTTGAAGATTGCGGTTATGGGTATCCGTGGTCGCATACCTTCAATACTCTAGACTCGCTCCACAGCTAGTCTCAATTTCAGCCAATAGAAGGACTGTCGAGGTCTAATGTGAGCTTGGCCCGAGGGGAGGATTCTGCCAACTCCTCGGACAGTGCGTTCCGAGGTGATAGTCGAATTTATTGAACCAACCAAATTGCAGGAAACTCGATTGTAAACATAGCGGCGTCTTAACCTCCATCACTGTGGGTTAGCTCACAAAATATGATTGAGCATAAACCGCGGTCGAATATTCTCCTCGGCTCTAGGGCCAAATATCTTAGTATCATATAAGACCTTTACTTTTACTTGCATCCGAAACTCGACTAAATCCATTTTGGATGACACTTCGAGACAAGAGCAATGTCTCTCAAGAACCAAGTATTCGCCATAACCGGCGCCGGGCAGGGTATTGCACTGGCTACGGCGAGGTTACTTGCCAGTAGAGGTGCAAGCGTATCCCTTGCTGACATGAACCCGAAAACACTCGCAGAAGTAGAGAAGGAATTCCAGGGGAATGATTGGCCAATTCTTGTCACAGTTGTTGATGTCAGGAAGCGCAAAGACGTGGACGATTGGATCAGTGCCACCGTACAGAAATTCGGCAGACTTGACGGCGCGGCCAACATCGCTGGGATTATAGGGAGACAAATATTCAAAGCGCAGGTGACCGAGATAGAAGACGATGACTGGGAGATGGTGATGAGCGTCAATGTAACCGGTACGAGCGATGTAGCCCCTTCCCTCACCACCTCCGACCTCTTGGTAGGAGCTGACAACATCTCAGGCACCATGAATTCGATGCGAGCTGAATTGAAACACGTGGTGGACGGTGGAAGCATTGTCAACATCTCCTCACAGGACGGCTCTCGCGGAGTTGCACGTTGTAGCGCTTATTGTACCTCAAAGCACGCCGTTCTTGCGCTCACTCGATGTGCCGCTAGAGAATATGGAAGTCGCGGGATTAGAGTCAATACCGTTGGGCCAGGTGCAACTAAAACCCCCCTCTTCGATAGCGTTGTGCAAGGGAACCCTCCACCACCAGTTGTCGCATTGGAACGGTATGGGGAGCCAGAGGAAATTGCGTATGCTATAGCGTGGCTTCTGGGACCCGAGAGCAAATTCACCACCGGTGAGCTGTTCCGTATTGACGGTGGTGAATTTTGTTAGGCTGTCAAGAGGCATTTAGCAGTGATGTAAATACCTGCGCGGTGGATGTGTCATAGCATGGGTATTGTCTACATAATGATGTGTGGTACCAATATACGACGGTGGTCAATGATTCTCAGTCTTGAAAAAAATACTCCACTCTTATGCAGTGTTTTAACGGTCACTTAAAAGAACGACCATATAACCTACGCCGGTGAAGTGCCATCTCTTCGAGGGAAATGATGGATAAGGTCCCTCAGTGTCAATTTCCAGTGTCAACTTAAACAGCAGAGAGACAAGAAAGACCCATCACCTGACAAGGAAAGAGAGGACGAAAGCAACAAGGTTAGTGATATATTAAACTATGTAGCGTAAATGAGCAAATTGAGCAATACAAGGATATTCAGCCATTGACTACAATAACTAGAAGAAACCACAGAAGAGAGATAAAGAACGATGAGGAGTATCAAGGTGCTCTACTCTCCCTGAGAAATAGGGCCTTGTGACCGCACCAGTGATCCCAACACTCATAAGTTCGTAGCAGGAAAGGAATCAAAATGCTCATATAGTATAGACAAAAGCTTGTTCGCCACCTTCACTCTCAGCACCGCCATTCAGCAGATTCTGTCGGTGGAGATGCCATGCCATTATGCCGCTGAGAATAATGATAGTAGTCGCGCAACAAATCACCACAATTGACCCAGGAGTATAAGTTGGAGCGTCCTGAGAACGGAAGACGGTGGAGCCGATAATGCCTCCGATGGCGCCAAAGCTCAATTGCAACCCTGAGCTCACACTGCGAGCCGTTCGTGTCTGCGCATTGTTCTGACCGAAGACGACGATCATGGGGCCGTTGACAAGCGATCCCCCGAGAGTAAGAAACAGGCCAAAATATTGAGAGCCTGTGTTGGGACCCCATCGGGTCACGATCATTCCTACAATCACATTCAACGAGAAAAAGGCTATAAATGGCGATCTCATATGATGTCGGTCGGATAGCCAGGCAAGGGTGACGGCGAGAATGACTGCGTAAAAATACGGTGGAGTCGTTAGAAGCTGGCTAAGCGCCCCGGAAAATCCCATCTTTTCTTCAAGGATTAGCGGTATGAAATATGCCATGCCGTACGAGGTGACAACGCAGAGCATGTACATGATAGCGAATATCCAGATTTTCCAGTCGCCGAGGGTCCGAATTATTAAACGAGGCGTCAACTTCTCCTCAAGATGCTCGTCACGATCCTGCGCGATCAAACTCACGATTATATCGCGGTGATTCTCTGATAGGAATCTCGACGTCTCCGGATATTCGTCAAGGATGAAGAAAGCCGCGATACTCACGAGTACTGTGATTGTACCCTCGAGTATAAAGATCCACCGCCATCCCGCGTAATTCGGGATATTAATGCGTGAGAACGCATACGCGAGAACGCCAGAGAAAGCAGCGATGAGTGAAGCGCCGGTGTTAATGATGGTTAAACGCTTCCCAACGTAATAACGCGGGTACCAGGTGCAGACAACGGATATCACGGTAGCGAAACAACTATAGATGTCAGCAATGTAAGTACATAAGACGGAGGAACGCAGTTACCCTGCTTCGGAAATTCCCATAAAGATGCGCATGGCCAATAGACCTGCCTGATTGCGAATAAGGCCTGAGCCGAGAGTAAAAAGGCCAAAATTAATACAGATGAAAGGAAGCCAGTACCGCACGGAAGTCTTGCTGAGGATATAACTGCTGGGCAGAACACAAAGAGCGTAGCCCGGGAAGAAAACCAAGAGCATGATAGAATAATCATACCCCTTGAATTCTAGTTCGGTAGACATGCCTACCACGGCCGCGAGACCCATGTTGGAGCGATCAATATAGGAGAATGAGAGCAGGACCATCATTATTGGGATGATCAAAATATCCACCCGTCTCACGGCTTTTTTCAACTGTTCTTGGCTCGCGACAAGGCCAGCGCTCTCCGATTTAGGTTCTACATATTCCTCATGCAGAGTCTCTGCCGTGACTTCACCCAGGGCCGTCGCAGGCATGGCCTTCTTCGCAATCGAATGGTTATAATCAACCTCAGTGGTAGGAAGTGACATCGGGAAAATGGAGTAAAGGTACACTCGCTAGAGCCAATGACAGGAAAAGGGTAGGAGGGGCCAAAAAGAAAGTAGCGTTGACCTGGGGAACGCTATATACTATATAGCTGCGGTGCGCATGCTTAGAGAATCCCTGACCCAGAAAGCTAGCCCTTTAGTCACTTCCTATCATGTCACGGCACCGGCAACCAATCCTCTAGTGCGATTCAAAAACCACTGACGATGTCTAGGCGCACTCCTGGAACCGGAATGAGTGCCGATACGCAAGCCGAGGGAAGGAGTACCTTATGGCCACGAGCCAACGAGACTTTCGGCCAGCAGACTTTCTTAGATTTAGATGATCTTTTCCACGGGTTGCGGGGTCGTTTCTCGATGAACTTCTAGCGGTCGAATGACTCAGGACTGTGTTCTACTCCCCGTCCACTGCCTCGGCTTGCCCAATATAGCCTCAACGTTTGCGTTGGACAGATTACCGCCAGTATCAAAGCTAGTGACTGACTTTTCCTGTACGAATTAATATGCCTATCTAAATTTGGCTTTCATATCCATCGCACATTGAGTGAAAGGAGCACAAAGTATCGTCTATTCTGCTTTCAACACTGCTGGATATATCGTGGCAAGAATGACATTACCCAAGCTCAAACCTATAGTATTCACACTGCGGCTAACTCGGTTCGGTTCATTAACTTGCGCTCACCAGTGATCAACCGCACATCAAAGTTTGGACAAGCCAGTCTTTTCTTTGAAATCCTTCACGCGCTGAAAAGCTGCATCCAGAGACTTCTTTGTCTTTGAAAAGTATATATGGCCAAAGTCACTGCTTGCTTGGCCACTGATAGTCCGAGCCTGTATGCCGTGGCTGATAGTACCGGCGCGGAGATATTGGAAAATCGTAGCGGTCTCCCAATCCTTGCCTCCACCGTCGTTGCGAAGGTCAAAGCCTACAATTTGGGCATAGTGCGCTAAGAGCTCATCCATTTTTGGTATACCGCTGGAGCCTTCGGTTCCTGGTTTGTAAGGCGACTGCGATGAAGATGAACCGGGCTGCTCGACTCTAGCATAGTCATGGAAGAACGGGGATACGAGGAAGACGAGGTCCATTAGAGGATGGCCAATTGTCGATAATTCCCAATCGAGGATTGCTATGACCTTCGGCTCCGTAGGGTGTAGAATCTGAGAAAAGGAGATGTTATTATCAATACTCCTAGATAAGATTGGATGATCAAATACCAGATTATCGAATTTGAAATCTCCATGCACAATGGCATATCGATCACCTGGCAAGTTATTTCTGACGTGATCGGATATTTCGGCGTATCTTGGATGAGCCCGGCCAAGTGTTTTCCCCGTTTTAATATCCTTAACCGCAGCTTGTTGAGCTTCGATGCGGCTCCAGGTTTTGCAATGTCGGGCATAAAAATTGGATTTACTTCCATACCCCTCAAGGCCAATAGCGTCTGGGTCAATCGAATGAAGCCATGCCAGAGTTTCGATAGCGGAAAACCAGCTTTTTCGTACTAGTCACTTATTGGTGCCAGGTAATCACGGAATGTATCAGGACTCACACTTTGCGTCTATCAGCTGGAGAAAGCTCTTTCATTTCCATGTCCGTGATAATCCTCCCATTTACAAACTCCATCACCTATATTAGACAATGAGCTTTGGAAAGATCGCTCTTTGTTCAGTTTGCTTCCCATTCATCAACTTACGTAGAAGGCGGTTCCAATGACCGCGGCGTCCATGCATAGATCGAAGACCTTGGGTACCGGAAAGTCCTTGACCATACCAAGTGCTTGGAGAACTCTGAATTCCCGATCGACTTGATGTGCTACAGGACTAATGATCGGGCCTTGCGGTTTCTTTCTGAGGATGAATCTTGTGCCACTAGAAGCGTGACGTTAATTGTTCGTCATCTTGTGCCAGACGATTGATTATCGCACTTACGCTGCATCATCGAGAAAGTAAGTTGGATTGCTCTGACCATATCCGATTTTCCTTGTCTCAACCGGTAGCTGTAGACCGGGAATCTTTCCAGACTGGAGTAGATATCTCCCTAGGGCCCTGTCATCAAGGTCATGACGTGAACCAGATACAGGCGACGTACTAGAACCCATTATGATAGGATAAAACTCTTTCAAACTACGGTCAGCGATGCTCCTATATGTGCAGGAACAATGATAGTTAACTAGGGGGGGTACTACACAGCCACTAATCGTGATCGGTCACTATCAAGAGGAAATACTAGGGATGATTGGATACCCGAGGCCCAGGCACATTTTCCATTGACGGTATTTCTTTATCAACGCCAAGAATACATCTTGCGGGATGCGGAGCAGACAGATCCCGTGATGAGAAGGGTTGCCGAAGAGGCCGAGGGTCACAGCCCAGTCTCGCTGCAGCAACCAACTTTGAACATGGCTCTGAAATTATCCCCGTGTAGGGAAATAAATCTCCACGGCCTTCATAGCTTCATCACTCTCAAATCAATCTGCATATTATCCTACACCTAAACATGAACTTCGAGCTGCCTCCAGAGGTGAGAGAGTACCTTGCGCGTATCGATACTTTCATCAACGACCAGATTCTACCGTTGCAGCACAAAGACGACAATAATCGCTTTTTTGACCACCGTCGCGAAGCCTCACGCACGCAGTGGAGCAATCAAGGCCTTCCGACCGAGGAATGGGAACAATTACTTCGCCAGGCCAAGGACCTCGCAGACCAGGCGGGCTTCTACCGTTTCGCATGCCCCAAGGAGTACGGCGGATCGGGCAGTGATTCGCAAAATCTATACATGTGCGCAATTCGCTACCATCTGTCCTCGCATCCAGTGTACGGCGGCGGTTTGAGTCTAGCCAACGACCTTCAAAATGAACACAGCGTTGTGGGTAATAATCCTTTTCTCATCATGATATACCACTATGGTACCCCCCAGCAAAAGAAAGAGCTTATCCCCGCCTCTATTCGAGGCGAGCTGCGAGCTACGTTTGGATTGACGGAAAGCGAACACGGCTCAGACGCGACTCATATGGTGACGACCGCAAGGGCCATCACCCTGCCCTCTGGTGAAGCGGGATACGAGATTAATGGAAATAAAAAATGGCAGACCGGCATGCACAGTGCAAATTACTGCGTTATATTTGCTCGAACCTCAGGCAGAGTTGGAACCGCCAAGGGCATTACCGCGTTCCTTGTTCCTTCGAAGTCTCCCGGTCTGACCGTTGTGTCTTACGAATGGACGCTAAATATGCCTACCGATCACGCCACAGTGAAGCTGGAGAATGTTCAAGTCCCCGCCTCTGCTATTTTGGGCCCAGTGGACAATGGACTAGCCATAGCGCAAACATTCACACACGAGAACAGGATTCGTCAGGCTGCCTCAAGCTGCGGAGCAGCACAATACTGCATTGATCGGAGTGTGGAGTACGCTAACAAGCGCAAGGTGTTTGGGAAGCCTTTGTCCTCGAACCAGGCCGTACAATGGCCCCTTGTGGAGCTCTCGACCCAGGCGGAGATGCTCAGGCTCTTGATTCTCAGAACAGCAGTCGAGATGGACCAAGTCAGGGCCGCAGCCATGGCTACCGGAAATGCGCCATGGGAAGCCATTGAGAGACAGCTTGGGCATAAAATTGGAATGTGCAATTATTACGCCAATCGCCTCGTTGGCGAGGCCGCCGATCGAGCCATCCAAATACACGGCGGTGACGGGTATTCAAGACATTACCCCTTTGAGCACATATGGCGGCATTTCAGACGGTACCGCATCACTGAAGGAAGTGAGGAGGTACAAATGCGAAAGGTGGCAGCATATCTATTTGGCTACAAAACAACAGGAGTAGAGGAGACCAAGAAGAACGAAGCCAAATTGTAAATAAAACCCCGTCACGAGTGGACTAGAAGAATGTGCCTTCAGAGATGAGACGCAGGTTGTTGGTATAGGTAGTCACTTTCGCCTAGTAGAATAAATACATTTCGTGCAAACACGGCAGGCCATGGTCAACTAATCTAATAACTCGGCCATCTAGTAAAACAAGCTGAAAGCCCTTCGCAAGAAGAATTCTACGGACGTACGTGTAGAAAGGCAAGGAACGTATGTGGTGTGAAGATGTGGCATGGAGAGAAGAAGTCTAGGCTACTGAAAGTGAAGGGATATGGCAGATACATTCAGGTGACCCAACAGGAATCATCGTCGATGCTGAGCTACTTGACGCCCTGAAAACCGCCACATGTATGATTCAGGAAGTGCAAAGCTCTAACACTTGCTATATAGCTGCGCGATTGACCCTAACATATACTCGTTCGATCATTGGCTGTACACTTTGGTGGCATTTCCATCAAGAATCTCTTGAATAAATTTGTCGAGAGTTCGACCCTTGAAGCCAGGATACAGGTCGTCCAAAATGAGGTATCCTAGGTATCTAGCACACTCTGCAGTATTATCACCACGTACGCCCCACGAGTTATAGTACTCATATTCGGCCAGCGCTTGGTTGATGCCAGCACCAGGCTTCCTTGCTTCAGCAACCTTGGCCTCAACCTCGACTGCAGGAATCTATGGATTGACATCGTTAGCTGCCGGTCACAACTTTGCGCTCTTTTGTATGGAAAAGGCTGCTTTACCTTGGTTATCTCCGGTTTTTCGCCGGTCATGGACTCAACCAATCCAAAAAGTTGGTTTTGCGTCATGGCTTCAGTGAAGGCGAAAACCTTCTTATTGAGGGTGCTTGAGTCGCTAATGATCTTTGCAGCGTACTTTCCTATGTCACGGACGTCTGTCAAAGCGGATGGCACATCTCCAGCACCGAAGATCTTGTTCTGCGGTGCCAACAGACCGTAGTCGAAGCGGCCGGAAGGAACGCGTGGGAGTGCGATCTGGTACCACCACCCGACATCAATGACGGTGTAGGGAAGACGGAGACGCTGAATGTGGTCGAGGATCTGCTCTTTCTATCGTTAATTTATTAGCAAATTTTCAAGAGTCTCCTGATCAGGCGCGCTCACTGCATCACGTAGCTGCATAATCCCTCGAGGTCCAACGGTGGCCCAGAAGCAGGGTACATATCGTTGCACACCTGCGGCCTTGGCGGCATTCGATAGAAAAATCTCATCATGAAGAGACTGATAGTGGATAGTAGAGATAACTATGTCCACTCCCTTCAGGGTGTCGACGAGCTCATTGTGGGACCCTTGAAGATCTGCCGCGACGATCTTGACCCCGCGAGCCTTCAAACTCTGGACGGCCGGTTTCTCCAAGGAAGGGGGACGTATAAGAGCAGTAATTTCCTGAATGCCATGGTATCAGCCAGAAAGATTCATGCGAACTGTGGTGTGGTGATACGCACGTATTTCACGTCTGAAGTGACCAGACCGTCCACAATGGATCGGCCGGTTTCGCCTGTGGCGCCGACAATTACAACTCTCATTTTCTGCTGTAGGCGTAGCGAATGAAATTATTTGACCATGAAGTCTACAGCTTCACTTGATGCATTAATGAATTGGAACCATCTGGTACCGCGGCCTTTAGCGAGGTTGGTGAAATTTAGTTGCCGGTACGATCGTCCCCTCGGCTATCTAACCCGGTACTTTATGTCAGCAAAACAGTAAATTTCAGAATTTGTCTGTATGGAGGGCGAATGTTGACTCCCCCGGAATGGTGAAGCATGTGATGAAAACTGTTACCCACGAGGAAATCAATCTAAAAACAAATTACCCCTCATTACAGCTATCCAATCCAGCTTACGTAGAGAGCATACTAGTGACAAGACAGTCCATATATACATTTGAAAGGCATCGGAAGACATGGTTAGTCTCTTGGATGGCGAAGCGCGCGTAACAGGGCTCTAACGGAGGAGAAAGGTGAGAGCTAGGGAGAGAGGCATTAGGAGATAGCCGAGCTGGGTACATGAGAAGGGTGCTGTAAGGCATGCGGGAGGTGTTGATTCACGTTTTTAAGTTAAGAACAGCATCGCAGGAGCAGCAAGGTTAGATAGAAATGGATGATTGGTGAGCATCACCCGAAACCTGCAGGAGCAGTAGGAACGAGCATGGAACAAATCATGGTAATATGGTAATACTGGCGAGCGATAAGGAAGGAGACCATAAGGGTCGTGAGTGTACAAGTATATTTAAAGGCGAGCTCCTGGGGGGCTGTCAATCCTGGCACCTCCACCTGAGATGCACAACTTGCCAGTCTCTTTGATCCTTGTTTGAAATATCACCACGTTTCCATCCTTCCACATCTCCGTTAAAAGGGTCTGGCCCGGAATGACCGTGCTGACAAATCGAACTTTAATGTTTTTGATTTGCCCAAAATGGGAGACGATGTGCTTGGTACTTATTCCAAACGTGCAAAGCCCGTGCAAGATTGGGGCTTCGAAGCCGCCAGCCTGGCTAACGGCAGGATCAACATGTAGAGGATTTCGATCTCCATTCAACCGATACAGAGCGGCTTGGTCGACTGATGTCTTCTCTTCTAATACAGCGTCTGGCTTGCGATCGGGTGCATGGTATGTAGCCGATGCCTCGTTGCGGGAAGACCGGGCAGCGGGACCCCCGAAGCCACCAGCCCCACGGATGACAAGTGAGAATTCATTGTAGAACAATTCTTCTCTGGTCTTAGCATCAATTGTCAGCGTGCTAACGATAGCAACGCTTTGTTTTCCCTTATCCAGAATATCCTGGAGCTTGGAAAAAGAAGCTAGGGTTCCGGATGTGGCAATGGGGTATTTGCGAATCTCTAGAAAATGCTCTCCATGCAGAAGCATCTTGTGAGAGTAGTTTGGAACCAGGGTCTCCAGATTGAAAGATCTAGAAGCCATTGTCCCTGGGATAACGCCAAAGGATGGGAGAAGCTGGAAATGGGGATCTTTCTCATACACAAGAGGCAGTTGCGACGACGTAGCGCCAAGAGAGATATTGTAGAGGATGGCATCTTTATCCCGAGAAAGTCATTCGTGACTCCTGAGCTTCAGCATTCTTAGCTTGTTCAATCAGGTCTAGATACTGCGTGTGATTTGAGGCAGAGTCCTGAGCACGAGCGGCGCAGCTTATACTCTTGAGAATGCGTTTTCGCAAGTCGGAAGCCACCTCAGGGTTACTTGTCTTTCCAGTGGTGAAACTTGTGATGTCTTGCCAGCGGTCTAAGATTTTCTCGGGTGTGAGACGCTCATTTAGAGGGAAGTCAACTCCATCGGATCGTTGAAATCTTGTCCTCGCTTGCCACCCGCATCCAGCTTCGAAGACCTGCCCAGAAGCTGTTGCTGGGGCCTTGTCAGAGCATAATAGAACCACTATGGGTGCGACGAATTCTGGCTTTCGGCTCTTGACGACCTCCTCGCTCAGAATGGCCTTTGTCAGATTCGTCCCCGCCGATGGCGAGATACAGTTGACCTGAATGTTATACTTGCGCCCCTCAAGGGCCAAGGCCCGTGAGAATCCTATGATTGCAGTTTTCTGCAGTGGAACAGTCAGTAGAGCGCACAGTAAGATACTCCCGGGGCAGGCTTACAGCGGCAGCGTAGTTGGTTTGACCATAGTTACCGTATATTCCACTCGTGCTTGTCGTGTTCACAATACGGCCGTATTTCTGCTTGACCATATATGGATATGCTGCCTTTGAGCATTTGTATGTGGCCCTCAGATGAACGTTACCAACTTCATCCCATATCTTTTCTGTCATGTTCTGAAATGCCTTGTCTCTCAATATCCCTGCATTGTTGATGAGAATATCGATCCGTCCAAAGTTCTCTATAGCTGTCTTGATAACGGCGTCGCCGTCCTCGGCCGATGATTTGTTGGGGACAGCCGTTCCTCCAAAAGCCCGAATCTCTTCGACGACCGGGCCGGGGTTCATTAGGTCGTTCACGACGACTGATGCACCCAGCTTTGCAAGCTGTATGCAGTATGCTCGACCCAAACTGCAGCGGGAACATGTGTTAGTACGCGTAGATTCATGGCTACAGCTTGACTCACCCTGCCCCTCCACCAGTCACCACGGCTACCCTTCCGTTGAAATCAACATCCACCCCAGGCTTATTTGGCGGAAGCTGCTGTGCCATTCTTAGCTTTGCGACGAGGTCGACTGTGGTGGTCGGGTATTCGGCATTGTGGAAATCGTTGATAGCAGCCCAGTTAGCCAAAACCGCTCCAGGGGTCATTGTTTCATCGCACTTGAGCAAACCACCCTGGGATCTCTCCCATCGTAGCTTGGAAACATGACCCCCGCCAACTTCAAAAATGGAGCCGTTCTCATATTGGTTTCTGGGGTGTACGAGAAAGGAAACGAGCGGGACCACCCACTCGGGTTTCAAGTGCTCCAGGAGCTCTGTCGGCATGACGGTGGCTGTCATTCGGCTGGCAGCGATGGGTGAAATGATGTTTGTCAGGATATTATACTTGGCTCCCTCTTTTGCGAGCGTCTCTCCGAGTCCTACCATGCCTGCCTTCGCGGCAGAGTAGTTGCATTGGCCAAAACTGCCAAACAAGCCAGCTGCGGACGAGGTAAGGATGACGCGACCGTACTTTTGCTTGCGAAAGTGCGACCATGCTGCGTGAGTCGTTTTGTATGCTCCTCTGAGATGCACTGCGATAACGGCATCCCACTGTGCATCCGTCATGTTCTTGAAGGCGACATCGCGCAAAACTCCCGCGTTGTTGATGAGAATGTCAACCCTGCCAAATGCCCTTAATGCCGTATCGATGATGTTTTCTCCATGCTCAACGCTGTCATAGCTTGCTACCGCCTTTCCACCAAGGCCAGTAATCTCTTTGACAACTTCATCCGCGGCCTAGACGCGCCATGTGAGCTATTGCAGTAGACCCAACAAGTATTCAGGTATTCACCAACTTACCTCAAGGCTGTTGCCCTGCCCTGTCAGCGATGTTCCAACATCATTGACCACAACGCTAGCGCCTCGAGAAGCAAGAAATAGGGCGTAGGCTTTTCCCAAACCTGAACCAGCGCCGGTTACCACTGCAACCTGGCCCTCAAAGTTTAGATTCATGTTAGGCGTTTCTTCCAGCAATGAGCACTTTTAACACAGCAGAACAACTGAAAATGGTCTCGATTGTCTGAGATGGAAAAAATACAGGTTTACAATTACTTCGACGAAGAACAATATAGACTCATTCTAACGCTGGCTTACTAAGAAAGAGTCTCAAGGGGTAAGGGGTTCAGCTCTAAACCGAGGATGCCGGTGGGCCCTTAAATAAAACCCAAGGTGATATGGATTGTCGGGCCGCGGCCGATTAATGCTCCTACATATACACATTCACACAATGTGAAGAAATTGCCCAGCATTTCACGCGAAATTTTCGTTTACTCCATTAAACATTAGGTACAAGCACCATCATTAGCCCATTGTGTGTGTTTTACACTTACTGCGCTCTGTAACCACCGAACGAAACCCAACCAACAAAAAGAATACGAACATCATGTCTGCACTAAGTTATGATCCAGAATTCGCCCAATTGGCGGGCGAATCTCTCACTGACCACCGAGATGTGATTCCGGTCGGTGACATCAAAAGTCGAAGAGATCGCATTGCGCAATTTATCGAAAAGTCACAATCTCAAGAATTGCCAAAGGACATCAAGCAGCAGGTGCACTATAGCCCCTCATCAGACGGTCATCCGGTCGCCATATATCATTTCACCAAAACAGGCACTAGCTCTGGGCCCGGTCCCGCGATTGTTCACATACATGGAGGAGGCTACACCTGCCTCACTGCCGCTGCAATGACCCCGACTTTAACCAGCTATGTCTCGATAACGGGCGTCCCTATTTTGTCCATCGACTACCGACTGTCGCCGGAGCATCCGTACCCTCGCCCCCTCGAGGATTGCTGGGAATCCTTACTGTGGATTCAGAATCACGCTGAGGAGCTCAACATTGACCCTCATCGGATTGCGATCATGGGTGAAAGCGCCGGGGGCGGGTTGACGGCGGCGCTCGCCATCCTTGCCAGAGACAGAGAGCTATCACCCCCGCTAGCCAAGCAGATCTTGATGTACCCCATGCTGGATGACCGGACAGAAACGGACCATACCGGCGGACTTGCTGTATTTGCTACGGAGGACGTTATAACGGGCTGGTCAGCCTACCTGGGAGATCTGTATAAGACAGATAAGGTATCACCATATGCAGCAGCGGTCAGATTGGAGGATGTGAGAGGCCTCCCACCCTTATATTATGATTGCGGTCAACTGGATATGTTCATCCACGAGGGGGCCACGTATGCCCAAAAGTTCATCATGGCAAATATCCCAGTTGACATGCATGTTTACCAAGGAGTTCCTCATGCTTTTCAACGCTTTGCGCCAACCTCCAAAGTCGCTCAACGGGCCCTGGCTAACAGAGTTGCGGCAATGCTCAGCTTTTGACCTTCCCCGGTCTTCTCTAGCAATGATGAATTCTTCGAATTTCTACAATATGTACATACGGTGTATGCTGGAGAAATGAAATAATAAGGCAAGAGAAGAACAGAAATCACACAGTTGGAAAACCTCTCATCGCACTTGGATCGTGGTGTTCCTTCCAAGGTTGTGTAGTTGATAATGATTGGGTCTTGCCCTCGTGCCTCGGCAATCTAGGTTCCAAGATTGGCAATCTATGTTTCCATAATTTAAAGTCTCCTAGAAATATACGGCACTTGGTCTACATATTTTATGTATTTGTTCAAATTTTGTTTCTAGTCATGCCTCCGTCCAACGATGCTCCGACACCATTTTCTGAGCCGCCATGGCTGATGGGCCACGGTTCTCCATACTATACGGACTCGCACATCAAATGGCAGAAGGCTTGTCGTGCATTCGTCTCAACCCATCTGGCACCGTACGCGCAAGAATGGGAAACAGAAGGCAATGTTCCAGAGCATGTTTTCGAGACCTTTTCGAAGCACAACATGCTCATTCCGAACTTGCCCGCTCCATTACCAATTGATCTACTGAAGTCCATGGGCATCAACGAGCTCCTTGGCTGCTTGCGGATTGAAGAATTTGACTACTTTCATTTTGCTATTTATATTAGCGAAATGCGAAGACCAGGCGTTGGAGGTCCTACATCATCATTATCCACAGGAATGGCTTATGGAATGCCGCCTATCATCACGTATGGCAGCCAAGAATTGCAACAACGACTTCTCCCGGATCTGATCCGTGGGAGGAAAAGGATTTGCATCGCTATTACGGAGCCGAGTGCTGGGAGTGACGTCGCAAATATTTCCACCAGCGCCGTTAAGAGCGAGTGTGGAAAATACTACATTGTGAACGGTGAGAAGAAGTGGTTAGTCTTTTGTCGCCTTCAGTGATTGAACTCCTTTCTGATGGCTTTAGGATTACCAATGGAGTTTGGTCTCATTACGCTACGATGGCTGTCAGAACTGGAGGCCCAGGAGCCAAGGGACTCTCGCTCCTGGTGGTGCCCCTGCTCGGTCATCCTGGTGTCTCGATGCGCCGAATGAAGACAACTGGAGGTACTACCAGTGGTACCACATTCATCGACCTTGAAGATGTCAGAGTTCCCACGGAAAATCTTATTGGAAAGGTAAGTCTTCATCACGCAGCCTCTAGTCACCTACGCGCCTCATCTCCCATATCCCAACATCTCATCTGGCATCGCGTATCGTCCACTTATTTTTGTATAGGAGGGAGATGGAATGAAGATGATAACCCGAAATTTCAATCATGAACGACTCGCAATTACGATTGGGGTTGCGCAAACGGCCAGGGTCGCGCTCTCGGCGGCCTTTGACTACGTCCTTAAGCGGGAAGCCTTCGGGAAACCGCTCATGGAACAAGCTGTGGTCCGGAATCGTCTTGCCAGGTGTGGCTCGGAGCTTGAGAGTCTTTCTGCCTGGGTGGATCAGCTTGTATACACCATGTATAGAGCAAAAGATCATGGGGCACCGCCAGAGCTTGGAGGCCTTCTTGCTCTAGCGAAGGCCAGAGCAGGCATAGTGTTAGACGAGTGTGCTAGGTGTGCAGTCCTTCTTTTCGGCGGCAATGGTTATACTCGCACCGGTCAAGGCGAGCTAGTAGAGAAGCTTTATCGGGAGGTGCCAGCAGCACGAATTCCAGGAGGTAGTGAAGATGTCATGTTTGACCTCGCTATTCGCCAGCTTGTCAAAAGCTTCAGAAACAACGCACGTGCTGTGGGAAAGGAAAAGCTATGAAGTCATCGCAGAACACGTTCACCTTATCAAAGGTATAAATACCAGATCCTGCTGTGACTATATCATACCTTATGTAGCCTTGTGCCTAGGAAGTAGCTGGGTAGTTCCTTCAATCGCGAAAGAGTTTCCAATGTAGCTTGCACCGGGCTTGTTCGTGCAAATGTTTCTCTGACATCATCTTATCTTATCTCTGGTTTTTTGATAAAAATCCGAACCAAAATACAAGTTGCCGTTTGCCGCAAGCGAAAGTCCCTCGGCAAAGCCTTGTTTCGGAGACGGTTGGTGAGTGATTTGAACGTACTAGCGTATCAGGAAAAGTTGCCCTCTCCTCCTCCCCGGCCCCCACCCCCACCCCCCGCCACCATCTAAGGTCGGAGGGGGCGAGAAAAATTATTTAGAATGATCTTCCCCTTTCTGCTTCCTCGAATTTCTTTTGGTATCACCATTCTATGGGTCGGGAAGAGCTTTTCCTCATTGACCCTCGGTAATATACCACTCGCTGATGCGTCAGGAGCAGTATTCGTCTATCATTCCAAAGCTCACAAACTCCTGCATGAGCACACAGTCGCTCGCATTATTATTAAAGGCGAGCCAAAATGCCTTTCCAATTCGACCCCGAGTACGCTGCAGCTATCGAGCCACTGATCCCTTTCAAACGAGCTAAGCTCGTCATAGAGGAGATCCAGTTCAGCCGAGACGCAAGGGAAAAAGGAATCGCTCGACTCTTTAGTGTATTGCCAGATTCGCCTGATGTGGAGCAGACAGTATATCTTATCGAAGCCGATGATGGCCACCAAATCCCAGTCTGGAAGTTTAGCAAAATAGGCACACCCACAGAGCTGGGACCAGCCATTATGCATTTCCACGGCGGTGGTATGATACTAGGATCGGCAGAGATAGAAGCCAAACCAATGGCGGCTCTTGTGAGCGAAACGGGGATTTCTATTTTCAGCGTCAACTACCGGTTAGCTCCGGATTATAATGGAACAATTCCTGTCGAGGACTGTTATTCTGCCCTTGTTTGGCTACAGAAGAATGCGAACGCGCATGGAGTTGATCCGGCAAGGATTGCAGTCTTTGGAGAAAGTGCAGGCGGTGGCCTGGCTGCTGGTGTTACGTTGATGGCTCGAGACAGAGATCTCAAGCCTCGCATCGCGAAGCAGATTCTCGTCTATCCCATGCTAGACGACCGAACAACTACTGTCAATGAGGCAGTGGAGCCGTTGGCATTTTGGACAACGGAGGACAACATCACCGCCTGGACTGCTCTTCTAGGAGATGATGCGGGTATCTCCGACGCCTCCATCTCACCCTATGCAGCCCCTGCGAGGGCTAAAAGTTTAGCTGGCTTGCCACCTACCTATATTGATGTTGGTGAGCTTGACATCTTTCGGAACGAGAGCATTACATATGCGACCAGGTTGTTGAATGAGAATATCTCTACCGAGCTTCACGTCTATCCTGGTTTACCACATGCATTCGAAATGGTTGCACCTTTCATATCCGCAAGTGCCAGGGCGCAGGGGAACAGGTGCAAGGCAATGCTTTCATTTTGAGGAGTGCGCAGCATATTCTTGCAAATGGACAGGCAGTACTCTCGTTCAACCGACGAGCAGCCGCTCGCCTTCCTACCGCCTAGACAACGAGACATATAAATACTTGAATTGAGGCTACTATATGATCTCAACATTGAGGCGGTCCTTTATTGAGCTTAAAATGATCTAGATCCATAGAAGATAGTTGCACTCAGCGAAAGTAGCTAGTGAACTGTATTTCTGGCAGTGGAGCTCTCAGCTCGTCCTTATGTGATAGATGAATCGTGGGTTCAAACCTGCCTATAAGACGACTGGTAGCCAGATCTATTGCATGCTAATTTGTGATATTGATAATTGGAAAATAATATGCATATCATAGTACATTGAATAGAAGTCAACAACGCATAGAAACAATAAAGAAGCCATGAATAGAGAAAGATAAACAAAGTGAATACCACGAAGCCTTTTTCATCAGTAAAGTAAGTTCTTCTATCGGATCTCAAAGTCTTCAAAGTTTGGTTTTGATACCATGCGATGGTAGACAGCAGTATGCCATGGCGCGTTGACGCTCTGACGACCGAATTCATTTACGTAGTATCCATGTCCTTCCATCTCCCAAATGAGGTCCTTAGCTGCCTCGTCGAGTCTAGTGTTATATTCATCAAAGACATCTTTGCGGCACTCCATCGAGCTCTTATCATTCTCCAGCATGTGGACGAAGCAGAGCGCCGTATACCGTGCCCAGATTTCACCCCACGAGTAGAAGCCTCCAGAGCGCGGTTGGTGATTGGGTCCGTAGAAACTGAAGAAATTGGGGAATCCGGGCATAGCCAGGCCCATGTATGACCGCGGGCCATCCTTACTCCATAGGGATTGCATCGATGCCTCATTTCGACCGACATACTTGCATGGCCAGAAGTACTGGGTGACCTTAAACCCGGTACCAAGAACAACAATGTCAAACTCGCGCTCCACACCGTCCTTTGTCTTGAGGCCGTTCTCGGTGAATTGGTCAATGTCATCGGTGACAAGTTCCACGTTCTCGCGGTGTAACATGTCGTAAAAGCCATTGTCGACGACTAGCCGTCGCACGAGGGGGGCGTGCTTGGGTAGGATCTTCTCCAGGAGACCTGGAACCCCCTCCGCCTTGGACATAATGTATTCGGTTAGGTTCTTTTGCACCAAGTCATTACGTTCGTTAATTTTACCGCCCTTGGCCTGCCAGTCCTTGTCGATGTTCTGCATGTACTGAAGTTGCTGAGAGGTCACATGAGACGAATAGCAATACAAATTCCAGTAATAGGGCATATTTGCGAACATCCAGCGCACATGGTCATCGATTTCGGATCGGTAGCCGTCCATTTTCATGATCCAGTTAGGCGTGCGTTGGAAAACGGTGAACTGTTTAGCCTCGCGGGCGACGGCGGGGGCGAGCTGCGTACCCGTTGACCCTGTGCCGAGGAGCGCTACACGCTTATTTCTGTAGTCAACGCTACTATCCCACTTAGAAGTGTGAAATATTGGCCCTTTGAAGTCCTTGATGCCTTTAATATCCGGCTGGTTGGCTGTGGCAAACAGCCCACTGCCACTGACGATAGCATTGCAGATGATAGTCTCCTCGAGACCGTCAGCATGCTTCACAGTAAGCTCCCACTCGCTCGTATCCTCATGCCAGACAGCTCCGATCACTTCGCGGTTGAATTTAAAGTGATCCTTAATCTGGTAGTGCTCGGCCACGTCATCAAGGTACTTTCGCGTCTCGCCAGCAGATGCGAAATACTCAGACCAAGGATAATTCTTGAAGAATTTGAATTGAAAGAGGTAACTTGAGGTGTCGACTCGCGCATCAGGATAGGAGTTGAGAAGCCAAGTGCCACCGATGGCTCCCTGGCGCTCCAGGACCTGGAAGTTTAATCCGAGTCGCTTGAATTGTACGGCGGCAGCGATGCCACTGATACCACCGCCAATAACAACCACCTTAAAATTGTCAATTTTGTCGGCCGAAGGTTTCTTGTCTGTCCATTTAGCATCTCGAGGAAATTCCTCGTACGCCAGCTCCTCATAGTGGTAATCGTACTCGTACTCGGGGACGGGCTCATCCCCGAAGAGGTCGGTTAGCTTTTTGGCCTCGGCCTTTGATGGCGGTGGCGGGATGCGATCACCCGGCGCCCGCGCGACTAGGTAGGCGAATGCTTTCTCTTTCAGGGCCGGGACATCTTCTTCTGACAGGACGTGCGCAAACATGGCACCACCCCGAATGGCGTGGCGCCGAGTGCGCATGTTGGCCAAGTCAGGATCCCCAGTAACTTGAAGTAACGCAAGTCGCAACGCGTTTAGGTTTGATTTGTCAATTGCACTTTTGATAAAGGCATGGTCGACTGGCTTTGTGCCATTAACGGTACCAGTTGCGTGTGGCGCCATATTTGGCTACTGGTGGACGCGGTGTGGATCTGTGGAGAGGGTATTGAAATGTTTCGGAATTCTTGAGACACAGCACCCAGATTATAATCAACAACGTTAAAATTAATTCAATGAATGAGGGTGCGTTGGGAGTATTCAACCTCCTCTTCAGTAAAGGACAAGCATGTAAGTGAAGATATACCCGACTCCAATTATTAAAAGGAACGGGCCGAGGACCGAGGGGTATTGTTGGATCCATAATAATTTCATGGATTGTTCAGATTGGAGGCTTAGAGATAGGTCTTGATGGAGAGCGCAATTTACTCAACTTCTCAGCCTACTTTTTGACCTTCGGGCCAAGGGGCCGACTCCCCTCACCTGCCTCGGATACTCAGATCCAAGCTAACCTAGAGCGTCGTGACGCCCACTAGCGAACGTCACCCATAGCTGTTTTATACAGTGACTTAACTGTGAGGACCAAGGGTAAATATTATTTACGTTCGGCGTTGTTATCACTTTCTCTGCACTCACGCGGTGCAATCTTAGGATGCTTTTCACATCCAAACATCCGGATATTGAATGTATTTTCGCCATCCTATATTGTGCTTAACTTGACGAGCCTTCTCTTACAATTTGAACAGATCCAACCGACTTGACCGTATGGGAATGGGCCTTTGAAGATCCAAGGTACTCGCCTTTATTCAACTATCCGCCAAATGAGATAGCCGGCTTCGTCAATGCTGCGACTCAGGAGCGGCTTTCCTTCTCCACGGTGAAGGAACATGCAACCCATTTGTGCACGGCCTTGGTCAAAAGGTATGGCTTGCAAGTTTCGGATACTGTGTCCTTGTTCAGTCAGAACACAATATGGTATCCAGTGGGTCTGTTTGCTATTTTGAGAGCAGGTATTATTTCCACCCGGAGGTCCTGGCTTAAAATAACAAAAGCTAAACACGAGACATCAGGTGGAAGGGTCAATGGCGCATCTCCTTCATACACCGCAGGTGAGATGTCGCATGCTCTTAAGACAGCGAAATCCAAATACATCATGACAGTGCCCGACTCCATTGCCGTATGCCTTTTGGCTGCGAAGGAGGCAGGGATTCCCAAGGAGCATATATTTCTGTTAGAAGGGGAACATGAAGGTTTTACAACAGTGAAGCAGCTCCTACAGATTGGCAAAGGCTATGGCGAACATGGTCAGAGCCCCATCTACCGTATACCTGCAGGCCAGACGAACGACGTTTGTGGTTATTTGAACTTCAGTAGCGGAACTACTGGCCTGCCAAAAGCAGTGAGACACCATATCCCAACAATACCGGGATCGCCAGCTGACTTCTATCAATTTTAGGTGATGTTGTCTCATCGAAATGTGATCGCTCAATGCCTTCAGCTCAAAGCTGTGGCAGGGGCCGATAAAAAAAGATTTCTAGCCAGCCTACCGTTGTTTCACAGTAAGGATTCAATGATTACATATAATTAAAACAGTATTGACAGACAAACAGTCAGTGGACTCGTGCGTTTTCTTCACTGGCCTATTGCTAGTAACGATGAATGTGTCATGCTTTCACAATTCACCATCGAAGGATTCCTCGATGCCATCGTCCAATATCAGATTACCGATCTTACACTCGTTCCATCCATTGTTATACGACTTGTGCGTGACCCCATTGTCGACAAGTATGACATAAAATGCATCAAACGTATCGCATGTGGCGCTGCACCCCTGGGATCGGAGGTCATTCAGCAGCTCAGGGAAAAGATGCCATGGACAGGCTTCCGGCAAAGCTATGGCATGACAGAATCATGCTGCTGCCTTACAACGCATCCGCCAGAGTTCTACAGTTATGATTATGCCAATAATTCTGGCACACTGCTGGGCTCAACGATAGTCAAGGTCATTGATGTGAGCACTGGCAAAGAGCTAGGTCCCAATGAAGCAGGTGAAATTCTTGCCAAGGGCCCCCAGATTGCTCTAGGCTACCTCGGAAACCCGGAGGAAACGGCCGAGACCTTTGGTACTGACGGTTTCCTCCGTACCGGAGATGTCGGCGTGATTGATGACCATGGCTTTATTCGTATTGTTGATCGCACAAAAGAGATGATCAAGGTCAAGGGTCTACAGGTCGCACCGGCTGAAGTAGAGAATATTTTACTAGGTCACCCCAGTGTTGGCGACTGCGCTGTCTTAGGAATACCAGACCCGTACAGCGCTGAGCGACCGAAGGCTTATGTTGTGTTGAAACCCAATGTCGAGGCCAGTGATTTCGTCGGGAGGAATCTGATCCAGTATGTGAAAGAGAAGCTAGTACGTTACAAGTGGATTAAGGAGGTTGAGTTCATCGCGGAGATACCGAAGAGCCCAAGCAGTAAGATTCTGCGGAGAGTCTTACGCGAGAAGGAGAAAGAGGGAAGAAGGGGACACGTCGTGAGGGATATCTCTGAGCGGCCGAGATTGTAGTTACAAGTGTTTCTTCTCACATAGCTAGTCATTTACAGTCTGTACGATGATCTTGATTTAGTATTACCTCCTTTAGCACTATTCTCCTGCTTTCTCGATGATAGACCAATTATGGCAACCTTTGAAGGCCAACCAACTAAACCAGTCAAGCACCTCTGTCTCCTCCTATAAACCCAGCCAGCAAATTAATTCGGGCATGGTCGTAACAGGATCACATTTCTGTCAGGGACTAGCCTACTTCAGGGTTCCGGGGAATGAGACTTGTAGGACGAAGTCTTCAGTCATTACACTGGTCCTTGCAAACGGTGGTAAACCCACCCTCGGCAGGACTAAGAGAACTACGATCCAGTAGATGGTCAACATCCCCACCTTCACTAATCCAATCAAAGTCGGGGCGAGGCTATTGTAACTTGAATCTGTCTTCCGAGGGTGAGAACGATCGACCCAGACCCCTCGGTAATCCTTTACACCAGTATTTACAGCTCTCTTTCCGAATTTTGCCAAGGGCATACCGTAGTTTGGTTGTCACTATATACTCTGGGGGCCGTCCCCAACAATTTCTGTTCATACAATCAACTTTTATCAGTTTCGTACGCCCTAGTATTGACCGTGCAACATGTCTTATGCAGGAGAAACTGCCTATATCACCGGTAACAAAACCCTTTGGTGAGACTGCTTTAAGCGGCCAGTGCTAAGAATTCTTTTGCAGGGGGTGCCAGCGGCATCGGCCGTTCTTTAGCTACGAGGCTGTTGAGCAAGGGGTACGCAGTTCTAATCAATGAAAATAAGAAAAATCGCGCTAATACCTCCTTTCATAGAATGAAAGTTGTGATTGCCGACCGCAATATCGAAGGGGCAACAGAAGTCGCTCGTGAGGCTACTCAGAATGGACAAGTCGCCTTCGCAGTGCAGGTCGACGTAGCGGACTGGGAGTCCCAGCGCAAAGGGTTTGAAGACGCTATCAATCAAGTCGGTAGGATTAATTACGTGTTCGCCGTGGCTGGGATTCCCGAGTCATCCTGGCTTCCAAATAGACCGAAAGCCACTGAGTTCGAGAAGCCGAACCTGAAGGTTTTCGATGTCAATGGAACTGGGCCCCTTTATACCTCCGCACTGGCCATTCAACACTTCCGCTGTCAAAAGCCAGGCAAACATGGGTATCGTGGAAAGCGTACGTTGGACTTGAGCTCGTTTACTACCCGAGTTGTCTATTTTAATGATTAACCTGTGTCTTGCAGTTGTGTTGGTGGCCTCTGGATGCAGCTTCTATTACATCCCGTCTCTCCCTATTTATACTGCTTCAAAGCAGTAAGTCCTCCCAGCTAACCTTTTATTGCCAAAAATGCACTAACGCAATTCTAGTGCTGTGATGGGCTTCGTCCGTTCGTTCGGCAAATACCTACCCGATGAAAAGATCACCCTGAACGCTATATGCCCGAACATAGTCAAAACCAATATTTCTACTGGGGCTTTCTATGATAAAGCAGAGGCTAAGGGACTGCTTATCACTGTAGATACTCTAGTGGAAGCTTTTGAGTCTCTGCTGGGTGACAGTGATATCTCCGGTGAGGCGGTTGAGATTTTGCCTGGCGATGAGGGGTACAGAATCAAGGAGATTCCCGAATATACTAACGACAAGTGCAAAGAAAGCGTGGAAATGACGACGGACAGATCGCACCGGTCATTCCAGTTTCACCAGCCCATTTCGGAGTAGACTCCAGTTAAATGTTGGATGTATGTTCTAGGTTAACTGTCCTTGACCCAATTCAAACTCCAAATACTACTTCAATTAAATATCTCATCTTTAAACTTTGATCGGTTCTCATGGCGACGCGAGTATTGGCATAGTTGTATGTCCAGGTGGTTTCTGAGTTCCTTCATATTGGCAACTTGGTGATCTTTGAAATATATATGGCATCTGCACAACCGTGGAGTAGATCCTGAACTGTTGGCGAGAAGTTTATGGTAAAAGCGACAGTATAGACAATTTGCATAATTCGTTGAAGGCCACATGGCCATGGACACCTGCATAGTACTTGGGGCGCTTCCAAACTCAAAGGTTTGATCGTGGATTCGACCATTTAATGAGTCCACTCTTTGATATTTTGGTCTACCTCGGCAACATATATCAGCTGACTATTTGTAGTGGGTCACCTGACTCTTAGTCATCAAAGTTAATTCCAAAACCTTACACCGCCCAAAGACGTCCGTCCAGAGCAATTGATGAACACATAAAAAGCACTTCACATCAATTTTGCCTGCAAGATTCGAACCTCCATCCAGTCGGAAGATTACGGAGATTACAATGAATGCGTTGGACTGGGTAAGCTGGGCAAGACCTTACGAACAAATAACTTGATGTCACTACGAGTGGCAATCCTTGGTTATATCTTTTTCTATTGTCAGTATTGCTATTTGCCTCCACTTTGTGAAAAAGACCAGCTAGTATGTATGCTATGAAACAGGCCTCGAAATTGAGTCTCGCCGATGCCAAGCCTCGTCACAAAACCACAGATACGTATGAATAGCTGAAAGGTATTCTCGCTCTCACAGGGGGTGGCCTTCAGGGCGACGCTGACGCCCAGCAGCAGTGCTGGGAGGTCCAATAGGCTTGTTGCCATAGGGTGTGACATCGATTCCCAGCTCCTGTGCTTTGATGCGAAGAGCGAGGCGAGCTGAGTGGAATCTGCTAAACGCAAACTGGTGGAACATTGCATACAGGCCTTTCTGTGGGAGAGGACAGTAGTTTACGATAGATTCACCCTCTGGGCCAATGAAGAAGGCATTCCCCTTTTCCCAGCGCTCGTGACACTTCTTTGCCATCTCATCTCCCATAATTGCTTGAATGGCGCCCTTGGTCTCCATATAACCAGTTGCGAAGACGACGATATCTGCTTGTTGGCGAGTGCCGTCCTTGAAAGTAACGCCATCATTGGTGAAGCGCTCAATCTCCGAGTGTAAAAGGTTGATCTTCTTATCCGCAATGAGCTTACAGCAACCGGTATCCCAGTAGAATCCCCCTTGGTCAAAGTGGAACATTGAATAGGCACCGCCACCGTGATATCCATCATGGAGGCGATATCCTACATTTCTGAGGGACTCCAAGAGGTCTTTATCCAAGTCACGCGCAATGACTTGTCCTCGAGGTAAGAGCTCATACTGAACGGGCAGCGATTGCCGTAAGAAAGTGGATTGGTCCAAAAGCTCGACTGGTAGTCCCCCTTTACGATTCGTCAATTCACGGTCCTTCATGAGGCGTCGCACGCTCTTATCAACCGACATGACATGTGTTGCACTGCGCTGTATCATGCTCACGTTACAGCCTTTCTCATACAGTTCATAGGCAATGTCATGTCCAGAGGTTGCGGCACCTACCACCAAGCCTCGCTTCCCTTTCACGTTGGGGTCTGATTTATACCGGGATGAATGAACAATGGTGCCACCGTGTTTTTCGAACTCTGACATTCCTGGAATTTCAGGCACAGTTGGTAATGTTCCAGAAATTCCCGTGGCAATCATCAAATGGCGGGGGTGAAGGACTCGTTTGCTACCGTCCTCTCGTGTGACGGTGATGGTCCACTCCCCCAGTTTCTCATCGTAAAGGGCATTCTTGCCGTCTATTTCTGAGTTCGTCCAGATATTCAGGTTCATTATACCAGCGTAGTGCAGTAGGAAGTCGGCGAGCTGCCGCGCAGGGAGGAAGACGGGGAACCAACTTGGGAAGGGGACACATGGCATATGATTTGTGAAGGTGGGCCCATGCAAAGAAAGCGAAGCATAGCGGCTTGCCCAGCTATAGCCAGGTCTGTCCTCCTTCTCGATAATGAGGTGTGGGATTCCTAGGACCTTGAGCCGAGCAGCCATGGCTAGACCGGTTTGTCCGGCTCCGATGATCACGACCGTGGGTTCAAAGCCTTGCTGGCCTTCCACCTCGTCTTGCCTGAGCTCTGGATAAGTTCTTCCTTGCCCCAGGGGGTCTTGTAGCTTTGCAGGCTGGTAGCGCATTTTATCACCATGTTCAGCGTCCCACCCTGCAATTGTCTCCACAGCTGTACCGATCGAGTACAGCTTCCACGAATCGACCTCTGCCAATTCTGCCGCAGACCCTTCCTTGGCAGCCACGGGGCTAAGGCGTGCTGCACCAACACCGGTGCCATGTGCAAATTCGAACTCTATGTGAAACAAAATAAAAGACAAATCATCACCGAGATTCTCCCTGGATGAGGGAATCTGGCTATGGATTCGAATATTCTTGAGCTCTGTGACTGGGAGCCGTTCTTTGAGCATGGGTCGAATGTTCTCATGTCCCTGAAAGGTCCTAACGTCCCATGTCAACAACATCACGTCCTTCCAATAACCATCTTCACAGACATAGCCTAAAATGGTATCGACATCCTGCGATTCAACAGCCGCAGCAAAGCGCTTCACGAACGACGCAACGAGCTTGTCGACATCCACGGCGGCATAATCCGGAGTAAAGCCAAGCTTATCATTAGTAGGGAGCACCGGCCGTTTGATATGGCCATAGTAAGCCAGGGTTTGCGACAATGGCACACCAGCCCATCCAATTGTGGAATCAGCGTCGGGTGTACGAATTGCCTCGTCACTCCAGTCGGGCGTAGCGCTCTTCGTCATAATCGCTTGTAGATCTGATTTTAGGTGTTTGTTTCGTTTCGTGCACAAATGTTGTCTATTCCTTATATTCCATACTTGCATTGATTGTTGTTGTGCCTACTTGCCTCGGGCCGGCCTCCAGACTCGGCCAGCCGCATGCCACGCACTCGACCAAGGCTACCCCATAACCTCGTCTAGGGATCCATATGGGTGGCTCTCGAAGCCAAAAGAAAAATATGATTGACTGATCACATTTTGCGGGGGCAAGGAGGGCGGCGAAGGGCATGCAGGGATAACTCTGGGACATGTTCAGACATGTTTTGTAGGACAATTTCCGACCCGAATTTCCCGGGGGAGAGGAAAACACACGCATCGTTCCACGGCTAATCCGACACATATTTATCAAGATCAAATAGAGCATTTATCAAATGATTCCTGTAGCACAAACCTCCTCTTTCTTTCTACCCGAACGATACTACTATTTTTATTTTGTTCCATCCTGCCCGACCCGTCTCTACGTATCTGCACCTCTTCTGACTATACCGATTTTCAGCCGCTGACAATACAATAAGTAGGCATTCAGTAACAAAGCCGTTTTGCTGAGCCTACTAACATTCGCGGAAGTCACGAGCGACGAGCAGGCCATATTCTCCTTCTTCAATTCAGCGAAATCCAGCAATGCCTCCCCCCAGCGCCCTCCGACACGATATAGTTCAGGCTATACGTGAAAGGTTTGATGAAGAACAATTGAACCCGCCTGTTCCCCGCAAATTTGGAGATATTCCGGTCTCCTACGATGCCATTACAGCCGAATGGCTGACTGCCACCCTGAATCCTGATTCCACCGGAACTGTCGTTAAGCACTACACGCTCGGCCCCGAAGATAATGGGACTGCCAATCGTCGTCGAATTAATCTGGAGTGGGATGGCCCCAGCGCGGCAAAATTTCCAGCCTCAGTGTTCTGCAAGGCCACCCATGCGGTAGAGAATCGCATTGTGCTGAGCAGCGGAGGTACCCACAGCGAAATCTCATTCTACAACGATATCCGACCTCGTGTTGAAATTGAAGCTCCATCCGCGTACTTTGCCGCATATGACCCCCAGTCTTGGGCTTCTATGGTCATGCTGAAGGATATTGGTGACGCCGCTACCTTTTGTACTCACAAGACAGTCTTAAGCAAGGCTCAGTTTGCCGAGCAGATCCAGATTCTCGCTAGGTTGCATGGCAAATTCTATGATTCTAAGATGCCCTTCTTCAAGAACCTGGTGGGATACAAGGACCGGTTCAATAATCTCAGTTCATTTCTCGATATTGAAACGGTCTGCACCAATGGGTTTAAAGCTGCAAAAGAGGTTATACCAGCCAGACTTTTTGCACGGGAGGCGGAAGTTTGGCCTGCGACGGTAAAGTCCGTACATCGCAATGGCTCTCTGCCGCCGACAGTGGTTCATGGCGATGTCCACCTCGGTACGTGATACTTGACGAACTTAGCTTGCGTTAATAGGTGCTGAATGTTCGATTTTCAATAGGAAATTGGTACATCACAGCAGAAGGTCGCATGGGCTTGACTGACTGGCAGGCCCTATCAAGGGGACATTGGTCTCGCGATCTTGCTTACGTCCTAGGCACGGCTGTCCCTTCCGACAAGCGCCGGCTTTGGGAGAATGAAATGGTCGAGCTTTATGTTTTGGAACTGGAGAAAGAAGGCGGGCCCAAGGTCGATCCAAAGGAGGCTTGGTTGGAACTTCGAAGGCAATCATTTGGCGCATTGTGGTATTGGACAATGACTCTTACACCATCCACATCCATGCCCGACATGCAGAGCGAGGAAACGACTTTGGATTTTATTGGCCGCATCGCTGCACTCATCAATGACCATGATGCACTCGATTCTTTCGAAGATTAGTTAGAATACTGGTAGATTCATATAGCATTTCCCATGTGTTGCCAGTGTGTGGGTTCTCTGAGGGTTGTGATAGGAATACGGCATCTCTCAAAAAGAGCTTTCATATTCAGCTACCCATGCCTCTGAAAACCATTTTTATTTCGATTCTGCATAAACCCTCTCTTCTAAGTATAAAATTTATTCTTCAGTGGGCCCAGTATTCAGGCATAATGGCAACAGCCGCAGTTGCAATGGAGAAAACCTTAGGAAACTATGTATTAACCTGCAGAAATAATTATATGCAGAAAACGAATATTTCTATGGGTTATATTGTGAAGTAAATGTCTACCCAGGTTAACTACATGTCTACCAAGCAGTATAGGATCCATGTTTCCTGCTAGATCCTTCTCTTGATAAGCGAATTCACCCAGTCGGCTAAGAAAAGAGCGATTGTACTAAGTGTATCCTTCTTAGCTTCACTTTCTAGGTTTTCTGGCATGGTGTGACTTACGAATGGGGTGCAATTCTCATCAAGTATGGCCAAAAGTCCCGGTAAAATCGCAAAAGACCTTCCTTTCGCACAACTTTTGCAAAGCAGTCAAACGTACCAGTGTACATTGGCAGACCACTAGAGGGTCCAGACATTGACTGATTCTGGAGGCGCGTTTTGATAAAATCAAATGGCAGGCTTACAAATGCTCCAGCGAAGCCACCAATGAAAGCTGCTAGTGCAGTTCGCTTCTCTCGGGACATGGATGAATGTTTCTGAATCTGATTTTTCGACTCGGAGAAAAAGGCCAGTTGGCCAAAATTTGTGGACATTGCTCGAATAATAGTCGGATTAGCCCCTTTCCAAAGACTAAAAATCCCTTCGTTCTTTGCAATGCGTCTTAGTGCATCGAAAGCAGAAGAGTAGTTTCTCCGGTGTTGTATTGGTCGCATGCTGTCTGCCTGCATTTGAATTAGGGCGACCTCTGTTGGGTTTCCTATGAAGGCCGCCAGCGCCCCAGCACCGAGCCCAGCGAGGGCTCGCTCATGGAATCTGAGGGACCTTTTTTGTTCGTGAGCCCTGCGCTCAAGTTGTTGCTCAAAGGTTGAGAAAAGGCCTAGACGCAAGGTTCCATAGACAATTTGCCGAAGAAGGCCAGCGGAAAGGCCTTGGTAGAGGCCGACAACCCCATCGCTTGCGACAATATTTCTCGCAACGTACCACGGGGATGATTTGCCCTGACTTCGATCCGTCAGCTGCATCCTAACCTTGATCGTATCTATGGGCTGGATGCAGGTAGTGGCGACCATGCCAGAGGCACATCCCACAATGAAGGGGATACATCCTTTCACGAATTCGTTCACCCTTGGCGGTGATGAGCGCTCAAGTTCTAGCTTTGGTTTCTCCATTTCGCATGTAATGTGAAATCGCGGGATTTGAGAGACAAGATCGTCGAAAGGGAAAGGCTGCCGGCCCGCCAGCAGCACCACCTGGGCAGCTGCATCAATTAATGCTCACACTATACAAGTGCGGCCTCATCATTGATACTGCGATGTGTCTGCGGCTGCTCGGGGGTCCAGTTGTGGACGAGGCTGAGTCACCTCGGCGTCCATGATCGATACCCTCGGCCCAGCATAATTTCGATTGTGGTCATTTCGGGAGACTAGCTGCGCAGCTAAAATCAAGCTTCATATACTACAATCAGGCTCCACCTTTAATTCGCTTCATTTAATAAGAAGCCTAGTGCTCCGAGCTGGAGGAGAGTGACCCCATCTGCTCGGAACAACCACCTCTCGGATACATCATCCTTCTGCCCTCCGATAAAAACAACTCTTTGTCCTGCCATCTCATCCAGTTTTATACATTCTAATATCAGCCATGAAAAGACAACTCTCCGTCAACTCCCTTTCACTTTGTTCGATAATATGCAGAGCCTCAACGCGGGGCACAATCGTCTCGTCCAACCACTGCAGTGCTATTTCTACGCCAAATATCAGAAAGATTCACGCCCGCGCAACAGAATACCTACCCTCCAATCTCCCCGAGTGGACGGAGTCACAGCGGTCAGTCCGCGAAGCAGTTACCGCAATATGTAGTCGATACACCGATGAGTATTGGTCGGAGAGGGACACGGAGCATAAATTTCCGTGGGAGTTCTACAAGGACCTGGCTTCGAATGGATGGCTAGGGATCTGTCTTCCAGAAAAGTTCGGCGGGTCTGAACTCGGTATATCGGAGGCCGCCGTGATGCTCCAGACTGTATCTGAGTCTGGTGCAGGGATGAATGGCGCTTCCTCGGTCCATATGAACATCTTTGGCCTGGAACCTGTTGCCAAGTTCGGGACTGATAAGCAGAAGGAGCAATGGCTTGTGCCTTTGATACAAGGCAAAGAGCGTGCCTGTTTTGCAGTTACAGAGCCCAACACCGGCCTAGATACCCTGCGGTTACAATCGTCAGCACGCAAGCAAGGGGATCATTATATTCTCAGTGGCTCCAAGGTTTTCATCTCGACTGCTCAGGTGGCGGAAAAGGTCCTGATCCT
The DNA here is from genome assembly GCA_028829675.1 of Penicillium tannophilum. NCBI lineage: Eukaryota > Fungi > Ascomycota > Eurotiomycetes > Eurotiales > Aspergillaceae > Penicillium > Penicillium tannophilum. Next base: position 2,651,284 of record JAQKAK010000008.1, read on the forward strand.
TGTCAGAACTACACCGCTGAAGGATGTTAAGAAACCTAGCGAGGGGCTCTCCTTGTTCTATACCAATCTCGATCGATCTGCCGTGGAAATCCACGAGATTCCTAAGATGGGACGCTCCGCAGTGGACACGAACAGCCTGTCTTTTGAAGACTGGAAGGTGCCTGCAAGCGATTTGATTGGACAGGAAGGCGATGGATTCCGAATGATACTGCACGGGATGAACGCCGAGCGTATTCTTGTCGGGGCAGAGGCCTTAGGAATAGGATATGCAGCATTGCGCCGGGCGTGCAATTATGTTGGCGAGCGGGTTGTGTTTGGAAACCCGGTTGGCAAGTATCAAGGAATTCAACACCCCCTTGCTGAATGCTGGATGAACCTCGAGAGCGCCCGGCTAGTCATCTACCTGGCGGCGCGGCTCTATGATGAAGGATACGAGGATGGGGAATATGCCAATGCTGGGAAGTACCTGGCCTCAGAAGCCGCCTTCAAGGCCGCAGAGCGAGCCATCATGTCTCACGGAGGTATGGGATACGCAAAGGAGTATCACGTGGAGCGGTATTTTAGAGAGGCGATCTTGTCGAGAATAGCTCCTGTAAGCGGGGAGATGATCAAGAACTACATAGGTCAGCGTGTTCTGGGCTTGCCTAAAAGCTACTAGACGTACACATCATTTTGAGAATATTTCGGGGACGACGAGCTTAATCAATTTGCATAACCGAGGTTATGATCACTCAGCGTACTTGGCTTCGCCTCTGCGCTTTGGGCCGTTCTCAATCATATTAAAATTCTGGTTCTCCAGGGCTCCTAAATGCTAGGCTTTTCATTGGCTAAAGGCTCAATGAAAGCACAGATCCCTGCTTCCCCACACCCGGTTTCCCCGCTTCCGCTGTATGTATCCTTTCCCCACACCATTTCCCCTTGAAGATATATACATTTGCCTACAACACACTCAGCATTCTCATCGGAACCGCAACGCTCCTACAAGTACCCTCTGCTCCTCGGTATTTATCCTCTTTAGCCGAACCTGTTTCCTTCTCAATGGATATCCCAGGCCCCAGCACCACCTCGGAGCAAAATGCAGGACAGAAACGCCCAGCTTTCGAGCACAACAAAGAACAGCCATCCAAAAGGCGTGCCGCTAGAGCATGTCTATCCTGCCGCAACCGCAAAGTCCGCTGTGATGTGGTCAACGGAGGACGGCCCTGCACCAACTGTCGCCTTGACAACCAAGCATGCGTGGTAAAAGAGTCTAATAGAGGCCGAAAGCCCGGTGTTCTACCCACAGAATCAAACCAAGTGCAGCCCGAGTCCCCTCCGCATCATGGATCACACAACCGACCATCTTCTCCAATCCGGTCTTCTCGAAGTTTGCGTACACCATCGCCAGTTCAGCAGCAACCTAGCAGGCCGAGTGACGATCTTGACGCGCTGGCCTATGACGGTATGTCAATTGTGTTGATTTATCCGCTAGATAAAGCGGTCGCTACTTTTTTGTCCGAGCATAAGCCTAATTTTCCGGTAGACCAACCGAGCCTGAGCCCTTCTGAACAGGCGGGTGATGAGATACCTGTTGTCATCGTGCCGCAGAGCGATCTTGACCACGTCAACAATCCCTCATCAATAGATAATAACCCCCCTTTGATCCAGTCACCGACGTCAGGTCATTTTCAGGCTCTCCCCAAGGTTAATGCCTCAGCCATACACCTTCCCCCCTACATCAAGCCCATGCCACGTCATATCACCGATCGAGATATCAGCTATCTCGCGGACAAAGATGCCCTCACTATCCCTGACAATGCGTTAAGGGATGAAATTTTACGGGCCTATGTGACCATTGTATATCCTTTCATGCCTACTGTTGACCTTGAGGACTTCCTCTTGTCTATAATACAGGGTGGTGAACGCGGTTCTGTGAGTCTGATATTATTCCAGGCTGTCATGTTTGCCAGTGTTGGATTTGTCGACACCAAGTTGCTACAATCAAGAGGCTATGGTAGCAGAAAGGCCGCTCGGAAAGTCTTTTTTGGCCGTGTTCGATTGCTCTATGCACTTGATTGTGAGCAAGAGCACTTGCCACTCCTACAGGCTGTACTACTCATGACATATTGGTACGACTGCCCTAGCGATGGCAAAGACTCTTGGTATTGGACTGGTATTGCATTCAGTCTTGCCCAGGTAGTTGGCATCCACCGCGAAACAGAACTTTGTAGAACAACAGTCAAGAAAAAGCGGCTCAGACGGAGAATATGGTGGTCATGCATCATTCAAGACCGGCTGCTGGCGATGGGGATTCGCCGGCCCTCTAGAATTCGTGACAAGGGATATAACGTGCCGCAGCTTACTTTAAACGACTTTGACCTAAATGAGCCCTCAAATACCGTGATCAAGTTCCTTGGCAAATCAGGAATGCTCCTGTCAGACCCATCGGCACGCTCTACCATAGCAGTCATGTGCATCGAGCTAAGCAAGCTTGCGGTTTGTTTAGGTCACATTCTCCACTCACAATACTCAGTTGTGAGCGACCAACCAATGATCGCCGAATATATGCTCAGAATCATCGTCGTTCCAAAGCGGTCGAGGTCGTCCGCGGATGATGTGATCAAGTGTGACCTGGAGCTGAAAGAGTTGGTCAACAATCAAGATCCCCGGTCCAAATACACCACTGGAACTCGGCAGACAGGAGATAAGAATGAGACAGACCGAATAATTCGCCTGCACCAAGCCATACTACGCATGAACTACCTTGCGGCAGTCAACATCTTGCATAAGCCACAGGTGTTTTATGCAGAGTCTGAGACCACGGACAGTAACGTCCAAAAGAAATCATCAAGAGAGAAAGTCACAAATGCTGCTATCGCTTTGACAAAGCTAGCCTTTGATATGCAGATGGACAGCCAGCTGCAGTATTTATCAACTAGCAGCGTTCCAGCATTCCTGTCAGCTGCTTTATCTCACCTTGGGGATATGCGTTCTCATGAAGAGGAGATTCGCAATATCAGCGTTGGCCGCTTCTATCAGTGCATTCATGTCTTACATCAGCTAAAGAGCGTATACAGCTCAGCTGATTTCGCTATTCATTTCCTTGAGGCGGTCTTGAGGAAAAGTGACATTGCTGTTCCCTCCTTGGTACCTGAGTTGCCTTCGACCAGGCCAAATTGGAATAAACCCCAATTATTGGGATGCCGTAGCTCAACCCCAGAGAGTGAAGCCGTTTCTCAGGTTGCCACCGCATATCCAAGTCCCTCGAGTCATCCGAATATCACGGAGCCACCTGCAGGGGTTTGGAATGGAATCAATAACCATAATTCTGAGACCGGCAACGAAGACCTTCGTTGTCATCAATATAGTGGACTCGGACCTTGGTCAGACGGCGACAGTCAACTTGATGCTCCCAACATCGTGGCAATCGACTTTCTACCAGAGTCTTCGTATATGGGAAATTGGCTCAACGTTGGTAGCCCCGTCCCAGCATTTATGAACTTTGATAGCTCTAACACTTGGGCTGTACCAAACAATGTCACTTCAGGCGAGGAGTTGGGTTTGCTCTAAGACTCATTATATGTATAATTATTCTCGTACTAAGGTGCATGACAAAGGTTCACCAGCCAGACCGCCCGGTCGGCTTCTTCCGCAATCAAGGCTTATCGTCTTCATTTATCCTGTACTTGAAAGCTTTTTATTTTTGCCAAATTATTGATGAATTTAACTTAACAATCATAGCAAATCACAAGGGACTTGACCACCTTTGTCACAGATTATATGTTGTTCTATGAATCAAAAACAATTTCAGTGTATATCTACATTTCAAATACATCCCGCAGGAGTTGGACCAAGCTGTGCGTGAGACAGACACTATTGAACCCTAGGCACAAAGTATAAGTCATCTTATACTTCCTCTCTCGTTCCGGGGTTACCGAAATCTTTATGACAGGTAGCCATTTGGAAGCATGATGTTGGTGGTATTCCATATGACAGGAATAATTTGACCGGGAAGGATTTGAAAAAGACTTGCCTGAACATTCGATTAACCGCCGGTTCTCGCCTAAACATGACATATGGCCATCCTGGTTGATCACCGGGTTGGGCTGTCAATCGAACGAGTTTGATTAAACCATTTGGCCTAAGATCTTACCGGGTACCGACGAAGAACCCTTAGACCGGTATCTGTATTACAGATTTCATTATACCGGGCTGTGAGATCGGTGGGAGTCTTGGAGTTGATTGTTACAATGCGCTGGAATTACTGCGTTTGAATTATACGATAGATACGACAGATATTTCATTATAAATACATCCACGGATCATCAATCAATGCAAAAGTGGCGCTTTACTCCACTACCCAGTGAACAGAGGCACAAATACAGTGGACCATGTTTGTCCCAAAGCGGCTTAGCAGCCCAGTGATACCTCAAACACCGAGACCAGAGCCGGTATTCTTATTTGTTACTCGATTAATTATTCTCTTCCCAGAACTCGAACAATATCAAATCTCGAGTCACGTATACAATTCATGTTTGACGAACAGCTATCGTAACTGCGATTCGGGTATCGCACAACGGATCCCACTCAAGCTATCTACTCTCCTCAACCAAACTTTTATATTCCTCCGCAAAAATGCAGCACTTCAAGATAAAACCGCAAATCATTTACCACAATTGGCCTGAGGTAGGAAAGGCTTGGGTGCGGCTGGGCTGATCCAAAAAAGGGGTAGCGGCGTTGGATGTTGTTGATAACCAAGGCTACAGCGAGGATCATCGTCGAGGAAAGCAGGACAACAGGCAAGTAATACCACGAAATCGCCCATACAGCGTCGTCGACTGCCGGAAGGAGAGCTGTCGCACCGGCCGGAGGATGAGTTGTTTCCGTAATTTGCATCACAACAATGGCAACAGCAGATGAGAGAGAAGCTGCTAGCCAGCGCAAGGAGTTGAATTTCTCCTCACTGGGCATCAAGCTGAACAGCTTGGTAATACACAGTCCAACGAGGGCGCTGAAAAATTGTCCAAAAATCAATGCCCGGGGTTGAGCCAGACGGCTCTCCAGGGCACCATAAACGAGTACAGCGGATGGTCCCTGATTTGAACATGAGTATTGAACGATATAGATACAGGCAAGAAAACTCACATAGGATGCAATCAAACCAGGTACTCCGCGACCAATAAAATATTGAGAGTAATTGAAGATAGATGACCGCCTCCTCGTGGTCGTGGCGCCGTGCTAAATTCATAATATGAAGAAGCATTAGATTTTGCTTTTCGACTGCGGGAATTTTTTGAAAAGCTCTCTTCTGACCTCCCATTTCATGCAATAAGGCTTTCATTTTCGATATCTCCAGATTAAATCACCACAGAAGAACAAGTCACACAGGAAGAAAAGCCCCATATGATCTATTATATTACAATATTGTTCAGCTTCTTGAATAAGCGAAAGTTAGATAATGATAATGTCGTATCTGTTTCCCCGTTCTCCGCTCCAAGTCTCAACCGTGTGGTTGATTCCTTTATCATTCACTCATGTCTTTCACATACGCTGATAGAGATTCAAGCCGCACTTGCAATATCGTGCCACAATCAGCAGGAGACAGCCCAGCACCATGGAGGTGCCACCGAAAAGCTGCGCATACAGATACTGACCTCCATGAATATCGATCAAGGCTCCTGCAATTGGAGGTCCCGTCAAAGATGCGATACTGACAATGGAGAAGATCATGCCAATACGAACTCCGGCTTTGCTCAGTTCGTCCGTCAAGCTTGCCAGGGCTGATGGGAAGAGACTCTGCACACCGCCACCGAAGAAGCCGTAAACAACAACAAAGGCGATAAGACCCCCATAAGAGCTGATAGCAATCCAGCAGTACAGTAAGATAGCCGCAAAACCGCTCACTGGAATGAACATGTTCACAGGGCCGGTGTAACGATCCGAGAAGAATGCTGGGATCAGACGGCCAGGCAAGCCCAGCCCGTTCATGATCATCAAGACAGAGAAAGAGGTGTAATCGGACACACCAATGATGTCCTGTCCGAACGAACGAACCTGAATATTTTTGTTAGTGATTATGAATCATGGACTAGAGGGTAAGGACACCAAGATGGGGTTGAACTAACATAGTCATAGGCATAGTAAACGGCCCAGAAGCAGAAAAAAGTCCCCATAGCAAAGAATGTATAAGAGAGATCGGTGAACGCCTTAAGCTCGACCAAAGAGCCCGATTTACGCGGAGGCAATCGCTGCCGCACACAGAGCAGGATAACCCCTGCATTGAACAGGAGCACAAAACCCATCACGCGTACAGTCCAGGCAAAGCCAATGCGGTGTAGGAGAGTTTGCGCGATGGCCGGAAAGACCAACCCGCCGGTGGCCGCACCACAGGCGGAGATAGAAATGGCTATGGTGCGCTTCTTCGTGAAATAGGTGGACATCAAAGCGACGATGGGACAGAACAGCAGCCCATCTCCAATTCCCTGGCAAACACCCTGAGAGAGTAATAACTGGGAGTAGCTGGTGGCCAGCGAAGTCATAAAGACGCCTAGTAACTGCATGAACAGGCCAGCGGTCAGAGTGGCACGGATATAGCCCGCATCCGTGGCTCGGCCCCGAGAAACTTCCTAGGAAGTAGACGAAGAAGATCTGTAGCGAGCCAACCCAGGCAATGTCTGAGGAGCTGCGATTCAAAGTGGTGACATAGTATGACTCAAAGATACCATAGGAATTGATATATCCCCAGACATTGAAGACAATCAAATGGCCGCATAAGACTTGTAGCCATGCTATGAGTCCTCCATCTGGGGCTTCTTCCACCATCACCTCTTTAAAGGGAGTCTCCTCGGTATCAGAGTCTCGGACACCAGACTCCTGGGGATACTCGTGGACTTGAGAATTCTTTTGAGTATTGGCAGATTCCATGATGCGAGAGATTCTGAATGTTTGGGGGTATGGTGAAATCGCCTTTACTGAGAAAAGAGCGGCAAAGGACGTTAGGAAGAGAAAAGTCTGACTGGTTTCGGTCTCAATCAATTAAAATATTTATTATTGATAGGCAACAGAGTTATCTAGTGGATGGAACTGCATATTAGTGCGGTTTGTCTTGCTGAGAACTAATTGATAAAATACCGGAGTAGAAAGATGTCCCAGAGGCTGAAACATGGAAACAGTAACAATACCTGTATTGTATGGGGATGAACTAAAGCCCACGGCCGGGGAGGAAATGCATGGATCCATGCCCCGTGCGGGTGATGGTGGGTCTGTCGACGCGAATCACGCTATTATTCTTCCCCCGTCTCATCAGATTCGACCCCGATTACCCATTGGCCTAGGGACTGCGGTCTTTCCGCCAAAGGAACCTACGGGTGGAGCGTGAATTGCGCAGAACTGGTCGCAAGCCTAGCCGTATTGTTCACTCGTATGGCCAGGGAGGTGCAGAATGGAGTCTTTCCTTTGGCTATGCTTCTGAAGTCCTATCCTTGGTTTAATTATCGTTTAGAATGAATTTTAACGAAATTCGGAGATTCTATCAAAATGTCCTGTTAGAGCTTAACAGAAAATCTGGATCTTGACGATCCTTCATAATCAATTGTGGCTCTTAGTTCTTCTTTTCCCCTGTTATATGCACACACTTGGCCGCTTCAGTGTTGACCTGCAATGACAGAAGATCTGGACGAGAATAGTGGCCAACAGTATCAATCATTGCCTTGGCATAGTCGATATCTTGGAGGTCGATATCGGCTTGCAGAATACATTCCTCACCGGCGGGAGGTGCTTCTACGAGAGCGGCTCCGTCTGGCCCGAAAATCATAGAGAAACCCCCACTTGGCTGCTCATAGAAGTCATCAGTAACTTTCACAAAGACGAAAGGATTTGTAAACGATATAATAGAAAACAAGTTTAAATAAAACCTGGAGGATAAGAGAGAGGGAGAAATACCGTCTGAATAATTCCTCCTTCTATCAGATTTTGTTTCTGAAGACTTTCTTTCTTGACCACCTGCGTGCAGACCAGCACAAACGCCTGGCCCTCAATAGCGAAGAATTGGCTAGCATTTCGGCTGGCCACGTCCGTCTCATGAAAGGGCCATTTCATCCCCTCCGGCTTGGGGAACTCTGCTGGCCAGCTAGCAATATGGATCTGGACTCCCTGGGAGTACTCATAGAACCGCAGGAGTGGCTGCAGATGTTCCCAACAGTTCAGGCCTCCAATGCGACCGTATGGGGAATCGACCACAGTCTGGAGGGACTCCGCCTGGCCCTCGCCCCATATAGACCGTTCGACATGAGTGGGTTTAATCTTACGTCGGTGATGAACAATTTCACCGGCCGGGTCGATGAAAGACTGGGCCATGTATAAACTCCCACCGTCGCGTTCGCTGTAGCCGAGTACAATGAATATACCCGCTTCCTTCACAGCCTGACGAATTGCATCCATTTCTGCGGAATTGCGGGCTAGTGAATTAGCCATGTACTGGTGCATGAGCTCCATATTGTCCACAACACTACCCGTCCACATTGTCCTATCGCAAGTGGGGTGACTGTGTCAGTTAATGATCCTCTAGTATTTTGCTAGCTGTGAGTGCAATTTCCTTACCACAGATACCCGGGAATCCACACTTCAGGGAAGCCGAGTACATTGATGCCCTTCGCTCCAGCTTCCTGAATTAATGCAATGGTCTTTACAACGCTGCCAGCTAGGTCCACCCAGGCGGGCTCAGCTTGGACAGCCCCCACACGGACTTTAGTCATTTTCCAAGGCTGTGAGGTGTTGAATCCCTAATATTCTGAAATCAATTGGAGTCCGATGGCGCAGAAAGGCAAAAAGAGCTTTGATGATCTGCCTTGAGTTGTTGTACAGGCGTCCCAGTCCTATTTATCTCCTGAGGCCTCGCAAGTGCATACTTGTTTAGGAAGGCCGTTCCTTGCTCACTGCGTATCAAACTTTATCTTTTTCCCTATATCATTGTGCATGTGGTATGGCGGCATATACAACTTGGTTTGACCGTGTGGTACGGGGTGCGCCGGGGCCCCCAGAGGGCCCCATAGTACGAGGAGAAAAGTTACCATACGGTCTTGGGATTGTAACGGGAATATACGGTGTAATTACCGTAGCTCAAGGGGCCGAAATGCTTATCTTGATCGCAAATGTTTTCCCTTTCACAGCGGCTCCCCACACAGCTAGCCGCTCTTAGTCTAGCTCGGGAGTCTAGCGGGCCCTACAAATTAGAGTGATATTTTATAGAGTCGTTCAACGAAAAAAAAGTCAAGAAACTCGTAAGCTTGTGGGCCGCTTCCAAGATTTGCAGTACACATAGCCTATACTAGACCCTTTATGGTTTAACCGTCATCCGTAGAGCAAAGCCAAGCGGCCTATATTGTTTATTTCCCCTCCGTACAATCTATATACTACTGCCTCCCGAGGTCGGAGCCTCGAGCCCCTAGCCAGCAAAGGTCCCCGTAGATTACTGTTAGAGCTTGGTTGGTCATACCTGACCAGTCTAATGTCAGAGTCTACGGTTAACGCCATGGCTTCCACACATTTTTTTTTAATAGGAAATATTTGATTATACAACTAATTACAGGATCGGGAACGAAGTCAGGAAAATCTATCACAAGAATGTACACCTGTTAGACGACTGTTGAGTTGTCAAAGCCGATTCACCTTTGAAGCATGCCTGGGTAAACACTTGAAAGGAATCTCCTCTGTAAGCAACACGAGTCATTGCCTCCACGAAAATCGTTTAGATGAAAGACGGCAAAAAGGAAATATCCAGGATCATGGACCGCCAATCAACCAGTGGACGATCGGGATGGAGCTCAGTCTGCTTCCAGTATTGCTCTACCATCCGTCGCATATAAGTAATGTTATCAATCCTCCGCCGTTGCTCCATCCGGTGAATTATTTCCAATATGGCCGCTTTCTGTGTTTCGTCTCGACTGCTGGCGATGGCAATTAAGAAGACAGGCCAAGGCGACGTACAATTGGACATGTCTGCGATCAAAGCTAAACTTCTCTGCACCAAAGCATGCAATTCCAACGAGGCTCGACCGGTCCAGAGAAACTGAATGTGGATGTAAAGCAGGGCACCGAGACGATATAACTCTGCTGTCTGCTGTACAATTTTTTGGTTCGTTATCCACGGCTCTGGGGCAATTAGCTTCTGCTGAATGGTCTCCAAGCGGTGAAATAAATCCTGAAGGATATGTGAATCAGGTGATTCATTGGTCGTTAATTGATGGCGGGCAAGGCTGTTGACTGCGGAGATGATATCCATTAATTCCAAGGAGCAACCGAGCAAGCCCACAATCTATATTAGTGGAGCGTGATTAGGGGAGCATTTTTGAATAATTTGGCGGATGTGGATTGACATACTGCTGTACGGCCTTCATTATGTACCCGTGGAGTAAACGCTTGGCTACAGCTCGGGTTATCCTGACACAGTAAGGGGTTACTGAACCCAGCCAGTGTGTCATGGTAGTACACCCAGCTTGTTAAAAAAGAGCTATCCTGCGATGCAGGATAAGCAGGATTGGACCGAGAAAGTTCCAGTAATAGGGACTTGGCACCCATCAAGTGTACTCTCCAGTTTCCTTCCGAGGCATCAAAAACCTGTGAGCCAGGATATTAGCATTTTGTCTCCTGTGGGATTTTGGGAAAAAAGGGTGACATACTTCATAGACACATAGCAGCATACATGCGGCAAGTTGAATCATTCGGCTTGAAGAGTCAGCATCCGAGGCTTTGCACGATTGCGATAAATATTTGATTGCCTTGACTTTCTGATCCAACGCTTGTCCCAAGTGCCCCAGGTAAAAAGCCGAAAGAGCAAGAACAGCATGCAACAGAGCCTTGCCGGCTATATGGGTAGTATCGGTCAGGATCATTGGCAATAAGATGTTTCGAAACCCATTAGTATCATCGTCCACAGTCGTAATCATGCGCGACAGAACGGCCTCATCTAACAAACTCAATAAGCTTCTTTTGATCTCCCTCATTCTCTCATTGTAGATTTGTACGGAGCGAAGCCAGAGAAGCAGAAGTACTGAAACAAGGGACGGAGTACTTACAATGCGCAAGCAACACGCGATCGGGCTCTCCACCCGTCAACTCCAAATGGTGGATCTGCCTTGAGGGTGGCGGCAGAGCCACTCCCGAGACAGCGTTTAGAAAGACAATATCCGCCACCGACATATTAAGGAAATGATAAGACGCGGTCTGAGAGTTGACAGGAACGCGGCCAACCTGCAGCTTTGTCCATTTTAAGCGCGATCCATACCTTTCGCAGGATCTTCCGGTTCTTCGGCAATTATTACACAATGGCAGAGTTCGATCGCAACCAAGTTTTCGATCTATATGGAGTGAAGACTTAGTGTCAGTGGAAGTTTGTTTCTCGGCTGTTATGAGCCAGTGGAATCACCTTTACAAGTCCAGCAATTTCTCTTAGCAAATGGCATTGCTGTCAGCGCCTCCAGAGACAAGCCGTGCTTGTTCCCTGCATAAAATCCCTTACATGAAAGTCTATAGGTTCCCTTGAAGCGTCTTTGAACTAATCAATTTGCAAGGCCAACCTATTGATGTAGTGGATTTTTCAGCTCTGCCCCCGCGGCGGCACCCGGACTAACTCAGGCTATACTCCGGGAGCCGATCCCCGGCAGTCAACAATCACACTACTTCCATATCCTCTTTGCTCTGTACTCTAATGCCAAATTCTGTAACCTTTGCCATGCTGCTTAATGTCTTGCTAGGTACTCCACACATTCAGAACAAATCCTCCCCGGTAATCAAATGATCATTTTTCAAAGAATCTGTTCAAATTGCCTGCATGACTTGAGTATAGACCGCTTATCGATAAGAAACATCATGTGACAGCTTCCGCGGAGTCGGCACGACAAGATCGGAGAGAAACAAAAATTCCAGGAAGCTGGAGTCGACGCTTTGTTCCGTCAAATTCTGGTCTAAGCCATAGACACTTTTGGTTCGAGTCCTCTGGATATACCCTGCGCCAATTGAACTTGACAACTTGCCGGGATCGCACCACAGACATGTATACAGCTCGGCGCGCAGCGTCGCAAGCGCTTCGGAGATCGCGCAACCCCATATTTTCTACAAGTTCGCGCCGATGGAACTCCACCTTCGAGACGAGAGAATGGTCGACGCCTCTGGCCCGCACACTGGCTCATGCGATGAAGGTGTGTCGATCCGAGCCCCGCAAACCCATAACGGCCCTAACGATCATGAATACATCTAGGTTACGGGTCCGATTCCAATCGCAGCATTCATGCGCCAGGTCTTGACTTCCCCAGAAGGCGGATACTACACATCAAAGCCCGAGACTGGAGCTGTTTTCGGAAAGCATGGTGACTTTGTCACATCTCCCGAAATCTCCCAGGTCTTTGGTGAATTGGTTGGTGTTTGGACAATTGCTGAATGGATGTCGCAAGGCCGGAAAAGAAGTGGCGTTCAATTGATGGAGGTTGGGCCTGGAAAGGGAACTTTGATGGATGATATGCTGCGGGTGAGTGCTTGCGATGACGGGTTGTACTATGGGTTGACTAACGGGAGTAGACATTCCGGAATTTCAAGAGCTTTACTTCTAGTGTCGAAGCCATCTATTTGGTGGAGGCAAGTCACACTCTACGACAGGTGCAGAAGCAGCTTCTTTGTGGTGAAGCTGCCATGGAAGAGACGGACATTGGACACCGGAGTACTTGCAAATACTTCGATGTGCCCGTTATCTGGGTGGAAGATATCCGTCTCCTACCTCATGGTACATCAAACATCAAAACCCAGACGATCCATAGTACTGACCAGACGTTTCACTACAGAGGAAGGCAAGACACCATTTATTTTCGCTCACGAATTCTTTGACGCACTCCCAATCCATGCATTTGAGTCGGTCCCTCCATCTCCCGAGAACGAACTCCCGGCACAAAAAGAGATCATGACTCCTACCGGACCTCAAAAACTTCACCAACCTGTCAAGGTCAAGAACACTCCTCAATGGCGCGAGTTGCTTGTTACCTTGAACCCCAAGGCCGTCGAGGATAACATTGAAGGGGAGCCCGAGTTCCAATTAACCAAAGCAAAGGCCTCCACGCCTACATCTCTGGTGATTCCCGAGATCTCTGAACGCTACCGCGCACTCAAGTCACAGCCCGGCTCAACTATTGAAGTTAGCCCTGAAAGCAGAATCTATGCTGCTGATTTCGCGCGCCGTATTGGCGGAGATACCGTTTCTACACCGTCCGCAACGAAGCAGAAGGTTGACCCCAGCGCACCACAGAAGAAGACACCTTCCGGCGCAGCCTTGATCATGGATTACGGAAGCATGTCGACAATTCCCATCAACTCGCTACGTGGAATTCGGGATCATAAAATAGTGCCTGCACTATCGTTCCCAGGTCAGGTGGATGTGAGTGCGGATGTCGATTTCACCGCGCTGGCTGAGGCTGCCATTGAGGGTAGCGATGGTGTCGAGGTTCACGGCCCTATTGAGCAGGGTGATTTCCTGAATGCAATGGGCATCACAGAGCGCATGGAGCAGCTCATTCGCAAATCTGGAGATGATGAGCACAAGAAGATTCTGGAGACTGGGTGGAAGCGCCTGGTTGGAAAGGACATTGCCTCTATGGGTCAGATCTACAAGGTCATGGCCATTGTGCCAGAGAATGACGGGAAGAGACGTCCTGTTGGATTTGGAGGTGGTCTTCAGATGTAGACTCCTGATTAAATATGTAAAAGTATTATTTGTACAATAGTGAACGATTGGACCACTCCAAGGCTGGTTCTGTAGAACAGACACCAATGTTTGTACCAAATACCCATCCTTACCTTCCATAAATGAAAGCAAAGCTTTTGCAGAAACATCATGTAGATTGTATATCTATGTACTGCCTTCAAGTCCCGGTGGTATCTCTCATCTAGTCATATCTCATAAAACGCGAGGCCACAGAAGCAAGCATCGCCCACAAACGTCCCTTTGTGTGTATCCGCATGCCAGCATAGGTTCATGGATGAATTCCAAGCAACACTGGATCTAATACTCCTGCCAGATATCTTCCACATAGGACTCTGTCAGGGTTCCATCCTTGCCATACTTGTCCTGCCATTCCACAAAGCCGCCCTCGAGGACACAAATCAGCTGTTTCCGGCTCTCTTCAGCGCCAAGGGCACTTTCACGCTCACGAGCGTAGCGAAGAGCAGCAGAGGGGCCACGCTGCTGGCTGAGTGCGCAGTGGAAGACAACCTTTTCAGTATCTTTGAGGGTTCGCACGAGCTCAGGCATGCGGACATCAAGGGTGGAGCTGGGAACCCAAGTTGAAGAGCGGATGTGTCCACCAACGTGATCTAGGTCAATTAACATCAAGCTGCAGTATATTCAAACATTCAGGATGGTCATACCTGAATCACGGACGTCGATGATTGCTAGCTTGGCGGGGGTGGTGCCGGCTTTAAGCTGAGCGGCTAGGGCATCACGATTAATGCGCGGCAGAGTCGCAATGTTGAGAGAAGACATTTTGAAAATGAAACACAGAATTCAGTATGAACAAGGATCTGCCTGTATTCTTCAACAAAACTTGAACTCCCAATAAAGAACGTAGCTAGAGTAATCTCGCCGACACAGATTGGTTATGCGGAGCTTCACGTGACCTCGAATTTGGTCGGATTTTCTTTTGAACTCCGCTAATTGTTGTCGCGACCTCACCCAGCCATTCCACCTCCACTCCCTCCCACCAAGAGCACCAGCCAAACCCTGTCAATTGAACCAACCGTTCAATCCAGGTGCTCTGCAATCCACAATGGAATTCCGCGCCCTGGCCCGCGGCCTCCGTGCCCGACCAACCCCATGGCTCCTCAACACGTCTCGCATCCAGCACTCCAACATCCTCACCACACTCCGCTACAACTCCTCAAGCTCCTCTCCACAAGAACCAATTAAGCCTCCCACACAAACCAAGGATTCCTCCCCATCCGCACAAATCACACCCACACCCACGGAGACCGGGATCCAGGCGGAGGAAACAACCAAGTCCGCCGCCTCAGACTTCGACGATATCCTCAACAAGCTCGAGCTGGGCAACCGCTCCGGGTCACAGCGTGCCCCAACTCGCAGCAGCCGTATCGCCGATGCGATTTCCGGCACCATGTTCCCGTCCGCTTCGCGCGACGGTGTCGCCGGACAGCTGGCAAGCCGGAAGACGGAGCTGAAGCTTGGACCTACTCTTGGTCGGCAGGTGCACGTTGAGCCGGAGAGGGGCGTGGATCTTGGTGCTGCTATTCGCATGTTGGAGGTCACTTGCAATGCCAATCAGATCAAGCAGCAGGCTAATGCGCAGAGATTCCATGTGCGGAAGGGTATGAAGCGCAAGGAGTTGAGACGGTCAAGATGGCGGAAGCTGTTTAAGTTTTCGTTTAATGAGACTGTTAAGAAGATTCAGAGAATGCAGGCTCAGGGTTGGTAAGAGTTTCATCTCGGCTCTTGCTTCTTGGGTTTTGTTGGAAGTTCGGTCTGTATCTTGTATATACTGAGACTGGATTGGATTGGACTGAGCATAGGCTTGACTTGACCTAGCGTGGTATCAGGCTAAAATTGGGGAATTTTTCTTGCTCTCCCCGTTTTGTTTTAACATGTATAACTATCTGTTTATCTATTTTGTTTGCATTAGACATGGAATGCATTGATATTTATCATAACCAGTCTTGTTGGTAGTCATACAACAATCTTCCCCCTTTTGCAATACACACTATACACGAGTCTATAGGTACCAATACTAATGTTCACAATCCGTCAAGCTTGAATCAATCCCTCTTGCCAGTAGGGAATCCTCCATACCCTCCATACCCAGCACCATTTCCATTCGCGCCAGCAATAGCAGAAGCAGAGTATCCCCCATAACCATTAATGCGTCCACCATTTCCGAATGTCACACTAGAGCCCGCACCACGACTAGACGGCGCACCCAGAATGCCATCACCCCGCCACCCAGCTTTTCCTCGGAAGCTCTGCCCATTCCGCTCCCAGTAAAGCGCAACCAAAGCGCCAAGGGAAGCAGCCATGATAAAGAAAAACATGCGAGAGAAAAACGAGCCAGATTCAGAGCTCTGCGAAGCAGTAGCAGGACCAAGACCCAAGAATGAGTCCGTCTTAGATCGCTCCGGCCATCCAATCCCAGCACCACCCTCTAACCACGCAACATGGAACGAAAACGTGAACGGCTCGCCGCGAACCACTTTCGTTCCATGTCCCAGTGTCCAGGGTTCGCGTGCGGCTTGCGCAACGGCAACTGCTTTCTCATCATCCTCTAGCTCGATGTTCTTGACCGCAACCTCGAACTCGGGCGTTGAGTATGCCGTTCCGGCGATAACGTAGCCTGGTTGTCCACTTTGGGTTCCCTTGGAGATACCCTCCTGTGGTTGCGCTGCTGCGTCGGAGGGGACATCGTGCATGAGCATATTCATATCAGACCAAATGTGTAGGTGGCTGAGCTGGAGTGTGCCCTGCAACGCGATGGTGAGGGGAGTGAACGGGGGACCGTTCTCGCTCAGCGCGATGAATGGGTCCTTATTGCTGGACTCTTGGTCTGAGTCTTCTGGCGTGTTTGGGGTTGAGGAGAGGGGAGATGTAGGTACGCGACAGCTCATTGGGACGTCGGAGTGCACGTAGAATTCGAAGAGGTGGTAGAGCGTGTCTGAGAGCTCCGGTATGGTGCAGGTGATTGTTTCGGAGACGCCATAGCGGAGGGATAGTGGGCGGGAGGTTTCGTTGCAGGTTACGAAGGGGATGTATTGGAGTTTGCCCAGGCTGTCTGTGATCTGGTGTTTTGTTTGTGGTTAGTTGGGATGGAATTGGTTTGTTCAGGGTTAGGCGCATACATGTTCTCCGTCCCTGTTGACACATCTGATTAGCATTCGCTCGCATTTCTAAGATTGGAAGAAGTAGAACATACAGTGTTCGATTGAGGCAGGATACGGGGACTTCGTCGCCAAGTCTGTATCCATCCCCGCCATTGTTGGTCCCCGCGACTGCTGCTGTAGGCCACAGTGCTGTCGCGAGGGAGAATGCCACCGTGGCTGGGAACCTGGTCATTGAGCGTAGAGGAGACATGTCGTTGATTTTCATGACTGTGGTAAGAGTAGTCACTCCCACAGTGGCGAGTTGGTGGAATGGGGAGTCGGCGCGGAGGAGACACGGAGATGTTCAGCCACAAATTGCGGAGCCAGCCAACCTGTCCATATCAACGCTATCTAGATCGGACTTGATCCACCCCTGAGGGTCTTGAACCCCCATTTGCCAACTTTATCTACTAACTAATTTTTTTTTACTGCAGTTACTAATGGGAAGAATTAGGTGTGAAATATCCAAATTTTGAAAATAAATTAACAGGTCAAAGGTTATCATTGCTCATCATAGCCGTCTTATTCACCACGGTCGTTACTCGCGACATATTATCTACGCCAGCTTGGCCTTCTCCTTGAAGGCAGCAAGCAGACCGCTGGTAGAGGCATCGTGCGAGCCACTGGCACCCTCGGTCTCCAGCTCCTTCTGGATGTTCTTGGCCAGGACCTTGCCAAGCTCGACACCCCACTGGTCAAAGGAGTTGATGTTCCACACAGCACCCTCGACGAAGGTGACGTGCTCGTAGTAGGTGATCAGAGCACCCAGGGTGGAGGGAGTGATCTTCTGGGCCAGGATGGAGGTGGTGGGACGGTTACCCAGGAAGGTCTTGTGGGAGACCAAGTGCTCGGGAGCACCCTCGGCGCGGACCTGGTCGGGGGTCTTACCGACCATCAGGGCCTCGGACTGGGCAAGGAAGTTGGAAGCAAGCATGCGCTGGTGCTTGCCGTTCTCAACGGGGTTGTGGGACTCAGCCGCCATCAAGAAGTCGGCGGGGATGAGCTTGGTACCCTGGTGCAGCAGCTGGAAGAAGCTGTGCTGGGCATTGGTGGCGGGCTCACCGAACAGAATCGGGCCTGTAGTGTACTTGACATACTCACCGCTGCGGGTGATAGCCTTACCGTTGCTCTCCATGGACAGCTGCTGCAGGTAGGCGGGGAAGCGGTGCAGGTACTGGTCGAAGGGAGCAACCAGGTGAGTCTGGGCACCGAAGAAGTCGCTGTACCAAACACTCAGCAGACCACCAATGGCGGGGATGTTCTTCTCCAGGGGAGTCTCGCGGAAGTGCTTGTCCATGGCGTGGGCACCAGCCAAGAACTGGTGGAAGTTGTCATAGCCGATGTACAGAGCCACGGAAAGACCGATGGCGCTCCACACGGAGTAACGGCCACCAACCCACGAGGCGAAGCCGAACATGTTCTTGCTGTCAATGCCGAACTTGGTAACCTCAGACTCGTTGGTCGAGAGAGCAACGAAGTGCTTAGCGATGTGCGCCTCATCCTTGGCCGACTCGAGGAACCAAGTCTTGGCAGAGTTGGCGTTTGTGCAGGTCTCGGCGGTGGTGAAGGTCTTGGAAGCGATCAGGAAGAGAGAGGTCTCGGGGTCAGAGTCCTTGAGGGCCTCGGCGATGTGGGTGCCATCGATGTTGGAGACAAAGTGCAGCTTCATGTCGGGGTGGCCGTAAGGCTTAAGAGCCTCGGTAACCATGACGGGGCCACTAGAGGAAGAAATGTCAGCTGCTGTTCAACTGAACATGGAAAAAGCGACACAAACTTACAGATCCGAGCCACCGATACCAATGTTGATGATGGTGTTGATCTTCTTTCCAGTGTAACCCTTCCACTCACCACTGCGGACCTGCTCTGAGAATTCCTTCATGTGCTCAAGCACGCTGTTGACCTCCTCAACAACGCTCTTGCCATCGACCTGCATGGGCTGGTTGGAGGTGTTGCGCAGAGCAGCATGGTAGACAGCGCGGTCTTCGGTGAAGTTGATGTGCTCACCGGCGAACATGTCATCGCGCAGCTTCTCGACGCCAGCCTCCTTGGCGAGCTTCACCAGCAAGGAGAGAGTCTCCTCAGTGAGAAAGTTCTTGGAAAAATCGAACAGAATGCCCGAGTTGTCCACGGTGTTGGCAAAAGTGTGGCTAAACTTCTGGAAGCGCTGGGGATCCTTCTCGAAGTACTCCTTCAAGACAATGTTGCGCCCCAGGGTGCTGTGGTGCTCCTGGAGCTCCTTCCAGGCATTGAGGTCTGAGGCCTGCGAAAAACCAGGCATGATGAACGGCGATGACGCTGTTTGGATCCCGGGTTAGTGCGGGGCAATCGGGAGCGAGACGAAGAGGGATTCAACCCAGTGAATACCCAGGAGACTTACAAGATGGGACGAAAATATGGGAAATGGGGTATTACAAAACGATTAATCAAGGGAAGCGCGGATCAAGATATAGTAAAGGAAAAGAGTTGAGGCCGGCGCGCTGGGGTCCGGTGGAGGGGCGCCGTGGGGCAAGCATCATCATTGCCGCATTCGGTCCTGGTCTGGAGCGGGTTTGTTTTCTAATCAGAATTCCGGTTCAATTGCCGTTCTTTTATAGATGCTAACCTATATTACATCAGTGCCTGATGCTGATTTCATCAATCCATGAGTTACTTTTTTATTGCTATGGTTCATATCGAGCTACATGTATATCTACCATCCGTGGATACATGCAGAAGTACCCGGAGCTGCAAGTAGAATATGCAACCACCATTGACACTGCATTCTACTCCGTACAGTATGGACTAACTTGACCTTGGCCAGGTGACCTGAAGAGTTATTCATAGCTAAGACCTCGTGATACTTGGCGTTTCAGGGAATTTAACCGGCCGGTGAGAATTATGGGTTCCGGGTGTTTATTGTCCGAGGCCATCCCGACTTCCATGTTATTCTCCCGCATGTATCCGTATGGATTATTAACAATAAAATGTGGGTAATGCTGGGTTATGATGGAATTCTATACTTGTTGAACGTACTGTCCAAAGTATATATCCGTCAGTCACTCTAGGGCTCTACCTTCCGGGCTATTTCCAACGCTTCTATGTTCACAAATATGTACTGGCTTAGCTGTTTCAATATGACTTGTCTGAAGAGGACACAATTCAAAACGCACCAATTTATAACAAGCAATTAACGCGTCCACTCACAATGTATCCAAAAGCTGTAAGACTGCGTCCGCCAAGATCAGCGCACGGACCCACATAGAAACCGCAACTTTCTTTCGTTCAGTTTAAGCTCTATTGGCAGTAACGTCGTCTGGAGCTGCAGCTCATTTTTTGATTAATTTTTTATTCCAAATCTCCTCGGCGCCAACGTGCGCACCTCGACCATGTACAATCCTTACCAGCGTAAGTATTCTCTGTCAATCAGCAGTCGCGAAACAACGACAATGCCGAAGTTCCTACGCGCCGCAAATACTGACTTGAATTTCAGCTCCAGGTGCTTACGGCCATCCTCAGGACTATGGTGCGTACCCCGGTGCGCCTGGCGCACCCCCGGGTATGGGTAAGTCTTCGGTGATCCCCTTCAAGCCTGGCAGCATCACTAACAAACTCCAGCTCCTCCTCCAGGGATGGCAGCACCCGGTACAGCCCCTCCTGCGGCCATGCAACAGACGAACGCCCAGCAACCCGGCCGCGGAGGATTCCCGGCCAATTTCCAACCGCCGCCGAACATGCCCAACATCAACTTCTCCGCCCCAGTGATTCGCCTGGGCACTTCCGGTCCGGCGAAGCCTGCCGGGCCAGAAATGGGCCGCGAGCGTGGACCAGAGGGCCCTGGGCGTCGGGCTGGTCTCGGTTCCTCAAGCGAAGGACAGCGCCACCACGGCCGCGATACGATGATGCCCCAGCCGCCTACTCGGGATGAGATCGTGAGAACACTTTTTGTCGGTGGCATTACGGAGGGCGCCGGTGGTGATGATGGCATTGAGCGCATTCTGCAATCGGCGGGCCGCTTGCGACGATGGATTCGGGCGACAGATGCCGATGAGAAGCCTTGCCGGTTTGGCTTTGCTGAGTTTGACGACCCGGAGAGTCTGGAGACAGCGGTTGAGGTACTCCAGGATATTGAGGTTCCTGTTAAGCGACAGGTGCCTCGCGCTGAGGGCGAGGAAGAGCAGGAAATTGAAAAGAGCACTCTTCTTGTAAGAACATCGTTCCCTACTATGCAAATTGCATTACTGACTATCTATAGGTTGTGGTGGACGAGAGCACAACCAAATACTTGGAGCAGTTCAAGGACAGCCGAAGCGAACGAGACCCCGAAGAGATCAACGCACGCTTTGAGGCTGCCCGTGGTGAACTGAAGAATGTTCTGAAAAGCCTCTTTCACCCTGCAAACCCCACCCAGAAAGAAGATGCCTCTGCAGTGGACAGGGAAGGTGATACTGAGATGCAAGATGGCGATACTCCAAAGGACGGAGAGGTTGTCACCATTCCTATCACTATTGAGGACGAATTGGCCGACATCCCACCGGAGATGCGCGCAAATGTGGCCAAGGAAATTGCTGCATTCCGCGAACGGAGTAACCGCCGTGATATTGAGCGCCTGAAGCGCGAGGAAGAGATTGAGACTATGGAGCGTAATCGCAATTCTGGTTCGCGCTACAACCGCCTTGCTTCTCCTCCTGCCTCAGCTCCCAGCGGCCCCGCTGGTGGTGCAAACAACATCCCTCTTGGCCCCCGTGAGCGTGGTATGCCCAACGCACCGGCCGGCCCCAAAGGGTTTGGTGTTCAGATCCCGAAGGATTACCAGAAGGGCGTGTCATTTGTTAATGGTGGTACCAATGGATCCCTAGCCTACGGAAGCCGTGAAGATGAGGACTCAGATGCGAGCGATGAGGAGCTTGAGCGTCGTCGCCAGGCCAAGCGTGATGCGGACCAGGAGAAGCAGTTCCTGGACCAAGAGCGCCGATGGCTCAACCGAGAGCGAAGCCGAACGGCCGCTCTGGAGCGTGAGAAGAAGCGTGACAAGGAGGAGGACGGCAAGCTGCAGGCTGCTCACGATGAGATGGAAGAGCGGATGAAGGAGTGGAACGATGATGTCGAGGCCAGCCGTAAGACCTCTGAGTACTACGCTGACCGTGGTGCCTGGCTCCGAAGCCGTGCAGTATTCCGTGCTCGCGAAGCCAGCTTGGACGATGCTGATCGTGCTGCTGAGGAGCGCGAGCGTGCCCAGTCCGCCAAGAAACAGGAGCAGGCCCGTGGTGCTGCCGACGATTTCCTCGCCCGCCAGGCTCAGGAGCTGGAGGCCCGTCCACAAGAGCCACGCGAGCCTCAGCGCTTCAAGTTGTCTCTCGGAGCTGCGGCTCAAAAGGCCCAGGCCGCCACCACTCGTCGGACCGCGGCCGAAGTCGAAGGCTTGCTGGAAGACGAGGAGGAACCTGCCACGGTCACCCGCCGCCCTCTTATCCCGATTAAATTCGATACCGCTGCCGAGGCTGCCGGTCTTTCAGACGAGGAGCGGGCACAGGCGGCGCGCCAGCTGGCCGCAGAAATTCCCACCGACAAAGAGGGGCTGTGGAAATGGACCGTCAAGTGGGAGTTTGTGGACGAAGCTGTTCTCAGCGATCAGATCAAGCCCTTTGTCGAAAAGAAAATCGTCGAATACTTGGGAGTGCAGGAACAAATGCTGGTGGATGTTGTGGAGGGACATATTCGCCAGAAGGGCTCTCCCCAGGAGCTGGTGGATCAGCTTGCAGAGGTAAGTTTCTGACGTGACCCTTTGTC
The DNA here is from genome assembly GCA_028829675.1 of Penicillium tannophilum. Classification (NCBI taxonomy): domain Eukaryota; kingdom Fungi; phylum Ascomycota; class Eurotiomycetes; order Eurotiales; family Aspergillaceae; genus Penicillium; species Penicillium tannophilum. The sequence goes on from JAQKAK010000008.1 coordinate 2,673,928, forward strand.
TCTACGATGTACTAATATAAAACTTCTAGGCTCTGGACGAGGAAGCCGAGGTGCTGGTTCGCAAGTTATGGCGGATGCTCATTTTCTTCTCAGAGAGCGAGAAACGTGGATTGTCGGCATAGTGATATGGTGCTGCAACATGTTGGCCCAGGTCTACCTCGACGACTTCCGGAAATTTCATAGTTCCAAAATGCAAAAAGACATGCATATCTCTTTAACTATTCCACGTCTAGTGTAGGTAGCGCGGTAATTGTAATCCAGTCAAATGCTCTAAAGTCGTTTGATTCAAGCTACAATGCAAGCCAATGGTTCATTCGAGCCAGTGTATACACCAACATTTCAATCATATGTAGGAAAAGGCGGCTTGGTATCACTGCATATCACCTACATTATATACCTCCTAGGACCTAGTGTGAAGTTGTAGGTACATGTTAGGGTGTGTACTCAAAAATATGACTCTGAATTGCGAATGGTACGCTCCACCTAACACCTGCGTTCAATCAACAACAGCTGTAGCTCACCTATACTAAAGGCTAATTAGGGTAATGTCAACCCCAGATAGCCGGAGGTACTCCGATACACCTCCCGGAGCGCTGATTGGTGGAGAAACCCAATTCCCCGACTCGGGCAATTCTCCTCCAATAACAAGGCCGGATTTGCGGAAACGGGGACTGCGGAGTGAGGGGCGAGGGCAAATGTGCCAACAGCGCGGGGGTTACAGAGACTATATACGGGCCCAGGGTTGCAATTTCTTCCGGTTTCTTTTTTGATTTACTTCGTCGCATTTTCACTTATATACCCTCCATCTTCCTTCATTTTCAAGCGAAATACCATACATCTTTGGAACCGTTCCCGGATTTCTAGCTTGAGCTCTGAATTGCGATTGCAAGAACGTGTACAATTGGTTTCTAGCATTGTTGCTCAATCGTCAATATGGTTAAGATTACTGGCTTCACCACGCGGGACGTGAGGTTTCCGGTATGTCTCTCTTAACACATCCGGTTGGTGCCGGCTCCAGTCATTAACACTTGCATTAGACCTCCCTCGACAAGACTGGCTCCGATGCCATGAACGCAGCCGGTGATTACTCCGCCGCATACTGCATCATCAACACAGACTCTGACTTCAGCGGTCATGGTATGGTGCGTATTCACTAAGTCCCAGTCAATGCAATTGCGTATATATTACGTGCGTTCTAACACGCCACTTAGACCTTCACAATTGGCCGTGGCAATGAAATCGTCTGCGCCGCCATCTCCCTCGTTACCCCTCTCGTCATCGGCAAAGACCTCGATGAATTGACCGCCGACTGGGGCAAGACTTGGCGCTACCTAGTCTCCGATAGCCAGCTTCGCTGGATCGGTCCTGAGAAGGGTGTTATCCACCTTGCCCTCGGTGCTGTCGTAAACGCCCTCTGGGATCTCTGGGCCAAGACCCTCGGCAAGCCTGTCTGGCGTATTGTTGCTGATATGACTCCTGAGGAGTTCGTCCGTTGCATTGACTTCCGTTACATCACTGATGCTATTACTCCTGAGGAGGCGCTGGCTATGTTGAAGGAGGTTGAGGGTGGTAAGCAGGAGCGCATTGCTGAGGCTGAGGCTAGCAAGGCTGTTCCGGCTTACACAACCAGTGCTGGATGGTTAGGTTACTCCGAGGAGAAGTTGAAGGTGTTGTTGAAGGAGAGTGTTGAGCAGGGATACAAGCATTTCAAGTTGAAGGTTGGTGGCAACTTGGAGGATGATAAGAGCCGGTTGAGAATTGCCCGAGAGGCAATTGGATATGATAAGGGAAATATTCTTATGGTTGATGCTAACCAGGTATGTTAACCCCTGGTATATGAATGCTTGACGTTAGTACTGATTGTTCTCGACTAGGTCTGGTCTGTCCCAGAGGCTATCACCTGGATGCAAGAGCTTGCTGAGTTCAAGCCTTGGTTCATTGAAGAGCCCACCTCCCCCGATGATATCCTCGGCCACGCTGCCATCAAGAAGGCGCTGGAGAACACCCCTCATGGAACCGTCGGTGTTGCTACTGGTGAGATGTGCCAGAACCGCGTTATCTTCAAGCAGCTGCTGCAAGCTGGTGCCTTGACTGTTCTGCAGCCTGATGCCTGCCGTGTTGGTGGTGTGAACGAGGTTCTTGCTATTCTGCTGCTGGCTCGCAAGTTCGGTGTCCCCATTGTGCCACACTCTGGTGGTGTCGGTCTGCCCGAATACACACAGCACTTGAGCACCATCGACTATGTCGTTGTTACTGGAAAGCGAAGTGTTCTGGAGTATGTTGACCATCTGCACGAACACTTCGTCCACCCGTCCAGTGTTAAGGATGGCTACTATGTCACCCCTATGGAGCCTGGTTACAGCGTGGAGATGAAGGCCGACAGCATGGACGAGTTCGAGTTCCCTGGTGTAGAAGGCAAGAGCTGGTGGCGCTCTGAGGAGGCTAAGGTCATCCTAGAGGGTCCTCGGGTGGTATAAAACTTTACTTTATGTCTTTACGTTTCTTCATGTTAATAGCCTTACCAAAATATTGATACAATATTGTTTATAAGATATTTGCTTCATTGTACTGAGTTCGATACACAGTGGAAATATGGTACATCAATCGGGGTGGTTCATTGACCGACCCTAAAAATACAATAACAGTCATAGACTGGCGTCAGTAGGCCAGTTTATGCATGGACTTAGGGCCCTCCCATGTTCGACGCCTGGGACAAGAGCTCACAGAGATTCAAAGCCAATAATGCAAGATGAAAAACTCAATCACATGCTAGAAATTCCCGTAAGACTTTCCAACTGGAGACTGAAATGGCATGGTATATAATGCAACTGAAGAGCGATTCAGCGCCACTGAATGCCGAACAGTTTCAATGAGCTAGCCACGCTGGGCTTCTCCACAGCCTTCTCCAGGACGACACGAGAATGTCCCTTGACATCCAGTGCAAGTAGTTGATATTCCCACTCGTTCTGGTCCAAAGGTTTGATCATGTGCACGTGAACAACTCCTGAGTTAAGGGGACCCTCGACCTAAAGAGAAAATAAGTATTTTGTACCACAATTAGGAGACTGCTGGACATACGTGAAAGTTCATGCGGAGGTGCTCGCGGCCTAAGCGGTCCTTCCCAACGGTTGTACTGTATTACCCGTTAATCTATCTTCTAAGTCAAAATATGTTATCCATGAACTCACGCAATAGGCCGATGCCTTGCCCATTTGCTCGAGGTATTCTCCCCAAAGGCTTTGATTTCTCGTCGGTCACCCAGGAGTTGTATGCAGCGCGCATCATCCTTGACACGGTCAACGGCTTTTTCGAATTGCCATGTTCGACTATTCGGCGAGATAACGTCGGTCCATAAGAGATAGAAGACACCGCCCTGAAAATCGAAAAGTTAGACCTTTAATGTTCGATCTTGCACAGGTGGGTACCCAAAAACCTACCGTCAGCACAACACCTGCAATCACAACCACAAAGTTGAAAGATTGCTGTGTAGCGCGCGACACCTTTTCTCGACCACTCAAATCACCCCACTCGTATCGTCCATCATCGGACAAGACTGTAATGTTCCTCCGTCGCTTGGTCGTGCCGCTTGGGTTGCTTTGTGTGGCGTACAGTCGGCTTAATGCGGTTCGAGGAGAAGGGCGCAGAGTCGCCACGGCACTCGAGGTGGCTCGAGGCAGAGCACGCACGTACTGAGGATTCATCGTGGGTGCGATCGTCGACTACTCCAACCTTGAAGACGGAGATGAACGAGACCGCGATAACGATAGGCAGACTCACGTGCTTTGAATATAAAATACCGTACTGTAAATTTGCGACCTACATGTAAGTGGCGTCATTTCCCCATAGTTAAGGGGACCCATGCCCCACCGACAAGGTCACCGCAGAACTGCAAAATTACACCAGGAACAGGGACTCCCCCGAGTCCGACCACGTTCGCCGTTCCCGACACAACAATTTGGCCTTCGTTGTCTAGTACACCTCAACCCTTATTTTCCCCCGGATTTCATAGTCCACTCCTCCATCATGAGTGCCTCCAAGGCGCAGTCTCAAAAACTCTTTGAGAAGATGAAGTTGAAGCCCGCAAACAAGGTGCGTTCTCGCCCCGCGCCCCCGTCCCGCCGTTCTCGGTGCATTTTGGCCATTGTTCACTAATACCACTTTTGCGAATAGGTGTGCTTCGACTGCAACTCCAAGAATCCTACCTGGTCGTCGGTTCCTTTTGGTATCTACCTGTGCCTTGACTGCTCGTCCAATCACCGCAATCTTGGTGTTCACATCTCCTTTGTTCGATCCACAAACCTCGACCGTATGTATTCTCCTAAAGGGGGCGATTTTCTGAGTAACGCGACTCTACGATGGAATCTGGCTGATAGGCTTCCCATACAGAGTGGCAATGGGAGCAGCTTCGGGTGATGAAGGTCGGTGGCAATGAGTCCGCAACCAAATACTTCCAGTCCCACGGAGGATCTGCTGCGCTTGCCAGCAAGGACGCCAAGGTCAAGTATACTTCCAATGCGGCCGTCAAGTATAAAGAGGAACTGAAGAGACGGGCTGCAGCGGATGCGCAACAGTCAGTATTCCTTACCTATTTTGTGGATTCTAGCCAGAAAGTTAACTGGCGCATTGTTTAGGTACCCCGAGGAGGTTGTTATTACGGATCTGCCTGCTGGCACCCCCTCCGACGGCTCTGCTACCCCTGCCGGTGAAGACGACGACTTTTTCTCATCCTGGGACAAGCCCTCGATCAAGCGTCCGAGCAACCCTCCCTCCCGCACCAGTACGCCACCCGTCGTGAGCCGAACCGGATCTCCGTTTTTGACCGCCAACTCGAACGGCTCCCGCTCCAAGTCTCCCTTGTCTGCATCTGAAGAGAAGGCTCCAGCTCCCGCTCCGACTGCCATCCGCGCCAACGCTGGCGCTAAGAAGACTACCACGGTTGCAGGCGCGAAGAAGGGCCTTCTGGGGGCTAAGAAGGCTCCTAAGCTGGGCGCGAAGAAGGTTGCTCCTAGTGACATCGATTTCGAGGAGGCTGAACGGAAAGCCAGAGAGGAGGCCGAGCGCATTGAGAAGCTTGGATATGACCCCGAGGCTGAACAGGCCGAGGCCGACGCGAAGGCCAAGTCCACTGCTGCAGTGCCTCTTGCTTCTCCCACTCCGGTCAGCCCCAACCGTGGTGGATTCGGTGCTACCAGCAAGACCGATGAGCGTAACTTGAGCGATGTCGAGCGTCTTGGCATGGGAATGAACAGACTTGGCTTCGGTCAGGTCTCAAAGCCTCCAGCTCCTAAGAAGCTTGGATTTGGTGCTGTTGCCCCCAGGTCTGCGGCCGATGGTAGGCTCTCTTCTAATCCTCTTGTGATGAACATGTAACTAACAAATTCCAAAGAGGCGGAACTCTCTCAAACCAAGACACGGTTTGGTACTCAGAAGGGTATCTCTTCTGACGAATTCTTTGGACGTGACCGCTTCGATCCCAACGCCCAGGCTGAGGCCAAGCAGCGCCTCACAGAATTCGACAGCGCGACCTCTATCTCTAGCAACGCTTACTTCGGCCGGCCCGAGGATGACCTTCCGCCGATGGACGATGGTTACGGAGACTTGGAGAACACCGCCAAGGACTTTGTCCGTCGCTTTGGCATCACCGCAGGAGATGATATTGAGAACCTGTCGCACCTCGTTGGTGAAGGAGCGACCAAGCTACAAGGTTGGCTAATGTGATCTCTCATACTAAAGGGTGCAGTTTCTGACTTTCCCTAGGTGCCATTCGCAGCTACCTGAACTCATAAATGCCACCTTTGGCTTTCCTTCTCCGATATCACGCGTTTTGTTACATTCAATACTTAGCAAGCCACATTGATCCCCCCACATTCCCGTGATGCGTGACGTATATCTTGTCTCCAAGCATCTCGCCAACCTCCTCCAATCTCTTTCTGTTGCTTCATCTAACGCCGCCACGAGCGGTTTGATTGAAGAAAAATTGGTGTAAATTGCATTTGGCGTGGATGATGGTTGATTGACAATATTCCTTTGAGCTTTGATTCCATCGGGCATTTGCAGCCACGCAATGATGAGTTAAGGCTTTTTTCTTTTTCTTTTGTTAGTTTGACATGTTCTCTTGTGTTTCTGATAGGATTTCGAGTTAATGCAGAACGTTTATGGATTGGTGTCTTGTGTCATAGAGAAAAGTACAATGCATACGCGCTCATACATGTAGACTGCTTTACGGGTGTACCCATACTTATCTTGAATTGAACTACGCACGTCCTCTTCTAGGTCTATTAACAGTTCAAGATTCATAATATACTTACGGACTGCTATATTACTTGACCATTTTCACATGAATGCTAGCCCGCTCTGGTTGTTTTCTTCCTTGTTGAAGCCCTTTGACTGAGCACTACAAATACTACATGCAGGTCCAAGTATTCAAGATCATACATAGTATCACCTTGCTTGATTCAAGCCAACAAGAACGATGACAAACTATTCGAGCCGACGTTTCAATGCTAGGTAAAAAATGCGGATTTGTGGGCATCACCCCTTAATCACCTTCATATTCCAGTAGCTTACCTAGCGTGACTTAGTAGGTGAATAGGTGATAATGGGTATATACTCAGTAATATTACTTACCCCGTCCTTGATACCGTTAGTGTGCTGTCTAATTGGCATTATCCTTGTATTGATGAGCCTAGGATTACCAATGTACAGTTATGACTGTACTATGGGAATATTCCTGCAAACAGCGAGTCTCTCAAGAGTGCGTCCTATATAAAGGGCATAGATCCAGAGAGTGTCTACAAAAAAGCCATCGATTCTGCAAGTGCAATGATGGAGAGATAACGCTGAGCACTTATTTATATAAAGCTCCTATCGCCTGGGAAAGGTTATATAGCTTTTCAAGCCCAGTGATGATAGATATAAATGCTCAGTCTGCAACTATTCTTGCCAGGGTTATCTTATTCACCTCTAGGAGGAACCTTCACCTAACCACCATCTTCCGTGCTGTTTTCTTTTCTTGCTTCCTCTATCTCTTCCCTCTTCCACCTCCATTTCCCTCTTACCCTTTACTTCTCACCTTAAAACTCTCTCTTACGCTCGTTTGTTTCCGTTATTCTCTAAGGTCATTTCGTGAACCTCAGCCATTTTTCAATACATTATTACGAAAGGATGCCAGGCTCCATTCAACCCCGAATCAAATAACCTGAGATTTCGGACCTTTGAGTCTCCGCAAGACGATGAATTCTTTCATCAACTCCAAAGCAACTCGGTCGCAGCCTTTCTAAACTCTAACTGGCATCTTCTGAGACCGGTCACCCGCGATACGACAACGGCCATGAGGAAGGCCATGAAGGAAAACTCAGTTCTATTCGTCGTCATATGCCGCAAGGACCAGAAAGCCAATGAGTCGTTATACAGATGGGGCCTCGAGAGCTTGATTCAAATTAACCTTTATGTCCAAATAGTCAATAAAACGCAGAAAACTGACATTGGAATCCTGCACCTCAAGTCACCTCCCGCTTGGTTGGCTCATACTCGCACCTCGGAATTGAACATTGGTTTTGCGGAGACTCAAGACGGCAAGGACAATTTTGTTGAGGCTATCGATTGGGCCCGCAAGTGGGCATTTGACAATAATCTAGTCGATCGAGTGGAATGGAAGATCCCAGGCTGGAACTGCGATTTGAGCATTGGTGCCATCTACCATGGGTTCGAATTGGAGTGCAAGAAACAGAGTGCTTTGGTCAAGCATGGCGTGAAGTATGATGAGTATTGCCTAGTGCACAAGCGAATTGAGAAGTGATGAGCGAATACCACCAGGAGCAGCATGTTGATGGGCAGGAGGGAGTTTTGGTCGATAGAGGCTTTGCGTGGCAGAAGTGTGGACCATGAAAGGTAGACTTGGCCTAGTGCCAGTCGCATTCACCAGCGAACAAGTTGGTTCGTTAAATCATGAGTTATCGAAGCTCACGTTTTTTTGTATTTGGCTTTCTCTTCTACTTCCACTTCCCTCTTTCACTTCTCACTTTTACCTCTATTACGATTTTCTTTCTATTGCCATCTTTCATCATTCAACTTTCTGTCTATATGGCAATTACATCTTACCTTTCTCACCTCTCAACTCTCTTTTACTGTTAGTTCTTGATCTTTGATCATTCAACTGCTTATCTCTATGGCAATTCCATCTTCTTGTTCTCATCGCTCAACTTTATTTCACGGCCTATCTCTTACAGTGATCTTTGACGATTCATCCTCCTTCTCCGTGTGGCAAAAATGTCAACTCCAAGCACCCTCGAAACGAACAGCTTGCGATTTGCTCCCTTTGAATCTCCAAAGCACGACGAGTTTTTCCATGAAATCCAAAGCAACCCAGACGCATCCCCCAACTCCAGCTGGCATCTTGAACAACCTGTCACCCGCGATATGACAGATACAATCCGGAAGGATATCAAAAGAGACTCGATTCTATTCGTTGTGCTATGCCTTCGAGATAAGAAAGCTGGTAGGTCCCGATATGAATGGGGTCTCGAAAGAAGGCATCAAAAGCTAACCTCAACATATCTCAAGAAACCCCCATTGGAATACTCTACATCAAATGTCCTGGTTATATGGCCCACAATCGCTGCGTGGAGTTGAACCTTGGATTTACGAATACACGAGACTTCGCCAACTATAGTTTTGAGGCTATCGATTGGGCCCGCCAGTGGGCGTTCCAAAACAGACAAGTCAATCGTGTGGAATTCAAGGTCGTAGCCTGGAAGGCCAAATTTAGGATTGACTATGAATTCAAATTGGAGTCGAAGAAAGAGGGTGGCTTGGTCAAAGACGGAGTGAGATATGATGAGTTATGCCTAGTTAGCGAGAAGTGGTAGGTACAGTGCCTGGCTATGTACTCTGACCATGAAATGTGAAGAAACTCGCCATTCGACTTGGTTATCGGTGATCTCTAAGGCCGTGCACTGGAAGCTACATGAAAGTGCGTTGTTTTAGGTTCAAAAATCATATTTCACTTCAATGCAATTATAATTGTAGAACTATGCCCGGCTAGAAATAGATATGCCCGTCTAGCAATTCCCCCACCCCCTATAAACTCCATGATGAATGAAGAAACAACCAGTGTATATCGTACAAAGTTGAAAGCATAACGATAAAAACATTCGACCCCAAAGTATACAAATGTATGTGCATATTTTACGGGATCGTCAACCCCTAGACACGATAAATCGCATCAGCAACCTTCGCAACCTGCCACATCTCTTGCACATCATGTACGCGCACGATATCAGCACCGCCAGCAACACTGGCGGAAACAGTCGCAGCAGTTCCCCAAACGCGTTCTTTGGGGGTCTTAACACCGGTGATGTTACCAATAAACCGTTTCCGGCTTGGGCCCATGAGCCATGGCAAACAGTCCAAGCCTTCAGCCGCCCGCAGAGCTGGCAATTCACGCAGAATCTCAAGGTCTTGGGGTTGCAGCTTTGCAAATCCGAGACCAGGGTCAAGAATGATGCGCCAGCGGCGGATGCCTGCGTCTTCTGCAGCTGCAACGCGGGCACGAAGTTCGGCACTAACTTCGGGGATGACGCCGTTGGGGTAGTCGTGGAGTTTGGTCATTGTTTGCGGTGTTCCACGCATGTGCATTAGGATGATGGATTTGCCTAGACGGGCTGCTGTTGGGAGCATTTCTGGGTCGAGGAGACCGGCGGAGACGTCGTTGATGATATCTGCGCCGGCGGCACAGGCTGCCTCGGCCACTGCGGCGCGGTAGGTGTCGATACTGATAGCAATGTTGGAAGCCTCGGGGATGTTCTTGCGAATGTGTTGAATTGCGGGGGCGACCCGGGCGATTTCTTCTTCTGGCCCCACTGGTGTTGAGCCAGGACGGGTACTTTCACCACCGACGTCGATTATTGTTGCGCCCTGGGCGATGAAGCGGCGGACTGTCTCGGTGAGTTGAGTAAAGTCAGTTGGGGAGTGAATGCCACCGTCGGAGAAAGAGTCTGGGGTCAAGTTGAGGATGGCCATGACGTGGGTGGGGCGTTTTGGATCTGTTGCGTAGAGGTTTGGGAAATGTGGTGAAACGGGCGTCATTGAGTATGGCGTTGGCTCTGGTGGTGGAAGGGCCTTCAGATGTTCGCTATAGGTAAGTGCATTTTTCCCAGGCAGGGGTGGTCGCTCATGAGGTATTAGTCTATGTTGTTAGTGACGTGCACAATTGATAGCTTGGGACGAGTTTGCCACACATACTGGCAAAGAGGACGAAGCACAAAATCCCTGTCCAGCATGAGGTTGTGTGGAACATTGAGGCGTTCGTGAGCAAATATCTCTTGGTCGTATAGCAGTATGTCCAAATCAATTGAACGTGGGCCCTTATCAATCAACTTCTTTCGACCAAGCTCAATCTCAATAGCTTGAATCGTATCCAAAAGCTCCATTGGCGAGAGGCTTGTTTCAACCTGGCCATTGTTAGTGTCCGCGTGACGTTATATAGCAAACAGATCGGGTCTATTTACCTCGCAAACTCCATTGATAAATGTGTCTTGATCAAGCACATACATCGGAGTCGTCTCGAAGAGTGAGCTTGTTCTTTTGACTTTAATATTGACTCGGTCCAGCTCAAGACAAGCCTTTTCAATCATGTCGACACGATCTCCTACATTGCTACCCAAAGCAATAAAAGCTCGATGCAATCCATGGGCTCCATTTGTGGGGTCCAAGCTGGATGCTGACTGTGGCGAGTACCCGCTTGAGAATCGCCTCGCGTATGATTTCAAGTACGATAGTGGACCAGAGCGCTTCGATTGGACATTTCCATCACCCGAAGGCATGGCCACTGGATTACCCATGGAAAAACCTAGATAATCTTAGTTTGTTGGCTGCAAAGGCTGTCACGCAAGGACGCAGAGAAGTAGAAAAAGCATGCATCATGTCCCGCATTTTTTTTTCTTGGGTGAGCCGATAAAGGGCAGATAAGGCGGGGCCGGAAGAGGCAAAGGTGTGATGAACCTACTCGAGCTTGCAGTAGAACTTATACTATAATTTGACGGTCAGAATCTATACAATCGCTCGGCAATGATATGATAATCAATTAATTGGTACCTTCTCATCCAGAGTCCGTGCGAAAGCCGATCACTCTGCCGCGTTGCATTCGGGGCCGGTAATGACGGGAACCGAGGCGCTCGTAATGCGCGCGAATATGAAGCACCACGAATGCCCCCAGCTGAAAGGACACGGTGGTAGGAGGCCTGAAAGCTCATTTTTCTGTCGCGGCGCACGATTGTCGCGTCCCTGGGGTTTGGAGGAATCGACGTTTGTAATCAATAGATCTTATCGCGTGTCAGGTGAGCTTGCAACGGCAGAAGACTTGTGGCCTGAATATCCAGGTGTTCAGGCCAGGTGTCCAGGTGTCACTTTCCCCGCAAGGTATTTGGTTCAGATGAACCGAGGCTTGTGAGGGTCAGATGGTGAATGCGCCTCGGTTGCTTCGCTTTATAGGTCCACTTTCCCCAGACTTTCCTTTCTTTCCTTTCTTTAACTCCATACTTTATTCACCATGGCTTCTCCTCGTATGTATCCACTTTTTGCCTTTACCATCTCTTTGTTGTGCTTCCTGCATTCCATATGTTTATTTTTCTAGTTATGACTTCATCCCGGTCAGACGATACTAACATGTGGCTCCGGCAGAGGTAATCCGTACCCCCATCACCGATCTGCTCAAGATCAACCACCCCGTCCTGCTGGCGGGTATGAACGTGGCTGCTGGCCCCAAGCTGGCAGCCGCGGTCACCAACGCTGGTGGTCTCGGTGTCATCGGAGGTGTTGGTTACACCCCCGATATGCTGCGCGAGCAGGTCGCCGAGCTGAAGAGTTATCTTAACGACAAGAACGCCCCGTTCGGTGTCGACCTGTTGCTGCCCCAGGTTGGTGGCAGCGCCCGCAAGACCAAGTGAGCACATTCCGAAAAAATATCGCCAAGGCAACAAGCAACTAATATACCCGTCACTTAGCTATGATTACACCAAGGGCAAGCTCAATGAGCTCGTCGATATCATCATCGAGAGCGGTGCTAAGCTCTTCGTGTCTGCCGTCGGTGTTCCCCCCAAGACCGTTGTCGACAAGCTCCACGGTGCCGGTATCCTCTGCATGAACATGATCGGCCACCCCAAGCACGTCGCCAAGGCCCTTGATGTCGGTATGGATATCATTTGTGCTCAGGGTGGTGAGGGTGGTGGTCACACTGGTGATGTTCCTACCACTGTCCTCATCCCCACTGTTGCCAAGCTGGTTAAGGGCAAGAAGAGCCCCTTGACCGGTCAGGACGTCCAGGTCATTGCTGCTGGTGGTTTATACAACGGTAACTCCGTTGCTGCCGCTCTGATGCTCGGCGCCTCAGCTGTCTGGATCGGTACCCGCTTCATCCTGTCTGAGGAGGCCGGTGCCCCCAAGGCTCACCAGGAGGCTGTCCGCACTGCTGGCTTCGAGGACAACGTCCGCACCATTATTTTCACTGTACGTGTATCTTTTCCAGAATTCTCCGGCTGTTGTACTAACAAATACTCTAGGGCCGTCCCCTGCGTGTTCGCAAGAACGATTACATTATGAACTGGGAGAACAACCGCGCGGAAGAGATCAAGCAGCTCACCGCGAAGGGTATCATCCCCGTTGAGCACGACTTTGAGAACCTGCCCGATGATGTTGATGACGATATGATGGACAACGCCCGTCCCTTCCTGATGGGCAAGGTGGCCGCTGTTGTCGATGAGAAGAAGTCCGCCAAGGCCATTGTGGATGAGCTCGTCACTGACGCTGCAGCTCTGATGAAGAAGGGCCACCAGATGCTGGCCAAGCTGTAAATAATGATTTTTGTTTCAATCTCTGTCTTCTATTACCCATAGCGTGGCTTACAAATGAGCCACCGGATTGGCCATAAAGCTGTGGCAACACTTGGTTCCTTATCATCTCAAACCGAAGAACATTACAAATATATTCTGCATGCCTGGTCAATCACCTTTGAAACCGATTCTTGATCCGATCAAGTAGCAAACGTGTAGTCACGTAGAGGACACCCATTCTTATTCTCGAAATCATTGCGAATAGAGTATCAAGATGTAAGATTTCCATCGTACAATTGGGTTTTTTGTATTGCATTTAGAATCAGCCAGACTCCCTGCCTGTCTCAGACGCCTTTGACCTTCCTCGACATCTTTGCTCAGTTGCTCTCCCATCCATTGAGGTTGCATTTGGCGTATGGTATCCTCGAACTCCACAATTTGTTGCCCTGCTGTGAAGAAGGCCTTGCCATTGATTTCTGGTCGCACCACTGGCAGTAAAAGAGCAACAGCGACATCTTCTGACTGACTCCAAGGCAGGGAATCCCAAATCTTTTCGAGAAAACTTGGAACCATGGGAGTAGCTGATGAATAATGACTTATGTTCAGCTTTCATGCCGTAATCAAAACAAACAAGATTGTGAGGGTCTGTCTTACCCGTCGCCCACGGCGCAACAATATTAATCGTGATATTCTTGTGAATCAAGATACTCTTAAGTGATCGCATCAGCCCAAGGAGCCCGGTCTTGCATGTGGAATATAGGTTCATAGGCGCCGCGTCAATAAATGTGGCTGCTGCAGCATCAATCACGATCTGGTGCCCTTTACCAGGTTCTTTGCAGAAAAAGTAATTCGCGCATCGGATCACATAAAGATGACCGATAAGATTAATGTTGACTGAGTCGAGCTTTGGCGGCTGTAGTCTTCCTGTCTTGGCATCAATCTCCTCGTCCAGGAGTGTTTCCCCTGTTGAAACACCGGCGTTGGAGATCACCGTATCGATGACACCAAACTTCTCGAAATTGGCTTGGAACAGATCGAATACATCATCCCAATTCGCAGCATTAATTTTGCGGAATAGGACATTGCTGTGTGAGAGGTTCTGTTAGAAACAAAATGGGGTTCTGGTCAGTGATACAAGCTCTTACCTGGTGGAACCCAATGTTTGCATTATGTCCTGGGCAGCTTCTTCGTTCCAGTCCCCAAGAACCAGGTTGGCGCCATTCGCTACACGAAACTATTGACTTTCCCTTTTTCTACCATCAGATGATCGTTCTTTGAGAACTCACCATGAGCAATTTGCGCAGTTGCTCGACCGATGCCGGTGGAGCATCCAGTCACAAGGATAGTTTTGGACTTGAGGTTTTTCAGCTCCGCCTCATTGATGGTATAGGTAGTCATTATGATGGATGGAAAAGAGACAATTTATTTCCAATTAAAGGTGATGACCCAGTAGTTTGTGGTATGGTTGGCCCTTAATATCTGGGAAAGCCTTCGGTAGAGCGGGGAAGGAACCCTGTGGACCCTCTGAAGTCTCTCATGAGCTTTCTCCAAGTTTTAGGCGCTACAGGGCAGTGTAGCCCTCAGCAAGTACAAACACCAGTGCGGAACCCGGTGCCCCGCGCCCCGCAACGCCCCACGACGAATAGAGCTGGAGACCGGATATCGGGTGTTTCTAGGCACCGCTAGTGATGACGGGCTGCCTTAGTCGGAACTTTCTCCATAAGGATTTTAGAGCACACTTAGTACAAGAGAATGATAGCGGAAGGCACGGGAAGATGCGATACGACAGACGTGGGACGGGCGACCTAAAAGGCCATCGCCCATAGAACTGTGGCTCACGTACAGTATACCCCTTTAATCTCCATAATTCATGTATTTCATCCGGTACATCGTGTACCAAGCACTCGTGAGCACTAGCGCGTACTAGCTAGTGTAAAGTGGGGCATAGGAATCCTGCTCTATTGATGCGGGGAAGGATCAGGTAGTAGTGAATTATATTAGTAGCTATAATGTTTCCATTGATATTCTCATCCTATGTGTCATCTTAAATACTCGAAATGTCACTCTATCCATAAAGCCTTCACTGCGCCAAGAGTACACGTCTATCCCATGATGCGGCTTCCTATCCATTACTGCGCGTCCTATGATATCTACTCTAGATCCCGTCACATTTTAGAATACCTTCAAGGCTGAATCTCCAATTGACATGAGAGCCCCATATATAGTAGATACAGCGAGTTAAGTATCTCGTACCGTGGAATCTAATTAATTTCCTGTTTCGGCATAATTGTTCCGCTGGACCCGGTTTCTCGCTCTCACTGTCTTTTAAGGTCGATCATTTGACAGTATCTGTATATCACCGTGCACGATAGACATTGTCGTGTTCATGTTCAGCACGCTCTAGATCCTCCCCTACACTGCTATGCCCTGAATGATAACATTTCAGGGAAACAGCAGTAACCTCGAAGGTAGCACGGACAGTCGGCCAGGCCACGACTTCTTCTTCATCATCCCTCTCTGCGCACACGAGCAAGACAGTGTCGTCTTTTGTTGACCTCTCGTCCATGATGGCAAAGTATTCAGTCATGATTTCCGACTCTGTATTCTCGACAAGCTTCGAGAGTAGTTGGTGGCATTCTTGAGGCGTCTTTCCGATGAATGGGGAATCTGGGCTGCTTTTATCCACGACTGGTGCCTCTGATGCCTCATCATAATAATCGTCAATGCTGTCCACGAATACAAGGTTCCATTGATCTTCATCAGTGTCATTTTTCTCAATGAAACGATCCATGACCTGCAAACCTCGCCAGGGGTTAGAATTGAGCCAAGGCATGGGAGAGAGGAGGGAGGAAAGACGGCACTGACCTCTTTGCTCAGAGGTGCGGCGCAGACTACAGGAAAGAAGGCACCGTGGGTACGTCCCATTTTCCACAGTATCGGTGCGATAGGGATAAGAGAGACTAGGTAACAGGACCAGAATGATTCCAGTAGATTCTCAAGACGTGAGAAGTGTTACCAACGGTCGGTGATCAGAGAGAACGGAAGTCAAAGCAATGAAGGGTAGTGTATAAAAGCAATGCGACTTATGAGTCTCGCGGCCTAATATGATGTGGGTCTCGGACCCGCAGGGCGGTGCTCCCTTCAAAGCAGATATTCGTGATCTAAAAATTTAGCCCGCATGGGTAACTAACTGCTTGAGTCAAAATAAAGGCTTAGCGCCCGAATCCCGAAGGATTACAAATAAAATATTCAATAGTTTCAATTTAAAATCTCAAATTAGTCTCGATGTGACAAGGTTGCCCATGGTAAATTTATTCGTACTTGATGAAGAAAGCATCTCCCCTCAAGCTAGAAATGAAGTGGCGCATTGGTGCAAACTCAACACGCTTAGATAATTGGACAAGGTATTCGATCTCTTCCTCCAGGCCAATCTTCTCGCTTGTAGTCAAATACTTCATTGCCGTCATGAGCGGGAAAGGAACAAGATGTTGACGAAAGATACCGGTTGCTAGATGGAAGAACAGAGGCATGCAATGAATAATGTTCCGACAACACTCCTTAGGATCAATTCCAATAGCACTGCCATCCGTATCGGGTATCGATCGAAAAGCATCAAAGGCGAGAATGCATATTGCCCAATAAATTGTCATAACATGAGCGACGGATATTCCACTCGTCCCTGTGCTCCGAGGCAACTGCCAACCTTCTCTGGGAGAAAGAGTACTTGAACCATATCTCACTTTCCAGCTATCTAACTTGTGTGAAATCTGCAGGACCATGGATCGTAGGTGGATAATTTCGTGCTTCCTCGGCTGGATGTTGGCATTAGCGGTCAATTCGTCAAGCGCCGCATAAAGGCCGGGGAATTCTAAAAGGATATCAATCAATAGGTCTTTCGGAGTTTTTGCAAAGTGAACCCAAGGAACCGCCATCCAACCGTGTTGCGTTAAGGCAGTTGCTCGCCGTGCCCTCAGAGCAGATAAGGCCTGTCATGGTATAAGCACTCTTTTCATGTTAAGTATCATAAGTGAATCATGTCTCACATAGAGTAGTCTGCCATCAGTAAAGAGCCTATGAGCTGGTCCGGTGGAAAAGAAAAGCGGCCCTCTGGAAAGAAGGATAGCCAGATCACCAGTTTGATGCGCTTGCCAGGTACTGTATTGCGTGGCATGGCATCCCCAGTCATCTCCAAATAATGCCTTCATAGTGGAACAACTGCGGTAAGCATCTATACAACATCATGGGAGAGCATTTCTAAAAATTGACAGGAAAAGAAATACCTCGTAGAAACTGAAGACTCGCGCGGCTCCAAGAACTTCCACTTCATTTATGCATTTGGAACCCAGAACTTCATTCATTTGGCGCAAAGCAATCGCATGCAGCCTACTTCCATGCTCTTTCATGGGCTGAATGGCATTAATTTCGCGCCCTGCGGCCCGAAGAGCAAGTGCACCGAAAGCAGTCCGCAATAGACTGCTATTCGGTATTAGACCACGAACAACAATAATGGATCCGCCTAAGATTCTCCCGGTTTCATCAAACAGCAAGGAGCTTTGACTGTTTGGTAAATACCGGCTCCAAAAGAAATCTTCAAATCCTGCTTCATAAGCCCTGCAAGAGAGGGCCTGCGAAGCCCCATAACTGACCTTTGGTTTATCAGGATGATCAATTGTTAGATCCCTGACTTCTTCAATTTTTTGATGACAAGTTCTCGATGGAAGTTGAGCCGTGGTTTTGACCCCATCGTAATAGCGCATTACAAATTGGGGGTCGTAACCGCCACAAGTAATGCAAGCTTTCCTACATTGCCCACACGTCGGCTCTTGTCGATCACACTTGCGATCAATCAAGTCAGTAATTTGGACGAATCGTATTCATTAGATAGTTTCTTCGGCATTCTGGAGAGTATAGAGCCCCACTTACGCCCTTCTTGCGCCTCCTGCAGGAACGACAGCTCTTGGATCGACCTGGCACGCCCACCATGATGATGCAGGCTACGATCAATATGTTGAAGTATCCTTGACGCTCTCTGACTTCTCAAATAGCTTAAGTTCTCTCGTGACAAAAGCAAAGTTAGTACTAGGGTTTGCCGAACGTAATGAGGCAAGGTAGTGTCTCTTTGCATTTGCACAAGTTTTCTCCCGGGAATTTTCTTGGACAAGCGATTCTGTTTGTCAGATTTGGATCTGCGTAAGCTGCCAGCGCAAGATAAAGCCCGATTTGGACGATTTTGCGCGGGCGGCATGAGATCGCGTCAACGTTGGGGGCCATGGGTCCACTGTAGCCAATCACAAAGCCCCCGAGCATGTTGCGGTGGAAAGTCACTTCTATGTATAGTCAAGCTCAGATGAATATAAAAGCAGCTGGAGTCCATTTCAGAATCAGTCTCCTAGTCACTATACTCTTTCACTATTCAGTTCTCAGCGTCTAACTTCCATCGCTCACCATGAAGTTCTCCGGCCTTTTACAAATCGCTCTCTCAATTATTTCTACTTCTTCTTATGCTACCTCCACGGGGGAGTCGTGCTGCAGAAGTGATGTCACTTCTAGCAGCTACCATCGCCATATGTTGAATCAGTACATATCCGTCTGGGATGGAGACCTCTCCCTTGTGAAATCTACATTTCATCCCGATGTGAGATTATTCTCTGACCGTTTCCCTTCTTCCACTGGAAACGGCAGCACCCTTACTGCGGTGACCAATAGAGATGAATTTGCCGCATTCATTGAAAATGCTCGGGTTGGATGGGGAAAGTACACTTTTGATCCTATCCGATGGGTTAGCAATGGCCATCAGATAGCTGTTCGATGGAAAATGGAGGGCATTCTTGGAAGTAACTTCACTCGCTTCCCCACGTGAGTAGCATTCAAAGCCCTTTACTGTCCTTGCCTTCCTTTTTCTGACATGCAAGTTAAGGCCACTGGATGCCGGATCCTCAGTCACATACAATGGGACAGATTTCCTTGTCTTGGATGAGTGTACGGGTCTAATCCGTGAGGATTATATTGCCCAGGACCTCATCAGTTGCTTCCACGTTATGGGGCTGACCGAAATAACTGTTTAATATGCCTGTCGTGCGGGGGCTTGCACATTTACTAGGTATGTGGGCTGTCGCTTACCAAGGCTTGATTTATTCTAACATCCAAATTATAGACCGCGCATTTATTGACCAATGCATCCATGGAGTCTTGAATTATCGCACCAGTTATATTCTTACTTACTTACATGTCCAGTACATACGACCATAGGGTGTGGAGAACAGGGCTTCCCGTCCGCTCAGCCGTACTTAAGCCACACGCCGGTTAGTTAGTAGTATGGTGGGTGACCACATGCGAATCCTGACTGTTGTATGTTTTTGTTCTTTCTTTTTATTCTTTGATTTGTTGAGAAACTGGCCTTGCCGCCCTACTCTTCAGGGCATTCAGGTGAATGGCCTGAACACCCTACACCACTATTTTGCACCTAAATATCCTGCACGTGCCTGAAGCGCTGACGTGGCCTTCCACTCCCATGCTAACCTTTTCCTTATAGGTGCAAGATTGTAGCCACTCTTGCTTAACCTAACTCTGCTACGTTGTAAAGAGGCAGTAGATATATCAAACAGTCATATTCCAGCAAGGCTGTTAGTCAATACCTTTTGATGCTTGAACACTATCATAAATTCCCGAAACCGATATATAAACAAGCCGTTATACGTGGCACTAAGCCAGAATGAATAATGGTAAGAAGCATGGATTCTCGGAAAGGTCAGAGACCGGAACTAAGGCTAAGTAATAATGTGAGGTCACGTGACCGTGACACAAGGACTGTCATATAGGTCAACAATCTAGAATTTGAAAATGGCAAAGAAAGAGGTAGTACTAAGACGAGAAAGGGAAGAGAAGAAATATACAGCTAGATATAGATATAAGTAAAGCCAGGTCTAGGTTAGTCCCAATCGAACAATACCACTACAAGTCATCCAGAATATTCAACGCGTAAATCGTTCCTCTAGTCCTTTATATATGTATATTATAAACACATATGCCAGGTCTTAGTCAGAAACCCATTTGCAGGTTCAATATTTGGAAAGTATTGTAATTGTTAATATTGTTAACATGAAGATTTATATAAGATCAATGGTTGAATACATTATACCAGCCATGCCAGTGAAGTTTATTCATTAATCACGTGATTCACGTCCTAGGAGTATATCAAGACACCGTGTGGCCAAAACATATCTGTTTCGTATAAAACCGAACAAAATCACTCCTAGATATATCGACCCGCAGATAATCACTGCCGCCATCACTGCCGCCACTATCAGCGAGCAAATTACCCCCCATTCAATACAAGGGATATTCAAGGGAGATGTGAAGAGTAAATGCAAATATGCGCTCTCCCAAAATTCATATGACCTTCGAGAGAGCTTATCGCCACATCCCCGGGTCTCTCCTCCTCCTCCGCACACTATTCGTAAAATCTTCTCTGCATCTTTAAATTTCTCCTGTTTTAACAGTGAGCGACCAAGCCAATATGAATAGTGAAGCAACAATTTGCACGAAGGGCCAGCTGTTGCACCTAGCTCTTCGGTAGCTCTTCGGAATATTCTCTCAGCATCTGTATATCTCTTCTGCTCAAACAAAGACAGCCCAAGCCAGTAAGAATATTCAAGTGTGGATTCGTGAATAGGGCAAAGCGTTGCCTCTCGCCCTTTGATGGCTCTTCGAAAAGATTTCTCTGCAGCGTTATATTTATATTGCTCAAATAGAGAGATCCCAAGCATATAAGAAATTTGACGCATGGATTCGTGCATAGGGCCAACCGTTGCGTCTAGCGCTTTGGTGGCTTTTCGAAAGGCTCCTTGTGCCTCTAAATATCTCGATTGCTCATAAAGAGACTGACCAAGCCAATATGAACTTGCAAGTAATAATTCGGACGAAGAGCCAGTCGTTGCCTCTAGTCCTTCGTTGGATTTTCGAAATGCCCCCTCTGCTTCTGCATATCTCTTCTGCTCATATAAAGAGCGACCAAGCTGGAGGAGAGAGTCAAGGGTATCTTCGTGGGTAATTCCAAGGGTTTCCTCACGCCATACGTAAGCCTTGCGGAAGAAGCTCTCTGACCCTGGGGATTTCTGGAGGAAAAGAGACCGTCCAAGCCAATGCATAGAGTCAAGAGTAGCAGCATGAGTCACTCCAAGTGCTCTTTTCCGATCTTCAAGCACTATTCGCAGCAGTTTCTCAGCTTCTCTAAATCTATCTTGATCATTTAGAGAAAACCCTAGCCAATGTAGGGAATCAAGCGTATCTTCGTGGGAATTTGCAAATGTTCCCTCACACTCTTTTTCAGTTTCGCAGAGCGTCGTTTTTGATCCTATGGTTTCCTGGCACAGAAGGGATCGGCCAACCCAATGCATAGCGTCAAGCGTATCGACATGAGTAGCCCCAAGTGCCCTTTTCCGACTCCTAAGAACCGCTCGTAGCACACTTTCAGCTTCTTGATATCTTTTTTGCTCATATAGAGAGCGACCAAGCCAGAAGAGAGAACCAAGAGTGTCTTCATGGGCATGTCCAAGGTTATCTTCATGCCCTTCATGAGCCTTGCGAAATAACCTTTCTGACACTATGGGTTCCTGATATAGAAGGGACCGGCCAAGCCAATGCATAGAGTCAAGGGTATCAAAATGAGTAGCTCCAAGTACTCTTCTCCGACGTTCAAGCACTGTTCGAAGTAGTTTCTCTGCTAATTCGTATTCCCCTTTGATGCAGAACGTTATACCAGAGCTATGAGTAGAATATAACACATCGAGATCATCTGAGCATGACGTACTAATCAGAGTCTCTGATGACGACATTTTGTCTCCTGCTGATTTTTGCTTTGGCTTTTCTTCGCCGATTACTGAACAGCTAGGAGATAGGCACTGCAAACTTTCTATTTCTTTATTAGTAATAACTCTTATGTAGCGTTAATAACTTTTCTCAGCCACATTTGGTATTAACTAACCGTCTATGCCACTAGGCTTCCAATACTCCAAGAAAGCCTTTGCTGCCGAAGCCCCAGTCGCTGCTGCGAAGGGTTGCCATAGTTTGCTCTTATGACTATCCGCATAATCACACACTCCCTTAAGGATGACACATGAGATATTATCCCATACTCCTGCAGCCTCCATTTCAAAACCAAGAACTCCCTCTTCTCTCGTGATCTCATCGCGATGCTCCCCAGACTTCATCACTGTATCAGCAGAAGCAACAGCTCCAATATGCACTGATACTTCCGTTGATTTTGCAACGCTTCGTCGACGAATGACTTCGATCTCGTTACATTGGAGACTATGGCATTCTATCTCAAGTGCCTCATTGCAGATATTATAAGGCGAGTCGCCAGTCAAGCAGCCACATTGACTAGACGAAGACTGTGTATTGTGCTTGTGAAGATAAGATGCCTTAAATAGAACATCCTCAATGCCTGGGTGCTGCCATTTTGTCTCCTTTTTCTGGATGCTGTGAAGATTCCGCAACATCTGATTTTGGAATTCACTTTGAGATCGACTTGCTTTAAGACCAGTGAGAAGTGATCGGATTTCCTGATTTGGTCGTCCCAGTGTGTCCTTCACATTCGTTTTTCTTCGAAAACCGCCCGGGTATTGCCTGCCGAAGTCATATGTAACCACTGAATCACTGATAATGACATCACCCAAATATATCCGCTTACTAGGAGACGGCGATGGGGCGCCTCCACAGATACCAACAACTAGCGCAACATCGACTTCAGGGTAGCTGAAGCGAAGAGTGGAGGCCACACTTGCTGCACTTTCTTTCCCCATTCCTGGCATGTAACATACAACAACGTTGTGCCTGCCGATCCTCCCGTTGATATATGCGTTATTATCCCCACGCTCTTTGCCGTAGACTCTGCCCAACCGGTCGAACGTTTCATCAAAAAGGGCTTCTACAGCGTCAGCCTCAAGAGGAAGGGCGCAGATTATCGCGATCGCAAAATCGTTCCGGCTCAGAGGGCGCATTTCGGCTTCAATTGCAGAGATTGTGCAACAATTCGGAACAAATGTTTACACAGATCTCTGTGTCGAAAACCAGACAACGTGGTCATCAATCTGTGAAGCGGGAGGTGACTGGGGCTGAAATGGTGGGAGAAATGAGGTTGTTTCCGCCCCCAGCCTCACAATTATTCTCCACCAACCATGTGCTTGTGATAACCACCTGGAAGAGGGGGCAGTGCATAGGTCCGGCATCGCTGAAGCGGCCAACTAACATTTTTCACGAGCGAGCCGGACACCTCAGAATATATGATGTCAAGGGATATTCACGTCTCAGTAATATAGACTGTATGAAATTTTGAATTCTATTTCTCCGCTATAACTGCAGAAAAATTTATGATTTTCGTGTAATTTGGTGGAGAGTTTTGATAACATTACCTTGAAATAACCGCGATATCCACGTGTTCTCAGATAACCAGTCAGCCCTACAAGCCATACGCAACCCACGCCAGAACTCAGGCCAATACATCTTAGCCGAGGTCGTGCACTTAATCGATATACGCCGCGGACAAGGACATAACACACATTCCCACAGGATCCCAGCCCACCAAGAGGACCCATAATTCGAAGGCAACCACCAAGCAGATGTCCTGGCCGAAGCAGCCACGGCATAGGATGCTGAACAAAAGACTGTCTATGGCATTAAGGCCCTGTCCCTCCCCGGTTGCCCATAATGGACCCTCTAGGTCGCCCTAGACGTCCATAGCCGACACGAAAGCAAACAATAATGGTTCCGGGAATAGCAGTAGCCAAAACCAAAATATTCCCTACATTAAAGCCGAATATCTAGAAGAAGACGCTGGTAATATACACTAGACTTACTGCCCCGGAGACCTCGGTTCTCATGCAAGCCAGGACGGGTCACCATAAGCTAAACGCATGCCTCCCGCTAGCATAAAGTGGATTCACCTATCTACACTACGTGCAGCACTAGGGACGCTAAAACACCGTTCTATATAGTGTATATATGCCCGGCATATATACACCTCCGGTGCCGGATCTAGGGAAGCGCCTATCTAGCCCCCACCACTACGCAATAGGCCTTAAGCACGGTAGAACACGCCTAGAAATTATCCCAATTAATACTTCAATCGAGCCAATTCCCCTAGCTACACACACTATCCCCATAGACCCCCATAACCATAAGGACAACCCCTATCATCCCTCCCGGACTACCATTCGACCTAGGACTCCAGGGATTAACCCACACGACAACAGCTGATATCTCTTAGACATCTCTCACAGGCACGAGTCAGGCTCTCACGGTAAGGTAGGATATGCGAAACGACCGGAAGTCAGGCCCCGGGTCGAGCTGACCATCCACGCACCCCCGGGTGGTGATTTCACCCGTGGTCCTTTCGCCCAAAACATTCAAAGACACATTATTCTGCCTAGCATGAATATTCAAGTGAATGATATTCAGGTGGGTGAAAGTCCGCTCGTATTGTCCTGATGAAGAGGGCTGAATAGAGCGGCGAGCCGCCCACGCTCGAACCGTGGGCGCTAGGTGACCACGGTCATACAAATACTGTTGTATGTTCTTTTTTTTTTTACTTCTTTGATCCGTACGGGAAACTGATCCTTTAGTCCTCCACCTGAATACCCCGAAGCCCCTATATTGTGATGGGACGTGGATCCTTCCCATCAACCTCTCTCTTCTTCTCTTCCTTATTCTTGTGATGATTTGAACTTCTATTTTTACCTGTCGATTGCTATGTCTTCACAAATTTGGTTGGTAGTCAGCTTGATATTCTCATCATATATATGATTTCATGTATAATACCTGTTGTAATTCAATCTTCCTTTGAATTACAACACAAAATAATAATGGTTGGAATAGATCTGAGCCACCGATCACTTATACAGAGAATTGGAATAGTTATTCGCCTAATATGAAAGCCCCGTTCAGACCAGACTCTAGTCGACAATGTAAGATGT
This sequence comes from Penicillium tannophilum, assembly GCA_028829675.1. Taxonomy (NCBI): domain Eukaryota; kingdom Fungi; phylum Ascomycota; class Eurotiomycetes; order Eurotiales; family Aspergillaceae; genus Penicillium; species Penicillium tannophilum. The sequence continues at coordinate 2,698,727 of JAQKAK010000008.1, forward strand.
CCCAGTGGTACCATATTTAGAATATCGACAATCAAGAACTATGACAGAATATCTCGAAATCTCATAGATCTTCACCCGCACATCGTCTGATAGCGAGAGCCATCTCCTCCGGCTTGCTCAAAAATGGGCTGTGAGAAGCATCCACTACTCGAGTGGCGATTCCAAACCCCTGTGCTGTCTCCTTTACCATCTTTTCTTGAACTGAAATGGGAATAGCCGCATCACGAAGGCAATATAGGTAGGTGCTTGGTATGTTTTTCCATGCGGCATAAGTGCACCGGCTATGGAAAACTTGATAGCTGTGTGGCCCCAAAGCGGCAATTGCGCTATCCACTTGAGTCTGAGAACAATCGTTGTAGAAGATTTCCTCGGGTCTCGCCGGATTCACTTCTAGTCGGTCTTCGGAAATCATGAACCAAGGCAGGTCATTTCCGCCAAAAGCGCTTATAAGTGATTGTCCCTCGGCGATGATGAATGAACAGCAGAAGAACAGATGCGACACTCCTCCTGGTAAGCCACTCTGCTCGCGCGTTCTGAGGTCTAGTCCTTTGATTGCCTCATTCGAGGGGATACCTCCGTAAGAGTGAGCCACGACAATCACTTTTTGCCCTTGATTGGAAGCACTTTCGATTTGTTTCCGAATCTGGGATACATCGGCCATAAAATCCAGATGGTGGTTGAGCGGACTAAAAGAGGGAAGATGGACTTTATCGGTCTTGTATCCAGCGACTTCAAGCTGCTGCGCAACGAGATCGTAACAATCAGGGCTGTGCCATGCGCCTGGAACCAGCAGGATGGTTGTGGATTCCGCCATTGTGGGATAAATAAAGTTCACAAGATATCAAGAGAATTTGAGATACAATAAATAGTAAAGTCAGCAGAGAAACGGAATACGATTTACACAGCTTTATGTAATTTCAAAGTAGCGTTGCATATCTACCTTATCGTGGGGTAAAAGCGGAGTAATGGCTATCGCTGCTTTGGAATGAATGCACACCCGGTAACTCACCCCAGTTGTTCGTTTCATTTGGATTGCATCGTCGCATGAAACTCAAACATCGGCCCTGTCATTGGTCGATTCCACTACCACCTTTTCTCTTGATAGCGGATACGTTCTGAGCTCTGGCGGGTATTGCACCGTCGGAATCGTTTCCGATACCCGACCATCGGATCTTGCTTATGATATGAGTATCAGAAGGCATGGGTGGAAGATGTCGATCGCGCGCCATGCTTTATCGAGCTCCGAGTGAGATTTCGATTTGTCTCGTAATCTTTCCAAGTTTTTGGCTTACCACTCAACACATTTCCAAGGCAGTCACATTCATTCGCAACCAGATTTAAGTGCAGACCGAATACAACAAGGGTAGGATATTCCCACAAAAGGCCATTAGTTACGTAAGAAAGACAATGCGGGTAGTTTCTTTCAACGTCAAACAACTCTCCTTCTTTTTCAATGCATGCCTGAAATGATCATTTGATAATGGAGTTGGGTGTCTATCTTGACGCGAAGCTCGATATGTTAACAAAATACAAGACTAGGACAAACAAGCCAAGGGGCTGTTCCGATCTAAAATTGTGATGTCGCTTAAGATTTTGATGGACTTGTTATGCCTTTAGCAGAAGCATAAAGTAAGTATAAGCTTGAATGAATTAGCATATTTTATTGTCTTTGAATATCATCTTGCTTGAGTAGGTACCTAAGACAACAGATTCGCAAGCATGCCGTTTGAAGGTACAGCGTTCTTCTCTCTGAGCTTAGCAGCAGTCTCTTTTCCAAGGGCGGGAGTCTTATATCCATTCTGTGCTTTCTCATTCTTTAGCTCATTAGAGGCAGGAAGGTAGGTCGGCATCAATCCTAGCTGCATCAAAACAGTTCCCTGGTCCCAAGAGATATGCTCGTGATAAAGTCGATCCCCACGAATATTGACCACTGCCATGAATGGAATTTCCAGGTAGCGATGTGTGGGCGCAATACCGGGAATTCTGTTAATCTCGTAAGCAAACGTTTGTTTTCAAGTGGTCAGCGGATCTCTTACAACCAATCAACTTCGCTATCGTGAATGAATTTGAAAATAAATTCGTCAACTATGCGATCAATCCCGATTGTCCGACTGATCAGCTCTAGAGTTGTATCTTTCGGATTCTTCCAAATGAAGTGATCGCGATAAAACTCCGATAACTCTTCTCGCCCGATCCCGCCGGTCAGCTGTCAACAGTTAGCGTATCTCAAACAATGATGGTCTGCTGTTCCAGCAGATATGGGCAAACATACTGTGGGGACATGATTGACGTATGGTTCCTGAACCATCGTGCTCATGGTATGCTCAACGGACCGATTTTCAAACTCGAAATAGGTGTGTTCGTCCCAAATCTGCTCAAGGTCGAAGAATGGTCCTCCGATGTTCTCTTTCAGAAAAGTGAGATTGCGAGTGTGTGAGATTGCTTCTGCATTGTAATGAAAGTTTGGCTGGAATGGAATACTGAAGTTTGCACAATTTGTTTCGGGGTAGCCATATTGCATCAAGTTTTTGCCTCTTTGGAGAGTATTTGGCGCAGCTTTTCCTGCCAGATGTTGAACCATGGGGATGGCCACTCCAATGTGATTATTTGCGTTTGCAATAGTTCCATACATCACAGCTGCTTTGATAGTAGATATTTTTGGAAGAATCGGTGCCACAAGAGACCACATGTGGCTGTTATAGGCTGCATTCAATGTCAATCTATTATCCCTGCCGATTGACATGAGAGAGCAATGACGGTGACTTACCTATCAATCCAATTCGACCTTTTATATCACAGCATGAGTTTTCATTCAGCACATGAGTGACTTTAAGGAGTATTTCTTCTCCTTGTTCTGAGCTTTCAAAAGCAGAGGCATCAATTGCGGCTACAACGTAGCTTTCTTCGGCCCATTTAATTACTGGGGAGGGGATTCCATTTTCAATTGACAATACAGAGCTTCCAAGATTGGGGACCAACAAAATCAATCCAGGTCCTGTACCTCTTCTGGACAATGGTAGGAGGAGGGAAACACCGGGAAGCAATTGTTCCAGCCGAGGCTGTGGGAGTGGCTGCAAGGGCGGAAGCGATGGCGCAGACGTAGCCATTTCCACGTAATTTTTCTTGTGACAAATCCTGGGTTACCACTATACAGATTTTCAATGTCTCTTATAAAACCAAATTCTCAATGACTTCACGAAAGCGGAAGTCGGATTTGTTCAGAGATAACGGACTGTCGGGTAAGGCACCCGGCGGATAGGATCCCTCGTTCTTACCCGCGTTGGTGAGGTTCATGGACTTCACCCGAGCGCGAGTAATTCCGAGGTTTAGAGTGTTCCTAACTGTTTGAGAACTCGTACGGTACTATAAATGGAAAAAGTTGCTCTCTTTGAAAATGTCAGAATCAAAATTCAATGTCAAAGATGTCGACCGACCTACGAAATGTCCGCCCTATGTTTGACCTTCGTGGTCGCAATTACATTGTTACCGGAGGTGCCCAAGGTATCGGATTCGCTGTAACTCAAGCCATCTGTGAGATGGGCGGTAATGTGGCAGTTCTTGACATTCAAGAATCACCCATTCCTGAGTTTTATTCCCTCGGTGCCATGTTCGGCTCACAGCCTATCTACATCAGAACCGACGTGCGAGATGAGAATAGCATCAATCAGGCTTTCAATAAAGTCCTCCTGGCTTTTGAAACTCTACATGGATTGGTACCAGCAGCGGGTATTGCGATCGATAAGCCTTTTATTGACCAGACATGGGATGAATTCACTAAAATCCAAGAGATAAACGTGAGTTCAAACCTCCGTTGATCTATCCGCGCATCATTTGTCCGTTCCTGACAAGCTGGTAGGTACGAGGAACCTTCTTCATCAGCCAATTGGTCGCAAAGCAACTTCTTAAGCAGGGCCAAGGCGGAAGCTTAGTTCTGATCGCCTCGCAGTCCGCCCACATCGCTTTACCTGGTTACAGGATGGCAGCCTACAATGCGTCAAAGGGGGCCGTTCTCATGCTTTCAAAGGCCCTTGCTGCCGAACTGGGACCCCATCAAATTCGTGTCAACACCATTTCACCCGGTTTTGTGGACTCAGAAATGACTCGTACGGTTCGGGAACAGAAAACTCCAATGCAAGGCGAGCAGATGTGGCTTGCACCTCCAATGCGTCGACTAAGTACGCAGGACGACTTGACTGGAGCAGTGATTTATCTTTTGAGCGACGCTGCCAAATTTACCACCGCGGCGGATATTCCAATCACCGGGGGTTTGCATGTGGGGACGATAGACGGATTGATTACATATGAAGAAACCAAGTGATTTCAATGCGCGAGACATTGAAGTTGGCAACTTTGGTATATGAAAGTCGCGATGGGTTCTACATACTGTTCTACTAGCTTTAGCTCCCGACAACGAGGTATTTTAGTGATGTTGTACCTGTCTATTTATCAAAATCACCGAGTTGTATTTAATGCATCTTTTAGAAAGGAATAAAAATCATTCGCACGGGAATTGTTGCTGTATTTACTTCAAAAGAAGATTGCTTGACTTGGTATACGACATCGACTTAGTCCATTGGGGTAAGGCTCATGAGACTATTCAAACAAGGATCAAGAAACATGCGCATGATCTCATTATCTCCAGTCGAAGCCGGGTAATCCCACTGCCAAGAAAGCGCCTCAATCTGGGATGCATCAGATTCGCTCCTATCAGCATACACTTCCGAGTCCATGCGCAGTGAGTCTGTCTGGGTTTCAGAGGCTCTAGTGTCTTCGCTGTCGCTACGGTCAAAAGATAGAATTTTTTGGACTTGCGAGGATTTTGAACGAGACCGGTCCGACCGACGTTTTCGTTCATACGTTTCAATCGCCTTCCCGAAACTATCGAGAATACAGTGATATTGCTTTGCTTGTGGACTGACCAACCCAAAGTGACCGAGAATCCGTCTTGTTGATTGGAACGCCTGGCGCGTATCGCTCACGTGTTCATGGGGCTGCAGAAGCGAGAACCCCAGGACAAGGCCACTGGAAAATAACCATGCTCTGTTCAGGAAAATTGTTAGTAGCTTGGTCTTGATTGCTTTAAATGTCCCATAGATCTTACTTTAAAATGCACATGTTATTTAGAAGAGCACTGGCTTGCTCGGCATCTTCGCAGATCTGTGCCATCAGAAGAGCGGCCTCCTTACACATTGTCGCCAATTTCGCCGTCCTTTCATTCGTAGTTTCTTCGGTAACTTCCCCGCAGATATGGGGCATAATTTGGTCTACCAAGAACTGACGTGTGACCTGAATCACGCCATAATAGTAAACGCATGCCAGGTGCAGTTTTCCAACAGTCGCACGTCTAATCTCAAGAGATGGCGGAGTGGAAGCGCTGTCCAGACTCTGTCGCCTCAAATCAGAAGGGAGATCACAACTCCACTTTTGCAGTTGTTGTAGATATACCTCCGCTTTATCGATTGGGATTCCCTCTTGTTCTTTGGTATCACTGACAACTGATTGAAGCACTGCAACAATTTCATACATAGCGCATAGAGTTGCATAGTTGGGGCAAATATCTCCATCTAAGAATTCTTTCTCATCACGAAGCGTGGGCGTGGTGCCAGGCCGGCCGAGTATTGTGTTGCAAATCAAGTCAAGCACACGGACGCTTTTCCCTGTTTGAAGTCTGCAGATTGGATGAACAAATATTCGTTATGAATTATATGACGTGCACAAGTCAGAAAATGCTTACCTAGCATCTCGTTTCTCAATTGGCAGATGTTGGTAGTCTTCCGGGGAGTGCAGTCCAAGAATAATGGAGATGTTAGATGCAACCCCAATATACATCAATGCTGCATTACGATCGCAAGCACCCAGCATATAAAAAGCCATTAGGACAAATGCACGAGCTAAGTTGACACTCGGAGCTTGCAGCATTCCTGTGAATACCGCCTTTTGAGCACGGGTAAAATAGGCAGTCGCAAGATGGAGCTTTGATTGATCCCCCGCATGGCACTGGGCGCCAATCGCAATCATAAGATCCAGAAGATTGTCGTGGTTTGTCTCAGGGTCAATGATGACATCGGGCGACGGAGGATATTCCATGTCCGTATGAGACCCAAGTAGTCTTTCAATGTCATTTTCCGTGAATAAATCTAGAAATCCACTGGACTGGTCAAGTATTGTTGGTTTAGTAATTTCAATATCTCTAAAACAGGAAAATACTTACAGCATGTAAATAGCACTCCACGAGGCATCTCTGCTCGGCGGCATCGAGGTTGATCACGTGAACCTGGGCACGCGGCAGCTCCGCTTCCAGCATTTTTTGTGTTCCTAGATCTTCTGTGAAGCTATTTGGCTCAATGTACGTGCGCCATATCTGCTGTAAAAATCCTAAGAATGATATTGCAGCGGTGTTGCCGAAAAAGACTGTGATTGCCAAGAATTGTATGAGCTTGCTAGAACCAAATGCTTGGACGTTCTCTTTGAGACTTACTCCTCTCATCTAGGGAGGTCTTTAACATAATTGATCGCTGTCCTTTGACCAAAGAAGGGCCTTCGGTAATACGATCTGTAGTACCAGATGTTCCTTGGGCTCTGTATGATGCCTAAATGACTATGAGTGTTATCAATCGACTTCAACATTCAAAGCCCACGTGGGGGCGGTGGTGGAGTCATTGCATACCCTTACTTTATTTAGGCTCCGCTCCTCCACAGGAAACGTGCATAGTGAAGCCTCCCCTTTAGCAACACACTTCTGGCAGGGATGGAGCGAATTGCACCTCTTCTTCGAGGCTCGGCATTGCAAGCACGCTCTTGCACAACGCTTCCGGTTCTCCGGTCTCACTCGTGGCCGAGGCATGACGATAGTCCACAAGTAGGGAGAGTATCGGGAGAGGACTTGTCTATATCAGAGGAACCTGTATCCGACAAGGTAGCGGGATTTGCACCGTAGATAAGCAGCTAGGAAGGAGCGGCGGAGAGGGCGTCATATAAACGGGTGCAGCACCCGACCGGGGTTTACAGACCCGCTTTTCCCCCGCTTTTTGATAAAAGGATGCGATGCACCATTCACAATCGACGGATAGCAAGATAACCAAGTTCATTGATTCGATCGGCGTAGATTGGCTTTTTGTGGCGACTGAAATCTCCGCAATTGGGAGTTGAAGCGATAAGGCACCATCCGACAGGTCTACACATGAGTATACCACGGTTTCTATAAAATCTTCATGGCCACTGCCATTGATCCAGTCTTATGAATTCGGTATTCTATTGAACATATTGCACCTAGGAAGATGGAGACAGAAACTGTTTTTGATTTGGTTGTGGTCGGAGCAGGTAAGATCTTAAATATCTACAGACCAAAACCCCATAGTTGACCAGTCTAAAGGATGGTTCGGCATTGCTGCAGCTAAGTCTTACATCGTGCTCCACCCTGAGCATGAGGTCCTAGTAGTAGAGGCTGAACAGACTTGCGGCGGTACTTGGTGTGAGGATCGACTTTATCCAGGATTGAAATCAAACAATATGATCGGATCATATGAGTACCCCGACTACCCCATGGATGAAAAGAAGTACGGTGTCAAAGACCACAATCATATACCGGCCGCAACATTGCATAAGTACCTCACAGATTATGCAAAGCATTTTGGGGTCTTTTCTCGGACCAGATTCAATACGAAAGTCTGTTCCATCGAACCAATTGAAGAGAAAGGCTGGAAAATCTCCACTTTGTGTGAAGGAAAAGCAGAACATTTCAGAAGCAAGAAAATGATCATGGCAACTGGGCTCACCTCGGAGCCCAACATGTTGAGTTTTCAAGGTCAAGAAGATTTCAACGCTCCCATCTTTCACGCCAAAGATTTCTGTCGTCAAGCCTCGGCTACGAAGTCGGCAAAGAACGTTGTAGTTCTTGGTGGTGCCAAGTCTGCCTTTGATATTGCCTATGCATTTGTTCAGCAGGGGGCTCAAGTGGATTTGGTCATTCGCCCTGACGGCAATGGTCCTGTGTGGCTTGCGCCGCCCTATGTGACCCCCTTCAAACGCAAGATCGAAGAGCTTCTCCACACTAGAGCCCTGACCTGGTTTAGTCCTTGTCCATTTGGTGATCAGGATGGCTTTCAGCCCATCCGTTATTTCCTCCATCAAACAGCTATTGGTCGGTGGATTGTTCACAATTTCTGGCATGCGCTCGGCTCTGATGTAATTGCCCGAAATGAATATGACTCTCACCCAGACACGAGGAGGCTCAAGCCATGGGCTTCTCCCTTTTGGGTGGCTAGCGGATTAAGTATCCACAACTACGAAACGAGTTTCTTTGATCTGATCAAGAACGGCTCTATACGAGTCCATGAGGCCAAAGTTGACAGGCTCACCGAGAAAGAGGTTCACCTTTCATCAGGCAAATCTTGCCCAGCAGACGTTCTCATCTGTGCTACTGGGTGGAATAAGCGTTCCTCTGTCAAATTTCTGAATTGTGACCTTGGAATTCCCGGTTCTCCGAGTGAGCAACAGAATCTCTATCAACAAGCCGATAAGGAGATTCTGGGTGATTTCCCGGACCTTTTATCACAGCCAAGTCTTCGATATGAGCCAAAGCCCTCCGATCCACTTCGGTTCTACAGATTCATGGTTCCTGTCTCATCGTACCAGCATCGGAACATAGCATTCGCGGGTGCTGTGTCAACAGTAAGCACATCTACATGTGCTAGTATCCAGGGCCTTTGGATATCAGCCTTTCTCGACGGTTCACTGAAAAGGCCAGCGGCTAGTCCGGCAGAAGTTGTCAAGGAAGCCGTTTTACATTCTCAGTGGGGCATCTGGCGTTATCCTTGTGGCTATAGTCGCTCACTCCCGGACTTGGCATTTGACGTCTTGCCGTATTTTGATTTGATGATCCGTGACTTGGGATTGAAACATCATCGCAAGTCAAGTCCTTGGGCCGAGCTTGTGGAATGTTATAAGCCCAAAGATTATGCTCCACTTTTGGAAGAATGGAAAGAGGCATGTTCTGATAGAGTATAATGTATTACAGATAGTATCAGTTAAGTCTCACCCTCTAAAGGCTTATAGTGAAAATACATATATCTAGGTCACTATATCGGAGCACGATAATTGAACACCACTACATTAGTTGAACACCACTCTATTTCTATATCCGGCATGGTGCAGTAATTGTAATTCAGAAAAACCGCTATCTCAAGTTTAAAGTACATTGCATCACCTCGCTTAATACACGTCAATATACGAGAAAACGCTTCATTAGAGTCATAACATAAGTAATGGAAGGGAGCTTAACGGTATCACTCTTTAATTACCTTCACATTACAGCGTAGTCTACAGAGTAACGTGAGCAAGTCGGTACTTAGGTATGTACTTAATAATATTACTCTCTGAATTTTGAGTACTAACTTATTTTAAATGCGGTAAGTGAGGCTGTTCAACTAATTTTGTGGTGTTCAATTAAGAAGCTCCACTATATCATGTAATTACGACAAAACTGGAAGCATTTATGATTCATGTACGTAAAAAGAAACTTCTTACATAAGATTTTTACACGAGTTTTCTTCCATATTATCCATGCCTTCTCAGAACCACCAAGCTCTATAATATACCTCTCTCTCCTATGCGGATGCTAGACATCGCACCTCTAACGTGAACCAACCTAAGAGATACCGCTGCGCCAACTGCCATGGCTCGCATATAGCCACCGACAAGAAGTGCCTGGCCACCCAGGATGCCCTAGTGCGGGCCTAGGTCGCACGCGAGACCAAGCCAGCACTATTCCCGGAACCCCTAACGCCCATACTAACCATATTAGAACCCCCTAGACCCCCTAGATCTATCGACAACCCGCCCTATATACTCGAAAGCACGGTCTCGGCGGCTAAGTTAGGGCTAAGAAAGAAGAGAAAGTCTAATAGGCTAGCTATCTATAACCTAGAGACTCTAGCCTAATTTATAAGCGACCTAATTCCGCTATTCTAGCTATAGACGTTAGACGTAGAGCCTTTAGGCCTAGAGAACTCCTAATCTAATTAATCCCTCTAGACTAATATAGACTAGTTATTATCTAAATACCTAATAGGCTAGTCGCTAGAGTAACTATTAAGCCCGCTAGTAAGATAGGACGCCGCTAAGCTATATACCTAGATAATAAATCTACCCTAAGATTACCCTAGGAAGCGTAAGCGCTATTTATAGAGCCTAGAAGTAGACGCTACCCTTAAGTAAGCTCTCTAGTTATCTATATTAGATATAGATAAGCTACGCCGCTTATCTAGGCTTAGTGGCTTAGAGGCTAAACTAATCTCGCTCCCCCCTTATTAATATTATACCTAATTATATAGTATATATATTATTCTACTATATACTCCTATATAGCGCGCCCTAGTATACTCTAGCTAGTTAAAGAAATATATATTAGAGAACTTAGCCCTATAGAGAGCTAGAGGTCTCTACCCTAATAAATATACTATCTTCTTACTAGAGGCTAGAGAGCTAGCTATCTAAGACGCCTATACTAAGATATAGACCTAGCTAATAGAGCGCTAGCTAAGTAAGGAGTAGCTTAACTAGTGGCGGAAAGTAGCTATAGATATTCTATTAAAAAGAGAATATAATAAGTAAAGAAAGTGATATAGAAAAGTTAAGATAAGGTTACTAACTACTAGCTAAAATACCCTAAGGCCCTACTATATAGAGCCTACTAGCCTAAGTATAACCCTTCTAGAACTATCTCTAGGATATTAAGGTACTATAATATAATATATAAAAGTCCCTTAACTATATTATAATATACCTTCTCTATAATAACTAAATCCTTATATATATAGTTATAGCTATCTAGGAGCTATAGATAAATACTATATTAGAGTACTTAATAACGCACTTCCTATAAGAGCTTAGATTAGCCTTTAATCTAATCTAGCTAGATATAAAGGGGGTAGAGAAACTAAGAGTATACTTCTTTATATAGAAGAGTATTCTATATATACTTATATACTAAAGCTAGTATATAGTATTAATATATATCCTACTTATAGGCTATAATAAAAACCTCTTTATATATAATATCTATAACCCCCTTAGCTAAGATAGAGAATTTAGGGGTAATAGAACTCTAACTTACTATTAGAAAGGAAACCCTAGTACTAGAAGGTAGGTATTATATAGTAGTTAGAGACTTTAATATCCACTACCTACTCTAGAGTAGATAAAGCTTATTAAATAGCGCCTATAATAAATCCTAGATAGAAGAATTCGTCTCTCTATTAGAGATAGAGGCCCTTATACTACTTACTCCTTAGGGTATAATTACCTACCTATCTATAGGATACTAATCTAATATATAGTAAGCTAAGTAGATAACTAGCCCTAGCTAGGACGACCCTATAATACTAGACTCCCTTAGCTCTATAATAGACCTTTACTTCGCCTCTACTAATATTAGTATATAGCTATAGTATATTATTATTCTAGAGCTAGCTAATATATTAGACCACTACTTAATTAAAGCTAAGCTCTATATCTAGCTAATAATTAAGCTATTAGCCCCCTACTAGGACTAGTAGAAGATAGATTAAGCTAAGCTTACTAAAGTAGTTATAACTAGACTATAAGGCTTCTAGGCTTCTTATCTAAAGTAAACCTATATTAATAGAGCTCTTATATAGATCCGCTATTACTTAGATAAAGTAATTAAGGACTTAATACTAATAATTTATATTAACCTACTTACTAAGCTAGGTTTTACCCCCCTCTACTAGGAGCTCTATACCCTTATAAGGAAATAGAGAAGAGAAGTTATAGTCTACTAGAGATAGTACTAAGATAAAGCCCCCGCTAATATAATCTATAAAGCTAAGAGGGCTAAGAGAGAAGCTAGTAAAGCTACCTAAAAGGCCCGCTAAGCGAAATATACTAATAATATTATATAAGTCACTATATTAAGAGATATCTACTAAGTCTATAAGCTATTATCCTAGGCCTAAGATTAAGTACTATTCTAGCTATATACCCTATTACTTAGACGCCTAGATAGTATAGAGATCTATAACCTAGAGAATAAAGCTACTCTACTTAATATAATATTCTTCCTCTCTCCCCCTATAGCTAACCTCTTAGACCTAAAAGAATATATATATCTAGAAGCGCTAGTAGTTCCCCTAATTATAGTATATAAAGTTAAGAAGTTAATTAGATACCCTAATAGTAATAGTGCCCTAGGCCTAGATAGAATCCTAAACTAAGTACTATAGATAGTAATAGATATTCTTATAGCTCTACTAGCTAGTATCTATAATACCTACCTAGATAATAGATATTACCTAGAATACTTTTAGGAAGCGAAGATAATCACTCTTTATAAGCTAGATAAGGATAACTATATAAAACTAAAGTTATACTATCTAATAGCACTCCTTAATACCCTAGATAAAGTTATAGAGAGAATTATTATAGAATAACTCTCCTACCTCACTAAGAAACACTAACTACTTCTAGATAACTATTTTAGAGAATAGAAAGGATAAGATATAAATATAGTATTATATACCTTCCTTAAAACTATCCTTATAGCCTAGAAAGAGAGTAAGGTAGCGATAGTACTCTTCCTTAATATCTTAGGTATCTTTAATAATATCTTCTATACCTAGCTCCTCTATAACCTTAGGAAATACTATATATCTATTAAAATTATTAACTAGATTAGCTCTTTCCTCTCCTACTAATATATAACGCTTAAGCTACCTAAATATTACTACCCCTAGAAGGAGATATATATAGATATCCCCTAAGGCTCCCCTCTCTCCCTAATCCTCTTCCTCTTCTATAATATAGATATAATAGGAGATAAAGAGCACTTAATAAATATAGGCTATATCAATAACACCTCTACTATAGTAGTGAGTGAATTAGAGTAGGAGAACTACTACTAACTAGCCCTTTTATATATAGAATATAAAGACTAGGCCTAGAAGCACACCTCTATCTTCGCCCTAAAGAAATTCGCGCTACTATACTTCCGACCTCTAGACTAACGTCCTAAGACTAGCGCCTTAGGAGTATACCTAGACCTAGGAGATAGAAGGATAATCGAACTAAGCCTATCCGCTAAACTTTTAGGAGTGGTTTTCGATAGCGAGCTCACTTTCTAGTAACACCTCATATAAGTATAGAAGAGAACTAGTAAGGCTATTAACGCTATATTATCGCTTAGTAAGTCAAAATAGGGCCTAACCCTTAAGTAGAAGCGTCTTATATATAATACCTATATCCTCCCAAAAATACTCTACGCCTTATTAGTCTAGATCATTCCTTACGTCCATAACCAGCTCGCCTACCGCAAGAAGTAGATATAGGTCCTCATAGCGCTATAGCGACGAGCTTATAACCTAATATTGGGAGGATTTAAAACAGTTAGCGCGACGGTATATAGCGCAGAACTCCACATCCCTCCCATCAAGACCTAAACCGACCTTAGCCTCCGTACGACGTGCTCCCGTATCCTAACATCCCAGACACGTCACGCCATCCACTATAGGCGAGGATATACCCGCGAGTAATACCTCCGCTCTCCACTAGAGCTAGTAGAAGAAGGCTTCAACCTACGAGAAATAGATATAGAAGAACTAGAAATTTAACTTCCATTCTACATAGAACCATAGTGGACTCCGCCCATAGTAGACATCGCCGCCACTAGCGAGGAAGCCCTAATAGTGCACTAGATACTATATAACCACTCATAAACCCCCGCTATCTATATAGATAGATTAGGACACCACGGCGAAGTAGGGTGTTTAGCATACCCCCTAGATCGCCTAGAGGTAGCGAAGACAGTATATATCGGGCCTATAACCAAGCATAACGTCTATATTAGAGAAGTCGCCGCCCTTACTCTCGCCCTCTAGATAGCCATCGAGGATCCCTACTTCTAGGACGTCAATATCTTCTTAGATAACCAGTCGGCCCTATACGTTATCTATAATCCCCGCTAGAACTCCGGGCAATATATAATAGTAGAGGTTATATACCTAATTAATATACGCCGGGAATAGGGACATAAAACGCACTTCTACTAGATCCTAGTATATCAGAACGATAACCCAGAACTTAAAGGCAACTTCCATGCTAACGCCCTAGCTAAGGCGGCTATAGGCTAGGATACTAAACGAAAGTCCGTATATAGATAGAAAGCACCGCCTCCTATAAACTACCCACCACGGACCCTCTAGACTACCCTAGACCTCTAGAGTAGACACAAGAGCAGGCAGGAATAGACCCTAGAATAGCAGCAACCCCAGATAGGCCCCTAAGGGCGCCCCCTAGGCGTAGAGCTCCGTAAGCTAAAACCTAAAATCCAGAAGAAGTCCCTCTCGCTCTATAATGGACTCTCCGCCCTAGAGACTTTAGTTCTTATATAAGCCCGGACAGGCCACCACGGTCTCAACGCGTGCCTCGCTAGATAGGGAAAGATAGACTCCCCTACCTACCCCGCATACGACACAGGAGATACAGAAACGCTATTCCATATAGTCTATATATACCCGGCATACGCCCACCTCCAGAGTAGTATATAGGGAGGAGCCCATCTCGCGCCCACATCCTTAGACTAGGCCTTTAACTCTAAGGAGCACGCCTAGAAGTCGTGCCAGATGATGCTATAGTTAGGCCGCTTCACATAGCTCAGGACCACCTAGACCCCAGCATCATAAAGGCAACCCCCACTATCTCCCCCGGATTACCCGACCTAGGACCAGGACCCTAGGACTTCATAGAGCACCCAGCGCTCGCCCCCTCAGCGGCCATCTCTCAGGCGCCTCTAACAGGCAGGAGTCAAGCTCTCACGGTAAGGTAGGACCTACGAAACGGGAGGAAGTCAGGCCCCAACCCAAGCAGACCATCTACGCACCCCCCCCCTATTCACTCTTATCTCCTCCTCTTATCTCTCCCCTATTATCCCCTCCTCATCCCCACAGAGTAGCATAGAGACACCCCTAGAGCGGTGTTCCACCTAGCTGCCGGTCACGGGTCCTAGGTCGCTTTAGGTAGGATCGAAGGGCTCACTACTATAGAGGAGACTCTAAGTTAGTGTGTGCTACTAATAAGGGAAGGTCGTGGTATAAAAAGGCATATCGAGTGGAGGGCGACGAAGGAAGGAAAGGAAGTGGCGAAGATTTTGGAAGTGGGAAGAAATCAGAAAAAGGTATGCCCACCCAGTAATATATATATCCACAGGTGTAACAAGAACGTTGGAGGTCGGCAACTAGTCAATACAAAACACAGCACGGTGCCCAAGGCAGCGGGAACGGCAACTGGTCAAATCATATGACACGATTTAACACACGAGGACAGCTACAATAGAGGACCTAGGCACACCTAGAGGGCGATGGAAAGTGGGCAATATCTCCTATATTTAGAAAAGTTTGGCAGACCCTCGACATGCCCGAGTAACCCACAGCTGGAACATGTGGCCGCTGGCGACTCGGGAAGAAGTCCGAAAAGACTTAGCTAGTATAGCCGGAGCGGTGGCAACTGGTCACCTACGGTGACTAGGGCTTCGCCCTGATCCGAGTATAATAACAATCTCTCTCTCTCTCTCTCTGATTCATGTACGTATTTGATGCACCCATTATGCTTTTTAATTTGGTAAGATATATTAGCTTGATCTCTTAGAAGCTAGCACAGAGCCCTAGCCCTAGTTGTTGACATGTCATATGTACAGTTCACTGTCTGACGTTACGCAGGGCTGTATTATTTGAAATGTTTGTACCAATTTGGCTTGGTTTGAATGTTTCCTTTTGATCGTATTTCAAGACTTTCCGCTCCTTATGTCGAGATATTCCAACACAAGGGTTGTCTTGAATCTGGCAGGTTATTTCGATTTGGTCCTGGGACTTGATACCATTAATCTTTCATAACCATTCGGTCGTTGTTCTACCTTTTTATCGATAAGTCGGTTCGAAATGTCCATTTTAACAGATTTATACCTCACCGGCGTGAGCTTAGCGCTACAGACATTGATTCCGACAATAATTCTCGTCGCGACGCGCAAGCAATCCATGCTTCGATATCTCACAATCCCATGCATGATCTGGATCTTCAGTTGCAGTTTGCGTCCAATGGATCCCTACTGTCAAATATTCGCTTTTATCACTGGTCCAATATTCATGGCTATCCTTCAAGCCGCCACAATATTGTTGATCCACCCTCTGGATGCGAATGACCTCATCCGCGAGAATCCAGGCCGTACAGAAAAGCTCATCGGACTTTTTTACTACGCATTCGAGCAGCAATCCGAGCTTCGTGCTATTGGAACTCCTCGACAGGTGAAGGGTATTCATCCACACCCCGCATATTACTACGATGCCAAGAGAGACAGCACTGTTGTTTCCCGGGGCTCTTTCTTGTCGCGACAGTTCGCTATTTTGGTCTGGCAATATTCCGTACTTGATATGGTTCAGTTTGCTGCTCACCACAAGCCAGTGAGACCTGTGATTGATGGTGTTTTCACTAAAATTGAGTGGAACGTGCCTCCTGATAATTGGGTCGAACGGTTTACAGAAAATTTACTTTCTTGGTTTTTGATTGCGCGTATTTGCCTTGATTCCAGATACCGCATGACCTCGATTATAATGGTGGGACTGGGGATAAACTCTCCTCAAGACTGGCCACCGTTGTTTGGAAGGATGTCTGATGCTTATACGCTACGAAATTACTGGGGGTAAGAAATCTTCTTTTACTTCTTCGTTTATGAACGAACGGTCAGTTATTCTTGTCGATTTTCTAACAGCATATAGGACTTTTTGGCACCAGGGCCTACGCCAGCCACTCACATCAGTCAGCAACTTGATCACACGTGATATAATGCATCTCCCCAGACCGTCAATCCTAGAGCGATACACAAATGTATTCCTTGTATTCCTCGGATCAGGTGCACTTCATCTGACGATCGACATAGTCATGGGTATTCCCTTTCAGTCCTCTGGCGCAGTCCTATTTTTTACGAGTTTTGTTTTGGGATGCATGATAGAAGATGGTTTTCAAGCTCTTTACAAGCGAATGAAAGGTCCTGACGCACAGACTGGCTCAAACCATAAGTGGATTGTTGGTTACCTGTGGGTTGCTTTATGGTTGGGGATATCGTCAACGGCGTATAGGTTCCCAGGATCGCAGCGCATTCCCCCACACGAGCTGAGGACGGTTCCATTTAGCATATCAGATAGCATTGGGATTGTGTCTGTCGCTGGATTTACGTTTATTGGTGGCCTTGCTTTGCTCTTCGGGTTGAAAGCCGAGATATGAACATAAGTTGTGTAATTAACTTCATGATCCATACAATATAATATTTTGTAACCGATTCGATGATCGCAGTATACTCAGTGCTTAAGCCGAGTATATGTTGTCAAGTGATGGGCATGTCAGTTAGGTAGATCTCTTTCCTACAGACATATTCATCGATCAGCCTTCCACGCTTCCGTCGTTCCTCCGGACCAGAGTCACCATTTGAGGGCCCTTGCAGTACAATTACCTAAAAGTAATTACTAATGATCGTACTTCAAATTACTATGGTCATAGATAATTAATAGTGATGTAATGAACAGACTCGAAAGCTGATGGAGGCCACCCGTAGACCCACCTGGCCCATCAGGCCTTAACTCACCTGAGACTTGAACGGCAGGGATTATGTAGGTACTCAAGGCCCAAACTATTGAAGTCATCTCATATTACTGGAGAAGTTTCGGTGAGTATAACAAATGCGAAACCAACGGTAAGCTCCGAAACCACCATGTGCTGGCCTTGAGACAATAATGCATACGGCGGCGTACGCAAATATCGTATTACTTGCAGTATGCTTCTACATCCAGAGGCCTCAACAGCCCACCTTATGGTGGCAATCCTGTTGTTACTATTGTTATATCGTATCAAACTACTCATGAAAGAGCGGTGCGTATATCGGTTTGACTGAGCCAGCATACTATTGGCATTATTAATCGATCGCTTAGCCCCAATCCAAAATCATAAATACACCGCAATGGTCGCCTAACTTTTTCTATTATAGGCCAGTATTCGGACGTGGGGCTAAAAACAACGAATTGCGGGGATCGGGATAAGCTGCACCGCCAACCGCAGCCTTGGGCCCCCGTGCCCCCGCGTGATTTTATAGTTCGCCGATCGACTATATTTAGCGGGCTTATACCTTCGGAGCCGGGGCACATCCTTGGACATCCATATAAGCTGATGACCGGAAAAATTATACGAGGCTCTCAGCCTCGTTCTCTGTTGTTTATTGTTTTCCTATAGGTTGGTGCAGGCTCGGCGAGGAGACATTGTCTCATCTACTTGATGTTTCAACGTCACTGCTTGTTGATCGTGTACTTATGCAAGGCCAGCCATGAGAACTAGGATGACGATCTTTCAAGGCTGTGAAAGGCTTCGGAGGTATGAGATGTTGGTGGATTTGGAATATAAAAGGGCCTTTGGATCCGGTGGTTGAAGTATTCATTCAGATCAACAAGTACAACATCATCAATCAATTAAATCTCAGTGTTCCATTCTTATACATCCCTCATACATTCAAAATGAAGTTCTCCGAGATTCTGGCTTACTCTGTGGCCTTCGCCACTGCCACTGCAGCTCCCACAAAGCGTACTGATACCGTCGAAATCACCTTCCATGGTGCTGCCGGTGCTCAGTTCACGCAGAGCTTCCCTACAGACGACACCGCTACTTCCATCTGTATGTTCATGCTCGCCAAATCAAAGGTCTTGAGGTGCTAACTGCTGCAGACAACCCCCTCAGCATCTCCAAAATTTCATCTGGCACCAAACTTGTTGAGTGCTCATTCACTGGTGTGGACGGCAGTTTCACAACCGTCGATGGTGCCGTCTCCAGTGATGTCGGACCTCCTCAGACCCAGGTCTCTGGAACATGCGTCAAACTGCCGTCCCAACGCCGCCGCAGCCACGATGTCTTGATTACATTCATCGGTGCTGCCGATGCGCAGTTCACGCAGAGCTTCCCCATCGACGACACCATTCAGAAGATCAGTAAGTTCAGGCCAGGCATTAATATTTCATGGTGAATGCTAACTTTTTCAGGCAACCCTCTGAGCATCTCCCACATCTCAAACAGCGATGACGGTGTCGAGTGCTCTTTCACTGGCGTTGACAATAGCTACACCGTTGTAGATGGAGCTGTGGAGGTTGACGTTGGACCCCCTCAGACCCAGGTTTCTGGACGTTGCTTCGAGCTGCCCACCCCGGCCCGTCGCTCATACGGTGCTAAGGTTACCTTCATTGGTGCTGCTGATGCGCAGTTTGTTCAGTACTTCCCCCTTGATGGCTTGACTTACTCTATCTGTATGTCTTCCCCTATGACATGATCTGGATCAATAGGAATACTAACGCATTCACTTACAGCCAACGTTCTGAGCATTTCTCACATTGAATTGGACAAGGCCGGTGTTACTTGCACGTTCGATGGTGTCGATAACTCTGTTACCTCTGTCACTGGTCCTGAGACTGTTGATGTTGGTCCTCCTCAGACTCAGGTCAAGGGTGCCTGCTGGGCCTACTAATCGCCCTTCAGTCGAGAGGAGAGGTATAGATTTGGGGGTTTTGACACTCAGACTGTGTCATTTGGTGGAAAGTCATTTGCATTGAAATTGGACACTCTTTAACTTTTAGATAAATAGTTTCGTTATTGAATTCACATTCTGTTTTACGTTATATTCTATTGGGCCAGTAGGCCAATACTGAGGAGGATCCCAATCGCTCTGGTATCTGAGTCAGATGATGTTTTATGTGTAACCTATACTAAGAAAAAGGAATTTTGCAACTGGTATGTTCAGCTAACAGGGTTGTTGTGGGTAGTGAAGAGATACAATAAGGCCACCAAGGCAAGACAGCTTCCCTAAAATAAGCCACTAGCAAGTTTCTCACCTAGGAGAAAGCCTGCTTGTACTTCAACAAGGCTTCCTGGAAGGGAACAGGCTTTCTCCCAGTGAGAGCCTCAACAGCATCACTAGTCTTGGCCATATAACCCTTCGCGACCATCTCACCACAGCACAAAAGGTCATCCACGCAGAGTTTCATGGGGAGGGGCGAAGGCTCAGTCACGGAAGTTGGCAGTCCAAGCTTAACCCAATACTCTCTCAACTCATCATCCGGCAAATCAACAAACTCTCCCTGGCCTCCAAGATTCTCACAGATCCACTCAAAGATCTGCTTATCGGTGACAGCCTCCGGACCGGTAACATCAACCACAGTATTCGGCTTACCCTTGCCCAAAAGAAGAGCAGCGTGCACCCGAGCACAATCCTCCCGAGCAACATAAGCACCCGCGACTCCATGCGAATTGAAAATCCACTTATTCCCACAGAACTCCCAGGATGGAGCAAAGAAGCTGGGGATATTATCGATATACAGATAATCGCGCTGAATATTGTAATCCAGTCCGGATCCCCGGATCAACGCCTCGGTCTGTTTATGGTCCCGAGGTAAAAAGGGCATCTCCTGCACCGGGGCAGGGTCATCAGCGCCCACGAAAGAAGTATAGCAGATTCGGCGCACACCGCATGCTTTAGCGGCGTTGATCACATTTTGCGCTTGTTCGTGTCGACGGCCGAAGGCCCAGGTTGAGATTAGATTTACAGCTTCCGTGCCGGCGAAGACGCTCTCCAAGCTGCTTACGTCGTCATAACTGGCTGCGACTACTGTTGCTCCTTTCTCTTTCCAGGATTCGAGAGTTGCAGCAGGAATTTTGCTTGGGTCAGATGTTGTGAATACGAGGGTGGTATTTGGTGGGGCGATTTCCAGTGCGTATGAGGCTGCGACGCGGCCAATGTTTCCACCAACACCGGTTAAGACGTATTTGGCCATTTTGACTTAGAGTGCTACGTTAGAGATGAGAATGACACTGAGACTTCAGACTACATCAAGTGGGGTTCTTACCGGAATCTGAGGATTTAGTGGTTTGAGATATAAATCACTTTGGAGGGACAAGAGAGGGGTACACCGATTGATTCGGAGAGGGGTAGAATGAAAGGGCCATGACTTATATGCGAGAGGCGCTAGTTCGCCACTAAGGTGGACATGATGTTTAGCTGGAGACAGTTGAAGATCTTCATCCGAGATGGATCCATTCGAGCTATTACTGCAAAGTTGATTGCCGAGGGCGTTCGCGCTAGATCCATCGAAAGCGGGGCCAAGGGACCAAAATCGCCAATTTGGCCAATACGAGCCCTGGAGACAAAAATGGATACAGGCCACGTCAAGAGTGGAATACCGATCCACTAAGCTAGGCTAAATTGATTCTGCGCTAGAATAAGGGCTCCAAGCTATCTGCCGAGGAACAGCTTTGATAGTGCACTATGGCCTCAAAATCTGGAACGGTCACGATTAAACTGACAGCGATCATGACAAAGTCGGAACTCTATCAATTGATTTATCATTATGTTCCTCGAGTTGCTATTCCCTTAAATTCACCTGGGTTTTGATTTCATGTGCCTGAAGTGAGCTCGGCAAATGTGGTTGGCTCGATTGCGATGCTTTGGTAATGACTCTCAATCTCCCGCTCAGCTAAAAGAGAGTGAAATTATAATCCATATAACCTTTGGAAGGTACATAAAATGAATTTATAAGGCTGGAACCAGAATAGAATAAAGTTGAAGATATTCATTGGTCGCACCAAAAGACAAAATATATATCTCCGTGGGTTGGAATTAGGTTCGAAGCGAATTTCAAAAAATCTGAATTTTTGATCCATGGATGAATATTGAACGTTGAACGTTGATTGTTAGATGCGATACCTAAAAAAACAAATGTACGATCCTGGCTTTCCTGAGCAGTGATACTACAGCTGCCGGGTGTATGTACGATCTCATTTCAAGGTTGGAATGCAATCCAATGTGGGGCAGAGAGGTCTACGCTGCCCAAACGATTGGCTAGTCGTTAAAGAGCAAGTTGGAATATCATAAATGGTTTGTATAGTTTGCCTCAGCTTATTTAATGATTGACTTTTTGATGCTTTTGTGGCAAGTGTGGGATTGGTTTGCTATGAATGTCTTGTTTGTCTGTATGATTTCACTGTAGGAAGGCACGAATCTTGAGTATAGCCCCCTCTTCTCCAAATCCAACCCTCTGTAATTATTCTCGTGTTCTGGGTTCTTCCCCTCATTCTATTCTACGAGGATTCGACAGGGTTAGAGTAATGTCGGCGATTCGAGCTCCTTGCGGGTCTTGAGGGAGGGGTGAGAGGAGTATCCGTCGGTGACGCGATCGATGCTGATTGCAAGTCGATCCTTATCCTAGATGAATTCAGACATGTAACAGATGCGGGCGAGTTCAAATATGGTCATAGATAATATAGAAGTGAAGTAATAGTGCTGGATATCAGGAGTTAGTTGGACCCGGTCAAGGCCGGGAATCGATAATGATAGACTTGGTTGTCAATCCGATCGCGTCATACGTCGGGTAAACGCTCTCTCTTCCAATCTCCTTTCCGGATGTGGTATATGATGGTTTCGCGCTTGGCAGAACCTATTCCGGTACTCAGTCCCCGGGCGCAATTGCCGCCAACTTTGGCAGACCGAACATATCCGTGAGATCGGAGTTCGCAGGTCATGATGAGAACATTGACGGACATCGGTGGACTCCGAAGCATTTAATATCAAACAAAGGACATGCGTAGATGAACTGCAGGAGGTATGCAGGCAAAAGCAAACATGTAAGCCTCAACGCCCCAGATTAGAAACCCACCCACGAACTACAAACTACCGCCACGGACCCTGTCATCATGGAGATGGGCAGAGCCAATGAAGTATCCGGGATTCCTGTCGGGGTACTAATGGACTTACAACACTAGATCTACGGTATCAGTAGATCCGGGGGATGGGCCCGATTGTCCAATAAGATTGTCAACGGTGATCTCCGCTTCCACGAGGATGGAGTAAGCTGCGGGTTCTGCGGACAAGATCTGGAGACTGCCCCGATGATCTGTTATCTGGGGGCTAGACTATGCATGCATGCTAGCATGTTCTCCTGATTTGGGACCGGCTGAACTACTCGATCAAGGTGGCTCCGACAGTCAGGCCTGGTTGTCTACAGTCCGGTCTGGATTCTTCGATACGAGGGCTATGGTTAGAGGTCGGGGGATAACAAGTTATGGACGATGCTTTGTCCCCGTTACATCCGAATTGAGTTATACATGTGCTTCCCCCGCACGAACTCGGTGGGACATGTGGACATGGGTAGGACATGGGGATACGCACATCGGCGGCTCCCGTGGTACTATGACGAAAGCTTAATTTGGATATGCAAGTGAAGCTTGAAACTAGGATATCAAAACGTCAGGGGATGAATTGAAGTGGGTTCCAGGATGGATCATGATAGCTGACACAGAGGTTGCGAAGGAACAGAGATACGTATCAGCGCACGGGTCTTATCGGTGGTCCGACCGGCCAATGGCGGGTTACCGATGGAAGCGAGCAGTGAAACCTCGGACTGCTGATAAGCCAGAATCCACCTTTGCCCTCTGATTGGTGCTCGCCATGTGTCGGACACACTGCAAGGCTTGTCATTTGCTTCTTTCTGGAAATTCTCTGATGGGGCCCCACGCGACACTTCCCGGCCCTATCTTCTTCCCTTGCCACTGCGCTGCGCGAGTGGGGCGACGCGCACTGGAAATTTTGTTCGCGACCTATATTAAAAGGATGGTCCTGCCAGTGGATCGAGAAAAAAAAAAGAAAGAGAAATATGTGGATTTGGGCTGGTCAACACGCATCATTTATCTCTTGATTGAGTTGCCTGAGCTTTAAGAGCTCCTAGGATTCCTCTTCTACTCTCTTACTTTTAGGTCCCAGACCCTTTTTTTTTCTCCGAATCGAAAATCGGCGAACGAGGCTACAGAGCCCCAAAGCTATCAGCAATGCCCACCAAATTTGGATTCGGATCCCGCGGGAATGCCGATGTCGAGAAAGGCCCTCAGGTCGACAATGCCTATGAGAGCCATAGCAACGACACCACCTACGACAATGTTCGGGACAACGTTAGCGATGGTGCTGTGCCCGGCGAGAGCTTCGAGTACGGTGACTCAATGTATGCGCGGCTGCAGCGTCTGGCCGGCAAATTGAAGGTCGAGCAGCGTGGTATCGAGCGTGTGCCGGAAAATGAGCGGACGGATACTTCCTACTTGAATATTGGTAGCATGGTGTGTTCTGCAAATCTTGCGATGAGCCCGTGGGCTTCCCACTGACCAACCCTAGTGGTTTGCTGCCAACATGGTCGTCAGTTCCTTCGCCATCGGTGTCCTCGGAAAAACCCTTTTCTACCTAGGCTTCGTGGATGCCATCCTCGTGTGCCTGTTCTTCAACTTGCTCGGTGTCATGTCCGTTTGCTTCTTCTCCTGCTTCGGACCCGCATTCGGTTTGCGCCAGATGGTTCTGTCCCGTTTCTGGTTCGGATGGTGGCCTGTGAAATTCAGTAAGTCATGGCATGGATATCCAGTGATGGCAGTCTGGCAGTTGCTAATTCGACTTTTCTCATAGTCGCCATCCTCAATGTTATCGCCTGTGTCGGTTGGTCTGCTTCCAACGCCATTGTTGGTGCGCAGCTTCTCAACGCTGTGAACGGAACTGTCCCCGGTTACGCTGGTATCCTCATCATCACCTTCTGCACCCTGTTCATCACCTTTGCCGGATACAAGGTCGTTCACGCATACGAGTTCTACAGTTGGATCCCCACCTTCATTGTGTTCTGGATCGTGGTGGGCTGCTTCGCGCACTCGGGTGATTTCATCAACCTCCCCATGGACGTCGGCGTTTCGGAGTTGGGCGATTGTCTGTCCTTCGGTTCGACTATCTACGGTTTCGCGACAGGCTGGACCAGCTATGCCGCCGATTACACTGTCTACCAGCCCTCGGACCGCAGCCGCCGCAAGGTTTTCCTCTCCACCTGGCTCGGTCTGATCATTCCCCTTATCTTCACCGAATTCCTCGGTATTGCCGTCATCACCGCCATCGATATCAACGGCGGAGACAACAAGTACATGAGAGGCTGGAACGCCTCCGGTAACGGTGGTTTGATTGATGCCGTCCTCGAGCCCCTCGGTGGATTCGGCAAGTTCTGCCTTGTCATCCTGGCCCTCTCCATCATCGCCAACAACTGCCCCAACATCTACTCCGTCTCCCTGACCCTCCAGGTCCTCGGCCGCTGGACTCAGCGTGTTCCCCGTTTCGTCTGGACCTTCATCGCCTCGTGTGTCTCTCTCGCCATTGCCATCCCCGGCTACTCTGACTTCCAGACCGTCCTGGAGAACTTCATGAACTTCATCGCCTACTGGCTGGCTATTTACACCGGCATCAGCGTTGCCGATCACTTCATCTTCAAGCGTGGTTTCGGCGGTTACGCCGCGGAGAACTATGACAAGCGCGACAAGCTGCCTTACGGTATTGCCGCAAGTATTGCTTTCTGCTTCGGTATTGCCGGCATGATCACTGGTATGAGTCAGACTTGGTGGGTCGGCCCCATTGCCAAACACGCTGGTGCTTTGCCTTACGGTGGTGATGTCGGTTTCGAGCTGGGCTTTGCCTTCTCGTTCGTCATCTACTGTGCGCTGCGTCCTCTTGAGATCCGTTATTTCGGTCGGTAGATCGAATTTTGTTGTATATGATATTTTGGGAGCCGGATGGTGAATTTGAGTACTATATTAGGTATAGATAGTGTGCATATCTCTGCACTCGTGAATAAATATAATTGAGCTTGCATTAAAATTTAAACTTTCAACTCCTACGTAGCCAATTACCTTTAAAGACCCTTTACCTTATTTCCTCCCAAGGTTTGCGCGGTTCTCGGTGTCTGCCGAAACGCCAAGACCTGCGCCATTTTCGCGTTTTCTATACGAGTCTTATAAACGACGCCTCCTTCAAATGATCATCTCTGAACTTCAAGCATCCACAATGTACCGCTCATACCAATTACCGAGGCTCTTCCATACTACTCACCGATTATATCCCCCTACACATAAAATTCGCCCCTTTTCTAAAATACCTTCTGCACGAGCCTGTCAGAAACCATCGAATCAAGATAATAATCCGACTCCATCGTCCAACACCTCCATCTTGAATCGCACATTCTGGTCTTGCAAGTCAACATGGAAAAGAGCGCGAATAAACACACTCCGCTGTTTACTTGGTTGCACCGTCGGTGATTTCTCCGCTATGTGGACACTGCAATCTTTGTATCCCGAGCTAGGGATGAATACCATTATGCTTGTCTCTAGTTCGTTCAACACTCCCTTAAAAAAATCAAGTTTACTCATTTTAACGGTCACTAGTGGCATCCGGCATCACTTCGTCCATAATCCTGGAAACAGTTCTACTTAAACGCGGCGCGGATGCGTTATCGTGGAGTAGAGCTGCGCGTACAGCTATGGGCATGAGTATGGTTTCTATGGTTGCGATGGAGATAGCTGAGAATGCAGTGGATTATCATCTTACGGGTGGCATTGTGGCCTTTGATGACCCGAGGTTCTGGGTTGCGGCGGTGGTTTCTGTTGGTGCGGGATTTCTGGCTCCATTGCCTTATAATTATGTGCGGTTAAGGAAGTATGGGAAGGCTTGTCATTGAAATTATTTTGATAGATGCCATTGTGAGACTGGAGCTACTTACCTATCTGGCTTTACATCCGATTCGGATATTTAAATCTGTTGACTGGTCAGGCAACACGCCAGCGCTTGACTCGAGATGAGAAGCTTGTCTTCTTACCTGCTTCCTCTTCATCCTCTCTATTCTCTCTCCTCTCTCAATACCGCCTGATATAGATTAACCTATCAGTCTCTTCCAATCTGTCCTCTCTCTTCTTTCTCTCCTCTCCATACGACCTGATATGCTTTCATTCTCCTTCCTTTCCGCGCTAGCTCCGTGTGCGTCGCTGTTGTTGTCCTCTCCTTGCTCAGCATGATTCATAAATAGGACCATGACCGTTGAAACCATAGATCATAAGTAGAAAACATAAGGCAGAATTATAATAATACATTAAATAATCACCCAAGACTATAGCCCTGATGGAGGAAAATGCTACTTTGAAATACTACTGGGAATGTGGAAGATTGTTGACAACGTATCAACGTTCATGAAATTCAGGGATGAGGACCACCGTACTATAACAATAAGGGTGGGCAGATTTTCACCTCTGTCCCGCTCTGGCCGACTTATTCCGGTCGAGCCATTCCACACCTGCCGTGGATTCTAAGCTCTCCCCACATAGGGTCCGCGAGAGACCACGGGATAAAAAGGCTTGATAGCCCTTAACTCTCTATGACCGACTTGCCTGTAGGATCCGGGCCCTTGAACAGGCCGTACCCGGTATCCTGTGGATGTGTACGGATGGTGTCATTGACTTTGGCGAGCACTCGGTGTTTGACGAGGAGCACTCGGTCACCGGTTGCTTCGTCCACGCGGTAGACGCCAGGAAGACTGACCATGACAAGAGTGCCTAGCCGAGTGCTCTCTGGGAGATCGCGCACCAGTTCCTCCTTGACTTGATAGTGTGTCTTGAAATCAGTTACCTGAAACTCCTCCAGAAATTTCAGCCCTGCAGTTTGCCCAAAGCGATACCATCTCCACTGGTATCTCGTGCCGGAGCATTGTATCTCGGTTGCGAGCTGTGCGGCAGGTATGATCACATGGTCCAGGAGATTGCGGAATCTTTGGTCCCAGATGTCGCCCTGGATTTCCATCATTATGCGGAGTATTTCCTTGATCATGCATAGCGTGTAAAAGCAGCCCGAGGAGAGTTGTGCTTGAAAATTGGGAGACTGCATCCAAGCACGAACTGACTCGACTTTCCAAAGACTAACAGAGACGGCGTCTGAGAGAAGGTATAAGTTAGTTACCAGAGAAAAGACAGCCCCAAGGGTTTGGTCTTACTTTTGTACGGTTGAACAAGCGAGATACTGTTCTGAAGCTGGCGTAGAACAAGTGCCTGATCCGGTAACATGCCAGCAACTGCGTTCAAAAACAACATCTTTGAAAGGACGGCCATTATTAGGGCTGAAATCAGCTCCGGGTCCGTACCCTTGAAGTACCTGTTGAAGGTGGTGTTTCCGGGTTGAATAAGGCGATTTGCTGTCAGATACAGGGAGATCAAGGGCCATTTCTCGGAAAGATCTATTTCAAGGGGCATGATGGTGAGTGACCAAGCCTCGATGCTGTCATAGATCTTGTTGAGTCTTGTTGACAGCGATGTATCATCGATCGCACCAGAGTTGATGATTTGCACTGCCTGGGTTACATTGCTAGCGCTTTCAACTTCCAAGAACTTGATCCGTTCCTGAGCACGCTTGAGCTCGGCTTCTGTCTCAGTGTGCCGGCCTTGAAGACTTTCGTACATCTGATAAAGGACATCGAGTTCATTGTGAAGAATGTCCAGAGACCCCTCGAACTTCTTACGGCTCTGATTGACATCGAAGTTTGCCTCTGCCATTGTGCAGACCCCGTTCGCTGGAGTCAAAACTTTGAATACTAGACGATTAAGGGGGGTATGCAACCGAAGCTGTAGTCCCCGGATGAAAGTGTGGACACGGCGCGATGGTCGATCAGGGGAGCTGAAACTGCTGGAACTGCGTTTGACGCGTCAAAAGGACAGTTTGGGCTGTCAAGTGGAAAGGATGGAGGGAAGAGAAAGTTGAATAGGTGAAGTCCCATGTTGTGCTTTCCATCTATCGATACGTCACTTGCTTCGATGGCCCGCTAACCCAGACTGGTCTTTGTCATTGGGGGCTCATGGGTATGAGGTGGTGCCGATAAGTCACTTGCTTCGATGTCTCGCTAGCGCAAATTGGTCTTCGCCATTGGAAGTATATCAAAATTGTGACACTGCCTTCCAGCTTTCATGGTCTTGGTTGAATGTGTACAATGGCTGTTTCTGCCCTGTCTAATTTTCGAATGTGATACACCACGATTTAAGCTTGAGCTCCAGAGGATCATTGCAAGCATTGCTGTTTTCTGAGTTCTGCCGAGAGTCTCAAGGCTTGCACGCAGCCTAATGGTCGAGTATATTCGGGCTCTCATGGCCTACTTCAAGACAATGCGAATGGACTTCGACATGATATCGCATCAATGAGATGGACTCTTCATCATTTTTCATCAGTCCAATCTCCGAAGACCCAAGAAAGAACTATTATAGAGCATGCAGCTTGGGGCCGTTGCCCAGACTTCACAGCTTGCGAACATGGCGACGTCTTTGCAGCCACATAGTCCATGCAGCTTGACTGTGAGATGTGATTATTGTGGTACCGAAGGGCGACTGTGAAATTAGCTTAACGCAGCGGACGCGTCGGATTAAAGGTACGATTCTAGAAGCAATCAGGTTCAGAAAACAAATCGACGAGGTTGTTACGATGCGCGCTAGTATCTATACGGTAGACAATTGGTTTGTGGTGTTTGTTCCAGAAAACGAAGCTCTCATCACGTGCCATATTCCAGCCACAACCTGCGCCACAGGAAAATCGCCGCGAATAATGAAATCCACAACGGACTCGCCTGTGAAAGAAATCCCAGAAATTCAGCTTTCGCCGCAACACATCACAACCACACACCATGTCTCGACTTGGGAAGTGAGTAATGACCCCAGGACTAATCCCCGAGTTTTTCTCTAACAATCGATTTTCAAAATTTCCAGCCGCGCCGACTGGGCCGACGACGAGGAGTTTGACGACCCCTCCGCGCTCCCCGCGCAAGAAGTGATCACCAACAAAGATGGCACCAAGACCGTTATCTCCTACCGCTTCAACGATGACAACAAGAAAGTGAAGGTTACCCGCCGCATCAAGACCACCACCGTTCGCGAACACGTCAACCCCCAGGTCGCCGAGCGCCGTTCGTGGCCCAAGTTCGGTCTCGAGAAGGGACACCCTCCCGGCCCTACTTTCGATACTACCTCCGTTGGCGAGAACATGGTTTTCCGTCCCAGCATCAACTGGAAGGCACAGGCTAAGGAGGCTGAGAAGGATGGCGGCGAGAAGGGCAGCATGAAGGACCAGCTCAAGGACAAGAAGGTCAAGTGTCGTATTTGTTCCGGAGAGCACTTCACAGCCCGCTGTCCCTTCAAGGATACTATGGCTCCCGTCGAGGAGGCTTCTGGTGGTGCCGGTGTGGATGCGGACGACAAGGAGGCCGGTGGTCTCGGTGCGGGCAAGTCCAGCTACGTGCCTCCTCACATGCGGAATGGCGGTGCTGCTGGCGGCGAGAAGATGGGTGGACGTTTCGAGAAGGACGACCTTGCGACTCTGCGTGTTACAAACGTACGTTATCTATGGTTCCTGGGCTGGATGCATTTCCAGATAGCTTTTTTTTTCTTGTTCTGTTCTAACGAATTTTTCTACAACAGGTCAGCGAGTTGGCAGAGGAACAAGAGTTGCGGGATCTCTTCGAGCGGTTCGGTCGTGTTACCAGAGTTTTCCTTGCCCGGGACAGAGAGACCCAGCGGGCCAAGGGCTTTGCTTTCATCAGTTACGCGGATCGGGGCGACGCCGCGGGCGCCTGCGAGAAACTGGACGGCTGTACGTATACACCTGAGATTGGGTATGGATATAATGGGATGCTAACAAGTTCTCTCTTTAGTCGGTTACCGCCATCTCATTCTTCACGTCGAGTTCGCCAAGCGGTCTACTTAAAATCGTTTCTCGCTTTGTCACGACATTTCTTCTTTTCCCTTTTTCTTTTCAGGCGAGCCTAATTATCGGCTGATGCTCTTCTCTTTTGTACTGTATGATCGATAATGATGATTCTCGAAAAAGACAACCACCATGTCATTTACATGCATCAGTCTATACAAAAGCAATGGTTTAGAAGAGTTTTGCATGATTGCTATGTTTAGATTGCTACAGGGCAGCAGATCCGTTTCCAATGTTCAGCTGTCTATCCAGACTCCGAGTCTCTTCTCCAATCAATATACTGCACGAAGTGTATGTCAGATACCACATAGACCAAGCATCACTATCCTACAATGACCGGGATAAAATCATCACCCGCCATAATTTGCTCAGCGCAAGGCTGGAAAGGTAATGAAGGTCCGTATTGACGCAGCCCCTGGGTTATTCAGGGGTCCTGTCATCTGTCAGTATGTACACCAGGCCCCAGTGACAGAGCCACCTGAACACACGGCAATTCCTATATCCTGCCATTCCAGCGTCAGATGTCAACCTTTGAACCCGTTTCTAAAGCCGAATCCCGAAAGTACACATCTATACTTGACCTTGGCCGTGACTAGACCGGACGACACTAAACCTAAAGCCCAAAGCCCAACGCCTAACGGCGGAATTGAAGACTCGGGAAACCTGAAAGTCACACCCGCATCACAGATCCTGCACTCAATTGCAACAGCATCAGATGTAGATCTCCAGCGTAGCCGATAATCTTGTCCTCCTGTAGCAATGAACACAAAAACCGCCCGTCTTAATTTCCCGCACGCAAATTGTGTTGCATCGTGTTGCATCGGTGATCCATTTAGGAAGGAGACTCAGGACGAGCAGGGTTAAAGAGGAAAGCTTACTTGCGACTAGCGTAGGCTGTCAGAAACCTTCCAGTCTTGACTCTGAGTGGCTTTCTGAGCCGCTGACGAAAGAAGTATATGCTTTCCAGGACAGGGGATAGAAAAAGCATACGGATACCAATTTAGGAATAGACCTAAACTTTCCTTGTCTGTTTCTGTTAGCTCTTCTCTTCCCTGCTACTTTCTCACTATCACTAGGCCGCCGGCATTTGGAGCACCTCCTAACCCCTAGCCGTAGCCCCTAATCCCCGTTACTGTTGCCTTTGCTGTTTCCGTCATGCTGTATGACAGG
The DNA here is from genome assembly GCA_028829675.1 of Penicillium tannophilum. NCBI lineage: Eukaryota > Fungi > Ascomycota > Eurotiomycetes > Eurotiales > Aspergillaceae > Penicillium > Penicillium tannophilum. The sequence goes on from JAQKAK010000008.1 coordinate 2,730,555, forward strand.
CCATATACATGTGAAAGGCGTTCGTGAAGTTTCAATGTCCCAGTGCCAATCGCGCATCCACGTTGTGGCGGCCTGTCATATTCGGCATCTGCGGGCCCGTGAGACGCAAGCGAAGCACGTTCGACTAAAAGGGTATTCCTTCACGGGTCGCTCTTTTGACCTCGTGTCGATGAGCAGGTTTTTCTCTTGGCTTTTCTCCGTGTGACGGAGCCTTGTTCTCGAATTGGCTGTTGCTGTTGCCCGGGATAGCCGGTGATAGCTGATTGTCACGGCGTCAAGGAGAAACCTACACGTCGATAATACGATTTGCTTTCTTTTTCATTTGTTAACTTCAAGGTTTTGGAGGCGTATCTTCAACAAGGCTGAAGACTGCTTTGGCGTGTAGTATGATGAGAATCCTCCCGGACAACTTCTCCTAGCTTTAGCGATGTACCTTGGATCCCAATGCCTGCCCGGGGAGAATAATCGTATTAGCCCCTGTCCTTTTGTCTACCGAGGAGGCGTTGAGGCGGATTCTGGGTCTCCATAGACTCGAAACTGTAACTAGGATGTGCACGATCATCTTACGATCGGCACTGCCGGCTGGAGATCCCAGTCGATCAAAGTTTCTGTTGATAGGATGGGTAGAGCACCAATGGGAGCTTCTTTTCTCTCACACCCCCCTGTCATCTCTTGCGTAGACCTCATCCTCGCCCCACTAGGTAGCGTCTCAAGAGTGGGCTACCGACGATAGGGGTCAAGCGTCGCCCCAAGTTACCTTCCAATGTTTGCCATACGTACCACACAGAAACCTTGTATCCAGACATGAGCATGGAGCAATTGCTAGCATTGGGTTTAGGCTCATGAAGGAAACAATCTAGAGTCCCCGAAAACAGAAAAGAGATTACCCAGGAGTATACTTCCTCTCTCTTGCAGGCCTGGAATTGGGTTGACGAATTGCAAAACGGGATCGAAGAACCAGGAAAGCCGGTCGAGTCCTCGCGCATCTCCGTCGTCTTGTTTCTGGTATAGGAAATTTAGCATTCCAGGCAACTGCGGCTGTGGAGACTTTTACTCCCCGAGTGACATCGTCTTTGTCTCAAACTTAAATATGGAGTTAGAACCATGGATCATAGATGGGGGCAAAAGTCACATCCTCCAGCTTCAATTCTCGCCGGATTCGGCCATGGGATCCAACGGCTTCTCTCTCCCGGTAAAGATGTCGGGAGATTTATTTTTAATTTTAGTTTTTTTCTCGGCGCGATGCTGACAGTCCAGGTTTATGTTGCTGACGCGAGTCATTGGATGCGGATTGAAGTGCGGGATCAGATCCTAGATCAACGGGCATATTCGAACTAGGATTGCGGGACAAAAAAACCCAAGTCTAGGATATTACCGGCTATTGGTACACATCCATGCTAAAGTTTGTTCAATGGGGCCAATGGGCATTAGAAAGGTTAAAAAAACTGCATATCATGCACTGGGTAAAGGATGAGGTTTACAATCCCGACCTCCGGATGGGAAAAGATAGATTGTTGTTTTTCCTTGTCTTTGATTGAGGGCTGAGCGACGGTCAATTTCAGCTTATTTTTATTTTATTTTCTTGATTCTTCCCTGTCGAAAACTGGGCATTCGGCCGGGTGCAGCCTGGGAATTGACGCGGAACTGGTCCACGGTTTATCATTTGCGCGCGCGAAATGCTAGTCGTACAGGGTATGAAGAATCCGTTTCCCCCCCTTCAACCCTTTCTTTTTTATTGCGTTGAGACATCAATTCATCTTCGCAGGGGCTCAGTCGAACGTCACGCCAAGATCATCAACCCACTAGATCCGGGGGCACGTGCCCATGAGAACCCTGGACACAAAATATCCAGAAAGAAAAAAACCGCTAAGTGAACAGGGATTGGAATCCAGGCAGAAGTGCTAGAGGTTGTCTCAGGAGACTATGCAACCTCAAAGCCTAAACTCTCAGGCCTTCGGGGGATTTGCATAGGCCGAGCCATGGTTGGATCAAGGAGTTCATACCACAAACGATAGTCAGTGATTCCCATGAGAAACTCAAATCACAGCAAGACTATGAGCATGGAGTCAAAAAAAGAAAATTACAGTTTGAAGAGACCAGGTACCTGCAGAAACAATTATAGGGCGAGCACGGGCCAAATCTTCGAGTACGCTACTCCGCATGTTCCCAGGATCGGACAATTAACACCTCGTTCTCTCTGCTCCTCTGATGTATCTCATCCACAATATCCGAGCACGAAAGTGATAGCTCGGAAATGGTGGAGCTCCGGGAGCGAGATTACGGGCAAGTGGAGTCCCCTCGGGTACGGAGTGGATCGATCTGATAGAATGAGCTAAGGCAGAAAAGGAAAATCACTAGTGGCTGGCTGGACAATGTTCTTCATTTCTGCAACGAACATCCTAGGACTAGTTAAATTGTACATTAACCCCACTATTTGACATGATTATTCTACATGAGGCGTACGTAACTGAGGACCCAGCTACTTGGGTCCTTCACCGCCCCACGTGTATTGTACGGGAAACGCGGGTGATCTGCCCGTCAAAACTCAAGTATTCGTCAACCTTCGTCACTGTCACTATCACTCGTCACTCGTCACTCGTCACTCAATCACTGGAGGTTCCAGGCGATTTTCATGCATTTGGTACCGAGTTCGGTACCATGCAGAGAAAGGTGGTCCGTGTGGAGGTGGAAACGAGCTGCATAACATACCATCTCCTGTTGCTCACCATTGGTCCCAAAAACATCGACCCAGTCTCTATTCAACCAATCATCTCCGGTCGGGTGCTTTAGCACTGCTTTCGCTTTGCCATCTGGACCAACTAGGTCAAATAGCCATCTGCAGGATGGACGATCTCCCAGCCACTAATGAATTTTTCGTCACGATCAGACCTAGCGTTCCACTCCTAGACTCCAGGATCGGGGCCTTTGGATCTATGATGGTACTAGTCACTCCACATTCAGTAAAGCCCCCGATGCCACTAGGGGGTTGGGTCCTCCTTCCTTCCTTGTCTCAGTTATTAAGATGGATAAATTTTCATTTGCTGGTTTCCTTAGTGGGCCCCCAAGAAAGCTGCTTTGCTGGAAAAAGCTACCGGGTACGGACCGCACACCACTATCCTTCCCGCTGCAGCTGCTTTGGGTCAACGGTGGAGCCGCTGTTCCTAGTTGGGGCGTGATTACATCGGTCATAGTCTCGAACGCCCCGTCCTGAGCTCCTCTTCCTCTGGGCCAATTGTCCCGGAGGAGAAAAAAAATTGGGGGAAAGTCACTGCCTTAATCCCTTTCCCGAGATTATGTCGGTGAGAGCATTGTCAACCTGCACAATGCAGCTGGCTGGATGTATAATTGCCGATCGCCTGATCTTCTTCTTTTTTTTTAAACGCAAGAACCGTGCTTCGAGCCAAAGAGAAGAAATACCGCTGGGATCACTCCGACAGGTCCTTATTTAATCCCAGCAACTTGGTCCATTTTCTGGAAAGCATTATAGCAAGAATCATTGACACGGACGAATGAATGAAATCTTGCAGGAAACCCACGAGCTATTGGCTTGTCGGTCCCCACAGTCTGATACATCAGGTGGGAAGGTCTGCACGGGTACATGTATGGGGGGGGGTTGATCTTCTCTATCCTAGTTTCATCTTATTTGGATTTACCTGCAGCGACCCGACTTCGGGTGTTCGCGCTGGGACACCTGACTTCATCGGGACGAGTGGAGAATACTTTCAGGGTTATTGTCATTGTAGGGCCGTATCGTGCCTTACCCACGATCGGCTGTCCGTGCAGCATTTTCGGGTCCTCCCAGGGCACGTAACATGGAGAATCTGACCAATGCCATGCTCCTTGGACAATCAAACTGTCCAAGAGCTCGGACCAATGTGATGTTACTACTGTTGGCCCACACCATAGCCTTGACCGGGACCAGGATTACACGAAAATGCCTTTCTACTTAAAAATATTTATTTAATTCTAAAGAAAATCCGGATATTCTGTACTAATTATGGTTGGACCCCTTATGCAGATTAGCTGCTGCCACCCACTCTGGATACAACGTATTTCGCCCTGACAGGGACTGCCCACTTCCTTCGCTCGTGGCGAGAATGTTCGGCCGATAATAGCCTGAAGCTATTTTGGTTTCTCCGGTACTGACAGCTTGGACCAGGATCGACTTGATAGGGAAACAAATATCAATTGTCTTGGTTCCTTTCTTTGAAGCTTCTTTTCTTCATCTTCAGCCAAGCCACGCAAGTCCAAAAGAAATTATTTATGATCCACGATCGAGGCTCTTTACACTTGCATTCCGTTCGGTATTTCTTGTGTCCCCCAAACTCTAGAGAATACAAAGGATAGAGTTGGGCAGTCTATACCTATTTCTCTCTAAGGTACTTTGCTTTTCCTCTTTTTGCCCCCGATGTCATGATTCCCTTTTCATTCGCGAGTGGTTTTTGCCTTTTTTTCAGTTTTGTCATCATTTTTCTTGTTTTCGGGGGACTGTGTCCTCTTGTCCGGATCTTCAGGTTCTAAGGCTTTTCACTGAGGCCCATGACCTGGGGGTGGTGTATACTGACGCATCCCTTTTTGGCGCATACTTCTGATGCTGACTACTCATCTTCACTCTGTGATTGTTCTTCCTGAGACATGTCCTGCTTCCTATTCTCATCTTCACCCTCTTCATTCCCTTTCTGATTTATACTTAAAGATCCCCTCTTTGCCCCATACATATCTCCATTCTGCTGTTCACTAGTCCAACTTCTACAAATCATCGCAATCGAGGTTTCCTGATTTCGTGACTTGTGGACTGTACTCGGAAAGCACGCACGCTCTTCTATTCATACGCACGAATCCACACCACGAATTCATACTTCCCTTGCCCTGGGCATATCCTCAAACTCCAATTCTAAGGATATTTGATTCCGCATTTGTGAGAACAAGACGACCACTGGACCTGGTTCTGAGTCACTAACTAGACTGTCTGCGCTAGATATTCACTTCTTTGCCACAGCACATTCAAGGACCACGTTTGGGCATCCCTGTTACCTTTAGGAGCCATTCTTCAGGGTCTGAATCATCTGGCATCAGCTGGATCATGATGAATTCTTGTACGCACTTTCCACTCCTTGCTTCTTACTTCATGCTGTCATGCGGCGGGTATAATCCAGCTATGAGACTCGGCCACTAACTTGGTACCAGCTCTTCTATCTGATTCCTTTTCCATGGACTGCCCTGTTACTACAGAGCGCGATTATATCAGTTCCCATGTAACAGGGTTCTCAGACGAGGACGATAATCAGCGAGTCGGAGGGCTTGCCTCCATGCCTGTCACCAACGGCGTGCGGTACCACGCACAGCCTGCGATGCAGGACTTACAGTAAGTTATTCTCTTTCAATTTGGACTGATTTGGCTCCACTCAGTCGACCCTTGTCGCTGCGCTTTCTCCGGGTCTGGGCAGCTTGGACTTTAGCCCAGCCTGGTTCGGTACCTTCCATATCGATCCGCTGCGTGCATGCGTTTCTTCCGATGTTTTGTCTTTTTTTGCCTGAGCTTGTCTCGTGCCTCTTGTATTTTCTTCTGTTTTTGCCATTGCGATGGCTCTATGGTGTTTTGTCGTTTTCCCGTTATGACCGGAGTGGTACCCTATGATTTAATGTGGCTTCGACCCCATCGCTTCACTCAAATCATTGGTGATGTGACGTACTAAGAGGATATGGTCTTATAGTTACTCTGGCTCTTCTGTGCTTGCTATGACACCTCCAGATTCAGTGTCCGGTATGGATTCCTCTCTGTGATGCAACTTTCCGTACTGACCAATGCGGCATTTAACAGATTCTTTCTCTCCCACATCTGGTCCGATTTTCCCATACCTTTCTCAGCAGCAGCATTCATATAATCGCATGAACGAATTCCCCGGGGGCTAGCACTGTAAGTTCCAACTTTTCCCTCTAACAGATGCAAAGCTGATGGGCTTTGCGAAATTTAGCCAACCTCCCACCGGCATGTCTACCACCATGCAGGCTCCGTCACACGCCGTTAGCTCCATTCCAGCCCTAATGGGGAGAAGTCACGCCTATTCCTCTTCTTATGCTTTACAGCGTGGTATAGGTCTATCACTAGCAGGAGTCAATGATGTCTCCCGCTCCCATCAGTATTCGGGCGCACCCCGGACTCTAGATGGTCTAGATCGCCCTCAGGCCATGTTTCAGCAGCCGATGGTAGAATCTTCACCACGATCCCAACCACAGTTTGAGGCGCCTCCTTTCAACGATACCAGCATTCTCGAGTCTATCGTGGCAGACTTTGGAACCTCGCAGACCGTTGTCAAGCCTGACATTCAAGCCAAGATCGGACGGGGCTTTTTCGCTTCTGACGGCAAATGGACATGCTATCGCCGGAACTATTTCGCCGTGACCTGCAGCTTCAGTCTTCACCCGTGGACCTCATCAGTACCTCTGTATATTCGACATGACGGTGGGGCGTTGACGCCAATCCGCGGTTTCCAGATGTCCATTTCCGCGATCGTGAACGAACAGTACACAGAGACCCGAGAGCTGGTCCAGCACACGCCGAAACGAGACAAGCAATCCGAGAGAAAGCCAGGCCCAGTAGCCCTTCAGCCGGCTCCTCCGCCATCCTTGTCAGCAGGATCAACAGGAAATGGACACTCGAACTTTCCTCTGAATTCACAATCTTTAGACTACAACTCCTCATACTCGGGAGCGCCCCAGCCCTGCCACCCACCAACTTCCCATATGTTCGAACGCATCCAATTCCAGAAAGCGACCGCTAATAATGGAAAGCGTCGCGCTCAGCAGCAGTACTACAACTTGGTAGTAGAACTTCATGCCGAGATAACAGACCCAGTAACCGGGGAATCGGAGCCAGTCCTGGTCGCCCGTCGCCACTCACACCGCATGGTCGTCCGCGGCCGTTCCCCAGGCCACTACAAAGATGGTCGACGTGACAGCACCGCGAGCATGGGTCCAGACGGAAGTAGTGGCGACGGCAACGGTGGTCTCCCTCACGGAATGGGACAGTCCACGCGCTCACATCTCATGATGTACGACTCCGGGCACCGAAGCGCCCTCCCTTACGGACGAACGGACTATCGTCAGATTCCGAAAGCAGAACACTCACATTCACCTCTGAGTGATAGTCCGCTCGTCTCATCTTCATCTTCGTCTGGCTTTGATTATTCCATGATTAACGATACAATGGATCCGATGGATACTTTGAAAACCTCTCCAACTCTCGATTACCAAGATCCATTTACTGGTATCCCACATCATCACCACCGGTCCAGTACTGGAAGTGGTGGTTACGACCCTGTTTACTCGACCTCGAACTATGGACGCTACGACCCTATCCAGAACCCGCATGGCCTGTGCACTTGAGGTTCCTCTTGGATTTATATTTTCTTTATTAACTCTATATTTCTCTGTTTTTAGTTTGTAACTTTCATTTTTTGTGACTTAGGTTTTGTTTCCAGGGTTTTTTACGTGGGAATGGCTGGAAGGGGTTTACGGAACGGTGCAGAACGGCGCGGGAGACGAATCACGGCCCTTTTGTCAATTTCTTCTTTCTTGTCTTATTTTATTTTGATCTCATTGAAAACTTCGGTTTCTTCTCGTTCCCTGCTGATTTCTATTTTTTTCATTTGTTCTCGTTTCATATCGGGTTTCATGTCAAGGCTGACCATTGCCACCCATAAGCAGACATGAATGTCGGGCAAAGTCATCTCGTTTCAACCTTTCTTACATTCATATTTTACCATGCTGTTCTTTTTTCACCTCTTGTTAACCCAGGAAGGGGAAAAGAAACATACAGAATGTTATTACGAGCCTTTTATTGACTTTATCAACTCAATATACAGATACCAAATATCTACGCCATAGTGATTTTTACCATACAAACATGAAGTTTACTTTACATGTGTTTGTCTGCGCTTTCCCATCCAGCGCAATTCCCCGATTCGCTAGCCCGCCAGGAACCGTTATTCGCTGCGGTTTCGGTCCTGCTTGATATTTAGCAGGGTTGTGCAGGATTTTGCAGGGATTATTGGGCCAGTTTGAATGGTGGTTGGGAGGCGCTGGGGCTGGTGCTGGTACTGAGAAGACAAGGTTGGATGATATATTCAATTCAATCTGCATTAGACTAATCTAGACTAGACTACTTCCTCTGTATTCAATTCTTATTGGGTCGTTCAGTGCCCATGGTAATGGCCCCGGGGGCGGGTGTATGAAATTAGATTTTCCAAGTACATTACAGGCTTGATTTCATTTTGATGGCAAGATAGGAAAATGACTAAACCATTTATACAAGGCCACCCACATCATAATTGGCGAACAAGAAGGTCAAGTGTGCAGGATTGAAGATCAAGGAAGTAAAGGAATGGTGGCGTTGTTGCGAGTTTCTTTTCGACCCCATCACCAAACGAGATTGGTTCCTAGCCTATTGGCAAGAGTAGAATAGCCAATCAGAGCTTGGAGGAACACCTCTTTTCGGCAGGATTATGCTTCCTGCTTATGTGTCTGAAGGCATCGAGTAATTCCAGGCAGCAAGGGTTAAATGCGGGGATGTGTCCGTGCTGAGCTGAAGACAGGAACTCGGGATTAGCATAGAATAGAAAAGAAAAGACTATAGTGCAATAAGATATAGTTATGGATGGGGTAGTATTTTCCATGAATGTGTTAGGGCCTCCGGTATACCTCCAAAAAGGAACTATAATCCCACATACTATACACATCATGTGTATTACTGTATTGTTATTGGATACTAGTCCAGGTACTAGCCCCTCACAAATTTAAATCAAATTAAATACGGTGCATGTGCAGATGCAGATGCAGCACGTCCATCGCCATCGGATCGACAGTGCAGCAATGATGATTTATTACGTCTCAGCTCAGCCCAGTTGTTATCCGGGCTCGGCATTCCACTGGTGGCGGATCCGTTCTCCTTGTTCTTCTACTCTTCACGATGTGTGGATGACTAGTCTCAAGTAGGAAGGGGCTTCCCCATGCGGAATACTTGAGTCATAGCTCGATGATGTACGTATCACAAGGTTGGCTCGTGATTCTGTCTGCGGTTCGGTAAGTTCCGGTGTTTCAGTGCCTACGCCGCCCTGTTCTGGAAATTGAATCATGGTACTTAGGTGCCTCGGTTATGGACCAGGGTGTGATGCGAGTTAGTGGGAACCTCATCGGACTTTCGTTGTGGGGTCTATTTTGATCACTACAACGGTAGTATCATGGCTCATCTAGTTTGGCTTGAATGGAGTATAGTCATTGGGATTGTGGCAATAAGCCCACTAATGACCACAAAGTTCGTACTTTTGTGTATGGATTTTGGGGGTGGCCTACCTTACAAAGGGCTTTTACTTTTTTGAGATTTTCTTTATCTTTTTTATGGAATTAATACTCTTGGCAATTGGAAACTTGGATGACATACTGTTACTTTCAGCCTCGTTTTGCCCGTTGCCCTATTTTGTTGTACAAAAGCCGACGGCCAAAGGGGTCAAAGGACTTGATCTTCCATGCAGTTCCAAGCATGTGCAAACCATCCTTGTCGCATATCACGGATGCCTAATTGGCCTTGTCCTCGTTCTAGGAGGCTTAGGTGTAGGCTTGCGGGGTTCTCACTGGTTGTACGACCGAATCAAGGCGCATAATGAATGATCCGATCAAATCAGGTAATCTGATGTAATTTGTAGATCCAATGGACTAACAGTATTTGTATTTAGATTATGGGTGAGTTGTCAAGAACTTGATTTTGGTTTCTTTTCTTTTCCTCTGCATTTGCATAAACTATTTATCCTAGTCAGTCTAGCATATGCATCTTGATTTTAAGACATTGGACCCTGGGTTGCCCGTGCAACCGACTCATCCTGTGCGTAACCTGCGACAAACGAAGTGGCCGGGATCTTGATTGCTTGGATTTTGGTTTTTAGAGATACACTACAATCTAGCACAATTATACTGATATAGGTTAACTTGCAATTAGTGCAAATGATCATGATATTAAACGTGGACTATTCGAGATACAGTATCTAGTCTTACTAGGCTTGTTTTCATATCTTTCCTCCATTCAATGTTTGAAGCACACTCCCCAACCCACATGCACAGCCCTAGTCCCCAAGTTCAATCAGGATCACAATAATAATGGCAATTTCCATTTCAATCCCAACCTGGATCCGATGAAGACCGGATTTCGGCCGCTTGATCGGGATTCAAATCTGTCCGACCCTCTCTGGAATTACAGCGGAGACGATTGTTTTCTCCGATGTTTCACGTTAACGGCTCCTGTCATCTTCGTCGCACCTGGTGCTCTGAAGACTGGGCTTTGTTCTACGAAAGATAATCGGGCTTGGACCCTTAGCACGTGAGGCGCTAGTTTTTTTGGGGAGGTCGATCGGATTTTGATCGAGGGTTCGGGGTGATATAATACTGGGCATAGGATATGAGACATCAGGGATAAGGTGATGGTAGTATGTTGCCGGGGCGTATGATATGGTATGTAAATTGCCAGGTTCAAAGAAAGATGTACAGCACATTAATAGACAAGAATAGATCACCAGCAACCTAATAGGCTCGACAAGCATCGCAAGACATTTTCCAGGGTCTGCAATCCTCAATCTCCAGCCCAATCCATTCTGACCTGACAAGCCGAAACACCATGCGGCTCGCAACGCATCCCAATTCCGGCCCCATCAAGCCCGGAGAATAAAATGCCCCGTAATTGGCCTCTTAAAGCCCCGACTAGCCGAAATCGCGATCTGGACTAAAGACACCATCGCTCGCTCAGCCGCCAAGGACTGAACGGGTGAGTTCCGGGCTCGCGACAACGCAGCAAATGCGATTGACATTGTCTCTGCCTTGGTCCCCACGGAACAGGGCAATTGAATGGTGATAAGACTTTATAGATAGCTTCATTGCACTCCGCTGGTATGCAAGTGCATGTGCAATTGTATGTTCCAGCAGACTTATGCGGGCATGGGCATGGGCAGGCTCTCGTCGGTAGGGTCTGAGCACGCAAATTGCACAGGTGTAGACGCAGGCGGGCAGGTGCTGGTTCGGTATGGCCGGACTACCAGGCTGTAGGGAGTATGAACAAGGGAGGTCTTGTCAGATGATATCACCGTGTCGATGGTGAACGAGACTGGGCTTCAACTGGCTTGCATGCGAGAGCTCTGGCTTTCCGAGATATCCGTGTCTGGTGTCTGCACTGTATCCAAGGCGATATCTGTAGACAAGGAAGAGTCCTTCATTCCAAATATCGTTGAGGCCAGACCTCAGGTGGCAGGTATTCGCGATTCGATAAGCCTTGATCAGGTGCCTTGATCACTTCCCAGGTTGTTCAATTCAGTTCGCCTCATTCTCCTTCTCATCCCCAATCCTTGAAACCCGCACCGCAAGTTTCCGATCCAGAGCCTCTTGCTCCTCCTTGGTCGACTGCATGCCAAGAGCACTCTCAACCTGAGGCGTAGTCCATAGTCCAATGGTCGCCCAGGCCATCACGCCGACGCCGAAGAGGGCCCGGGTTTTCGGGGTTAGTCCGCGGTAGGTGCTGTAGCGCGATTTGTTAGGATGGCGGACAAACATGAAAGCGCGGCTCTTTTAGATGCTGCTTACCTCCACAAAGACATTATGGTTGTTATCAGGGTAATTGAAGTGATTATCTTGGGATTACATTGGAAGGAAGATATGGAACTGGAGTTGAAGCTCTAGATCACGTGCCTTGGTCTAACCCGATTTGGGGAGGCTCTGTGTTCCTGTTCCTGGAGGTTCCTGTCAGGTACGCCGTGAGGTCGGTCTGCCATTGCTAGTAGTGCTAATACAACCGTGGCTGAAGCCTCGTGGACTATGTGGGACTTTTGAAGTCCATCTAGAACTATGTTGAACAAACTACTTGGATCAATAGCTGTATAAGGCCCATCGCAATTTCATGTCTGTATTCATCACTATCTCGTCTAAATCGTGGCGTGGCGAGAGGTCAAGAGCATGTCCTCACAGGGAATAGCAAATCAGAAAGGCTTGAAATCGCAATCAAATCAAACGCGTAGAGGGTAACAGGGAAAGAAAAGAAGAAAAAGAAGAGCGAAGAATGAACCTGAACATAGATGAGTGGGAGACATTCAACAAGATAGACCTTCCGTCACTTTTGAGATGCTATTTATTTTCTTGCCGTAGGCCTTGTTGATCTGGTTTTTGTAGTGTTCGACGATCTTCTTGCGCTGCAGCTTCTGGGCAGCAGTCATGAAGCCCTGTAGATAATGTTAGAATCACATAACAATTTCGTTCTTGGGTTTAGCACTTACGTTGTGGGGAGTCCACTCCTCGTCGGACAGCACAACACCGTTGATAATCTCAATACCCCTCAAACCACCGGCCTTGCCGCTGTTCTGCAGCTGCTGCAGGACAATACGCTGGAGCTTCTCGTCGTGAACGAGGCTCTCTAGGCTGTCCCCCTGGATGCCGTTTTCACTGGCAATCTTCTTCAGCGCGACCTCTACGGGGACAATGATGGCGATCGGCTTGTCCTGGTCCTGAGCGGCATAGACACAGATGTTGCCAACCACAGGGCACGAGCGGTAGATAGACTCCAGCTTCTCAAGGGCAATGTACTCGCCGTTCTGGGTCTTGACCAAGTTCTTCTTGCGGTCAATAATGTTCAGGTGGCCGTTGTGATCGAACTCGCCAATGTCACCGGTCATGAACCAACCATCCTCGGTAAGGGCAGCCTTGGTCTCCTCCTCGTTGTCAAAGTAGCCGGAGGTCACACTGCCACCACGGATGAAGATCTCTCCCTGAGGAGGGTTGTTCTTGGCAAAGTATCCAGCATCGGGGAAGTCAACCAACTTGATCTCCACAGATGCGGGCACCTCACCCAGAGCCTCAGGGTTCCAGGCCAGGGGATCATTCAGAGCACCCATGGCGGAGGTCTCAGTCAAACCGTAACCGCTGATCATAGGCGCGATGGCCATAGACAGAAACTTCTGGGTATCCTTGGAGATGGGGCCACCACCGTTCATCGTAATACGAAGGCGACCACCGGTAGCATCCTTGAGCTTCTTGAAGACAATCGCATCAAGGATGCCCGCACCAAAGCTGCCACCGGGGAAACCGTTGTTCAAGAGGAAGCTCTTGGCAGCAATAGCACCCCAGAACATACCCTTAACAATGAAGCTGGTCTTGTTGAGGTTGTTGATGACACCCTTCTTCACGGTCTCCCAGACAGCCGGGACACCAACCATAACAGTCGGCTTGAACTCGCGAATATCACCCTTGCAGTTCCGCACCGAGGTATCGGACAGTGTGCGAGGGTTACCGTATCCCATGGCACCACCCCAGAACAAGCAGAGGTTCTCAAACATGAACTCCAGAATGTGCGCTTGGGGGAGGTATGTAAGCAGGGAGTCTGCGGGAGTAATGCAGGGGCCGACAATGGCGTTGACACCAGCGGTGGCAGCAATAACATTGGCATGAGTCAAAGAAACACCCTTGGGCGGACCTGTAGAGCCGGAGGTGTACATAATGCAGCAAAGATCCTCGGGCTTGGGGGGTACGGGGTCCACGGGGTTCTCCTCGCCGGACTTGCGCAGATCCTCAATGCTCTGCACCGAGATGTGACTAAAGTCGCTCTTCAGCTTGTCCAAATCCTCCTGCTTCACCTCGGTGTCGGTGTTGTAGATGATGTGCTTGATTGACGGGAGGTCCTTCAGGACGTTAAGGAGGGATTTGAGCAGGCCCGGGTCCAGGAAGATAGCTTCGGAGGCAGTTTGCTTGAGCGAATGCGCCAAGCCTTCCTCACCCAGGGTATCATAGGCAGTGACAATGGTGACTGATTGAGAGGCAGCACCGTGCGACATGGCCAGCCAGTGCGCACTTGTAGCTCCGTAGAGGTGGATGCGGCTGTCCTTCTCGAGGCCAAGCTTGCGCAGACCAGCTCCCAGCTCAAGACAGAGCTTCTCATACTCTAGGAACGACATGTAGGTGTATCCACTCAGCTCGAAGTAAGTCCATTGCTTGTCCACCTCGGTCTCCTGTCCATCAACGATCTTCTTGACCTTCTTGTTCTCGACGTGGGTCTTGATCACCTTGCGGGTGGCGACGGCCTTGCTGTTACCGAACAGGCGAGCGGAGCGGCGGAAGTTGTCGTAGGTGGTCGCAACATCCTCTGAAGGACGCAAAATGAGGCCATCCTTGGCTAACGGGTGTCGGCGGGGAATGGTCTCGCCGGCGACGGGTTCATAACCCGAGGCCTCGACGGAGAGGGGCCCTTCTTGACCATGCGCGGTTGGAGGTGCACTTCGCGCTTCGACATGATGGCGTCGTGACTCGCAAGTATGGAGTGTGTAAATTAAAGGGGATAGAGGAAGGGAGAGAAGAAGAGTAGCTTTGAAAAAGTGCCCTGGGACCAGTGACGTTAGCGTTTCTGTGGCGGCAGTAAACGGGGCCAAACAAGGGAAGCTTGGACGGCAAATGCAAAGCTTTACCCGGAACAGACTGGTGGGAACAACCGCAAAACTTACCTCTACTTCCAATAATTGAGTACGCTTTCGGGGGATGAGAGGAAAAGAAGCAAAAAGTCGTTACAGAAAAGTAAAAATGAGGAGGTTGCTTAGGCAGGAGCTCCAGGTCACAATTAGTACAACGCGCTTAGTACATTGTGGCTGGTTTTTCTCCCGCAATCTCGCGAATGACGCACTTGGCCTCCATTTCAAATGACGGGTCTCCTATTATACAATGCCATTCATCAATCTACAATATACGTGTACATATTTTCTTGGCATAAAAGAATGCATACAGATACAAAATCGAATATACAGCCATGGTCCTCGTATAAAGTGTGCAAACTCTCTCTTTAGCCTTTCCAGGGTAGCCGTTGTAGATCAATTACTCTTTTCTGTAACTGTTGGGACAGCCCAACATCTAGTGGGGAAACTAAGATCATACAGACACGAACTGATTCAAATCTCCCGGAGTTCTATTCATTTGCGATATTTGAAAAGCCTTGTATCCACGTGATCTAATCTCATATGTAGCCTCAATCTCAGTAACAGACTCCAATAGAGAATAGAAAATGTCCATCACCGCACTTCTCGCCATTGGTGAAGAGGTCACCGACGTTGAAGAGGGTAAGTCATCAATAACATTCGAATACGAAGTTTTTTCTCCAAGCCAAGTACACCTAGCATTTGCTCACTGCATACCGAACACGGTTAGAATCTTTCCTACTCTTCAGTCAGGAGATCGTCACCGGCAATCTCGGATTCGTAGACTCGCATGCGACTACCGTTGATGTGACAATCCATGATCATGAATACACTGTCCACCAATCTCCAACATTACTCTCTTCGTCTCGAGCTGGAGGTACCACGGGCGCCGGTAAGTCTGATCTGCAATCCATAAGCACGGACTCGAACACCCCGCAGTTTGTCTTAAACGTCGGTCCAGGAACAAGATGAGCCGAGGCTCCGCCTCGGGTCTGGCCTTTCATTTGATAGCATATATGGATCATCTGATTGGTTTATTTTGTCGCTGGAACTATACTGCTTTCTTGCGCAATAATATATCCTACTGGATTTTGGCTACACATTCATTTTGTGTACGTGTGTACTAACTCTATCTAGTCCTCTGGAAAATCACTCCGCCATTTGCAGAATGGATCTCTTCTCCCAAAAATCCTCTGTGGACGAATTCTGTCCTAAGCGCGGAATCTATCGTCGCTGAACTAGGATGTGGTATCTCAGCTCTACTTCCCCTCACACTAGCTCCATCAATACAGCACTATATCGCCACAGACCAAGAGTACGTGCGCCGATTCTTCCGAACAAATATCGACGAGAACGCATCAGTCAACTCCGGTTCATCAAAGCAGAAGACTGGGAAGTCAAAAGGGAGCGGTAGTAAAAAGAAGAAAACTTCAGCTACAACTGCACCTTCAACCTCGAACATCACCTTTACAACACTAGACTGGGAACTCGATCAACCTAATTCATTAAAGGACTGCATTGATCCTAGTTCGCGCCAAGGAATGGATCCCGAAGATCTTGGCTTCGACCTTCTTCTATCTTGTGACTGTATCTACAATGAAGCTCTCGTCTCGCCGTTCGTGCGTACCTGCGCTGAGATCTGTCGTCTCCGTCCTGTCTACGATCCGTTGAATACTGATGGGCTGGCTCGTCGGCCCACAGTTTGTATTGTTGCGCAGAAGCAGCGGACGCCGGACGTCTTTGAGACTTGGCTGAGGGAGACGTTGAGGGAGTTTCGGGTTTGGAGGATCAGTGATGAGGCGCTTGGGGATGCGTTGAAGGGAGGATCGGGGTATCTGGTCCATTTGATGTTGGCTAGGGAGAAGTGAATACCTGCTAACTTACAAGTTATGGATACCCAAGGACGCAGGGATTGTTGATGTTGGATTTCAAATTTGTACATAAAGACCAAGACACTGTACATACCACTTTTGTTCGCTCTTCATAGCTAATTCTCCAGGCCATGATTTACGTGGAACAATTGACTTGAAGCATACCTCGGGGTTTCCGTGGCGCTAGTCATAATGCTAAGAATATATTTGATAGGATTTCATGTTGCATCAAGGTCTAGATCCGCAGATCTACCAATATATCATTAAATATGCTCAATATGCAATTTATGGACAAAGTCAGCCAATCTAATAATATGCGGCAAAGAATATGGCAGCATAACATGAGAAGTAGCAAGCCACCCAGATAAGACAAAAGGGTATTGAGAGAAAGTGATAATGAATGACACATGTGCAAAAGAAGTCGATTAAACCAGTGCTGATGATTGATGCAAATGTGATGATGTTTTGTCATATCGATGCTATGTATGGCTCATGGTAGCTAAATGACAACCATGGGATTATGTGAAATTATATGTAGTGGAGAAAGAGAAAGAGATATAGACAGAGGTATCATGAGATTACTCAGTGGCAGATCCCTCCTTTGGCTTTGTGTTCTCTTTCTCAGGCGAGTATTCGAATTTCCGCTTCACGGGCACCGTCTGTTCCAAGATAGGTGTGTGGTTTTGGGAAACAGGTTCGGAAGGCCCGAGCGAAGCGAGAGCTTCTCTTGGCTCTGGTTCGGGGGTTCGGTCGATTATGGATGAAATGGATTGTTTGACGGAGCCGTTCAGTACGGGTTTTTGCACCGGTACCGGAGACATATCGTGTGATCCGGGTGCATCCTGGACCTCTGGGATTCCAAGGCGATCAGATACTTCGGTCTTGACGCGGTATGATTCAGGTGAGTCCTCGCTTTCTTCGGGGTCGGACTCCATATCCTCGTCTTGGTCTCCGTCATGATCCATTGGTGTTGCACTCTCTGTTGAGCCGCGGTGGGCTGTCACTGGGGGCAAGGGCGAGTTGGGATCAAAGACGATGCCGCAGAGTTCGAGCGCACGCGACTGGCTGCCCAGTGTGCGGTCTTTATGTTTCTTTGTCAAGTGGCACATGAAACCATGGAGGGTGACAAAGTCTGATTTTCCGCACCCTGAGATTGGGCAGGTCAGATATACTAGGCTACCATCTGAGGGCCGTTTCCATAAAGCTCGGCCTGATGGGTCGTGGGCTGCTGGACGGCCATGACGCTCGCCCCATGCCTCGACGTTCTTGATGGTGTACTTTTGCTTGCGCCGGATGGATCCAGGGCCGTTCAAAGAATCATGGTGAACAATGTGGTGCTGAGGTTGAGGGGGTGGAGGCGCATGATGAGGTTGATGAGATTGGTGAGGCGGATGGGGTGCATGTGGTGGGTGAGATGGGTGAGATGGATGAGATGGATGGGGTTGGTGAGACGCGTGTGCTTGATGAAGATGAGCTGGTGGGGGCATAGGAGGTGCTTGTTGCTGCTGTGGCTGTGGCTGTGATGCGGGAGGAAGAGGAGTCTGGCGAGGCTCTGGCGGACTCTGCTGCTTGAAAAACGCCAGTGTAGTAGCTGCGCTGGTCTCTGACAGTCGACGTGGTGGCGTGGGGCGCAACGGCGGCGACTCCGCCGCATTATTAGATCCCAAGCCCATCGACTCTCTCTTCATGCGCTTGCGCTGTCGTCGAAGATCCTGAGTCAAAGTTAGTTATATTATTCATTTAGTTGTTCCTGACGCGTATGACACAGAGAGCCTACCTCTTCCTCTATCTCTGCACTCTCGGTCAATCTGCGAAACTCCTCATCTTCTCGTTTGCGCACCGCGAGAATATGGCTTCGTGTAGCCATCCGGTTCATTTCCTCATGTTCCAATTGCCGCAGACGCTGTTCGATCTGTTCCAACGATGTTGGGCTCGGTGTCGGTGGCGCCGGCGGGGGACCAGCATGAGGATCATGCAGCAACGGCGGTGCAAAGTGTCGGAAATGATGATTTTGTACCATTTGATCTGGTGGTGGCATTCCTGGGTGTGGAGGTGGGTTTGGGTTCATGGCGATGGGATGATAGCGTGGTAGACCGTTCAGATGTCCCGGGCCTCCATTGATACCACTGTCCGTGACAGGGTGAGGCACCAACGGTGCAGTAGTCATAATGAGATCGAAGTTCGATCTCCGGGTTGGCAGATGATTAAAGTTGTTGGGTTGCAGGGCCTTGTATTAAGAGCCCAGTATAGGGTCAAGTGTAGGGGAAAGGATAGAACCAAAAACAAAAGCAAAAGCAAAACAATAAACGGTCCAAGGAAATAAGAGTGGAGAGAAACGAAAAAAAAAAATAAGAGACCCAGTTCCGATCTATGGGTCGTTAGGAAAGGATTGACCAAGTCTCCGTTATAAAATCTAATAAAAATGACCCCAAACGTCCCAAAACATGCAAATTCCACCAAAAACCAGAAGAAAATAAGAAAATAAATGACATCCACTAGCGCGACCCTTGGGCTGCACCCCCGTTATCTTGCAAAATTTCCCGTAACGGCCAAGTAAGGGATCTTAGATGTGACGAGACATTGGATCTCCAGTAAAACCAGTTTGGAGGATGCGGTCAGTGGGCAAGTGCTTCCATGGATTGGCTCGGCGCTAGTGGATGTAATCAAATCACATCACAGTTCCTTTCGTGGAGATTTAGTTGATTTTAGGGGGATCTATTTTTATTATGTATCACTCTATAGCGTCTCATCTCTCAGCTTCACCCTATAATCACCACGGAGTCTATTTGTGAAAAAAGTCAAATTAGTACACGTCGATTTTCATTCTCAATTAAGCAATTTTTCTCAAACAAGAAAACACACAAAACATAGAGTCAGCTGACCCATGCTCCACTTGATACCCACCGTGGATGCAGAGAATCCAGAGATTCTCGTACAATTCATCCACCAGAGCTACCTCATTATTCTGGCTAAGTCCAAGCTGCATGATGACCAGTCCCAATATGTATAATGTAAAGCTGCATCAGAAAAAGGGGGTTAGGGGGAATTCCCAGAGTATACTCATCACGTCTTCCAAAATTAAATAAACCACCAAAAATACAATTTCGAGTTCTAGTAGAATTACCGGAGTCTCTCCGTAGATGGAGTACGTAGGGGTATGGGGATCGTTGATCTATCACCTTTCCCCCTAAGTTAGACTCAGTCGGGTTAAGCAAGCGGCTCCAGGTTTTGACTGCAATTTCAATTTCCAGTGTAATATAAGCAGCTCTACCCAATAGGTACAAATGTTTCCGGGCACAACCAATGGTAAAGCACAGATCTACCATCAGGAGCTGCCAAGGCCGGGCGTCATTGGGAAGATCAATTATGTAACACAGGGGAAACTTGACCCTGGCGCGGTTCCATGGGACCGCGTCGAAGCTGCTAGAATTGAAGAAAAATACCATACCATACCAAAATAACCCAGAGTTTCTGCAGGACAACAATCTGGACAGGGCTGGGGACAAAAAGGGGTTACACGGATAGGGACATCAATACAGGTCTCCGGTACTCCGTACTCCGTTTATTGTCTGTGTGGCATCGATCTATTGGATCCTGCAATAAGTGTTCCAGTCTTTTGTCGCCCCTCTCTTAACCTTATGTTAGATTGTGCCTAACTTTTGAAAAGCCTAAAAGGGGGGAGAGGATCTTTGAAGTGCGGTAAGGGCATCACAAATTCACACAATTGAACCGAGTAGGCGAATAGGCGATGACAGAAAGGCAAGCCATTCCAATGGGAAATTGCATTGCTCCACCAAGTGCTAGGTCCCGCCCAGCGCTAACTAATGGCCCCTAATGTATCCTAATTATGGATCTATGAGATCCTGGATGGGAGTCGAGTCAAGTGACCAGGGTTTATAATACTGTACCGAGTACTCCGTACTAGATCTTGTTTACCATGATTGTCGTCTTTATTTTGCAGTAGACGCCAGGGCTTCGGGGAAATGAAAAAATGAAAAAAAGTGGAATTCAATTGGAAAGTGGGGACATGGGAAATAATCATACACAAGAGGGGCGCGCTAAGGCGGAAGGTCTCACAAGACAGATGATCGACGAATGATTGAAGGGTAAAGTGATGTTTGAAATTTTCTAGCTTGTCCATCATTTGAGGGAAGCTGTGCTCCCCCAGTTAGAAAAGGGGAAAAGTGACTAAAGGAGTAAAATAAAAACACTCTAAATTATACAAATTTAAATCAAATCGATTACCGGTTCCAAGATCTCAGGCCTCGTAATTGACAAACATCATCATTGCAAAGACCCACTTGATAGCCCAACTGGTGTGTACAACGATGATTTGCCCATTGCTGCAGGAAAGTCTGCACCAGCCTCTCTCACCAGCGCCTCGAGCCCAAGGCCCAACAGATGCTCGTGTCCATCCCTGTTCTTAACGATGCAAATAGCATACAAATTAAAACAAACTTTGAAATTCGGTTGCTCTAGAATTTCCCTCCAGCTGACACAGTGTATGTGTACATCATTAGACTTAACCTAACTAGCCACCTGGTGGCGTATAGCACCGTTTGATAATGTCTAGCTTTTCATCATCAAACATTCAACAGAACGCGCCACCTCACACCGGCTGTCTCGTCCGAGAACTAGGGGAAAAAAACAAATCAGGGATTATCCACTTCTACAAGCTCTAGTCTGGCCGCAGTCGTTTCATGCAAGGAATCGAGGTTTTAGAGGCGATTGGTCCATCTACAATGCACTAGTCTTTTGACTTCTCTTTGATGGGGGGACGGATCCAAATTCAATCCCAATTATGGTTATGATTATATTAATTTTTTCTTGTTTTGTTCCGATACTTTGCAAATAGATTGGTCATTGGAACGGGCCTCAATAGTTTCAAGCTAATAAGCGAGTGACCCGGTGGTCAGTGTGGGCGCAAACGTCAAGCTGCATATGGCAGGGCAGCTGTTCCGACCTATCAGTTTCTAGAATCGGGCTTGATTAGGCTGGAGAATGAATGAAATCTCGTACTTTGGCCTTCAGAGGTCTGCTGGTAAAGGGAGGCTTGCAGGATGCATTTCGGAAGAGAAGAGCATACAGCCGCGACTCAATCTCATTGGATTGGAAGCCTTTTACGGAGACATCACCATCGTGGCGCGTTGAGAGCCACAAGCAATTTCCATTGCCCCGTGCTCCCTTCAAAGTCAGGTTACGCAACAACGGTCTTACAGCTTCAAGCAAAATCTTTAAAAGCGAGAGGAGAATGGTCCGATTTCTATTGTCACATGCACCCAGCAAGCCAAAGCTTGCATCCTTTTTGGTAGCCCCCCTTTGCCGTAATGTCATTAAATACAATGGTAGACAATCCTGGCATACTTTCCGGCTCATTGGCCACAGAAAGTAGATAGGAGAAATGAGAATAGAGAAAAAGAGAAAATAGATCATACAAGTTGGTAATCAAACACCGATACACCAGAACAAGAAAGGGGGATAGAAGGGCCTTTGAGAAGTATGTGTACAGTTGATGCGAAAGGAGATGCGAAAAAAAGAGATCAGGGAGTCTCTGACACAAGAAAATGTAGAAAGGAAAAGAACACAGGAAAAATACATGGGCCTAATGGCCGTAGATGGGAGCACTTGAAAGGGAGATAAGCATTTACTGCTTGTTCTCACCCTGCTGCTCACCACCCTGCTGCTGCTGCTGCTCGTTGTTGGCCTTGTGCATCTTGTCGAACAGAGTCAGGGAAGCAGTCTGGAGCTCATCGGTCTTCTCCTTGAGCTCCTCGGCGGTGGCGGTACCCTCACCAGACTGGTTCTTAACAACGAACTCACGGAGAGTGGCAATCTTCTCCTTGATGGTCTCGGCCTCGGCCTTGTCAAGACGGTCCTCGAAGTCCTTGAGGGCCTTCTCGGTATCGTTCAGGACAGAGTCGGCACGGTTAGCGGCCTCAATAGCGGCCTTGCGCTCCTTGTCAGACTCGCCGTACTTCTCAGCATCCTCAACCATGGACTGGATCTCGGCATCGGAGAGACCGGAGCCAGAGGCGATGGTGATGGACTGGTCCTTGTTGGTGGACTTGTCCTTGGCGTGGACGTGGACAATGGAGTCAGCGTCAATGTCGAAGGCGACCTCAATCTGGGGAACACCACGGTGGGCAGGGGGAATGCCAACAAGCTGGAAGTTACCCAGCATCTTGTTGTCCTTGACAAGCTCACGCTCACCCTGGAAAACCTTGATCTCGACAGCGGTCTGCATGTCAGCAGCGGTGGAGAAAGTCTGGGACTTCTTGGTGGGGATGGTGGTGTTGCGGTTGATCAGACGGGTGAAGACACCACCAAGGGTCTCAATACCGAGGGACAGGGGAGTGACATCGAGCAGCAGAACGTCGGTAACCTCACCAGCCAGGACAGCACCCTGGACAGCGGCACCAATAGCGACAGCCTCATCGGGGTTGACGGACTTGGAGGGGTCACGGCCGAACATGGACTTGACGGACTCGGTGACCTTGGGCATACGGGACATACCACCAACAAGGATGACATCCTGGATGTCGCTCGACTTGAGGTTGGAGTCCTTGAGGGCCTTGCGGACGGGCTCAATGGTACGCTGGATCAAGGGGTCAACAAGGGACTCGAGCTGAGCACGGGTCATCTTCTGGTTGATGTGGAGGGCACCACCGGCACCGGCACTGATGAAGGGCAGAGAGATCTCAGTCTGGAGGGAAGAAGACAGCTCAATCTTGGCCTTCTCGGCAGCCTCACGGATACGCTGAATAGCCATGCGGTCACCAGTGAGATCAACGCCAGACTCCTTCTTGAAGTTCTCGACAATGTTGCGGACAAGGTGGATATCGAAGTCCTCACCACCAAGGTGGGTGTCACCGTTGGTGGACTTAACCTCGAACACACCCTTCTGGATCTCCAGAACGGAGATATCGAAGGTACCACCACCAAGATCGTAGACAGCGACAACACGGTCGGCCTCCTTCTCGAGACCGTAGGCAAGAGCAGCGGCGGTGGGCTCGTTAACAACACGAAGAACGTTCAGACCGGCGATCTGACCGGCATCCTTGGTGGCCTGACGCTGGGAGTCGTTGAAGTATGCGGGAACAGTGACAACGGCGTTCTTAACGGGCTTGCCGAGGTAAGCCTCGGCGGTGTCCTTCATCTTGTTGAGGACGAAACCACCAATCTGGGAAGGAGAGTACTTCTGGCCACGGGCCTCGAGCCAAGCGTCACCGTTGGTGTGCTGGACAATCTTGTAGGGAACCTCCTTAATATCACGCTGGACCTCAGCGTCGGTGAACTTGCGACCAATGAGACGCTTAGTAGCGAAAAGAGTGTTCTCGGGGTTAACAACGGCCTGACGCTTGGCGGCAACACCGACAAGACGCTCACCATCCTGGGCAAAACCAACGACGGAGGGGGTGGTACGGGCACCTGCGGAAAGGATCTGTTAGTCATCGAGAACTCAACATTGATCGCGATATTCGGCAGAAAAGTCCGGGATAGTATTCCGCAATGGCCTGCCGATGACTCGCGATGGAAAAATTTTCACATACCCTCAGCGTTCTCAATAATCTTGGTGTCTTGCCCTCCATGATGGCAACAGCGGAGTTGGTGGTACCTATAATCATTAACGTTAGATGATTGCCATTAGGGATGCTGAAGACTGTTGTGACTTACCCAGATCAATACCAATGACTGAGCCCTTAACCTTCTCCTCACCACCCTCGGTGGAGTTCCATCGGCGGAAAGCAGCGCCGGGGACTCTGGAGGTAGGGGTGCGAGCGAAAGCAGCGCGCGGGAGCTGTGAGTATAGTTTAGTAAATGTTGTTGCGACGCGTGATGGCTCTTTTTTCCATCGCGGATAAAAAAGGGAGCTAGACTTACCGCGCGAGACATGCGAGAAGGAAGCATTGTGAGTTAAATTAAGTAATACAAAAAAGAGAAAAGGTAGAACACTCGAACGAATCAATCGCGGAGTGAGAGGTATTAAAGGGGAGGATGAGAGGATGGAAAACGGAAGATGGATGAAGAATGAAGCTTCTGAGAGAGACAGATTTTCCTGGAAACTTATGGAAGATGCCGAAAGTCGGATATGTCGGGAGCACGTGACTTGCGCCTTGGCTTCTTTGGGTTAACCGGATACCACGGTGGCGTACGTCGAGTTTGAGACCCCCCTTCGACCGCCTTCTCGTACCGCCCGCTTGATTCAGCCGACCGCTCTCAAACAAGCTCACAAGTAACCGAAGCTATTGTATTACAGAATTTATCAGTCAATCAATATGCTGAAATTTCACAGGCTACGATGTTGCTGTGAGCCGTTGTAACATGATATATGGAATTTTGGATGGCAGAAAATTATGTAATCACCTAGGGGGTATCAAGCTCAGCGTACACCACTGTATACTCTGTTGACGTAGTCCTGCGATAAGTAGAGTTCCGCAAGGAATTCGTAGATCTCTATATCTGTAGATACAAGCATCGGGCTATAAATTATGTCCACGACGAGTCTCTAGTCTGGCTAGTCTATCCCTATTTTTTACTCCGCTGGTTGCTTCATGACACGCCTGCTGAATTGGCATAGTAAAGACGGCTAGGAAACCACTGAGAGCTCTTTATTTGTCTTTTCTTTGCCTTTTTTTCATCTCAGGTCAAGTACCTCGCTTTTCCGTAAGGTCCGGCCTGTTTGCTGTATCTGTGGTGCCTTCTTATTATGAGGTTGGGTCCAACCGGGTAGTGTCGTGTGACCGTCCCCGGTCGTCGATCGGAGAGCAGACGATGGTCGGAATATCGATTGTGGCGGCATAAAACAGCTTCGACTGGAGGAAGCTGGAGTATGGAGGCCTTATGGAGCATGTGGATGATACAGTAGGTTCATTTGCTATTTTTTAGATTCTATTTAGCTTCTCACAAATTGAGTACCTTCCTAGGTACATTCTTTTTCCATTCATAGCTTATCTGATCTATATTTTACCCTTCACAAAGGAAGAAAGAACCAGAGATATAATAAAGGACCTATTCAGATTGAATATATTAAATACTCCTTTTTTTTTATTGCATCCGGCACTTGAACCTTTTTCCTCGCACTACCTTCCATACTACGGTACAACCGCATTCGCTCCCCGGCTTTTAGCTCCACCCAAGTCTTACGTCATCAGTTTGAAAGCGCATGCTACTTAGCCTCAAGTTCAGCTCAAGTGCTCTTCAAAGCTCTCGATCGGGTCTGGTGGCGCTCTCAGTCTTTGCCCTTTATATATCGGACAATGTCGCCGCGGGCATAGTTGCTCACCATGACCTCGGACTCGCTCTTGTGAGTCTTTTGTCCCGCTTCCCCTCCAGCGCTCTTTGCCCCGTATCATGGCGATCGGGCCTTCTCACATTTCGATCCTAGACATCGCCCGACTGAGTCTCTCATCCTTCCGAATAAGCGCCGCTTCTTCCCTCTGAAGATCCCCAACTTGTATCACCCCACCCTCTCTCCTTTCCTGACCTACATATCGGAGTTCATGACCTGACAAGAACGCCACAGCCACCCCCAGCTTCGCCACTACATCAGCACAGCCGATCCAGATCGCATATATGTCGTCGTCGATCGAATTGTCGTTGCGATCCACATTGCGGCGCAAAAGCGGGAGAGCATAGCCGTCATTCCGTTCGAGCCGCGATGCTTGGCGGCTGGTTACGGGTGGATCGCGGTGGGTGGGCCAGACAACGGTGAATGCGCTTACATCAGAATCGATGAGAGAGGACTGCAGGTTCATGACGAGACATCTCCACCCCGCCCCGCCGATGTCGATAGTGCGCTTCCGCTCGACCTAGAGCCACCGTCCCGGATTCCGTCGCCGGGAGCCTCTGAGAGTGCCTCGGCACCTCGTCTGGAGAGACGATCATTGCCGGAACTTATCGTACACAAATTCGGAGGCAGTATTGTCAATTCGGTGACAATCCATCGCTTCCCCAGCAATGGTCAAGGCACCTCTCATGAAGATGTAATGGTCCTCAGGTACTACTTTCTAACCTAAATCGAAATTTGTGCAGGCTATTGCTAACCACTCATTAGTAACAACGATCATACCGTGACCGTCTACTCCTTGACTCGATCCAAGGTTCTCAAGATTCTCCAACATACAACATGTATGAACTATACCACTATCTCACCAGATCAGACCATCTTGGCTGCAGTGGGTGATGAGAACAAAGTATATTTCTATCGGATTCTGCGTGACTGGGGATCATCTGCATCTACGGAAGCAGGTAGCAAACTCGCGGGCTGGGAATGGGAAATGCTGCAATGCATCGAGATAGAAATCGGCACTCGACCTGATGACGCGTGCTGCTTTACTATTGCTTTTTCACCATCGAGCCATTTGTGTGCCATCGGCTCCCAATCTGGAGTCATCACGGTCATAGATGTAGAGGTCATTCGCCAGACTTCCGGTGGTTTTGAATCTGATGAAAACCCGATTCTCTACCAGTTCCTGGCTTCCCGGCCTTGCCAGGAGGGTGGCGCTGTGCGTTGCATGACTTTCTCCCCTGAACCATGGGATCTGTTGGTATGGCTTGAAGGCCACGGACGAGCTGGAATCGCAGATGTCCGCCAGTTCTTTGTACGAAGGCAGCTTCTGCAACTGAACCTTGATGATCCCCAACTGCAAGGGGCTCATTTGGAGCCCCTGGGAGACGAATCAGACGAACAGTCCATGGATGATGACGATTTATCTGTACTGCCTCCGCCTCCACCGCGTTTGAGAATCAATGGCGATGAACCCACAATTGAGCGTGGCGCCGGAGAGACTGAACGTTCCTCATTGCGCGAAAACTTAATACAGGACCTCACCGAGCGGGAGAGAATAATCATGGACTTTCTTAACACAGCACGGTGGACGACGAGACCGGAAGAAGGGCTAACCGAGCGGCCAGAACGACCAGAATTAACACCCAGAGAAAGAATGCGTATGGCCCGCGCACGACAACTCGGCGCCACAGATGGGACAAATCGAAACTCCCATCCTGATTCACCCCCGCACACATATGACTCTTCGGATACAGCTCGAGATGTCGATGGAGACATATCCCTGCCGCCGCCGCTACCTCCACCCCGGCCGCGCATGAGTCATTTCAGACGCGCGGGCGGCCCTCCCGAACGGTCATACCACACTAGGCGTCAAAGTTCGATCGTTCTCTCACAGGGAAGTCGATCTTCGGAAACCGAAAATTCTAATCAAGATCCCCAGCCCAGCCTTACCCTTAGTTGGACAACGTCGCCATCTGAGCTTCTTTCTGCCGGACCAGACATCACCTCACGGGGTGTTGACCCTGATCTCGTCAGTCATGAGAACGACTCGGGTCCAAGAACTCCGGAGGGCTTAGGAATAGGGCCCTCCCCAACTGACCCTAGCACCTTGGAGGCCCTCGCTAGACTTAGGTCCCAACGATCAAGCTCCACCCCACGGCGATCCGAGCGACCTCAGACCGCGACAGAACGAAGATATGATAGCTCACGTCTATCTAACTATGAAATAAGATCAAATCTTGCGGCCGAGCGTCTTCGACGCCGCCCAATAGCCAGTGAGGTACATACCTACCGCTCCTCCCTTGAACCAGAACGAAGGCGTCGCCAACACTTTTTTGGTTTTGAACAGGCCCATTCGCCCCGCTGGATCAGGAACATCATCAATGACCTGCCTGACCGAAGCTTGATCCACGGCTCTGGTGCCGGTGAACCAGACGCTACAGCTGGATTAGGCTGGGGCGCCGACGGGAGAACATTGTAAGTCTACACCCCTTGTAGTAATTTCTAGCAGCTCTAACCCACTATTATTTAGGTACATTGCCACAGTGCAAGGAATTTTTGAGTTCCAATTAAACATCCACGACCGACGAACTTTTCCGTCAATTTCATACCGATGAAGCTTTTACTATGACTGAATTCTAAGGCCATTCTGCTTCAAAACATGCAGGCCATTTCCAGGGACTATGGCTAATCAAAGCAAGTGATAACCTTTTCGGCCATGATTTGGGGGTTCCAATTCTTGGTTGGTCTTCCACTTTTTGGGAAGTCACTATTTCATTCTCCCATTGTTATTTTATTCAAGCTGGGTTTGGCCTCCAGTGTGTTTCACCTCTTGCATAGGTATGCCCCAGGCGCAGGCGTGCTTCCTTTCCAGCCATTCTCTCTCAAGTTTTGCACAGTTTCTTTTGATTGGCTGGTCCCGGTACAAAAGTTCTACAGCGTATGATATCTAATGCCAATACTCACAAGAACTTCAAAAGAATTTTCCATATTTCATAATTAATGCATAGGGGGTGACGTGTAAACTTGATTTGCCCACATGGGCAAGTACCAGTTTTCGCGTGTTCTCTCATCAACCGAACATTCTCAAAATTTAACGTTTGAGTCCCTCACTTTTGCTCACAATTTTCCAAATATGGGCAATGTTGCGCGATCATTACCAAATTTGATAGGTATATTGTGCTGATTAATCTGACAACCTTGGCCGGGGAACCAAGATCTACAGTACTGTACTAGGTAGGTGCTGCACTATCTAGGGTATCCAATCCTCGACGTGGTTACATATTCCAATGGTTTCCATAGTGACACAGGTGAAAATATATATTTTCTCCATTCATGAATGAGGCTTGTACTGGGACGAGATCCACCTTCCTATTTACCAATACATAAATATGTATCTAGGCTATTCAATTATCTGAAAACACACCAGAACGCTGTATACATGAAAAGCGGTTTCGGCTGGTTGCTTATTACTTGTGTAGCTTCCAAGGTTCAATCGGCACTAGCTCACCTTATGTTGGGTGGATCAATCACCGTGCCCCCACACTACGTCAACAGAATGTATTCTGCCAGGCATCACGGCCCAAAGCTCCAACAGCCAAGTAACTAACAAAGGGCGACGGAACCTGGTCGGATGACTAATATAGTACGCAAAAGCGGTGAGTAATGCGGTCAAAGCAGCTCTCCTAGCTAGTCCAAATCAGGCAATAATAAGGCACGAATCAGGCCAACAACTACGTCCGACCTCAAGGTGAGGTTCCGTGTAAGGTGGGGTGCACATTTCTGAACTTCAGTGCTTCGATTGCCCGCATTTTGCTTCAGCCTCACTTGTGCCCGCATTTCCTTCAAGCCTCTACTGTTTCCGCGTTTCAGTTTCCACATTGACCTCGGCCGAGACTGGGTTCTGCAGAACGGTCCGCGCCATATTGTACAACACAATACAAAAATGGCAGATTCATTAGCATCGGCCTTGAATCAGCTAAGCTTGAACACCAAGGGTTTGGATCCAGCATCTGTTGATGTGCGACTTGCTGAGGAGGAAGCCGGTAAAATCGAAAGACGCAAGCCACGCAAACAAAGCAGCCAGAGCGCGGACGATCTTCTGAAAGATCTGGAAGATGATTTCCTGAAGCCCTCCGCCACCTTTAGCCCGAAATGGCTGAACCAACTGCAAAAGTAAGGCTTCAGGTCTCTTGTATGTCAATTGAGCACCGCTAATAATATCTACAGGCGATGGGATGCTCCGATGAACTCGACCGACCTATTCGAAATTGCTCCGACACAAACACGCACTGTCACAAGATTCACGCGAGAAGGGCTGGAGGGACGGGTTACCGGTTACCATGAAATCACGGTTCCGGCTTCAAGCATCAATGCGAAGAATTCGACCTCACTTCTTCGCCGACCGGCCGGTCGTGCAGACTTTGTTCGAGGTGCAGCGGGGTTCTTCCCCTTTGCACCAGGTGGTTTGGATGGAGTCGAGGCACTTGCCGCAATGGAAGCAGATGCTGAGTCCATGGAAAAATCGCGCTCTGGAAGACAGGGAGGTTTAGACCGTATCATCAACTTTGGATCAGAGGGTGGACTTTTGACCATACCCCCCGGCTTCGACCGTGGCATGAACTTTGCAGAACAAAAGTCCAAAGAGGCCGCAGAGGGAGAAGAGGAGGTTGAACACGCACTCAATCAGGAGGAGAGTGATATCCAGGCTGACAAGCCCGATGAAACACAAGATGAGGATGGAGGTGTCAAGGTCGATGCCGCAGATGGGGAACTCAGCGATGAAGATGAGCAAGATATTGACGCTTTGCTGCCAGTCGAATTCCCTGCGCTTGAGCCGCGCAATCCGTTACTTGCTGGTATCCAGAAACAGAAGGGCCGGGAATGGGCACATGTTGTGGACATCAACAAGGAAATCCCCAACTTTCACGATTTGGTCCCAGATATGGCTAGAGAATGGCCATTCGAGTTGGACGTGTTCCAAAAAGAAGCGGTCTATCACCTGGAAAACGGTGATTCTGTCTTTGTTGCAGCTCACACATCAGCAGGAAAAACAGTCGTCGCCGAGTATGGCATTGCGCTGGCTGCGAAGCACATGACAAAAGCCATCTACACATCACCCATCAAAGCACTCAGCAACCAGAAGTATCGGGATTTCCGCACCGAGTTTGAAGATGTCGGTATTCTCACCGGCGATGTGCAAATCAATCCGGAGGCCAGCTGCCTGATCATGACAACCGAAATTCTGCGGAGTATGCTTTACCGTGGTGCTGACCTTATTCGAGACGTTGAGTTCGTCATCTTTGACGAGGTTCATTATGTTAACGATCTTGAGAGAGGTGTTGTATGGGAAGAAGTTATCATTATGCTTCCTGAGCATGTCACCCTGATTCTCCTTTCTGCTACCGTACCCAACACCTATGAGTTTGCATCCTGGGTCGGTCGTACCAAGAAAAAGGACATTTATGTGATCTCAACCCCCAAGCGACCCGTGCCACTGGAACATTATCTGTGGGGTGGAAAAGACAAGTACAAGATTGTCGATTCCAACAAGAAGTTCCTTGAGCCTGGTTGGAAGAAAGCGAACGATGCTCTGTCTGGCAAAGACAAAGAAAAGGCTAAGAAGGAGGCAGAAGGTCAGGCTCAGGCTCAGGCGCAAGGTCAAGGCCAGCGAGGAGGCGCCCGAGGAGGAGGACGCGGTCAACCTGCCGTCAGAGGTGGCCCACGGGGCAATGGACAGCGTGGAGGTCCGCAGCAGAGAGGAGGTAGAGGACAAGGCGGCCGAGGAGCGCCCTCCAACCGCGGGACAGGGAACATTGCTCGCACTGGGCGTGGAGGCTTCCGTACCACTGCTGCCCAGGACAAAACCACTTGGGTTAATCTTGTCTCTCATCTTCGCAAGGAAGATCTACTTCCGGGATGTATTTTCGTTTTTTCGAAAAAACGGTGCGAAGAGAATGCGGACTCGCTGTCCAACCAAGACTTTAGCACTGCGAACGACAAGAGTCAGATTCATATGATGATTGAAAAGTCACTCACCCGACTTAAGCCTGAGGACCGAACACTCCCCCAGATTCTTCGGCTTCGCGAGCTTCTGGGCAGAGGTGTCGCTGTGCACCATGGTGGTCTTCTTCCCATCATGAAGGAGGTTGTTGAGATCCTGTTTGCTAGGGGGTTGGTCAAGGTTCTCTTCGCGACAGAGACCTTTGCGATGGGCTTGAACTTGCCAACTAGAACGGTTGTTTTCTCAGGATTCCGAAAGCATGATGGCAAGTCTTTCCGGGACCTTCTACCCGGTGAATACACCCAGATGGCGGGACGTGCAGGCCGTCGTGGTCTTGACACGGTGGGATATGTGATTCTTGTCACTACTGGCAGAGACGAAGCCCCACCGGCTGGCTCCTTGAAGAACATGATTCTTGGAGATCCCACAAAGCTGAGGTCACAGTTCCGACTGACATACAACATGATCTTGAACCTTCTTCGCGTCGAAGCGCTGAAGATCGAAGAGATGATCAAACGGAGCTTCAGTGAGAATGCTACCCAGGCTCTGCTACCCGAGCACGAGAAGCAAGTCCAACTCTCCGAGGCCAGCTTGGAAAAAATCAAGCGGGAGCCTTGTGAAATTTGCGACTTGGATCTTCAAGCTTGTCATGATGCTGCAATGGAATACCAGAGGCTTACGACTGAGCTTCACACGGGATTAATCGCATCACCTATCGGCAAAAGATTATTTTCCATGAAGAGCCTAGTCGTGTACAGAAAGGCAAGTCGCAAAGACTGACTTATTCAATCATTTATTGACTTTTTTTAGGATGGAATCCGGACTGCCGGTGTTCTAGTGAAGGAGGGGGTTTCCGGTGGCCCTTTGCCTTGCATCCAGGTGCTTGAAATCGGCACAATCAGCAGCAAACGCCACCCCAGTGATATCCTACCATTTTTGCCCGTTTTCCGACCTTATCTCCAGGCGCTGCCCTCAAGCTCTGCTTCTATGCATCTCAAGGCTGTCAAGGTTCCGTTGGAAAACGTCGAATGTGTTACAAGCACGCAGGTTAAGGTCGGCGGACCTATTTGGTACTTGAACATCAAGAAAGGTAGATAGCATCACCCGTGCGCTCAAAATCGCTAGGACTTCACTGACAAAACATCTCAACAGAGTCTTCTAAGTTCGCAGAAAAGGAGTTGACCAAATACACTAAATCATGGCTTAATTCGGCCTGGGATGAGGTGGACTGGTCCAGGGTTAAGGAGTTGCAAGTTCGTGATATTATTACACAGCGGCAAGCCCAGGTGGAAATCATCCAGTCGTGCCACTGCCTCTCGTGCCCGCACTTCCTAAAACACGTAAGTGATCTTTACACGTTGCCGATGATGAGGTCATTTGCTTACCCCCTTTCACAGTTCGAAATGCAAAATGACGAGTGGCAAATCAAGGCGAACATCTCGCAGTTGAAGCAATTGATGTCTGATCAGAACCTTCAATTGCTTCCCGACTACGAACAGCGTATTCACGTTCTCCGAGAGCTCGGCTTTGTTGACGAGCAATCCCGTGTACAATTGAAGGGCAAGGTGGCTTGTGAAATCCACTCCGCTGACGAGTTGGTCTTGACCGAATTGATTCTGGAAAACGTTCTTGCCGAATTTGAGCCGGCGGAGATTGTCGCGCTCCTCTCTGCCTTTGTGTTCCAGGAAAAGACCGACAATGTCCCTACCCTAACCCCTCGGTTGGAGGCTGGTCAAAAGACAATCATCCGAATTGCCGAGAAGGTCAACGACTTCCAAGTCTTGCACCAGGTGATCCAATCAAGTGAAGACTCCAATGACTTCGCCAGCGAGCCCAGATTTGGGCTGGCTGAGGTCGTGTATGAATGGGCCAAGGGAATGTCCTTCAATCGTATCACTGATCTTACTGATGTCATGGAAGGCACCATTGTCCGTTGTATCACTCGACTGGATGAAACTTGTCGGGAGGTAAAGAATGCAGCCAAGCTTGTTGGTGACCCGACGCTCTACACCAA
The DNA here is from genome assembly GCA_028829675.1 of Penicillium tannophilum. Classification (NCBI taxonomy): domain Eukaryota; kingdom Fungi; phylum Ascomycota; class Eurotiomycetes; order Eurotiales; family Aspergillaceae; genus Penicillium; species Penicillium tannophilum. The sequence goes on from JAQKAK010000008.1 coordinate 2,764,213, forward strand.
GATGCAGGCGGCACAGGAGCTGATCAAGCGAGATGTGATTTTCGCCGCTTCCCTGTACATGTGAAAGGGCTGTTATTGTCATATTTCTAGGGACTATGTGCCCAACTGTTCCAAATCCATGATTATGAAATATTGTTTGAGATCGAAGCATTGATGGCGGTGACACTACTTTGTGGCTATGAAGATATTACCGATTAAACTACGAATACATTTAGATTTATTCTACCATCAAAAGAGTATAGCCCCAACGGCTGAAAGAAGAGGGGATGTGGAGTCAATAAAATCCATGTTGTGCGGCCGCTGATTAGCTGCGGGGCGACCGCCCTAGAAAATCCCAGATACTATTTCTCATTCTCCCCCTCGACACTTTTTTTTTTATCTTTGAATCACCTTCATTTGATCTATAGGGAACCCATTTCCCCTTGCTCCCTTCCGCACATCATCCCCTACGCCCTCGCGTGGTTCCCCGGGGTTTCCTACTCGGAGTTAATTTGTGATTTTTTTTCTGGCGCTGGGGTGGTGCGAATATGGATGTCACGGCCCTTCGAGACCGCATCCAGTCTACTTTAGACGCGAATGCGGACATTCGCCGTCAAGCGGAGTTGGATCTGAAATATGTATGTTCCTATACATTTTGGTTGGCGGGGTCGATGAGACTGACCTCGTGGGGGCCTCATGGCCCCCTCTATCTTATAGGCCGAGACGCAGCCCGGTTTTATCAATGCGCTCCTAGATATCTTACAGGGGGAGCAGAACAATGCAGTTCAGCTTTCTGGTATGTAGTGCATATTCATGCCAACTGGTAGCTATGTCAAATAGCTACCTGGGATGATAATGTCGCTAACCCCGCCTCTCAGCTGGTGTCTACCTGAAGAACCGTATTAGCCGAGGATGGGCCCCTATCGAAGACAGTCCATCGCGATCCCCCATTCCTGAATCCGAGAAGCCCGCTTTCCGGGAGCGACTTATCCCTGCCTTGGCCTCGACGCCGCCCAATGTCCGCGCCCAACTGGTTCCCCTCCTCCAGAAGATTCTGCAGAACGACTTCCCCGAGCAGTGGCCGGGATTCCTTGAGCTCAACCTGCAACTGCTCACGACCAACGATGCGAACACCGTCTATGCAGGTCTGCAGTGCCTGCTAGCCATTTGCCGTGTGTACCGATTCAAGGCTGGAGAGAAGCGCGAGGAGTTTGATAAGATCGTGGAGCACTCGTTCCCTCAGCTGCTGAGCATTGGACAAAGGCTTGTTGATGAGGAGAGCTTGGAGGCGGCAGAGATGCTTCGGATCATCGTGAAGGCCTACAAGCATGCGATTTACGTGGGTGGACCAAGCCCCTAATGCTAGAATTTCGGGCATATAAACTGACTCGTAATGATTTTAGTTCGAACTTTCGCCTGCTCTTCAGACCCACCAAGCCACCGTGGACTGGTGTACATTGTTCCTGCGCATCATCTCCAAGACACCCCCGGCTAGCGCCATGAACGAGTCCAAGGAAGACAGGGAGATGAACCACTGGTTCAAGTGCAAGAAATGGTCATATGCTAACTTGAACCGTCTTTTCATCCGGTAAGATTGCTTGGCCCACATCGAGATATCAGGGCTATTGTATTGATTTGCGATTTGTCTCTAGTTACGGAAACCCCACCACCATGTCGAAGCCCTCTTCTACCCCCGACTACACCGCGTACGCGAAAACTTTCATCAGCACCTTTGCCCCCGAAATTCTCAATGGATACCTGCAAGAGATTGACAAGTGGGTTTCCAAGTCCCAATGGATGAGCAACTCCGCCATCTCCTACACCTTGATCTACATGGAGGAATGTGTCAAGCCCAAGGCGATGTGGGAGCACCTCAAGCCGCACATGGAGAATTTGATCGCCCACTTCGTTTTCCCCATCCTGTGCCAGTCGGACGAAGATATTGAGTTGTTCGAGGAGGATCCTTCAGAGTACCTGCACCGCAAGTTGAATTTCTACGAGGAGGTCTCCGCTCCGGATGTTTCCGCCACAAACTTCTTGGTTTCCCTCACCAAGAACCGCAAGAAGCAGACTTTCTCCATTTTGACCTTTGTCAATAGCATTGTCAGCAAGTACGAGGCTGCCCCCGAGGACCAGAAGCTGCCCCGTGAGAAGGAGGGTGCTCTCCGCATGATTGGATCGCTTGCCTCCGTAATCCTGGGCAAGAAGAGTCCTATTGCTGACCAGGTCGAATACTTCTTCGTTCGCCACGTTTTCCCCGAGTTCCGCAGCCCCCACGGCTTCCTCCGTGCCCGTGCTTGTGATACTCTTGAGAAATTCGAGCAACTCGACTTCAAGGATCCCAACAACCTGATGGTCATTTACCGCAACATTCTGGAGTCCATGGCCGATTCTGAGCTTCCTGTCCGCGTTGAGGCTGCTCTGGCCCTGCAGCCCTTGATTCGCCACGATATCATTCGGACTTCCATGCAGCAGAACATCCCCCAGATCATGCAGCAGCTCCTCAAGCTGGCTAATGAGGTCGATGTTGACGCCCTGGCCAATGTCATGGAAGATTTCGTTGAGGTCTTCTCTGCTGAGCTTACTCCCTTCGCTGTCGCACTGAGCGAGCAGCTCCGTGACACCTACATGCGCATCATTGGTGAGCTTCTGGAGCGTAATGCCACCAAGGGCGGAGATGATGATGGATTCGGCGACTTCTTGGACGACAAGAGTATCACCGCACTCGGTGTTTTGCAGACCATTGGAACTCTCATCCTTACTCTCGAGAGCACCCCTGATGTGCTCCTGCACCTAGAGACCATCCTGATGCCTATTATCAGCATCACTCTGGAGAACAAGCTCTATGATCTATACAACGAGATCTTTGAGATCATCGACAGCTGCACCTTCGCTTCGAAGAACATTTCGGGCACTATGTGGCAAGCCTTTGAGCTCATTCACAAGACCTTCAAGGCTGGCGCTGAGCTGTATTTGGAGGACATGCTTCCTGCTCTTGACAACTACGTCGCTTACGGATCTGACATGCTTGTGCAGAACCCGGCCTACCTTGCTGCCATTGTTGGTATGGTTGAGGATATCTTCCGCGACGACAAGGTCGGCGGTGTTGACCGCATTTGCGGCTGCAAGCTTGCCGAGACTCTCATGCTCAACCTTCGTGGCCACATTGATCAGTACATCCCGCTCTTCATTGAGCTGGCTATGACTGTCATTGATGCCGACGAGGCTCGTACCAAGACCTACCGCATTCACCTGATGGAGATGGTCATTAACGCCATCTACTACAACCCGGTTCTCAGTCTGCAGGTTCTTGAGTCTAAGGGCTGGACCAACAAGTTCTTCAGCAACTGGTTCTCTAATATCGACAACTTCCGTCGTGTTCACGACAAGAAGCTGTCTATTGCCGCCATCAGCTCGCTGCTGACCATGGCAGCGGGTGATGTACCCGTCAGTGTCCAGCAGGGCTGGCCGAGACTGTTGCAAGGTGTGACAAGACTGTTCCAGACCTTGCCTGCTGCGATCAAGAGTATGTATCCTTCTTTATTATTCCTAAACGGCAATATTTGCTAACCATTGTGGCAGTTCGTGAGGAGGCTACCAAGGAGTCTGACTTCACCCTTGATGACGATCTTGATGATGATGATGAGGATAACGACTGGGATGGTGAAGTTGAATGGAACGAGGAGGAGGTTGAGGAGGCACTTGATGATGATGTTGCCGACGAGAGTGCTGCCTATCTCGAGTTCCTCAACCAGGAGGCCCAGAAGTTCGGCGCCTACGGCGATGATGATGACGATGACATGGACGAGGAGAGTCTCCTTGAGACACCCCTGGATAAGGTCGAACCGTATGGCATGTTCAAGCAGGTCTTCTTGAGTAAGTTACCCTGCCAGACACCCCTCGAAACCAAGCCTAATGTTTCTCCCTACAGACCTGCAGTCCGAGCAGCCTCAGCTCTACGAAAACTTGACCAAGGTTCTTGGTCCCGAGGAACAGCAGATCATCCAGGCCGTTTTCCACGAGGCCGACCAGAAGGCACTGCTCGCCCAGCAGAATGCGGAAGCTGCCGCAGCAGCCATGCAGGCCAACGGCAACCAATAGACCGGCTCAATGCAATGGCCCTCATTCATTGATTTGGATGATCCCCATTACAGGTCTCACTGATTCCTTGCTCACGAGACATATGCCCATTTCATGTCTTTCCTCCAATTGTTTAGATCATGCCTGTTCCCCGTTTATATCTGATGTTTTGTCTATTTTTCCATTTTCCTATCTTCCATCACACTGATGTGCTTGCAAAAAAGTCCCTACCCGTTCCCTCCCATTGATAATCCGCCTCATTGCACAGATTCCCCTTTCCAAAGATTCACCTTTGGTATAGCTAGCACATCAGTCGCATTACACATATCCAATGCATGTTCCATTTCTGGTAATGTAGAATTAGTTCGAGCTATGAACAGGACATGATATTGGCGATATTATTCATCAAGCCGAGAGGTAGTCTGCTATCCTTGGTGGACGTCTGGACAGAAATAGCAATGCTCGATTCTAGGAATTATATGAATCAGAGTAAATGCTTACTTGAATTTGGCAAGACGGCTCGAATAATCAAAAGAGTTACTAGGTAGGTGTAGGGATGGTGGGGTGGGAGGTATGTGTGGAGGTGTTGGTGGAGGCCCCGATACGAAAATGAGTGTTACGAAGTAAGCACTACGTGCGTACGTGACTGGTGGTAGTTAACTAGCTGAAGGTCTCTCGATTGTATAATGCGCAGCGGTCATTAGTTAGGGAGCTTGCTACTAACAACACCACAAGTTTACAGACCACCACCACTGGTCGCTCAGCGCTGGCATTGTAATTGGAGCATTTTGATTGAACACCACAACATTGATTGAACACCACAACATTGATTGAACACCTTCACTGCCCGCGTTCAAAGTACCGCAGTATTCAAGATTCGGAGAGTAATATTATTGAGTATATACCCAGGTACCTACTCGCTCACGCTACTATATATATATAGACTACGCTGGAATGTGAAGGTGATCAAAGAGTGATATGATAGCCGCTAAGCTACCTTCTCTTATTTACATCATGGCTCTAATGAAGCATTTTCTCATATATTGACGCAGGTTATGCGAGGTTATTGCGATGACCTTTAACAATTGAGATAACATTTTCTCTGAGTCACAGTTACAACGGGTCACAGTTACAACGGGTCACAGTTACAACGGGTCACAGTTACAACGGGTCACAGTTACAACGGGTCACAGTTACAACGGGTCACAGTTACAACGGGTCACAGTTACAACGGGTCACAGTTACAACGGGTCACAGTTACAACGGGTCACAGTTACAACGGGTCACAGTTACAACGGGTGTTCAACGAATTTTGTGGCGTTCGTTTTGCGCTCCAGTAGTTAAAATAGGTTGGTTATGGGGTATATTGGTCAGCAGGGGACCGTAGTGAAAGCGGTGGGGGATCGCGTATCAGCAGCGCGGGAATAAGTCTGTCTGTCCTGCATAGCTGCGAGATATGTAGCCATCTGACGGCTAGCAGAGGAGAATTCGCAGCTCCGCTTAGCCTCTATAGCAATCAAGGTCGAATCAATGCCATATCGAGGGTCGTCATGACAAAGCAGCCAGTCGGCATGGCCAGTGATATACGTGTTGCCGCGTAGAAGATTAACGTCCACCTCTGGATAGAGCTGTAAATGTCCCAGGGACCCTTTATCAGGAAGGTGATGGAGCCTGTCAAGAATGAGTAGCTCGATAGCAACGCGTACAGAAGCTTCAGAGTTATCGATTGTGTGATGATCTGAGGTTTGAAGTCGCTGAATGACACTATCCACATCAGGAGAGAGGGTAACCGAGGGAGGATTGTCGATTTCTGGCCGATTCCAAAGATCCATTCGGTCATGTGTGATTAGTAGAATGGTACAGGCTTCTCCAAGACTCTTGAAATCCCTAGCAGTATAATGGACTCTGGCGATGTTCTTTGCAACCGCGAGTTGTTGCATCAAAGGCGATAAGACTGGCAACTATTTGACGGCACAGGATCGGACGACAGGATCATCGCTGTCCATATCAGCGAGAATGTCCGAAAAGCGATGTAGTGGCGTTAGCATGTCAGGATCAATTGTGGGAACGAGCTTTCGCCGCTTCTTTGAAGAAGCCTGACTTGGCGCTTGGCCTGACGTCGACATGGTTGACTGCATGGATAATTCTGGCAGCTGGTATGAGACTTGGTAAGTGGTGATGATGTATAAAAAAAAATAAAAAATGTAAATTAAACAAAAAATAAAAATAAAAATAAAATAAAATGAAAAAAAATGTCAAGAAATGTTTTAAATAGAAAAGTTGTCATGTCAAGTATCAAAGGAAGTCACATAATCTCGCTTGGTTCCTATTAATATACGAGGTAACGCTTCGTTAGAGCCATGGTATAGGTAGGAAAAGGTGGCTTAGTGGGTATCACTCTTTAATCACCTTCACATTCCAGCGTACCCTATAGAGTAACGTGAGCAAGTAGGTACTTGGGTATGTACTCAATAATATTACTCTCTGAATTTGAATACTGCGCTGCTCTGAATGCGGTTAGTGAGGGTGTTCAACTACACTTGTGGTGTTCAATTATCGCGTTCTATAACAGTAGAGCGGTAGAGCCATTTCAACCCACTGCCCAAACCGTCATAACGACTGCTGCTTAGAAGCATGGGAATTTAGTGTGTGTGATTTAAGACTGGCCTAAACCCATATTTTGATCAGAATCCAGCACATGATGCCTTTGTGTCAATCAAGACAGTGGCTTTTCCCTGGACAATTCATGTCCAATGATCAAATGGCTCATCATCCTCTGCCTTGCTGAATATAAGATGATCCACTGTCTTTGAATACCCTCCGTTTCGTGCATATCGTGCGTTTGTTTATTCGAGGTCCGACTTTCCTCCCCTTGTTTTCCGTCCTCCGAGGTTTAATTCGTCTCCGAGGTTCGATTCGTATCCTTCGAGGTTCCGTAAGTTTCGCCGTTCCCAAACTCGCACCGCTGGGTAAGTAAAAATGCTGACCAACCCTTTTCAGCCCCGACGCTACTCAGATCTACATCTTCTACCTTCATCTCCTCTTGTCTACCACATCCAAGATGAGTGTATCTTGTGACACCGAGAATATCTTCTCTGAATTCGAGGATCCCGAGCGCCAGGCCTTGATCGGTCGTGTTCTAAACAACCTAAAACTGGTGAAAGGGGATTCTGAGGAAGAAATCCCGCGAGGAAATCTATTCCTGCTTTGGTTTGCCGCAAAGGATGTGCTTGAAGATTTGGCAAGGCCATCATCAGACGCTAGATTGATGTCTTTACAGCAAAAACTGCTCACCCTCTTACAACTTGACATTCCTTCTTTTTGTAAGTACAGCAACACGGATCCTTGACTCGAGCCTAACAACTTCAAAATAGTGGTCTTTACAAAGCAGAACCCCTTTACAAGCACCCGTGGCACAAAGCGCAATTCAAGGATTGTTGAGAAGGTGGGCTTATCAGGAAGCTTGATACGAGAGTGGCACTAATGTCACTTCTTTCTAGAGCCTCGCCAGAGACCGCGAACAATGCCTAGTCACAATGCGGGGTGCCCCAACACTGGAGTCAGCACATATTATCCCAAATCAATTCTGTGGAACGGTCGTGCGACCTGGCAGCAGCGAATTCTGGAATCACTTGCGGGCCTTCTGGGGCCAAACCCAAACGCAGAAATGGGAGGCTGAGCTGCTACAGAGCTCATATACCATCAACACAGAGTTCACTGCGAACATGATGACTCTTAGCAAGCAGGTTAATGCATATTGGAGATGCGCAATGTGTGCATTTCGGCCGGTTTCGGTCAATGAGGCTCAAACTGTGATGCATATTGCCTTGCATTGGTTACCAATGTTGCAACCCAGTGTCAAGCGAAGTGACTATGTTTCGCCTACCGAGAACCCATTTAGCGGGGACACACAGGAGGTCATGACTATGACTACTCTTCCCACTGCCAGAATTGGTCTCTATAATTGGGAGCGAAAAGTGGAAATACGATCAGGCGATATCTTCACTGTTACCACGGATGACCCACTGCATCGACCTCTTCCTTCATGGGACCTGCTTCTCCTCATGTGGCACCTAACAAGGATCGCAGCGATGCAGGGGGCTGGGGAGGATTCAGATGATGATCTTCCATCGGATGACGATCTCTACAGCAAATTCACGTCTCCCAGTCCACGGAGTTGCTCTCCTTAAGGTCCCCGTCACCTGCTGCCTCGACACCGTCTAACCCCTCCGCAGCATTCGCTGGTCCGTCGCCGTTCGCTCATTTACCCTCAACATTCGCTGGCCCATCCCAACCGTCTTACACGGGAACTCGGTCAACATCACCAGTCTCACAGTGGAAAAACCAGCAGTTACCGAGGCAACGATACGTTGAACTTATGCAGAGGCTATCGATGTTGGCATCAAGTACCAATCAGACGGCCTCGGCATTAAAATCGAGGCACTTGACGACATCGACGATGGCTCTGTGGTAGTTGAATTGATGCACGGCCTTAAGAGAATGAATTCTCCAAGGCAGACAATAAGGGCCATCAACCATCTATGTGGTTAGCAGCAAGCTGGCCGCATAAAGTGTCGCTTTTCTCTGGAATACAGCTGGCCCCCGACCAAAAGCACAGCCAAATGGATAAATTCTGGGCCGCAGTTAACTCCGCAGACGGCAAACGCATTGAAAATGCGATGCGATTCGCCGAGGCGCTCGATGACTTCGATTTACGACTTGATGTCATGGAGCCTGGTCTGTTAACGGATGCCGTCCAGGATATCATGGCAGACATGAAGTCTAATTGGGCGGATATTGAGCTGTAGGGAGGCAGCCCACCCAATCTCCTTTTCACGTCGCAAGTTTTATTTACTTTCTTCTGGTCATATTCATGCTGCGTTCTACGGTACGCTGGGCGTCTGACAAGACCTAGTCCATTTGCACTTTCAGCGGTGCCTCAGGCCAGTTTGTCGTCAATTACTTTTGCTTCAGGAGCTTTTTAATTGAACACCACAAAGTTAGTGAAACAGCCTCACTAACCGCATTCAAAGTAGCCTAGTATTAAAGTTCAGAGAGTAATATTATTGAGTACATACCCAAGTACCTACTTACTCACATTACTCTGTAGACTACGCTAGAATGTGTAGGTGATTATAGAGCGGTGTTCAACTAATCTTGTGGTGTTCAATCGAAAAATTCCTCTGCTTAGAAGCATAAGAAATTAGTGTGTGTGATTTAAGACTAAACTAAGCCCATATTTTGATCAGAATTCAGCACATGGTGTGTTTGTGTCAATCAAGACAGTGGCTTCTTCCTGAACCCTGATGTGAAGGAAACCGCGACCCCCCCCCACATATCCTGATATCTCTTCACTCTTTCTTCCTCTTCTTCCTCCTCCCTTCCTCGCTCTCCCTCTTCTCCATGAAAGCACAGCGTACCTTGTTGCAAGACAACCTCATGCGTTTGATTATTCGAGGTCCGACTTTCCTCGCCTTGTTCTCCTTCTTCCTGTCCTCTCCGAGGCTCGGCTTTTTTTTGTCCCCCTCCTCCTCCTCCTTCTTCTCCGTCCTCTCTGAGGTTCGGTCTTTTCCCCCTCTCCTTCTTCCCGTTCTCTCTGAGGCTCGGCTTTTTTCCCCCTTCCTCCTTCTCTGTCCTCTCTGAGGTTCGGTCCCCCCCCCTCTTCTCTTCCGCTCTTAGCAGTAAGTCATCCTGTCATATTATTTCTTTGAGCGCGTCTAAACGGTTATTGAATCAGAAATGGCGTCCAAAGTCAATGTCCCGGGCTTCCTCAACCGTCCCTTTGGAATGGATTACCCAAAGGAGCTCCACAACCAACTGAAGAGAACTCGACATTGCACCGTATCAGTTAGCGGAGGCAATGAGCATATCCGCGCGATGCTGAAAATCCGCTTAGATTCTCAGCAGCCGAGACTAGATCTTCGTATTGGTGATGCGCACCTTGTCTTTCCGGCAACCCAGACAGAAATTAATCTGGTCACCAAGGGCGTCTCCGCCAAGTCTGATGCCTTCATTCAGGCAAACCAGAAGGCTGCTCTCTCGGAGATGAAGAACGATCACACTGGGTGCTTTCTTGAGTTGAGTCCGTCTGCTGAACCTATCTGTGCTGGCCCATTCTGGGAATTGGGCCCCGAAGAGATGATCAGATGGAAGAAGCTCCAACAGATCGAATGGTCGGGCAAAAAAGTGTTTATCTGGATCTCTCATCCAACCAAGGACCTTGCTGCTTTCAAGGAGGTTCGAGCCTACATGATTAAGATTGTAAAGCTTGTCCGGGAAAGTTTTGCCGCCGGAAGTGAGCCACACCAGTTCTGGTTTGCCGAGCAGAATCCTCTTCCGAAAGAAGGGACCGCAATCCGTCGACCAAAGATGCCGTGGCTTTTCAACGCTGAAGGGGATTACAACATCTTAGAGACACCCGACTCTTTCTTCCTCGACGAACGGGACCGTCGTGGAAAATTGATAGAAGCTGCGGTAACCGAACAGCACGTACAATGGGCCATGTACGACAGTGTCTTTCAACCCGGCCAGAAACACCAGGCGTCGTTGGAGCTTGTTACTCCCAAAGAGAACACTTGGAAGTTGCATGTCTGGATGAATGCCGACCCGAAGCCAGCACCACCAGAGGGCATTCCGGCCAATTACGAGATCGACACCAACCCGGGTCAAGACAAACCCTCAAAGCCATTCATGGGTCAGGGCATCTGCGTAGGCTCTAGTCTAGCGGACTTCGCGATCTTAAGTCGGGCCCCACTGAGTCCCGCTCTGAATGGACAAAGTCGGCAGATTGAGTTGACTGTCAAAGTCAACCTGAAGTCAAGCAATGCACAGATTGAAGCACTCGTCTATGCAGGGAAAGCGACCAGCTTCGGCGATTCCACCGAGCATGATGGAAATGGATTCTCCATGCAGCGCACGATCCTAGCCCATGGATTGGAGCTGGACCCTAGCAACCCCCACTACTTCGAGATCGACTGCAAGGAGTGTTCGGTCGTTCCAGGTCCCCAGCAGCTTGAGCGAGTGGATTACATCCTCAGCAAGTATCCTCTCGACCCATCGCAGAAGAGCGCTGTCGACAAGGCCCTCTTCAAGGTAGTAGCAGGAATCCATTTGATCAAAGGGCCACCGGGTAGTGGAAAAACCCGGTCTATTCTGGTCATGACGCTCATCCTTGCAAGCCTGGACCTCAGAGTCCTGATCTGCGGTGGCTCAAATACGGCTGTAGACAACCTGCTGCACACATTCCACCTCCCTTTAAAGGAGGATGCGAGGCTTAGAGGCTGGTGTGGAAGCTACTGTCGCTTCAGGATATCAGCGTACCAAATGGCAGCTCTTCGCCGTGCAAGTCTTGAAGGACATTTGAAGCAACTTCGAGGTCCTATTAGTCCTGTTGAAGCTGATATCCAAGAATGTCAGATTGAGTCTTTGGTCGTCCAAAGGGCAAAGGAACTTTACAGTGCCCAACCAAAAAGCAAGGTTGAACAACAAGCCAAGAAACTGATCGACATGCTTGATGATGATCGCCGAAGGGTCCTGGGACATGACGAAACGAAAGCCTTAGTCAAGTGCTATGAGGATGTTCTGGCCCTGATAATCGGCAAGTGCAAAGTCGTGGCCACAACACTCAACAGTTCGGGCGAAGCGGCGTTGCGCATCAGCAAGTTCGAGCCATTCGCCTTGTTGTGTGATGAGGCTGGCCAGTGCCTCGAGGCGGACACGATGATCGCCATGAACTGGCAGTCGCTGCGACTAGTATGTCTGATCGGGGACACCTATCAAATCCCGCCGACCGTTGTCTCGAGCCGAGAGAATGAATGGGGTAAGTATCATGGTCGGTCCCTGATGGCCCGACTCGAGTGGTGCTACCCACTCAGCACTCTCGAGGTGAACTACCGCTGTCACCCAGACATCTTGGCTTGGTCAGCCCAGGCCATCTATCGCGGCAAGATCGCCGCAAGTCCCACCAACAGCGCACCTGATCGCGTGGGTAACGCTTGGGATACCTTCACCGCCTCGCGACACCACTTCAGAGCGCAAAAGCTGATCGGCAAGCGCAGGCTTTTTATTGACGCCCCTGGAAAGGCCTTTCAACCCCCTGGAAGTACCTCTTGGCAGAATGACGACCAAATCAACGTAGCCATCGATCTTCTCAGAGCCCTGTATGCGCATGAATCCACTGGAAATCGGATCCTGCCCCAGGACGTCATTCTGATCTGCCCCTACAAGGCGCAAGTCAAACGTGTTGTCGAGCGTTTCGAGGCCGAGGGCGTCCAGTACCACCGGTGCCTCACGGTGGATTCTGCCCAAGGATCGGAGTCAAATGTCGTGATCTTTATGCTCACGAAACCAAAGACCAACTCCCCGGCGGAGGTTGGATTCCTGTCTGACTACCGGCGGCTCAACGTAGCCTTGACGAGGGCCAAAAAGCTTATGGTTGCGGTCGGAAATCTCACAATTTGGAATGCCGGCTTCGTGAGGAGGGCCAGTACTGGGAGTGCCCGTTACCTTGCCGGTTTTTTAAAGGATGTCGTTGACAAGCGGGATGTTCTGAACTGGGTAGGCGTGGAGACGGTTGAAAGGACTGTCGGCCCCAACTTGAAACAGCAGATGCCTGCCTCAAGCCCGGCCCCGCAACCCAAGGTGGTACCTCCGCTGGCCAGTATGCCTAGCATGGAAGCTGCATTGGCCGCCGATGCTGAGTATCGCGATCTTGTACAGGAGCGAGAACATCTTGCTGTCGAGAAAGCCAAGGTAGATCAGTCAAGGGTTGAGCTTGACGCCATGGAAGCAGTGGTGCTTCAACGGATTGCCGCCAATGCGCGTGACTTGAAGGAATGCGAGGTGATGTGGAGGCGCAAATGGGACCGGGAATATCTGTAGTAGGAGCACTAACGGTCTTCTCTGGACTGGAATTACATTGCGTTCTAATCCTTCGCTTCACCCTCTGTTGTAGTGGCTGCATCTACCCCGGTTAACTGATATCGAGAATTATAGATTCTTCCTGACTATCTTCCGGACTACCTTCGCGCTATTTTACTTTCGTCCTCATTAATCAATATATAATCTACAGCTTCGTAGGGACTAATGACCCAAAAATAACCTTCCACTGCGAAACCAAAGCCTTTCACGTGACCAATACAGAGTGATATCATCCAAGAACCAACCCAGTCTCGCCAAGACAAGTCTGGGTCAGCCCAAAATGACAACCCCACACCTCCACTATACGAGGCAAGTCGAGCTACAGGTTCAGATCCACGTCATAATGATGAATACCCCAACCGGTTCGAGGTCACGTCAATGATGAAAACATCTTAAATATTGGATATTTATACTCAATTCTGTCCTAAAATTTTATCTATTCCACATCACATATTTTAACTATCCCTCCACGTTAATTTTGAACCATCTACTTGACAACAAGGAAAACTACTATCTACACTAAGGTGCATACCACAATCTCCATCTCCATATTTTAATCTAACAATTGGTCTTCAAACAGTACCCAATACAAAATCATCATGGATTCCACACAAAACGCCGGCCGCCAATCTCCCCCACCGGAGCGCCAGTCCGGCATCCAGCAGCGTGATCCCCCCGCCAGCGGCAAGATCGGAGATTCATCTTCCCGCCCAGCACCGGAGTTTGCGCAGGACGAATCCAACCGATCGAAGAGTGATACTTTGACAAGCAACCCCGAGCATCCTTTGGAGAAGATCGAGGCTGCGAAGTACGCGAAATAAACGGGCATTTCAGGTCATGGATATGAAGGTGTTCAAGGTTCACTGTCAGAATATTGAATGTATACAAATTAAGATATGAAATTTGACGAAACTACAATTACTGGTTATCTGGCATTGGGTTGGGAGTAAAAGCATTCGTATATTCATTCGCTTGCAATAAAGTACTATGGAAATTCAAGTGGCAACAAACAGCCGTAGAGTCGTCACATCACACATCGTAAGCTTGTGTCAGATCAACACGGGGAATGGGGACACGAAAGCAGAAATAACTAGATACGAAGAAAGCACGCCAGCGCAAATCCTCCTCAACTCGCTACTTCCCAAGCTATTGATTCCGAGGGAGCAGAACAGGCTTACACCTTAGGCTCAGCCGGGGCCGCAGCACCAGCAGCCTCGGAAGCAGGAACAGTAGCAGGAGCGGTAGAAGCGCCCTCAGCAGAAGTAGCAGCGGGGCCAGTCTCGCCCTCCTGGCTACGACCAAGCTTCAAATCGGCCAGACGGCGGGCCTCGTTGTGGATATCGCGCACCTGCTTATCACCCTGCACGTAGAAATCACGCAGCTTCTGGCCGGTGGGGTGCTCGAGGGCCTTCTCGAAGTAGTGGTTCAGCGAGGACCAGCCACTAGCAGCCTTGTTGGAGATCTGGTAGTTCTCATCCAGACCCTTAGCGCGCTCGGTGGCTTGGAACTTCTTGTCGAAGTTGGTCAGAGCGGAGGTGAACTTGTTGGAGAATCCGTGCTTCTGGTCCAGGGCGATAGCCTTCTGGATTGCGCCATCGCTGACAACGTAGCCGTGGGCGAGGTACTCAGCGAAGATACGGGAGCGGGGCTTGTCTTCCTGCGCGATTTCGTGCTCATCTTCCTTCTCAGTGGACGAGGTGGCCTGGGCGCCGGCGAGGTCGTCGATGTTCTGGGCGGCTTCAACGTGCACAGAGGAGGAGCCCAATTGGGTCTGGTCGAGGAGGAGAGCAGTCTTTGCAGCGCTATATTAAGGGTTAGAAATGGGTTTATGGCGTGTTACTGGCGCTTGGTGACGCGCGGTGCGGGGTAGCTATCTTACGCTTCCTTCTCGAAGGTGACGCTGGCGGACTGGGAAGAGTCGGCCTCAGAGCCAGTGGGGGTGATGGAAAGAGAGGTGATCTTGCCGCTGTATCAATTTGTTAGCATAAAAGTCCATTGCAATACTGCTTATTGCGTAGCTATGTTTGTTTTGGAGGGGTATACTCACCAGAAGCTGAAGAAGTCCCGGACATCCTTCTCAGAGGTGGAGGGGGCGATGCCCGAAACGTGAACGGTGGTACCAGACATGATGAAGATTGTGAATTTGGTAAAGGATATTTTTTGAGGAGAGAAATTATTTGAAGAGCAAGAAAAAGGAGAACAGGATGAGGTCAACTATTTATGGAGCTGCGCCACAGGTGACGTAGAGCGGGGCTGCACCGCCTCGTGATACTATATCGATTCTAATCTAAAGTGGGCACAGCCGACTTTACTCTACTGCCTAGTATCTGACTCTATTACAGACCACGGTGAGACTGCCAAATACGCATCGTTTAATTTTGGAGTCAAAGATAGAATGTCTGCCTGCAAACCACCGTTTATGAGGTTAAGGATAGAAAGAAAACTTCAAAACCAGGCACTGCTCCTGGCAGGTAGAAGAAAATGAAAGGGCCAGAGATCCTTGATCAGCAAGGAACGTAATTTCTCAAAAATCGACAGATTCCTCCTTCTGCTTCTTCAAAACCTGTTCCAGCTCTCTAACCCGCCGTCTCAGCTGCTCATTCTCTCGCCTGGCGGTTTCTAGCTCCGATCTGTGCAATGCGACCTCCTCGCATCGAGCGAGGGAGCTACTCGAAAGACCCAGGTGAGTCTGGGAGATTGAGTTTCGATGGGGGTAGATAGAGGGGCTTCCATAGTGGGCGACGTGTTCTGGGTGAGGGTGCTGTGTGTATGAGCTGAGTGATCCGATTGATGGGCGGCGATGAGAGAGAGATGGTTCGCGGCTTCGTGTGGATCGGTGATGATCAGCTGTTCGAGAGGGGGCGATTCCTGTGACGCTTGCTTGGCTGCCTTGAACGGAGGGATTGTGGGAGCCGAGACTGGAGGAGGAACGCTGTCGACGAGATGAAAGGGAGTGTGTAGAGCCGGCCAAAGATGGGGAGCCATGTACGCCTTCAGTGGACTCATTCAAGGTGGAAGTGGAGGATGCTGTGGATGCCACGGATGCAGTCTGCTGGCGGAGAAGAGAGAGCTCGCGCGTCAATCGATTGACCTGGTCCTGTTAGTTGGTGGTCACTGATAATCATGTGACAGTCCTCACCATCGCTTCCTGCTCTTTTTCCAGCACAAGATGAAGATCTGAAGGGGTCAGAGGCTTCGGGTGTCGTAGTGGTTCTGTGAGTTTTAGTCTGGTTAGGCGAAGTATCTCAATATCAGATCCAGAAAATTATGGGCTTACCCTGAGCCGATCTCGTCACCTCCTGCTCATTTGACCCCAGCGGTGGACTTCCCCCATGCACGGACCTGGGGCCTCGTAATGACTGTCGAAGAGTGGGTGATTGCGGCATAGCTGGAAGAGTGGAAGTCGCGGCTCTAGGCCGTTGAAGCGTGGAGAGGGTAAGATCGGAGGTCATGGCGACGGGGTAATCCAAACGGGTATCTAGCTCCTCTGGGCCAGCAGAAGGCATGTTTGTCCTGAACGGTGGCTCTGCGGGGAACTATAAAGGTACGTGTTTCAGCGCCGGGTAGCGATGGGGAAGACAAAACACCCCTTGATCGAAATTCCAAACATTCCCAGGATAGGCGACGAGGTATGGATGCAGATGAGCTCATTTGACGCAGGAAGGTGCAGAAAGGATGCAGAGAGGGACACTCTGTAACCGCTTTGTTCGGGCTTTTATTGGGCCGCGGATCTAGGTATCATAAGCACCTGATCTATGTACCTTATATGTGCATAGGAAGTACACCCAACCGCTGTTTTGAGGCTATTTCATTTCTGATTCTCGCATTCCATAAGGTAAAACTGTGAGCTTTTCATACAACCGATCGGCAGGTTTACTAACGATGAGATATTTGTAAATGCAGAGGATATATTCAATGACGAGATACTTGTGCTCGGGCCTCGATAAGGTGTCTCAATCCCAGTTTGCAACGGAGCCACATAGATGATCAGTCCATCGAAAACAAATAGTGAATACGTAATCTGCAATATTATTCTGACCCTCCTCGCAGCAGGCGATTGAATTACATAAAATGGACCATTCATATACTATCACAGTTTCGATGTAAACAAACCAAAATAAGCTCGGCGATCTACAGGTTACATAAGCCTCCGCGTACCCCCCAAACATTTGATATTTGGGTCCAAACAAATCACCTTTCGTCATGCATAACAAGAATGATCGTCTGACTTGATGAAACTTGCTTTCCCCACTGATGAACCTGTGACGATCTGAGGAAATCCCTCCCTACCAATGACACCATGGCCCAACCCTACGAATCCTACGAACCCCCTACCCACATTCCACCCTTCGTGAAACAGCTCACTCCTTACGTCAAGACCCAGCAAGAAGCTCTCCGCATTCGCCAGGCCTTGACTTTATACCTACAATCCTTGATTGTCTTCAACGATGACACATCCCACACCTCCCACCTCGCTCTATGCGCACCCACCGATATCGTCGTCGATGTGAAGCGAACACCAGCGGATGTCTCAGGACTAAGAAAGGAATACTTGAAGACACTCCAGGCGAATATAGCTGCTCGGAAGGATTTCCGGGTCGCATCAGACGGTGTGGCTTTGCTGAGACGCCAAAGGGCATCCCGCACGCAAAATGTTGACCCCGCCGATCCGCAGGAACCCGGCGCGGACCTGCGAGATTACGTTTCGCTTTTGCGGGATCGACGTCGCTATACGAAGCTCCAGGTCTTCAAGCATTACCTAGAAGAGCTGAAGGCAAAGGAACCGACCGGTCTGGATTTGAGCGAGGATTCAAGCCAGGTCTTGTTACCCGAGGGACTGGACGTGGACGGACCAGACCAAAAAGACCCCGAGACAGATCTGGAGGGATTGGTACATAAGCTGGAAAGGGCTGTGGTGCGGGCCCGAACACAATTGGATCGGGAGAAACGGCTGTTCGAGAAGGTCAAAACGCAGCATGATGCCAGAGAAAAGACTTCCGACAGTCTGCCGTCTTCAGTCAAAGCTCAGGCATTGCAGCGCACACGCGATGAGCTGGTACAATGGGTCGAAGAACGATTGGTCAGTGAAGTAGATCCGGATGAGAGTATGGTACAAGACCTGCCGGCAGAGGAAATCGAAGAAGCCCAGCGTCTACTAGAACAACACAAGGTGCAAATCAAGGAGCAGTATGCGGCCTACCTTCAGGCACGACGAGAGCTTCTTGATGCTGCCTCCACAGCCTGTCAACCTGTGACTGTGACCCCGAAACCTCCATCTCGGTCTACCCACAAGACCGAGATTCTCGCAGAGGAGTTACCGGCTCCTAGTCCATTGGACGTCCTGTCTTACGCAAGTGAAACTCTCGTTCCCCTTTCCAAAAGCCAGAAATCGCTAGCTCTACAAAAGTCCTATCTCTCTGGACTTCTCGCTAAGGAAAAATCTACCACTCTACGCGCTTTGCACCGTATACGAGATGAGAGCCACCTCCTTCCCGAGTATCCCCTGCTGGCCCGTCAACCACGCTTCAAGCATGCAGTTGCGGCCCTCAATTCACGAAATCAATCCCAATCCCCCGATCAGAACCAGCCGGACGAAATTGTGGGTCTGGCAGAAGCATGGGCATTTGCCTCGGAAGCAGCCGCCGCCAACGAGCGCGATCGTGTACAACAGAAAGTGGTATTGGGAGCGGAAGTTGCACAAGATGCACGTAAGACGTTGGGCGAAGTTTATGGCATCTTGAACCAAGAATTGAGCGGTGTTATGCCAGACGCGGATCCCGAGACTACGTCAGATATCTGGGCATCCGAAGCTCACACAACGCGAGGGGTCGGCAACCACAGTGGGTCCCGCGAGAAAAGACCAAACGGACCCTGGTCGGGACTGCACGGGCGCATTGGCCTGGAATAGCCTGAAAAGTCTGTTCATCAGCGTATCTTATTTCATACCTAACGAGGAATTTCGAGGAATTGGAGATCATGTATTGGTTTATGTGCTAGCTATACGTAGTACAGGGTATAAAATTGGGTAGATTGGAGAAGCACGCTTTTCTTGAGGCCATTGCGACTAGTGGAGACACATCAAACTCTTTCGTAAGTCGAACACATTCCCAGCCTGTTTAGCGTCGATCCCCACGGATAAGAAGAGATAGCGCGGGTGTGTGACCGGCAAGGTTCCGGCATCGGACTACAAAGGTACTTAGCAACTTGAAAAAATCCCATTTTTTCATGCACAATTTCCATATTGCGATATATTATATCTGCAGCCTTAATTGATCTAGACCTTTGTCTAACTGATGATCATTTCTTTTAGCTAAAAGTGCAAGAAAAACGAGTGTTGAACTTTATAGAGGGAAATGCTGGTCTCCACTACCCTAAAATCCACCAAATTCAACGATTTGACTCATACTGAAAAAACTAGAGAATATGATCCAAAGAACTAGAAAATCCTTCTTTCCTCCTCAATTTTAATTTTTCTTCTCTACCTCATACCTAATTGTCTGTATACAACTAATCCCCAACCCTTTTTCCCTTCCTTTATCTCCTCTCTTTGGTTCTTCAAGGGAAAAATAAGTGGACCCGATACGGTGAAGGGAACGAGCCAATTAGCAAAGCCGGTGGGGGAAAAAAAAGACCTCCCGTCGGCGACTCATCTTCTACACCCCATCATCCCATCTTCGGGCCATTGAACCTCTCTAGTTCTCGTTCAGAACTTGCGGCGCGATGGTTCTTGCAGCTCGTTGTGGGCAGGCAGCCTCTCTGCTGCGATCGCGATGTCTCGCTGAGGCTCGTCCTCTCTCTCTCCGCACCTTCTCCTCCCAGTCATCTGTCCGATCTACGGCCGCTGCTCTGCGCCTGCAGAAGCTTCCCTCCCCGGCTCGTTCCAAGCAGCTGCGCTCCTTCTCCAGCTCGATCATTCGTCTTGCTGAGTCCCAGAAGGGTCCCTCTGCCGATGCCTACCTGGCTAGCGGTGCTGTCAAGCCCGCTAACCTCGTCGATGTGAAGAAGGTGCTGGTCATTGGTAGTGGTGGTCTGAGCATTGGACAGGCTGGAGAGTTCGATTATTCCGGTATGTGGAAAATATGTTTGCTCATTGCTTAGACTTCTCCCAATGGCTTGTTGCATCCAATTAAATCCAATCCCCTGGGGCGGCACATGAGAGCTTTCTCTTTTCGTACCTCTCCGCGGAGGATGGCATTGGACTCGCTGGTCCCCACAGGAACCCCAGAAATCTGTCTTGTTTGGTCACTGACATCGTCTTGTGTCAATTAGGCTCCCAGGCTTTGAAGGCCCTGAAGGAGGCTGGTGTCCAGTCCGTCCTGATCAACCCCAACATTGCGACTATCCAGACCGACCACAAGCTTGCTGATGAGGTCTACTACCTCCCTGTGACCCCCGAATATGTCACTCACGTCATTGAGCGCGAGCGTCCCGATGGTATCTTCCTGACCTTCGGTGGTCAGACCGCTCTTAACCTCGGTGTCCAGATGAACCGCATGGGTATCTTCGAGCGCTACGGTGTCAAGGTTCTCGGAACCAGCATCAAGACGCTGGAGACCAGTGAGGACCGTGATCTCTTTGCTCAGGCTTTGAATGAGATCAACATCCCTATTGCCGAGTCGATCGCTGTTAACACCGTTGACGACGCCCTAAAGGCCGCCGAGACTGTTGGTTACCCCATCATCGTTCGGTCCGCCTACGCTCTTGGTGGTCTGGGCTCTGGCTTTGCCGCCAACGAGGACGAGCTCCGTGATCTGTCTTCCCGCTCTCTGTCTCTGTCTCCCCAGATTCTGGTTGAGAAGTCCCTGAAGGGCTGGAAGGAGGTTGAGTACGAGGTTGTCCGTGATGCTACCAACAACTGTATCACCGTCTGCAACATGGAGAACTTCGACCCTCTCGGTGTCCACACCGGTGACAGTATCGTTGTTGCCCCCAGTCAGACTCTGTCTGATGAGGAGTACCACATGCTGCGTACCGCTGCCATCAAGATCGTTCGTCACCTTGGTGTCGTCGGTGAGTGCAACGTCCAGTACGCTCTGCAGCCCGATGGACTCGACTACCGTGTCATTGAGGTCAACGCCCGTCTGTCGCGTTCCTCTGCTCTGGCTTCCAAGGCTACCGGCTACCCCCTCGCCTACACTGCTGCCAAGATCGGTCTCGGACACACCCTGCCCGAGCTCCCCAACGCTGTCACCAAGACTACCACCGCCAACTTCGAGCCCAGTCTGGATTACATTGTCACCAAGATCCCCCGTTGGGATTTGAGCAAGTTCCAGCACGTCAACCGCGACATTGGCAGTGCCATGAAGTCTGTTGGTGAGGTTATGGCTATTGGTCGTACTTTCGAGGAGTCTCTGCAGAAGGCTATCCGTCAGGTTGACCCCCGCTACCTTGGTCTCCAGGGTGATCAGTTCGACAACCTTGACGATGTTCTCGCCAACCCCACCGACCGCCGTTGGTTGGCTGTTGGCCAGGCCATGATCCACGAGGGCTACTCCGTGGACAAGGTCCACGAGCTCTCCAAGATCGACAAGTGGTTCTTGTACAAGATTCAGAACATTGTCGACTGCCACCACGAGCTCAAGGAGATTGGTAGCCTCTTCGGCATCAAGAAGGAGATTATGATGAAGGCCAAGAAGCTTGGTTTCTCTGATAAGCAGATCTCCCTCCTTGTTGGTTCCTCCGAGGATGAGGTTCGCGCTCGCCGTAAGTCCTTCGGCATCACTCCCTGGGTCAAGAAGATTGATACCCTGGCTGCCGAGTTCCCTGCCGACACCAACTACCTGTACACCACCTACAACGCCACCTCGCACGATGTTACCTTCGATGACCACGGCACTATTATCCTGGGTAGCGGTGTCTACCGTATTGGTAGCTCCGTCGAGTTCGATTGGTGTGCTGTCAATGCCACTCTTTCCCTGCGCAACATGGGCAAGAAGACTGTCATGATCAACTACAACCCCGAGACCTACTCCACTGACTTCGATACCGCTGACAAGCTGTACTTCGAGGAGCTGAGCTACGAGCGTGTGATGGATATCTACGAGCTCGAGTCCGCTAGCGGTGTTGTTGTCTCTGTCGGTGGCCAGCTGCCGCAGAACATTGCTCTGCGTCTGCAGGAGACCGGTGGTGCTCACGTTCTGGGAACCAACCCCGAGGACATTGACAAGGCCGAGGACCGTCACAAGTTCTCTCAGATCCTGGACAGCATTGGTGTCGACCAGCCCGCCTGGAAGGAGCTGACCTCCGTCTCTGAGGCCGAGCGTTTCGCCGACTCCGTTGGTTACCCCGTCCTGGTTCGCCCCAGTTACGTTCTGTCCGGTGCCGCCATGAACGTCATCTACAGTGTTGATGAGCTCAAGGAGAAGCTCCTGAACGCTGCTGCCGTCTCCCCCGACCACCCCGTTGTTATCACCAAGTTCATCGAGGGTGCTGAGGAGATTGACGTTGACGCTGTCGCTTCCAACGGTAAACTCCTGCTCCACGCCGTCAGTGAGCACGTTGAGCCCGCTGGTGTCCACTCTGGTGACGCCACCCTGGTTCTTCCTCCTGCCAACCTTGACCAGTCTATCATGGACCGTGTCAAGGATATTGCCGAGAAGGTCGCCAAGGCCTGGAACATCACCGGTCCCTTCAACATGCAGATCATCAAGGCTGACCAGGAGGGTGCTGAGTCCCAACTCAAGGTCATTGAGTGCAACCTGCGTGCCTCTCGTTCGTTCCCCTTCGTCAGCAAGGTCCTGGGTACCAACTTCATTGACGTTGCCACCAAGGCCCTTGTCGGCCGTGACGTCCCTGAGCCCGTTGACCTGATGAAGGAGAAGCGTCCTTACCTCGCCACCAAGGTTCCCCAGTTCTCCTGGACTCGTCTGGCCGGTGCCGACCCCTTCCTGGGTGTCGAGATGTCCTCCACTGGTGAGATTGCTTGCTTCGGTACCGATCTCGTTGAGGCCTACTGGACCTCCCTCCAGTCCACCATGAACTTCCGCGTTCCCGAGGCCGGTGAGGGTATCCTCCTCGGTGGTGACGTGACCACCCCTTACCTGGCCACCATCGTCGACTACCTGAACCCCCTGGGCTTCAAGTTCTACGCTGCCAACCCCGAGGTCAAGGCTCACATTGAGGCTACCTGCAAGGACAACGCCTCCGTGCAGGTCATTGAGTTCCCCAAGAAGGACAAGCGTGCTCTGCGTGAGGTCTTCCAGAAGTACGACATCCGTGGTGTCTTCAACCTGGCCAAGACCCGTGGCAAGACCCAGCTTGACGAGGACTACGTGATGCGTCGTAACGCTGTCGACTTCAGCGTTCCTCTCTTCATGGAGCCCAAGGTATGTTATTACTAAATTCCCGTATACTATATTCTTTTGCTAACTCTAATTCCCCACAGACTGCCCAGCTCTTCGCTCAGTGCATGAACGAGAAGATGCCCCGTGGTGAGGGTATCCCCACCGAGGTCCGCACCTGGTCCAACTTCGTTGGCGGCAAGGCCCTGTAAATCATGACCCTGCACAAAACCCGGAACGCCTCGTCCACAACTGATTGATCCCACTTGTTTCTGTATGGTATAAGTGAGTTGGGAGGGCATTGTTGATAGATGGTGTGCATTTCTTTGATATATTTTCCCCGGTCCGGTTGTCTGGTTTCTTTTACCTCTGGCGAATACTAGGATAGTGAGCTGCACTGATCCAGCCCTGGTGGTTCCCCGATTTAATGGGGTCTGCTTGTTTACTATTTTATTTTGGGGTCTGTTCGTTGTAGTTGGTTTATTGTGTTTCAGCGACAAAAGAATTTTCTTCATCTTTATTAAGTTTGGTTCATCAATTTCCACTTCATTAAGACCATACTGCCAGGTGTTCAGTGTGTACGGATTACAGGATGAATCCAGATCAACTTCACCTGCTCATAGATGTTCTTTCTCAATCCCTCTTTAGAGATACGCTACATCTATTATAGTAAAGCTGCCTTTGACCCCTTCCAAGGTTCCTTGGTAGCATTCTTGTACAAATAGCATATAATCAGCTGATATCCTGAGTTAGGCCGCGGAATCACCCGGCGATGGGCTTCAGGTTGGAGAGTAAAGTGGCTCGATTAACCGAATACCATCTACCACTGGGTAAGACAAGGACCGACCAAGACCAATACCTACTGAATAACTACGGTAGTATGGTGTTCTGCGGTGAGCCACTCGCCCGTGTACGTTATTTCTTCATATTCCTTTTACAACGATGCAGACTAGTAGAAAGACGTGGGTATATTCAGTACGTCTTCAAACCACTAATCATCTCCCAAATCCATCGACT
The DNA here is from genome assembly GCA_028829675.1 of Penicillium tannophilum. Classification (NCBI taxonomy): domain Eukaryota; kingdom Fungi; phylum Ascomycota; class Eurotiomycetes; order Eurotiales; family Aspergillaceae; genus Penicillium; species Penicillium tannophilum. Next base: position 2,788,488 of record JAQKAK010000008.1, read on the forward strand.
ACATACAGACTATCTAGATCAGATCTAGGATATAGTGATTCTAATACGTTGTGACAGGATTAGCACCCTAACGCGATCTTATGTCCATGTCATCTACCTAAGAAGCCATGCTATATAAAGCTTTAGCCTATATTCGACATATGGTTAAAAGCTTAGATTATAGATAGAAACTTGAATAGTTGATAAGTATGCACCCCTAGCCAAATTTTTCTCGATGGTCTTACTTTGAAGACATAAGCCTTCACTCTCCCGTTTGTTGGAGTCCTCTGTAAAAAATTCTGGAACGAAAGGGAGGATAGATCCTCAAGGATAGCATTACTGTAAGGGACCTCTTTTCTTTCTCTAAGGTTGGTTCCGAGCGTCGCCGAACATTTTACCGCCGCCCACACTGAATTCGGTCCTTTCGTGTTGCCCAGAACGGCTAAGTGTACATGTGAAGGCAAGCTGTGTACTGCTTGAAGCCCCCTATGGGCATTAGTACAGTCTAGTGCTACTTGATGACCCCTGTGGCCGATTATGAGGGCTGCTAGTCGGGGGTGTCTACTCAGGACTGGTCGGCTTGGGCAGATTGGACGGTGCCAGCTCGCGCCTAGGTCCGAAGTTATATGGTGACTCGTCTTTCAAACATGTCATGTGCCTCAATAACGAAATTTGGCTTGTCTATCTTTCTCTCCACAGATAAATCGCATGTTCGCAAATTGCCGGCGGGGGTGGCGAAACTATAACTGTTATCGGTACTGCCGAGATAACAGATCGCACGATATAAACAGATAGGCTCTTCCCCTGTGTAGTATCGGTTTAGCCGATCTTTTAACTCCACAAAGTGATATGGCAACTGATTTTCGAGGTATGGATCGCGCTGAAGGAATACGTAGGACGCCACAAGCATGTCGTGTATGGTAAGGATTTTCAATCCATTGCCTCCATTAATGTCATTGATGACTGACTTGAACGTGTGTTCGCTTCTCGTAGCCGGTCTCGCAAAACCAAATGTGATGGAGTACGACCAAAATGCCGCTATTGCGTCTCACGGAACATTCCGTGTAAGTGGCCATATACCGGCGATCAGATTATGGATGCACAGAGACGAATGGAGGACGATACTGAGAGGAATCTTGCAACGCCCCAATCTACTTCAACGTCACATGCCGTTACACCCGCGGCTGATGCCCTCCCTCAGGATGCCGCTCTACAGTGCTGCTTCAAGTATTTTTTCGAACGTCATTTCACGTCGGAGTTTTGTTCATTCTTTTACAAGCCAGAGTTTCAGAAGCGACACCGAGAATTCCCGTTTCTCATCGTTAGTATCGTTGCTCTCACATCGCGCTATATGAGTTTCATCGAAGCCGAAACCCATTTCGGCATGACTCCTTGCGAAGTAGGGATAGTCTACGGCAAAAAGGCGCGACAGATGGCGAGAGATACGTCCGATAGCCCAACCGGTATGTGCGTTTCGAAGATTGGAATTTGCCTGAATTCAGGTTCCGATGCTGATTGTTGAACTAGTGTGGAATATCCAGGCTAATCTGATTTTGGCACTATCCGAGTTGCTATCCGGCCCAGGAGCCAGCGTCAAACATTGGATGTACTCGGGTACTGCAATCAGAATGGCCCAAGCCATGCGGCTAAACAAGAACTTCCATCAAATCCACTCCTTGAGAGAACAAGAAGCTCGACGAAGGGTATTCTGGGCATGCTTCCTCTGGGACAAGCTTCTTGCAAGTTCTATGTTCAAACCTTGTATTCTCACTGAGCAAAGTATTCAGGTCGCGCTTCCCGGAACCGATGCAGCTTTCGCGTATGGGGAAGCCAGCAGGGGGTTGACGCTATCGACGTTAGCTACCTTCGCCGGCCCTCCATCAGACGTCGGCATCACACCCTATCTCATTGTCACGGTATACCTCTGGAGTAAAATTGCAGATTGGCACATCGGAGATAATCGTTTCCTTGACAAAGATGCACCAACGGATCCCCAGAGCAATTTTCAAAAACACCACGCGTCTATGCGGGCGTGGATCTCAATGCTTCCTGCTTGGTTACAGTGGAGTGAAAGGAACTATACGGTTCACAGGGAGCTATCACAGGAACGGCTATTTATTATTCTTCATCTGCTCCATTTAAGTTCCATGTGTGTTGCTCATCAGGCATACCTCCCGCACAATAAGGGACCATCATTGTTGCTCGACACCGTGGATGGTGCGGGCTTGTCCCTCGTGCATTCCGATCCTGCTCTCATTGCACCTTGTGTAGTCAATGCGATGGCTACTGGGGAAATGATCGCATGGTTGATGGACAATGACCCATTAGCGGAGCAGAAGCTGCGTTCTCCTTGGGTGGGTATTTCATTATTATCTGCTTCTGCCGGGCTTTTATGGTTGCAGTATAATGACAGTCAGCGTTACAACCTATCACCTAATATGGCAAAGCAATATCTGGATGACTTTGGCAAACTCTTTGAATACTGGAAATCCACGTGGAATGTTGCGTCTCAATGGCTGCAAATTTTGAAAGGGATGGAAGCACTCTACCGCGTGGCATACGAAGGTGAAATTACGGACGATATATCGCGAGATGAACCGTTCCCGGATGAGCCAGACGAGTCGCTGGGTCATGAAAAGATGCATCAGTACTATCCGAGACCTGGGGATGGTCTTCCGCCGGTAGACCCGGCGGCCCCTCTTTACACGCTCCTACGGGATAATACAGCGAATGCCATTCATCAAAACGTCGCTCAGCGACATTGGATATGGCTTCAACTTGCTGGCACCTGGCCACAAAGCTTCTCCTGTGAACTAGTTCTACCATCGGTCATACAAGACGAAGAAGTCTCCGGGCTTTTGTGATAGGATCTACCGAGCAACTACTTCTAAAATCTTAGATCTATCGAAGATACTGGGCCAAACGAGATTTTCTGGCCGAATATGTGTGTGCTTTTATCCCAGGTCGATATCTAGTGTGTTTCGGTGTTCCGGCGAACCTTGTTCTTCCGCGTAATGTGTATGAACCTTGTCTACCTTGTTGAACCATCAGGGATGTATATGGCGCATCTTATCTCGATTAATACCACACCACCGTGCATTACTGAATGAGATACCGTCATCCACATACCTCAGGCATATCTTGTATTCAATAAGAGCACTTTAAAAAATCGGTCTTGGCTGCCTTGATTCCAAGTCGGGGATCATTCCTTTACTTCCGGATGAAGATCGGCTTTCCCGATCCTGACAAGCAACATCGAGTTTTCTCGGCGACGGGTGAAAGGCATAACAAGGAACCCTCGGCCTTGAAATGGAGCATAAATTGTGAGACGGCACTATCTTTTTCTATCTCTCATCAATCGTCAAGCCTCAAATTAAATTTTGCAACATACTTTGCTAGGCTGTCTTTCAATAATCGATTTGTCCCATTGTCACATTGAAGTTTTGACAATGGCGACTGACAGAACTGGGTCTACTAACGTTGATCGTAAGATGATGGGGCGTAAGAATCGCAAAAGTGAACAAGCTTGCGTCGGGTGCCCCAGTGGGCGCATTTTCCTACACTGGCAGATTGAAAAAGCTATGATGCAACACGTAGACAAATTATTTGCTCTAAACCATGGTCCTGTCGTGGCCCGTTGCGGCTCAGCTGCACACCAAAAACAAAACCACCACCACTTGTTTCAAGGCTACACCTCACTTAGGCTTAGTCTCAAAGTTCAATGGTAAAGCACCAGCATTGGCTTTATTCTCAAGCGCCAATTGAGAGACAAGGTCATTGATCACGTCTCCATATTACTGAGTCACTGGCATAAGCCCTCAGGCCCATGTTAAAACTTGAAAAGAAAAAAAACAGAAAAAAAAAAAACATTTGGCAAGCACGTAACTGTTATTGAGCATAAAGACGCAACTGAATAGCCCAAAAAGGCCCACGGCTCATCCAACGATTAATTGGCTGTTCCTGTCGCACCCTTGATGCTTTATGCCTGAAATCTAAAGTTAGGGTCCCTTGTGCCCATGGCACCGGCTCTGCCAGAAATACTGGTGATATCGATGAAGCCTTGCGCTTGGTCTCGTCGTCGATTCTCCCATCTCATCCACTGCGTATAGGATAGAGCAATAGCGATGCTGACGCTTTGGAATACAATGTTCGCAATGAGACTCGTCGTATAACGGGGCGCTTCCTTGGCCAGATACAGATTGCTAGAGAGCAAGCCCCCGCAATTTCCGATCGAGATCAAAATGCCATTGGTCATCGCGCGGGCGTTTAAGTTGGGGATATTTCCAATTGTCCACGCAGAGCCGATTGGTGTACCTGGATAGGCCTAGCCGTTTTTAATGTCAGAAGAAATCTTGTCAAATGACCGGAGAGTAGTAGTCACATACCCCCGCGGTGCAGAGAAATATGGCAAAATACATCACACCTATCTGGGATGGCTGGATCGTGATAAGAATAATATATCCTATCAAGCTGATCAATCCAGATGCCGCACAGTGGAATCCTCGCTCCTCAAAATAGTCCGATGATTTGGTGTAGAGAACGAGGACGGCAGCTGCTGTCAGTGCCGGAGCAACAGTATACTGATTGAGGGCTGATAAGCGAAGGAACGCGGGAAAATGGACATGCGTCGAAAGACAAAACTCACTAGATTAGTCTTCACCGTCGAATAACCCATGCGTTCCACAATCATAGCCAGGAAGTTGGAATTAGAAGTGAGTACCACGCCGTTGCTGAACCCCATCACCGCACGTAGATACGGGTGGAACGATTTGAATTCCGACAACGATTCCTTCCAGTCAAACCGATTGTCAAACTTTGCTCCTAGATCAAGTTCAACGCGCAGACGAGCAACATTCCTCTCCATTTTATTCAAAAACCACGCATGCTCGCAGTCGGCGGGGAGAACGCATATAATAACCACGGCCCACAATACCGTTACCGAACCTTCGACAAAGAACAAATATGCCCATGCAGGATACGGACCCGAAGTGATGTGGAACACCCCGTAAGCAAGCAGCCCCCCGAAGGCCGAAGAAGCCACCAAGGCGCCATAGAAGATACCCAGGCGTCCAGCAAGCTCCTTGCGTGTGTACCATATAGATAAATAGTATATCACCCTGGATTGAAAGCGGAAATGAGTCAGTCCTTCACTTAACACTGTGGATTCAAAGTAGGTCACTTTACGATGCCAGGTATCCGGCTTCAAAGAAACCCACAACTACTCTGCATGCCACAAGGCCGCCAAATGACCGGACCCATCCTGTGGCTATTGACGCAACTCCAAACCCAAGTTGCATGGCAGCGAGGGAGTACCGGGCGGAGAACTGTTTTGTCAGCAAAACACCGGCTGGTCCCATTATGACGAACACGATGAAGTAGTAGGTAAGAATCTGGTTAAACTGATTGCCGGCCAGGTGAAGATCTTCTGCCAAACCAGCAGTGTGGGCATTAGATAGATTGCTGCGGTCAAGAGAACTGTGGCCAATGTTAGGTGACTCGCCGCTAGAAGGATTTGACCTTGCACAAACTTGAGAAGATAGGCAATTGCCAGCGTGGGAAGTAGAACTAAGTCTGCCTTGAGCTTCACTCGCCGAGTAATGTTCGGGTCAGCGACCATCTCCGTTTCAGCTTGCAAAGACTGCTTTGGATCAATCTTGTCCTGTCTATTGGCGGGGTTCAGGGTATGTTTGGCAACCGTAAGGTCAGTGGCCGACATTTTGCTATGGAATATATCTGTATATTGGTTTTTTAAAAAAAGAATTGGAAATATACTCTGGTAAGATGTCTGCCTCGAATGCTTTTTAAGCATTGGAACTGGGGAAGATGACTGCCATTAATAGAACGGCCTTGAATCACCAGCTTGTGACGGTGGCCCCGCACAGATTCATGAACGCCGCCACTTGAAAGGGTTGTTCTTTCGAATAGGATGATTGACAGGCAAATGAACCAGCACATGTTGATAAGGAGCCGACAATCTCGGCTTGTTATGTCGCAAGGTGATATTGTCAAATATGGAGATACTTTTGATCGGCCCATCCGAGGGCTTATGATAGGTTGGTTCAAAACTGGAAATATAACCCAAGGATCAACATGACATGTGTCATTATTCAATAGAGCATTCTGGGCGGTGGCATCGGAAATGCCGATCTACTAAGTCGAAACCAGGGTCTATTGCCATCCAATTATGTAGCCAAAAATGATTGCTTTGTTGGATGACGAATTGAACCTGCATGGGTGAGCAAATGAGTTCCGGGTCAGCGCAAAAAGGGCCATCCTTGCCCCTTTTACACTTGTGCGCACGAATAGAGCTTCATAAAACTGGTGTCTCTCAGCTAATTATCGACCACCGATTTGTCGACTAACCATCGAAGTCCTCATATCAAAAAAAAACATGAGAAGTCTAGCACCGGTCGCAGTTCGGACCAACGGAGCCCCTAGCCCACCCCCCTTCCTTTCACAAGGCGTCCTTGTCGGTGGTTTTGTCTTTTGTTCCGGTCAGATAGGAGCAGACGCGACGACCGGGAACCTCGTCAAAGGTCCTATTCAGAACCGAACAGTACGTCCTCGCCCTTCCTTTGTCCCTCAGGGCTGATAAAGTCACAGAGACAAATTCTCCAAAATCTGAATGCAGTCCTGCAAGCAACAGGTTGCAGTCTGAAGGATGCAGTCAAAGTGAATATTTTCTTGACCGATATGGCTGATTTCGCTGCTGTGAATGAGATCTATGACACCTTCTTTAGCGAAATAAAACCGGTAAGTTCTCTGGCATAATGGACTATCATGCGTGAAAACATATGGCCTCTTGAACCTGGTATTGTGACCGGGCTCATTGTTTTCAGGCCCGGACTTGTGTTTGTGTCAAGGCGTTGCCCATGGGGACGGACATTGAGATCGAATGCTTGTGTGTGCTGCGTGGATGCACCAACCGGCCTATGAGGCTGTGATTACGGCGTTGAATCTGTTATGTTGGCTATTGGAGAAGAGTTGTTTCTCCTGCGAGGCGCTTTGTGAGCAAGCCACTGGAATGAATAGATCGACCTTGAATCCTCCTTCATCTTGACGTTCTGCTCGATTCCCATCATCATAGTGTCTCTATATATGTATGGCAAAGAGAAACCGAAGCTTTATTTATCCCCGTAGTTGAACGGAGGAGGATTGGGTATGAGGCAGCTGGAGGCTTCTTTCCTTATCCTCTAGAATAGAAGGTGGCTAATATTCTTACTGTCCAAATGTCATCCAGTAACTACGTTGCTCTTTACATCATCATCGTAACGGTGATCGACAGTCGTGGATTTGTTCATGCATTCATCAAGATGCCCTTGAAGCTATTCTGAAAACTTCAGCATCGCTAGTATAAACATATTGATCTGTACTCTACCTTTGTCTGGGATTTTGATATTTGTTTTACAGGCTGACGTTTTTTCGACTCCTCCATTAGTCGCGTCGGGATTGCTTTCCTCAAGATCATGCTGATAAGCCCGATATCAAAATACTTTGGGCTAGAAACTTCTCTCACAAATAGCAGATAAGAACGAACGCTGGGTAATAAGCCGAGTATATGTGCGATCGGCTTACCCGACGGGATACTCAGACCTGCTTGGCAAATTCAATGTTATGTGACATGCCTCCGGTTAGGCGGATCTGCGCCGCCCAATGTACTCAGTAGCTACTGGATACTTAATATCCAGGTAACCCAAAGGGTAATTGTAAACTGAAAGGAATCAAACCGAGAAAAAGACCCTTAATTGCATCGTCACGATCGAGCCACAATACTGATTCATGGCTTCCAACAACATTGTCGTTTTAGGGTAATAGAAATGCCCAAGCAGTATCGATATCAAAGCTTACCATTCTTAGAGCTGGTGTGACGGGGCTGACAACTGCTCTGCTCCTATCTAAGAACCCGTCCCATAGTATAACCGTTGCTGCGAAGCATATGCCAGGAGACTATGACATTGAATACTGTTCTCCATGGGCTGGGGCTAATTATCTACCGTACGTTGCTTTTGAAGCGAAGGCATGTGGCGTGATTTTGCGGACAGCATTGACAAGTGAACTTTAGAGTTGGCGCCAAAGATAGCGCTGTGGGGGAGTGGGAGAGAGTAACGTGGCCATACTTGCAAGATTTAGCACAGAACGCCCCGGAGGCCGGGGTCCATTACCAAGGTAGAAGTCCTCCTCTCATCCGTCACTTGACTTAATTAACTGCGTATGGACGCCCGCACTCATCAAATAAAGACACTCTAGTGTACAACCGGGTTAAAGACCAAGGCTCGACGACAGGAAAATGGATTGCCGAGCTTACGAAACCAGCACCGTGGTACCAGAAAATAGTGCCACATGTAAGGATTTGACAAGCACCCACAAACCTCCATTTGCCATTTGAGACAGCTGACAACCCACGTCTCCAGTTTAGTCAAGTTCCAAGCAAGGAGCATGATGCTTTTATTGACAGTGCCAATCGATTCACTTCGGTATGCATCAATACAGCAATCTACCTTCCGTGGCTAGTCGGCCAGTGCAGGACTAATGGGGTGACATTCAAAAGAGCCACCTTCGCACATATCAAAGAAGCCGCCAATATCCATGCATCTGGGAAAAAGGCCGATCTGGTTGTCAATTGCACGGGACTATCTTCTCGCAAGCTAGGTGGGGTGTGCGATGATACTCTATTGCCTGCCAGGGGCCAAATTGTTATGGTGCAAAACGACCCTGGGATTATGCAAACCATTTCTGGCACAGATGACGGAGACGATGAGATTACATACATCATGGCTCGTGCTGCAGGTAAGCATGTTAATTGGCAATGATCAAAAGTGTGGAGATCCAACTGACAGTGGAATCTCAATGTTGAAGGGGGCGGAACCATCCTTGGAGGCTCCTACCAGAGAGATAACTGGGATCCCATACCTGATCCAAATCTGGCAGTCCGGATTATGAAGCGCTGCATTGAATTGTGTCCCAGCTTGGTGGCCAACGGACAAGGCATTGAGGGTCTCAGAATCATCAGGCATGCGGTTGGGCTCAGACCGCTGCGCCTCGATGGGCCTCGTGTTGAAAGCGAGCAGATCGATCAAGTTTCGGTAGTGCATAGCTACGGCCATGGTGGGTATGGGTACCAAACATCATATGGATGTGCGGCAAAAGTGGCTCAAATGGTCGAATCACTCCTATACCAAAAGAAATCGAAGCTTTAATTGTTAAGGAAGCACACCCTGTTAAATTTTAGAGCAACATGTCTCAATATTGTTTCAGGGTAGAGGTTAATGTGAGTATGTTAGATTGTACAAGCCAAAATACAAAAATCTGAGATGCCTCGTTGGTGGATTGCGGTCTTTTGTACCTCAAGCAACCAGCATTTTGATCCAAGACGGAAGAAATGTACTGTGCTGCTGAATGTGCGTATAACATTTCTTAGCTCCTAGTTGTTTTTGTTTCAATCATAGTAAGTTTGACAGCCAACGATCATCATCTCTGTCGCTACGAGTATACGTGAATGCGATGGGAGAGTTACGGCGGGGCAGACTGACAGACATTTATCAAGTTTATCTTCCAGCCGTTCAAGGATCCCGTGTCCGGATTCCAAGCACTTCAGGGCTATACACAGAAATCAGTTGAACTCGCTAGTCTACATGATTTGATCACCTCGGGAATGATTGTGTCTTAACTTGGGCCAATCCGACGACTGTAGCGAATTGTTTGGTCCAGAAATGTCAGTGGTTCCTCGGACAAGACCCGGCCTTCCTTCGCATTTACCGTCGATAGATACAAGAGGTGCATGCTCAGGGCAAAAGCAAATTATTGATTAGCGACTGCGTGGCTATATGGCGACAACTGCGCCAATTGATTATTTTATCCGTAGATACGACTTCTCACTTGTTTGTTTTTTGTAAATAGATAATTTCGACATTGCGTTCTTATCAGTTCAAAGGATAGATACATGCTGTTGCCGGAGAAATCTTGACTATCAAATATACCAAGCTACCATCCTACGCCAGCCTGGTCTGTTAAATATGGACTGTTCATCTTGGTTGGGATGCGAAGTAAGCAGAGCATGCCCGCGTCTATAGCACGGGCACGAGAGGCAGTGTCATTTCACTGGCAGCATGGGATGTCGGTTATGCGGCAGATTCCCAGCGATTCGAATGCCACGCGGCCTCATCAGTGCAAACCTTGAACGGAGAAAGAGAAAAGCCTAGAACAGGCGCATAAAACCCGACACTTTCACCTATATCAAAACTTTGACTTGCACCGCCCTCACACCAAAACACTAAAGTCTATGGGCATATTTCAGGGCCAAGCAGATATCATGAATGTACATTTGAGCCTTCTTGACACCAATCATATGCATCCACGGGTGCGGCACGCCCGTGTACCTCCTCATTGTGACCCTCACCCCTGCCTCGACTAGTTTCTGGCCGTATGCCTCGCCCTCGTCACGGAGGGGGTCGCAGCCCGCCGTAGCGATAAAAGTATCGCAGATCCCTTCAAAAGAGTCGGCTTCTATGGGACTTCGCCAGAAGCGAGGAAGAGCCTCCCAGTCTCCCTCTTTCACGCTCTTCTCGGCCACGGCGGCAAAGAAACAGACCCGTTTCCAGTTTAGGCAAGGGGCCAGTGCGTTCTCCGCCATCGAGGGGAAGGGGCTGTCCTCAGGCTTGGTCATGCCTCTGCGAGTGGAAGTGCTAGGCACGGACAGGATGGCTGAGAAAGTATGAGCTAGGGATCCAATATAAACAAAGGCGTTTTGGGGGAAGAGCGAGTATACCTAGCTTTAGGGGCAATTCGGCATCCCGAGCGAGCTGTTGCACGACGCAGCTCATAAAAGCACCGGCGGAAATGCCTCCGATTGAGATTGAGTCTGATCGCCCGTTGATTTCGTGGGCGTGTGAATGAACCTAGACTCCGTCAGTGGCGCTGATGTGTAAGACAAAATGTGAAACCAGGATAGATCACCCATTGGACAGCTGCCCATGCATCTTCGGTACCTTTGCCAAACGCGTGTTCTGTTTCTTGTTAGTTGGTAAACATGAGCGGCTCGAAGTTGGTACTCGCCTGGTGTTAAGCGGTAATCGACATCCACCACGATAAGGCCAACTTCGGTCCTTGTCTTCATGCACAGTGCTCCATCGCTCGTCAAATCCCCGAAGCAGTAGCCTCCGCCTGTGAAATACTCAGTAAGGATAAAGCAAGATGCATTGACGCGAGTGATGAATGTGTACCATGGAAGTTGACATGAACTGGAAACGGCCCTGACCCAAAGCGTTCAGTGTCGGGCTGATAGATTCTCACGGGTAATTGGTGTCCGTCTCCGGAGGCTATCGTCATGTCGTTCACGAAAGGGAGGTCGGAGTAGTCTCTACACCAGGGAGAAGCCCATTTCTGCGGGTTGGCCCGCACATCTGCGAGATCGATCACATGCGTTGGGGGAACTATGGCGAGGTTTTTGTTGTAGAACTCAACGAAATCCTCGTCCATTCGCCCGTCAAAGGCAGGGTCGATGGGGTTGGGTAGGTCGGAATTTGATCCCATGGTGTAAGTAAAATTGACTAGTTGTGAAACGGTTACTAGCTCTGAGTGACGGGAAAGGATTTGACGTTATCAGGCGTGAAGGTTGGTTGGCACTCCGAAGACGAAGGAAATTTGGTTCAGTTACACCGGCATCATCTATTTATGCCGTATCGTCGGGACTCGCTAAGCACGTCTAATTATTTTGCTCAAACTATCCGACTATCAACGATAATCGGGTCAGCCGAAGGCAAATGGAATACACGCCGAACGAGTCGGCATGAAACATACATCAGATCGGCTTATCCGACGTAAAATTATTAATGGTTCGGCTCACATCTTTTTTCCAGTGGAGACGGCCTCTCCGGCCGTAGCTCGCCAGCTACAGTACATAGCCACTACGAGATGAAATTGCAATTGTGTGCTCATTGTAAAGACATACAGTCAACTCTCAATAGGAGCACGTCCGGAATTGGCATATGGTTACATCCGGCACTCAAGATTTGTGCTAGGCTTGAAGTTGATCAGATTTATTAATGTATGGAGTTTAAGAGATCTGCAATCATGACTTTAGATTGCTATATTTTCTTTGTTGTATATGATCTTACAAGTGACGTTTATGAAAGTTTCTTATCACTGAGGCCCAAGCGAGGATGACTAAGCATATCAACAACCTCATCAATTCAATCATTACAAGCTTTGGACCTCAAAATGTCGTCCCAAAATTCCCTGCCGTCGGTTACCACCAAGACAGTACCGGGCCCTGCCCCCAATGGCATGGGCAATGGTCTGTTCGCGACCGAAGATATCAAGGTTGGCGGGGATGTCGTCCACGCCCAAACGCCTTTCGTTGCGGTTCTGGATTCCTCACGTCTGGACGACACCTGCTCCGGGTGCTTCGGTAAACGGCAGATGCAGGAGGGGAATGCGGATTTGAAAGCTTGCACTGGGTGTCGGGTGGTTCGGTATTGTGATCGGGTGAGTTTTGATCTATTTCTATAGTTGTGTTGATTGCGGGATGTATTGATTTTGCCCTTTCTGCACTGCATGTTCGAAATCTTCCATATTATACTGTACAACGCTGATTTTCGACAATTAGACCTGTCAATCTAAAGATTGGAAGTTTGCCCATTCTATGGAATGTAAAATCTTCCAGAAGCTGCAGCCTCAGATCTTGCCTAACAATGCTCGTGCTTTATTGCGCATGGTCCTGCGGACTGGGAAGGGCAAATACTCTCCCCAGGAGCTGGGTGTCTTCTCCAATCTGGAGACACATATCGCCGATATCCAAAAGAATGAGACTCAGATGGAGCGTGTTTCCCTCACAACCAAAGCTGTCAAAAATTATTCTGAAACCGATATGACCGAGGAAGCTATTTCTGCCTACGCAGCCCGGGTATGTATCCCAACGCTTCACCTAGGTCTATGGGTGTATACTGACAGTTTTGTAGCTGGATTTGAATTCATTCAACCTCACAACAGCTCTATATGATCGCATCGGTCTTTATCTCCACCCATACGCAGCTCTAATCAACCACAGCTGTGACTACAATGCGACAGTCGGCTTCGATGGCGAAGAGCTCTACGTCAAAGCCCTTAAGCAAATTAAAAAGGGCGAACAAGTCTTTATCTCTTACATAGACACTACAACCCCCTGCCACGTCCGCCGCGGTGAGCTCTCAGAACGCTACTTCTTCACATGCGAGTGCACGAAATGCGTAAACGCCCCGGAAAGCGAAACCCTCTCAACAGCCGGAAAAGACGACCCAACAGCACTGGTCGACGTAGCCGAACGGGAAGCTCTCCAGCTCCTCCAATCTGCCTCGAACGAAAGTCCGCAAGAGGCAATCAAATCCCTAACTTCAGCTCTGAACCGCCTGGCCTCACACCCTAACTGGCCCTTAACCCGCCAACCATACCCCCAGCTCCGAGATCAACTTATTCTCTCATACCTCGCAACCAACAATTTCAGTGCCGCTTTCATCCACGCTGCTATCCGTTATCTACGGGTTGACCCCGTGCTCTACAGCCTCGCACATCCCATTCGACACCTCCATGCGTGGATCCTAGCCAAACTAGCCATATACCTCTCGCAGAGTTTCGAGACTAGTCCGCTGGATCCGGTGCGGTTGGAGGGCTACGGGATTAACTTCCATTTCGTGCTTTGGTATGTGCTCGCTGATCTGGCGAGTCGCCAAATGGAGAGTTGTACTGTACCTGGATTTAGGAGACTTGTTGGGGCGAATTTCGGGCAGGTTAATGAGCAGTTTCAAGCGCAAGGCATTGATTTGAGTAAGAATGCGCAGGCTAAGGGGATGCTTGCTGAGGCTTGGAAGAAGCTTGAGAAGGTTGTTGAGGTTGCTTTAGAGAGGGAATAGCACCTTGAATCGTCTAATGACTGAAATATTGGTGCATTAGGTGGATTTCATCATAATACATGAACTTCCAAGTTTCCAAGGTTGATTATCATTCCACTAGATCCACGGATACTTTAGAAAAATGTGACTACGTAATTACTAGCCTCGGGGTTTTGTGGATAAATCCTTAACCCTCGGGAGGTGCAGAATATGAGCTGTAATCGTGAAAAATAATTTTATTGAGCACCTTGGCGTCACAATTTCATGAGATCAATCTATATACAACTTGGTATCAAACATCAAAATGCATCACGCACGCTACTCAAGATACTCATTGGGCATATATAGCGGCATCGAATCCTCCCAAATGGTATCAGTAAGCAGAGTCTTGTTGGTACCATCGTAGTTCATAACCATAATCTGTCCGTAAGGCTGGAAAGTGTTGTCGAAGAGCGAGCTCTCATCCTTGAAGCCGTACATACCGGTGCTCCACATGATACGGCCATCCTGGGACCAGACAGCGCTAGAATAAAAGTCAGTATGCATTCATACTCATAAAAGGGACTTGGGTAGACATACTGGGCATCGTTGGACAGACTGTCAGTCAACTGGGTCAATTCCGAACCATCGGGACGGATGGTGTAGATATCGAAGCGATCAGCCCACCAGCGGGATCCGTAGGAAACAGTCCAGTTGTTGTTACGGGTGAAGACGATTCGCTCTCCATCGGGAGACCAGCCGGGAGTGTTATCCCAGCCGACGGTCAGACTGTGAGTCTTGCCAGTGGTGAAGTTGTGGAGCTGCAGACCCTCCGGAGCACCAGTCTCCATGTTCCACAGACGGTAGACGTAGGCCGTTCCATCGGGGGACCAAGAAGGGAAACCGGAATTGACGGAGTTGTTGGTCAAGCTGGTGAAAGAGCTGCCATTGGCGTAGGCGTGGATGATGGTGGCGGGGATATCGACACGGTCAACGAACCAGCCACCGAAACCGACTAGCATCTCGGTTCCGTCGGCGTTCCAGCTGGGCTGGAAGGCTCCGGCTTCACCCTCGGTCAGGAGCGTGACTTGGGTGGAGTTGCTGGTGGAGTAAATGTCGTAGGAGTTCAGGGCTGTGACGACATCGTTGTAGAGAGGGTCAGAGGAGACAGCTGAGCCGTTGGCGCTGCCGAGGACTTTCTGGGTGCTTGCAATGCGGTTGACAACAGTGTTGTGCAAGGGGAAGACATCCATGTAGCGGTAGGCCCATTCGTTGTCATAGCTGAAAAGCTCCAGCTCGGGGGCTTGTTGGGTCCAGTTGGGGATACCGTAGACAACCTTGGATCCGTCGGGGGACCACCAGGGGTCACGGAGGTTGGTCAAGTTGAAGGTCTTGTGGGTAGCGTCAGGCTTGGTGTAGTGAATTCCCTCGTAGTCACCGGCCTTGATGAAGTAACCAATGTTGCTAGTATTGGCAATGTAGTGCTGTCCGAACTTGGGGTAGCTGCCGGAAGTGTGGGCGACGACTTTCTTGCCAGTAGCAAAGTCGACACTGTAGATCTGGGACTCGATGAACTCCTGCTCCTCGGAGACACCGTGAGCATAGTAGGTGTTCTCGCGGGTGATGTTGTTGTAGATGACACGCTTTCCGTCGCTAGAGAACTGAGGAGTACCGAATGCATAGCCGTCCTCGAAGGCCAGCTGGCGGAAGCCAGTGCCGTCCTTCTTAATCACGTACAGACCCAGGTTCTGGGTGTGCTCCCAGCCAGTACCATCACTGTGGCCGGTCCAGTCAGTGTCACGATCAGAGGAGAAGGTGAGCCACTCTCCATCAGGAGACCAAGAGGGGCGGAAGTGGCCAGAGGGCCAGATATTGCTGGTGCGAGTAAGAGCAGTGTCGGTCAAGTTGTGTGCCAGACCAGTCTTCAGGTCCTTAACCCAAATGTTGCAGGTATAGTTACCCTGGGTCGAAACATAGGCGACCTGGTTGCCATTCGGTGACAGGACACCGGCATCTTCGACCGAGTTTGTATCAGCAAGGACCTCCAGGCCGGTTCCATCTGGTCGCACACGGTACAGATCAGACTGGCCGGCTCCACGGCGCTCGCTGGTGAAGACAATCCACTCGCCGTCTGGTGACCAGGAGGGGTGGTAGTCAAAGGCATTAGTCTGATTGCCCATCAATTGGGTCTTGTTGCTACCATCGGCATTGGCAATCCACAATTGTGAGCCGGAAGGTCCAATACGGTTCACTTTGATAGATTAGTACAGATCTTCTATTGATGGGACTGAACAGGGTGTACTCACTGTAAAAGATACCCTTCTTGCCCTCAATAGGTCCCCGCTTGGAGAGCTTAGGGGCATGGGCAGCTGGCGCAGCAGCGGCTTCAGCAGCACGCTTCGCATATGGGCAACCCGGGGCAGCAGCGGCGGCGGCAGCACGCTCTGCATAGGGGCAGCTTGCGGCACTAGAGCCGACTGCGAGAGCTGCAACGGCAAAAGCAGCAGAAAATCGCATCTCGCCTAGTCAAATGAAAAGACAAAGGTGAATGGGAAAAAAGTGAAGACGAATGCTGTTAAAAATTCCGAAATGGGGAGGATTGGCGCGGATATAAGTATAAAAGGCTTCGTCTTGGCTTTCTCCACTTGGGGCACCTCGGGCTCCTCCCCGGCTCCTCCGCCGAAGGGGTTCTGGAGTTCTGCAAACCCAGTAACACCGAGAAGGCGTATATTGGGATCTGCACGCGGGACGACGCGACATCGCTTCGGCTGTACGGGCTTGTCCAGCCTCAACGGCACGGGTGACTCTGCAGGTCAAAACCTGTCATTGGACCACGGCATTGAGCAATGGCGTTTGGAGTATAGTAATCCTCACTGCCTTCCAGAAAGCATATCGCGGTAAGACTTAACACTGTGACCCACTTGATAAGTTGCAGGAGAAGAATCAGGAGGGTCTCGGACTTATGAGCCAAGCCTTGACTGGCCAATGGTAGTGAGATAAGATGACTAGCGTCGTCGATCCCTTCCTAAGGGACCAACCCCGAGCATACGTAACAAGCTTAGCTGGAAAATCCCATCCTTATCAAGCATCCAAAGCCGTAGTGCAAAGTTACAGGGAATCAGATCACGGATTAGAAATAGAACTGGTTTTTGTCTTCGATCTACATTATCTCCGAACTATTGCATGGTCAGCTATAAGTCGCCCCCGACATAGTCTGTTTAGACTACAGGAACCAGTACCTTGCTTGAAGGTTTGTTGCGCCACCTCTTTAAGTAACTAGGTCCGAATGAAATCATTCTTGTCCCATTTTGCAGACCTGAACCATTGCAAAACCATCGCCGGATCCAAGATTCCGCATCTCATCAACCCCACCAGGCCAATTATGTGTCCTGCTCTTGGCATGCAACTCAGAACCTGTCACTTTAGAGATTTTAAATAACCGAAGCCTGATTTCCCCAGTTACGATGAAGGCAATAAGCAGCCGTTGCCCTTGGCATCCCCACATAGGACAAAGCGTGAGTTATCCGTACGGAGCATCCGTCCGAGTCCGTGAGGGTTCTTGGCATTGCCACTAAAGCCGTGATTTTCACTTTTGGTGTCGGTGCCTGCATCGGTACCTAAATAGTACACAGAACGTCCTCCATGTGCTTGCGTAAACCAACGTGGCGCACAAATTATCTTCGGTGCCTAGGATGTTGGCCGCTATTCTTAGGAAATGACACAGTCTCCAATGATATCATTCAGGGTATAATTTTCGTGGCTGAATAACCTTGGAAGTTACCGCTCGGACGTTTCCGATCGTGTCCGCCGCGGGCTTATAGCGGGAGGGACCCGGCCGCTATCATAGATCCTGCCAAGATAAGGGTTTCTGCAATTGATCTTCTAAGATTATACGGATCTGGGTTACATCGTAATTTCGCTTGGAATGCGAAACCTGGGGTGTTGTAGAATTGCTGATCATTTCAGTCTCGTCCCGAGTGGTTCTAGAATTCTTATCCGCCCAAACCTAAAAATCTCCATTTACTCACCGTTTCTCCAGTCAATGTTAGCATCTGTCAGGATACATGAATAGGCAGAAGTGTAATATAATATCAAAAAGGCGAGTGGAGATTGGCGACTCCGACGGCTTTCCCGCGAGATCTGACGGCGATAGCGGTCACAGGGCTGCGCCATGCTCGAAATAGGAGTAGCGTCTATGACCAATTGCGGGTTTTTACATGCCATCAAGGATGGGCTATTGATTCCAAAGCTATGGCTGATACAAAAGCACCTTTAATGCCTACATATAGCTATTGAGAGGATAAAATGCAGTTGTTGTGAATGTTCGTGGATCAATAGGTACAGGAAGAGATTATCCAAAACATGCAAATGTAATATATACAAATAAATACTTCATCAGCGCCTTGATCGAGAAGACGATGTTAAGGGAAGGCATGCACGAGATGATCACATCAGACTCGTCCGCCCTCCAATCTCATTTCCCGCTTCACCATTGGGCATCTCGCCATTACGCCCGACCACAAACTCTCGGTAAATGCCCTCCAACCGCCGGCGCTCCGTAGAGCTAAGCGAGGGGCGGGTCGTATTGAGAGCACGTTCGACATGTTCCCACCGGACGATGATCTCGTCGCGGAGCTCATCTGGACCAGACTCGGCGCCGTTGGTGGCAGCAGCATTCGCCGGCCCGGAAGGAGCGGTGCCATTCTCAAGCTGGCGCTGACGGCGTCGCGAGTTCTTGATTGCGTCTAACTTCGCTGCAACCATGGCTGGGGCGGGCATAGAGACCTTCCCGGACGCCTCTTCGGAAGAGGAGTAGAGGAACTGGATGAATGACTTGCTGGAGGTATTTGTGGACTTTGAGGCATTAGGCTTCGAATTGGCTTTGGTGTTGTCAGTAGTCCGGTCACCCAATGCGTCGTGCACGGCTTCCAAGTGTGCGTTGTACACCACAGCCTGGATATCGGCACCGGAGAATCCTTCGGTCTGGGCGGCGATGTCGTCGAAGCGAGCTGCAACATCCTCACTCATCTTCAGCTTTTCGCTGACGGCTTGAATGATGTCAACTCGGTCGGCGTGGGATGGCATATCGCAGAGGAGAGATTTGTCCAAACGACCGGGACGAAGAAGGGCCGGGTCAATCAGATCTGGTCGAGAGGTGGCAGCCAAGACATACACGCCTGAGAGACCCTCAGCTCCGTCCATTTGAGTGAGAAGCTGGTTGACCACGCGGTCAGTGACACCAGTGGAGTCATGTCCACGCTTAGGGGCGATACTGTCGAATTCATCAAAGAACAGCACGCAAGGACGTGCGGCCTGTGCTCTTTCAAACAGATCACGAACGCTCTTTTCACTGGCACCAATGTACTTGTTCAGAATCTCAGGACCCTTGACACTGATAAAATTCAAGCCACATTCGCCTGCCACTGCGCTGGCCAGCATGGTCTTACCGCAACCAGGAAAGCCGTACAAAAGGAGACCCGATCGCAGACGCAGTGGGCATTGTGCAAAGATGGGTGCATATTTTGTAGGATACTGAAGAGTCTCCAACAGCATTTTGCGGGTCTCGAACAAGCCACCAATGGCTGAGAAGGTAGTGGTAGATGAGGTAAGGGTAACGTTTCGAAGAGATGCTGGAGTGAACCCTTTCAACGCACTTTCGAAATCTTCGAGCCCAAGAGTAATCATCTTAGAGTCGGTGGACAAATCCTGAACAGAGCGGATGAGGGCTTCGTTGCGAGTACGGGCAACCAAGAGTACGAGATCCCCTGGCATGTAGCCGTCAGTCTTACCAGCAAGCTCAAGGAAGTCTACATCCCTGCTGAGAACAAAGCCATCTCCACCAGAAGAGCTGGGCCGACTTCCTGGATTTGAAGGATCGAGCCATGAGTCCTGTGTAGACGAACTCGTCGTCCGTGTATGGCCATTGAGGGCCTCGGTGGCTTTATCTTGGCTAGTGAGCTTCTCTAGCACCTTCCGACGGCCCTCCTTATCGGGAGCTCTCATGTTAATGATCTCCCGAACGACATGGCCACCAATAATCACATTATTCAAAGACTCCTTAGCCTGGGCTGTGGCCAACAGGACAACGGAGGAGTTCAGAGAACAGTATTCTCGAACCATGGCGCAAATGACCTCGCTGTTCTGGCGACTGCGTCCGTTGTCTCCGCCAACTTGTAATTCTGTCTCTACGGGACACAATTTGTCGAGATCATCCAAAATCACGACAGATTGTCCACCGAGACGAGCACACCAAGAAGCAGACATGAAAAGGCGGTTTAGAACTTCCTTGATGTTCGAGATACGAGTTTCATCGGTCACAAGCTTGCGACAGGAGAAGTACTTGACATTAAAAAGATGGTCTTTACGCAGGCGATGAGCCAAAAGATGCGCGAGGGCTGTCTTTCCAGCGCCAAGCCCACCGGTCAATAGGATAGATGAAGACTTTGTCAGGTTACCCAGAGACTGGGAGATTAGAGAATCAATCCCCACCAGCTGAGGTGCAGTCTCTGGGATCGGATCATCAGTTGGGAGAGCCGATGAGGCCGAGTCGGATGGTTTGGGTATCTCGGCCTGTACCTCAAGATTGAGTATAGCTTCAGAGCCTAAGAACCACCCAAACATCGACTTGGTCTCATCCGCACCTCCCTTCAAAGGGGGGTCGAACCGTAGAATAGCACCATCAAAGGAAGAAACTGCAGGATGATTTTCGACTTGGGGTAAGATCATGCCATCGGTTAACGGTCCTGAGAACAATCCAACATCGGACCCAGTGCTGCCGTAGATCACTTTGAGACGCTCGGCCAAGGCATCTCGAGAGGCGGCAGTGTCAGAGCCAAACTTTAGACCATCCTTTTTCTTGGAAGCATCAAACATGAACGGATACACCTTGAGTGTTTTGACCGCTGAGCGATGTAGTTGTGGTGGAGCCGCCTCCACACGCACGATTCCGCCCACCATGTTCTCTACACCAAGGGCCGTAGACAACAACGTAGACAGTGCCACGTGCCGATTGTCGGGAGCGTCTTCCCACGGAAGAAGCTTTGCTACCAGCTTAGTGGTAGGTACGCCAGCTTCCTGGGATTTCTGTTCCTGCTGGGCCAGTTGTTGCTGGGGATCAAGCGGAGGTTTGAGCCCTGAAGGCTGCACAATCGAGACACACGCCCAGCTCGCACCTCGGAGCTCATGAGACGCCAACATTTCCGGATCCACCCAGATGCGGAGACCATCATTCTCATCCTCGTCCATGTCGGCATCAAAGAGCTCATCGGCTGCCCGACGGTCGACGCCTCGGAGATACAGAGCACCTCGGCTGCTAGAGTCAGAGCGACTACCCTTCGCGCGGACTGTGCTTGAAGCACTCCGGCCACCAGTGCTCTTTCTGCTGCTTCCAGCGTTGCTTCGGTTGTCCCCTCGAGATGATTTACTGGTCTTCGATCGCACTTTCGGGGCAACAATGACCTCGGCATCGGGCGCGATCTTTGCGAACGGGGAAGTAGAAGATGGTGTAGGGTCAAGGGAGGTGACAACGATATTCGCGGTCGATGTGGGTGAGAGATGCAGGGCAAGCGGATGCATATGCTCCGTTTGCGCCGCAGTGTAGGAAGGATTTGGGAGCGCGCGGATCTGTGACAATAGATTGAGTTCCAAAAAGGTAGCATGCAGCTCAATGACTATGATAAAGCAGTAAGTCAGCCCAAAGTCTCGAGTTCGGGATTCTATTTCGACATACTTTCCCAGTCCTCGGGTGTCAATGGCTCGATATTGATGGTATGCGCGACGGGGGGATCGAGATGCACGAGTAGCCCAACCTGTAAGGGGTTAGCAACCACGCGAGCTCACTGATTAGACAGTGGGATCTACCTTCTGCCCCTCGACGAGACCAATCAGTCTTGCAAAAGTCGTGTCCAATTCCACAGTCGAGACCTCCTGCTGTTCTCTGTTGTACCCGGTGCTGATACCATCGCGACCCACCACCGGCGCAAGCCTGCGCTTACTCGGCATACCTGTCCAGCCCAAGAAACATGATCGCTCTGGCGAAGCTCCATTGGCTTTCCCAGTCGTGGACTTAAATTGTAATTCGATTATGACATTCTGGGCAGCCTGCAATCACATGAATTAGCCGGGAAAGCGATCGGGAGCGGCCTCGGGGACTGACCGTGTTTGCATTGACCAGCAAGGAGACAAGGGACGGTGGTAGATTGACGAGACAGTTCTTCAAGGGAATAAGAGCGACTTCTGCCGTTGTCGAGGGCTTCTTGGGCGCCATGTTTAGAGCTGTTCAGAAGAAGAGGCGGGGAACGGGGCATTCCCCGGGTCTCTAAGATACTACTGTCACCGCCCGGGAATCGGTCCGCGGTGAACCTCGGCTGATGCGTGTTCAGGCATCCAGGCATCAATCCGGGGTAACTGCATTGACAGTAGTGTTCATTGAACAGGTGGGCGTAATTAGTGTTGGTTAAGACAATTCAAGAAATGAATGACTACGGCCGGACTCGAACCCTTAGCCTTGTATCCTGAAAAACCTTGGGAAATAAGGTTTTCAGGGTACATGAGCGAGTTTGGAAACAAAAACCTGGACGGCAGCATCTTATTCTCAACTCCTTTACTCTCACCACATTACACCCCCATAAAAATTATAACAATGTACAAAAAACGTTAAGTCGACGAAGAAAAAAAAAAAGAAGAAGAAGATCATTACGTTCTTGTCCCCAGCCCGTAAGCCAGATCCCACCCGCCCTCCAGTAACATGAGCCGTTGAACTAGGACCGGAAATCATCACTAGCCAACGCCCTTGTCTCAAGCGAACTTGATCAGGTACCGCAGAGGGACTTAAACCACTACACCGGCAGGGCTCATGTTGACAATATTCCTTTTTTTAGGGGTATAAGGGAACAAATGCTAACTTTTCAGATTCTTTTGACTGACCCCCCCTCTAAGTCCCACATCTTACCTCGCCTACCAACTTCTAAATTATTTATTTTTCGTATCAAGCCATTATTGTAAGCTATTTCCTCATGGCCACAATGCTTGATATTTCATTGGTGGTTCTTTCAGAACAGAAGCCGTCTGGCCAAACTCTGATGATGTGACCCGTATGGTTCCAGCTGGTCGCTTTTCCAGTGCTTGCCGCTCCTGAACAAGGAATTTGATCTCGAACTCATTGAATAGACCAGAGACTGTTAGATTGCCCTAGCCAATGACCGCTGACTTTCATTTTGCCGACTTACTGCTAAAGTAAGGGCTAGTTGATATCTAATAGAAGAAAAGATCAATGGTTCAAGGTCCTATGAGAGGGTAAAAACGATAACAACCTTGGCATCTGAGTTATAATTAAGGTAAGTGGATATGTTATCTGAATCAGTACTACGGAGCCGTCAAAAAAGAAAGTTTTGACGATCTTAACGAAATCCACAGTAGATGCGGACCGTGCAGTCTAGAATATCACCTGGATACATGCCAAGTATCAGTTCCATGAGCAGGCTTCCATCTTGGCAGTTGCAGGTAGGTGCGGAAGTAGCAAAAAGTCACTAGTACCCTGCCTTCCAAGGCCGTTACCCACCGGGCAAGGATAAATCCAGCAACATTTCCGCGCCATAAATAGGTGAGGCTCCCATCTGGAGATGCATAATGCTCCGTTGGTTTTAGCCTATCGGGTAATTGGCCAGTGCTTGGACCGCCGAGCCGCAATCGGATCCACTGGAACGACCCACTCATCGGACAGACTTCCAGCACGTGCTCGTAATATAAATTTAGTCCAGAGTGTATCTTGACATGTGCCACATGGCATGCAGGGGGTGAGGGGGTAACGAAGTTGTGACTCTGTGAGAGCACGAGATTGTTCTGGCGCTGTGCATATAGCTTCTCATCTGCTCGAACATCTCTCCACTGCTCATACCTCACAATCGACCATAACCCACGCTTTCTGGCCTTCGCGCCGGACGCTGAGCCATCGGCTTTGTGTGCTCTAACGGGTACCTACTGCAAGGGCTTGCTGATCCTTCAGGCCTCTAATTGAGACGCGTTGCAAATAGTGTCGAGGATTAATATTACACCATGGATCGATACAATAATCATCGACCGCCTTCCTCTATGCGCAGCTCGATCAACTCCGTCAACTTCAATCATGTCGTGGCCACAGTCACACCACCCGCTTCCCCTCCAGCATATCCATCATATTCACTCAGCCCTCCAAGCAAGAGCGCATCAATAAGTGCGACAACTACAAGCCTGGAACCACCTGGTACGACAACATCTGAGAACAGCACACGCCGACCGCATAGCAATGCTGTGATTGAAGCGGCAAAGATCAGAGTTCAGGATGAGCAAGAAATGCAGGACATGCTTCACAGCGTTCAACTATCCAGTCAGGTCTGGAATGCTGAGATCGAGCCCGAACATGAGACGAATGAGCTCTGCGAATGTGCCGTGCACAAATATCTGAAACGGAAGATTGATCGCCTGCAAACCCAGGAGATGTGGTCCAAAGCCGTGATATACCCCGGGGAAAAGCCATACGACGACTGTACCCACCTGCGCCTGCTCAAAAACAACCCATATTCAACCGTGATTATCTCGCCGTATGGACTCCCAGGAGCCACGCTATCCGGAAATGTCCGACCCGATCCATCAAACCATGCGACCTTCCTCCAACAGACGATAGCACTCGATGCGAGTCTGAATGCAAAGGCAAAAATCGCTGTTCAGGCCCTGGAGCCATCCTTCAACATCTGGGATCTTGAACATCTAGAGTCTTTGGTATCAAATATGTCCAATGGTCATAACCAAACAGATAAACCGTCAAAGCGTGCCAGTATAAAGAAGGCCCTGTCCGTTAAGAGCTCTGATGAAAGAGCTGCCGGAAACTTCAAAAAAAAGTTTTCTGGGGGACTCGAGCGTCGTCAGGAAATCCTCGCAGAAGAGGAAGGTCGATGGCAAGACGACTTTGATAAACACGTTGTAACGGTCTATCAGCAGACGGTTGGGATCTCATTGAAAGTCTATGAGCTTCGAACGCATCAGCCTCTGCAATATCTTCATCTCCTACGTGCAGGCTACTTTGAGCCTATTCCTAAATCCTGGAGTGAAGAAACAAAGACCTCGAATCCTTTAAGGTTCTCCATTGATGCTGCAGTAGGCTGGCGAGGAGTCACACCTGCATGGAGAGGCTATGACAACACTGCCGAGGAACGATTGTACTGGACCCTGAGTAACCGAGATACAGGTGGTGTCGTTATAAAGCCCGA
The DNA here is from genome assembly GCA_028829675.1 of Penicillium tannophilum. Classification (NCBI taxonomy): domain Eukaryota; kingdom Fungi; phylum Ascomycota; class Eurotiomycetes; order Eurotiales; family Aspergillaceae; genus Penicillium; species Penicillium tannophilum. The sequence goes on from JAQKAK010000008.1 coordinate 2,813,551, forward strand.
CATTGTTTCAGCGCTAGACATGGCTCGCGCTCGATTGGACTCGGCAGTGGACATACCACCAGCATATTATGATCCTGAGGATATTTGTCATATCCAAAATACCTCTCATGGTTACTCGAAACAGGTCAGGTCCTCTTTCAGATGGAACACCCCAATGTCCCAGACGGACGAGACAATGATTCTACTGGATGTTTCGGGTTCTATGGACTTCAGCCCTGCACGACCAAACTATAACCAGTCTCTTATTACAGGTTTTGTCAAGGCCAGCCAGCCAAAGAATAAAGGTAAATATGGCCCCAATATAGCTCTGTACATCTTAAGCTAACGCTGCACGAAAGACCTTGCAAAAGCGATAATTCGTCGCTTTATCCATTCACTGGGGAATCATGACCAAGGATGGCAAGGCTATCCACTGATCACTTTTTCCAGCCAAGCCGACTACTTAGGGTCTGTCAATGGATGGAATATGAATGAAGTATGGGAAAAGGTCAAATTTGGTGGACGGACACGAGTCATGACAGGGTGGGCAAAGATAAAGGAATTGCATTTCCAAAAACACTTCAACACAGCAAAAAACCATCCAATCTATGGGTGGCAACCTGGTCCAGAAACACCCAACCTACGACTACTTCTAATACTTGACGGTGAAGCAAGTGACATGGATGAATTTGAACTCGAGCTTCTGGGTCTCTCCTGGGCATATACTACCATTCTCTTGATTGGTGTCGAAGGCAGTCTCAGTCACCACCGGCATGCAAACAAGCTACAAAGAATAAGCGAGGTCAATCCCCGAATATCCTTTGTTGAAGCCCAAGGAAACGTTGCAGAGCGTTTCATCCTCCATGAACTCCTCAAACGACACCTCGGTCGCGAGCTTTCAATGGCCGAGCTCAGAGACTTACAGCATTCCACAGCCGAGTTGCCCTCACCGGAACAAATTCGTTATGATAGGCGCCAATCAGCCGGAACTCATCTTGAGCAGGTGCCTGTGGAGCTGCCATCGCTAGAAGAAACGCGACACTGGCAGATTCAACAGCACATTGTACCTTTACACGTACCGTCCACACCATTGGTTGAGTTACGAGCTGATCGGGATCCGATTGAATTGCCCGCTGCTGAGCCACCGTCTTCACCGTCGTCACCCTCGTCCCCGCCTCGATATACTCCGTTTCCTCGCCAACCAGCCCTTGGAGCATCTAGTCTCCCGCTCTTACGTCCACGTCCATTGCATCATGAATAGTCATATCCTTTGCCCCGATAAGATTCATCCGCTTCATATGTAGAAATGCATCATGCGCTAAAAGGCATTCAAAGTACTGAAGCAATTGAGTTAAATAGTAGAAGGAAATTAAAGCTGGTAATTTTGGGTACTCGCACATATCTGGTAGTATTGTCGATTCTAGAATAGTAGTGTTTGAGTATTAGCGCTTATGTTCATAGGTTTGAATGTCTAAGAGCTTTATGATATTCTCGATGAATAGTATGGACTTGCAAGGTATTCCAATAATTTTGAAGCTGATATGTCCACTTTGACCTAACCACATGTCCCCACCAAGTAACAGCGTCTTGATCTTCTTTGTTAGGGAAATGTAGGGCTAAGTTAAAAATTTTGTGAGGGCAGCTTTAGCGCCGACCGGGGTCTTCCTCTCACATTTTAACGTAATCCACGATCCTACTTTGCATCATCGCATTGAATCCCCTTGCTTATACGGTCCACATTTAAGGTTATTTATGGACTGCAGCTAATCTGCGCCTGCTTTCCCTCAAGAATATATGGAGCTTAGAAAGAGATATATCGAATCACTTACAGACTCACAATGAGCTTCTTTAATACAGTAATTGCCTCAATACTTATTCTGAGCTTACCTGTTTCCCTAGCATAGCTCGATCAGCAGTTCATTATTAGTGGGTCCGGTGTTGTCCAATCAAATCCAATTCCCTAAATGCCTTGGCGCGTCTTGGACGCGTTTCGTGTTTCTCGTGTGTCTAGGGGCTGGAGATCCATTTCGCCGCAAAAACCACTCCCCACCACTTTTGCGTTCCTTCTCAACCGAGCGCATCTCATAACCCCCACCACCAAAGATGGCTTTGCTTCAATATCATGCTCCGGTTGATTATGCCGCCCAATTGGACGGCTTCAAGGACTTCTTGAAGCATTTCAAGACCATGCAGTCCACTGACGAGGCTGCTGCGACCGAGGCCCTGGAGGGCTTGAACATCGACGGCAACCGCACCAGCGATGAGTACGATATGATGGACGATATTGAGGGAGGCGCTCAGACCCGGAGCGCGAGGAAGCAGCGCCAGGTTAAACTCAAGTATATGGATATGTTGCTGGACGTTGCCAACAGAGATTCCACGCACATCCTGATTGAGCTGGATGATCTCGAGACTGTGCGTCTACCGCCACTTTTTTGATTCTCACCTTGACAATGACTAACGATTCTAATGACAGTTCGAAAAATCTTTCCCCGAGGACCAGCAAACTTTGAAGTTGGTCGAGTCCATTCAAAAGAACACCAAGCGCTATATCGATGTTTTTTCACAGGCGGTGGATGCGATGATGCCCGCAGGAACTAAGGATATCTCGTACGTCGCGTTGATATCGGCAATGCTCTCACAAAGTGGACTTCTTTACTAACCCGATCCAGTTTCAAGGATGATGTGTTAGATGTGATCATGTCCCAGCGTGACAAGCGCAATGAAACGATCGAGACCGCCGCCGAGGCTGACATGGACGCCGCCGACGCCGCGAGCCTGTTCCCCCGGAACTCACCCGCCGATACACCCTTAACTTCAAGCCTCTCACCCCCTCCAGCTCCAGTAGCGACCTTGCTGGAAAGGCGCTTGCGGTTCGAAATGTGCGTGGCGAGCACCTGGGTAGCCTGATCACTGTGCGCGGTATCACAACCCGTGTTTCCGATGTGAAGCCGGCAGTCCAGATCAATGCCTACACTTGCGACCGATGTGGATCCGAAGTTTTCCAGCCCGTCGTCACCAAGCAGTTCACTCCCCTTACCGAGTGCTTGTCCGAAGACTGCAAGAAGAACAACTCTAAGGGTCAGCTGTTCCTTTCTACCCGTGCTTCAAAGTTCGTTCCTTTCCAGGAGGTCAAGATTCAGGAAATGGCAGACCAAGTGCCTGTCGGTCACATTCCCCGGACCCTGACTGTCCACTGCCACGGAGCTCTCACCCGCACCGTCAACCCTGGTGATATCGTGGATATCGCTGGTATTTTCTTGCCCACTCCCTACACTGGTTTCCGCGCAATCCGCGCTGGTCTCCTGACCGATACCTACCTTGAGGCTCAGCACATCACCCAGCACAAGAAGTCCTACCAAGACATGGGTATGGATGCTCGCACTCTGCGCAAGATTGAGCAGTATCAGAACTCGGGCAACATGTACGAATTCCTCTCCCGCTCTATTGCCCCCGAGATCTTCGGTCACCTTGATGTGAAGAAGGCACTGCTTCTGCTCTTGATCGGTGGTGTTACCAAGGAGATGGGTGACGGCATGCACATTCGTGGTGACATCAACATCTGCCTGATGGGTGACCCTGGTGTGGCTAAATCTCAATTGCTTCGATACATCACCAAGGTTGCTCCCCGTGGTGTGTACACTACGGGTCGTGGTAGCAGTGGTGTCGGTCTGACTGCCGCTGTCATGAGAGACCCGGTGACCGACGAGATGGTCCTGGAAGGAGGTGCTTTGGTTCTCGCTGATAACGGTATCTGCTGTATTGATGAGTTTGACAAGATGGAGGACTCCGACCGAACTGCTATCCATGAAGTCATGGAGCAGCAGACCATTTCTATCTCCAAGGCTGGTATCAACACAACCCTCAACGCTCGTACCTCGATCTTGGCCGCCGCCAACCCGCTGTATGGCCGATACAACCCTCGCATTTCCCCCGTTGAAAACATCAACCTTCCCGCTGCCCTGCTCTCCCGTTTCGATGTCATGTTCCTGCTCCTGGATACGCCTTCTCGGGATTCTGACGAGGAACTGGCCAACCACGTTACCTACGTCCACATGCACAACAAGCACCCCGAGACTGAGGACTCGGGCATTATGTTCACTCCCCATGAAGTCCGCCAATACATTGCCAAGGCTCGCACCTTCCGACCCATTGTTCCTTCCAGCGTCTCTGAGTACATGGTCGGCGCGTACGTGGCTATGCGCAAGCGACAGAAGAAGGATGAGGCCAAGAAGCAGCAATTCTCGCACGTCACTCCTCGTACTCTGCTCGGTATCGTCCGTCTCTCGCAAGCCCTGGCTCGTCTCCGGTTCAGCGAAGAGGTCGTCCGCGAGGATGTCGATGAGGCCCTGCGCATTATCGAAGTCAGCCGGTCATCTCTCGATAACGATCGGGAGGCTGGTGCCGACCACACTCCTACTAGCAAGATCTACACACTGATCCGTAACCTGTGGGAGAGTGGTGCTGCCGCCGTGGGAGATGATGATGAGAACGCTATGAGCATCCGCCGTATTCGCGAGCGTGTGTTGGCTAAGGGTTTCACCGAGGATCAACTCACCACTGCCATCCACGAGTACGCGGAGATGAACGTAAGTTTTATTCCCCACTACATTTTTTGTTACGTTTGATACTAATTCTCTACCAGGTCTGGCAAACTTCCGACAACGGTGCGCGTCTGATGTTCGTCAACGCTGATGACGAAATGATGGGTTAGGGTCTTGTTTTGGGGTTGCCTGATTATTTTTTTGCGTCTCAAGCTGCATTTGTGAAACTGGTAGATTACGGCGAAGGGTGTTCAGGTGTATTGTGGACCGGAGGCTGGTTCTTGTGATTGTTCAATCAAAATCGTATTCCCAATCTACTGATTATTTGACTGAAATACTATATGATCTCAATGTAATAGTGAATGACAATTTTGATTCCAAAGGAGCGAAACAGGATCTTATATGCCCTCAATAGATACAATTTAACGTCAACTTCCCACAAGGCTCCCTATCATGTTGAATCCACCGGTATTCGATGTGGTCACGCCCTAGCCCCTTCCGTTCAATCCTAGAGCCTATCCACCAATTTGGTACCCAATCTAAACCTTGCAATGGTCATAGATGGGCACCTCATTACAAATAGTAGAAGGGGCTCCATAGGGATCATTACAAAGCGTATCACAGACCGTGTTCTGTGGCACAAACACCAAGAACTCATAGTTCGGCATGTCAAGACGGAACTGCTGCTTGATATTGTTGTTCCACTGTGATGCCTTGTATCCCGCACGGCAGGCACAGTGGAATGTTGAGCCAGTGTTGATGCACGACGTCGTCACGTCACAGCTGTTCTGGCCGGAGAGTGGGTTGCAAGTACCGCATGTTGGGGGCGAAGGGTTTGCGAGGGCAATTGTTGCCGTCAGGAGAACGGCGACGGTTGTGAAGTGCATTATTGTGGTAGTGAGTTATAGATGGACAAGATATGAGCTTGGAAGTCTGGATTGGATTGTTTGTGTTGATAGAAGTTCGGTTTGGACTTTGTTTTAGTGAGCCTGATATTTAGTTCTGTCGAGGGATTAGTGGTCCTTTTATAGTACTTTCCTCTACTAATAAGCACAGCTTCCAATACTCAATTCATCATTAGACTCATACCAGAATCTACGCCAACCACAGCCAAACAAAGCATCACGAGGCCCCGGGGGTCTCACCGTCATTCATCCCAAAGCATACAAGTCAGGCATTGCCCCAACACGGGAACTTTGTCTACAAGCATACGGGAGAATCATGATTCAGGCCTCCACGGCTGTATGCGAGAGAGACCCCATGCTGTCATGTTTCCTCCCGTGCAGCGGATAGGCCGGGAAGTACACACCCCAAATCCGGGGTTTGATGGCGAATACGAGATCTGGAACAGGTTCCAGAGACCCCACCAATGCCGATGCGGAGATCGGTGGCTGGTTTTTAAATATAGTACATCGACTTGAAGTCAAAACTGGATTGCGATCGTATTGCGGGGTTTTGATTCGGGTTCTGGGGTAATGAAGTAGAGGTGGGGTGTATGTCTCAGTTCACAGCCATATCCGGGTCCCTGCTGGACCCTTAAGGCTGAAAATGCGGGGATGGTGGTACTCAGTCTCTCACCGCTTGGTTTACGGGGTCATGGTATTGTTTTGAATGTATCTTTGATGACCGTATTGTTTCTGGATGTATTGATGGATTGTATATGATGTGTCAGTCCCTGGTGATAAACTGAAGAAGAGTTCATGGTGTTGGGCTTATCCGGTACTAGCCGTACTCCAAACTTGTGCAGATTATAGTGAGTTAGAAGTTGATTTCTGATTTTAAATTAATGGCAGGGTACAAACATGGAGCAAGCTTGTGAGTTATAACCAATTATTAATTGCATTGTTCGCTCAACTCAGTAAAAGACAGAAGCAGATCTAAAGCAGCATAAGAACATTAATAATCCGACCCCTTTCTCTTAGCCAAACTACCCAATTAACAATCCATCTACAGCTGATCAAAGACCTCAACAGCCGCCTTTGCGGTGGAAGCAGCACTGGCAGGGTTCTGACCAGTAACCAGGCGACCATCAACAACATGGAAATCATCCCAGATACCAGGAGCCCGTTCATCTAAGACAAAGTCAGTAAAAGGAAGGCCAGCTCCAATCAATAAAGGATAGACTCACAAGTAGCACCCAACCGCGAGGCAAGTTCTTCCACCATCTCGGACCCAAACCCTCTCAGCTCACTCATGATACCCATAGTATTCTCTGCCTCAGTGGTGAAACCAGTGAGCTTCTTCCCCTTGATAAGCGGCTGTCCAGCTACATCCTTGATATCCGCAAAGATAGCAGGACCGTGACAAACAGACGCCACAACACCACCGCTGGCCCAGACCTGTTCGGCGATCTTCTGCAAACCCCTAGCAGTGGGGTAATCGATCAGCGCGGCATGACCCGCAGAAGCATAGAAGAGACCATAAACGGACCCATCAAGATCGGCGGCCTTGGTCATGTTGTCGAGCTTCTGACGGAAGGAGCTGTTCTTATCCTGCCAGGTCTCCAGGTCTGAACCATTGAGGAAGTCGGGCTGTTGAGAGAGCCAGTCGGGGGTGTAGCTACCCGTCTCGGAGGAGAGGTCGACTTCGAACCCGGCGGCCGTGAGGACGTTGAAGGGGTGCAGGGCTTCACTGATGAAGAGACCTGTGGTTTCCTTGCCGTTGAAGAGGGCCGCGCTGGCGGAGGTAATGGCGATGAGGGCTTTGCGGGCAGGCATTTTGTTGGTTGATTGGTAAAGTGATGAAACTTTGAGGTTTGTTATGATGGTATGAAGCTGTGTTTAGCTGATTTGCTTTGCTGATGAACTACATTTTGACCGAGGGACAAGCACCATTTTATATGTTGGGACTCTTGGGAGTGCAGGAGCTTATTCGGGCTAGATTAGACCATCGGAGTTCTGGCATTGGGAATCTGACATGCCAGTCTGACAGATTGATAATCTAGGTGCTGGAACCTGACACCTGGGCTCCGTGGCTTTGAGGCTACGGCACGGGATTGGTTGCCTTTGCAATTGAACGCGGAGATCAGGAAGATGTCAGCGCCGCAGCTGTACATCCCGCCGGATCTAGAGTGGTTGCGCATCCCGGAGTCGCGGAGCCACGGAGCTGTGGGGTCTAGATCCCGATCTTCCGCCAATCACATTCATCCAACATAGTGCTGACTCCGAAACTCCTGCATTTCTGTATACATTTTGGAGATTCGTGACCGGAGTCTTGATGATCGGCGTAGGGGATTATAAGGAGCCTTTTTCCAAAAGATTCGGAAAAATTCCAGTTCAATCTTGAAATATCCTTGTTTACACTCCATTGACCCCAAGCAAACCAATCAATATGGGCTCAATCGCAACCTATACTCCCTCGGAGTCCAAACTCTTTAAGCCATTACAAGTCGGCAATTGCTTGCTACAACATCGCATTGTCTTCCCTCCTTTGACCCGCCTCCGCAATGATGATGACCATGTTCCATTGCCGCTCATGGAAAAATACTACGCCGACCGTGGCTCCACGCCTGGCACTTTAGTCATCGCAGAGGCCACAGCCATCTCACACGCCGAAGAAGGCAACTGGAACAATCCCGGTTTTGTCAGCGGTCAACAAGTCGAGGGATGGCGTAGAATCATCGATGCAGTCCATGCCAACAAGTCGGTCTTTTTCCAGCAAATCTGGGCTATGGGGCGAGCGTCTCTTCCTGATGTGCTGGCAGTTCGCGGATATCCCTATAGATCGAGCAGTGCTGTGCCCATGAAAAACTCCGACACTGTACCTCGCGCCATGACAGAGGCGGAAATCTTGGAGACGATTCAGAGCTTTGTGGACACATCGAAGCGGGCAGTGTTGGCCGGTGCGGATGGTGTTGAGATCCACTCTGCACATGGGTACTTGCTTGATCAGTTCCTCACATCGAGTGTCAATCATCGGACCGATAGATGGGGTGGATCTATTGAGAATAGAGCCCGTCTTACGCTCGAGGTGGTCCGGGCTGTTGTTCAGGCCATCGGTGCCGAGAAGGTGGCTATTCGATTCTCTCCCTATGCCGGGTTCCAAGGCTCTGAAAAGACCGATTACCTGGAACTATACACGTACCTCATCATGGAGCTCAGGAATATGAATGTCAAGTTTGCCTACCTGTCTCTTGTGGAGGCAACAGGTGACCCTGGGGCTTTGATCTGGAACGACAAGGCGATCCACCAGGATAAATCATTGAACTTCATTCTGGAGGCGTGGGACAACCTCTCGCCTGTCATTGTCGCTGGTGGTTACCAGCCAGATACCGCTGCCTGGGCAGTGGAGGAGAAGTATAAGAAGTGGGATGTTATGGTCGCTTTTGGTCGGAATTTCATTGCCAATCCTGACTTGGTTTTCAGGATTAAGAAAAACATTCCCCTGGCAAAGTACAACCGGCCGACTTTCTACAGCTTCAAAGCATGGGAAGGCTACAATGATTATCCATTTAGCCCGGAATTTCTGGAGGCACACCCACATGCTGTGCATCCAATGGTTAAGGAATAGTGTATTCAGCCTGTCTGCATTGTACAAATGTCTAACTCTTCTAGATAGGTTTTGCTATAGAGCATTGTCATGAATTTCAAATTACATTCATCGTTGTTTCTATCATCTCCAATCAAAAAGCAATGATTCTATTCGATTCTGATAAAAATGGGCTTACCAGCTCTACACTATTCACGACTTGGTATTGGCCGGTCGGCCCGCAATCTTACAAATCTCACCTCCCGCCACGCTTTCTCTCCGCATATCTAGGGATAATTGGGCTTATTGCCCCTGAACCTTCCGCTGCAAAATTCATGCCTTGATCATGCATACCTCAGCGGCCCGAACACGGGATGCTGCTGATGGCGCTATAAAACCCCTGCGGAGGCAAGTTGGACGTGCTTGCGACGGTTGCCGCGCAAGAAGGGCCAAGTGCGACAATGAACGACCGTGTAAAGTCTGTCGTCGGAGAAATGAGCCATGCTTGCAAACTGGATCGGATGAGCCTCGGACTCTACCACAGGCGATGAGGTGAGAGCTCTTACAGTAGAGAAGCGTGATTTTTATCATCTAATGGTATGTAGAGAGATAGACAGGCTGAAGAAGCAAATCAAGGAAACTGAAGATGAATTGCTCTGGTATAAATCTCAGAATCCTTCAGGCTCTCTGCAAAGCTCTTTTCAAAGCTCTTTGCAATCTAATAACTCGCCTGGACATACTTCCTTACCTGGGTTGGAATGGTCGTCCAGTCGCACCACCCATTCACCCCCAGACATGGCACAGAAGCTCGATCGACATAATCCTTGGGAAGGAATCCAGATTGGGACCGCTCGCTCTCCAAACTCCTCATGGTACGGGTCGTCATCACTTTTTCATTTTATCGGGCGCATGAATAGCTACTTGGGTGCAATCCTCCAGCAGACCCAAATGAGCAACCAAATGGTTCTTCATGGAACCGCAAGCACACTATTAAACGGTAAAACCGAGAGCAGCTCGGAAGATGACAGTCAGCAAGTTGCTCTTTCGGCAGAGGACCCATTTACAGCGGGTCAATTCTTGAGTCCAATTCAGGAAGAATACTTTCTCGATTTCTTTTGGAAATCTTATCACACATGCCTCTTCCCAATCATCAATGAAGCCGAGTTTATGGACCACTATCGATCACTGTGGGCAGATTCCGGGGATAAGAGAAGGCCTGCCGCGCTTGTGGACATTGTAGTTGCTCTTTGCATGCAATACGGTGTCTCTCAGATATCCTCTGAGCAACAAAAGTCCATAATCGGTGGAGATCCCAGCGTCGCCGGTCGTTGGTACTTCCGACGTTGTCAGCAGCTGGTTACTTACCAGCTCGAAAGTCCCACCGTATCGACAGTACAAACTCTGATGCTCTGTTCCATATACCTATGTAACGGATCTTTTCAAAACATGTCAGCGACATGGGCTGGTATGGCTGCAGAAGCGGCTTATGTTGCGGGGCTTCATATAGCCCCTTCACACGACCTTCCAGCACCGGAACGTGAACTGAGGAAGCGTCTTTGGTGGGCTCTCTACGAGCTAGACGCCAAAATTGGCATGAAACTGGGTCGTCCATTCCTTCTCCACCGTTCTCCTACGGAGCCTGGACTTCCAGATGACCAACCTGAAACCGCAAAGCAATCCGGATCTCAACTGGCCAACTCGGGCGAAAACAAATCATGGCTAAGCTTCCACCTTGAAAACTCGAAACTTTTCGTTATTGCACGGGAGATTCACGAGGCTTTTTACGCAAGAGATGTGAAGCTTCTCCAAGGCCAAACCATATGGGATGATCCACAAGCGCTAGAGTCACACGCAGAGTTCCTGCAGCTTCGCGCAAAACCTCTAGATCAATGGGTCGATGAGTTACCTAATGCGCTCAAGACCAGCCGACAAGAAAACGGCAGCCCCTTCTCCACGGATGGATCAAAGCTGGACATTGAACCATTCGCACCGGTATGGCTTCAACGTCAGCGCCTCAACTTGGAGTTGATTTACCACAACCTCTGCATCAACATACATCGACCATTCATCTCTTTCGTCGCGGGACCATCATCAGGTTTGACGGAGGAGCTGGCCACTAAATGCGCTTTTCACGCTATGGAGATCACCAAAATATTGCACCAAACACTATCCTCAACGAGCATTCTAACAGGCTGGCATGAAGCATTTCAATGGCAATGGAACGCATCAATGACTCTCGTCGGATTCATCCTCGCTCATCCAAGAAGTACTCTAACACCAGAAGCTATCAAAGCAGTCGATCTTGCGATAACAGTCTGTGAAATATTCGGGGAACACTTCTCCGTTGCGAAAAGCGCAGCAACCATCTTACGAAATCTTGGTCCCAAAATTAACTTCCTATTGCAATACAACTCAGAGGCGCAAGGTGTACCGAATGATGGAATTGATCAGGGAATTCTCAAGCCGGCGACTAGTACAGAATGGCTAGATAGTCTGATGGGTGAGACTTCATTCGATCCGTCGCTCATGATGCCTATGCAAGATGTGTTCCAGATGGCCTTTTCGATTGAGCAGTGGAGTGCTTTGGATAACCTTTTGCCTGGATTGGAAGGAGATCAGTGGAATTCTCAGATTATAGGGGCTTTCTGAGTACCTTTGACTAATATGTGCTACTTTGAGTCGAGATATTTATACCCAGATCTTTACGAGAACGGCTATGCACGGAATTGAGAATATGGTCTGAAGTGGTCTCAGTTATGTTTCACTTCCGTAATAAACGGTCCTCGTATATACGTGACCGAGGAAAAGTATGGTCTTGCTTATTATACGGATTATAAAGTTCTCGCCGAGAACCGTGGCACCTACCTGTTCATCTGCAAGTTCGTTCCATACTTCGAGTTCGGGATTTTCAGCTTGCCACATGGTTGGTCCAGTTCCAAATACATATGAGCTGTCATGCAGTTTTTACGCAGGGTACAAGTGACATGTCATGTTTACTTGCAAGTTCTCGGCCCTCGGCAATACACTAGAAGCGACCTAGTGATATGCAGATTGTCTTCTCATGGTTGGCTATGAGAATGGAATGGAAATGGGCAAGTGTGCATCCGTGAAACATGACTCAAGTTATAATATCATTCTATCTAAATACCCCACAACCAATCAGTGCCAGCACATGGCTCTACAGGTGGGCCTGAGACTCCTCAGGCTCACCAATCAATTTCAAGAAGCTCTTATGCACCTCATCAGTAAGATCACTGGCTTGCATGCTCCGCCCTTTCGCTTCGAAAGCCTGCCGCGAACATTCCCTCGTAATACTACTGCCAGCCCATGCAGCCAGAAGCAAAGTAGTAACAGGAGACATGCGCATGTCAGACTCCAGCTCAGCCTGCACGTCCTCTCTGCTCTCCGCCTCTTTCTCATTTTCTTTCTCGCTCGAGTCCCACAGCTTCTCGTGGTATGCCGCTCGCCAGGCAAGCAACGTACCCAGGGATCCGGTAAGCGTATCTCCCTGACCACCGCTGCGCTTCAGTCCACCCTTGATATCATTGATGATGCTGGTGGTTCCATTGGAAATCACATCGTGAGGACCCTTCTGCAGAATTGTCACGCCACCCAGCGCATTGGAGAGCTGCTGGCATGCATCGGATTCTTTGCTTGTCTTGTCGCCACCTTCTTTCCCGATGTCAGCCTGGCTGGGTGTATCAACCCCCAGTGCCTTCGCCAGACGTCCGAACTCGACGACGTTCGGGGTGAGGATGCATTCTTTGTAGCCCTTGATGAGGCTGGGGTCCTCTGTCACAACTAGTAGCCCATCTGCGTCGAGCACGAAGGGGATAGACCGCGAGCGTGCTTCTTTAATTACCTCCGCGACTACCTTCAGCGTGACGCCATCGCGGCCAAGTCCGGGGCCGATGACGAGGGCGTGTAGGCGGGAAAGCATGCTGATTATTGGGCCAGCGAGGGCTGGTGCATCAATTGACTTAGGGTTTTCGACCGAGTCTGTGCTGGGAAGAAGTGGGTGTACCATTAGGTTTGGCGAGTAGCCTTTGATGACCTGATAGACGTATGAGTTATTGCATATTAATATGGGTATGTGGGGCCTTACCGGAGCTGCGGAGCGTTCACAGAGAACATGGCTCTGGAGGGTGTTAGTTATGGCTCATTGGTGATGTAAAATATTCATACCATATCACATCCTAATTTTGCCGATGCGATGGCCGAGAAATATGGTGCACCAGTATAGCTGTTTCGTGGTCAGCTTATACAGAGAAATGCCGTTATTGGACGACCTACTCGACACAGCCGCCGATTACTGCCACACGACCGAGTTGTCCTAATTGAGTGTTAACATGGTTGCTCGAGGTCAAGATCTACGATGGGGTAGCGGCTAGGGATTCAGTGGGGATAACATACCTTTGTGGAACTTCTCCAACATTGGTGGTACGATGTTGCGGACCTTTCTAAGAAGGACCTTTGATGAGGTCGTGACATGATGAACTGGCTCCATGTTAGATAGTAGTTTGCAATGTGCCAAAGATTTGGTATGAAGTGGTCAGAAGTTTTAGTATTAAATGGTCAGAAGAAGGATGAGCTTGCGGATGATGTCACCCAAGTGGGGCTCGCAGAATGACAAGCTTGTGAACAACCACGGGCAAGAAATGTAACGCATTTCAAGCTTTTGCCAGTAGCCAACACATTGCCGTTCTACCCAGGTGTTTAATTGTCGACATTGTTCTCATCGAGGCAGATATTACGGGACGAAAGGTTCCTGGAGATTGTACAAGCTCATATATATTATGGTCAAACGTGTCAAGAAACCACATCCGAAGTACCAAATTGGGCCAGCGCGGATGTATCTTGCGTTGCTTCCGAAGAGCCTGTTTCTGGATGTTTGAGATAGCTTTGTGGGGCATTATAATTGGGCGAGAATCGGATGTATTTCTATAGGTCACGCAAGTGGTAAGGTTCGTCATAAGTCTGCACTGGAGGAGCTACGTACTTTCCACCTCACAATGAAGTCAATGAAGTAATGAACCGAAAGATAAAATCAGAGTGGTATTGCTAGTACGCCCGCTATGGATGGTGCTCAGAAGACTATTGAATACCCATCTAGTATCAACACCTCGTAACGCTCAGAATGCTCCGCAAAAAAACCCCCCAGACAAAGGAAACAAAGAGACAAAAGAAACAATGTTGAGATCAAAGGGTTTGGAAGCCCGTAAATTGTGGGTTCAGCGCTTGCGAGATGCAAGGGCGGCCAGTTTTTGCTGGCGTGCCAGTTTCTCCTTCTTGGCGGCCATCTCCCGGCGTAGCTCCTCCTCGTCCTCCTTGCGAGCGTTCTTCAAGGCAGCACCTTCTTCCAGCTCGACATCATCAAAGCCAGCCTCCATGTCCGAGGATGCATCAGAGTAGTAGTCGTCATAACCACCGTATTCGCCTTCGTCCTCCTCGTCGGTCCCCATGTACTCGTTCATGCGACGCTTGCCATGCTGGCGACGGTCATTGGTGCCAGGCTTTCCAGGAAGACGTGCTGTGCCCTGGTAGGAAGGTGGCTCGGGCGTCCGGGCTGGCTTGGCAGTGCCCTTGTAAGAAGGAACCTCGGGAGACCGCTTGGGAAATTCGGGGGATCGCTTGCGGCCGTAGTTTCGCGCGGGCGTTGGTGTAAACTTCTTGCCCTTCGACTCCATTTTCGCTCGCATCTTGGCTTCTTGCAAGCGGCGTCGGAATTCATGGCGGCCAAGATGCTCGCGGGGAGCAGGCTGGTTTTGGAGCACTCCAACTTTGGCCGGGGCCTGTTCCTGTCGAGCTTTGGCCATCGCCATGATGTCGGCATACGAACCTTTCGGTGGGGCCTTGGAGGGAGCAGCAGCGACAGCAGGCTTGGATGGAACAGATTTGGTTGGTGCAGGCTTGGTGGGAGCTGTCTTCTTGACTCCGATGGTGCCAGTCTTGGGGACAGGCTTGGTAGCAGAAGTCGGTTTCGGCGCAGTCTTTGGAGTTACGGATGACGCCCCAGGTCTGGCTCCAGGCTTGGCAGAAACTGAGCCCTCAGGGCGAGCAGGACGAGGCAGCTGATCCTCCGCCTTGCGCTTGGTTCCTGCGTTCATGGTCGACATATGCTCCCGGGGGAGCGAGCCAAGTCTTCGATCATCGCGCTTGGGGGAGGATATCTTGGGGGGGATGGGGGTTGAGAAACTGGAAGCCTGGTGGGCTTGCCGGTCTCCAGCGAGGTGAGAACCGAGTCGAGGAACTATGCCATGTGTCAGATAAGGACATGCAAATAACAAAGACATGAACATACACTCATCTTGAAAGTTCGAAATGCGAAAGGAGGGTTGTTTGTGCTGAGAAGTTTGCAAGTTGTAAATGCAGAAGAAAGAGTTTGTCACCGATGTATGTTTAGTTCGACGAAGTATAAAGCTTCATGACTCCGAACGCGAGACCATGTAAATGGAGCTCCGTCCGGAGGGAGTGAGGAGATGCGCAACTTGATGAAAAACACAAAGAAAAGGGTAAACAGAAGGAGCGGTAGGGAAGCAGGAGTCGAGCCACTCGAAAAAGTTCCGAGGGCTTCTATGGACGTGGAATCGCAGTGAATATAGCGGGGGGAAGTTGGCCACGCTTGATCCATGATTCACTTCAACTTCGCCCGAACGGGACACCCCACGTGACGTTTGCGCCACACTCGCTTAGTCTTTTTCTGCCGGGCGGTAACACCGCCACAGAGAGCCGCAACGCACTTTTTCCCACGATTTCCGTGCGCTCGATCTTGATCCTCAACCCAACTCCTCCCGAACTCGACGTTGCAGTCTCCGCCCAAATTCGCGGTTAAATCGATTGTTTCTCTTGTTCTAAAAGAAAACGTGAGTAACTTAAAACGCTCCCTTCGGATTCTGTGCGACGGCTCTTTCTCCCCTGCTCGCACAGTACAGACTTTTCAAGCGACCAAATTTACTGATATTGAATTTGCGAATAGTACCATCAAAATGAAGCACGTCGCCGCCTACATGCTCCTTGCCCTTGCCGGCAACGAGTCTCCCTCCGTTGCTGACATCAAGGCTGTCCTCTCCTCCGTCGGCATTGACGCTGAGACCGAGCGCCTCGAGAAGCTCATTGCTGAGCTCCAGGGCAAGAACCTCCAGGAGGTTAGTGAACATCCCAAAACTTGAGATCTACCGGACAATCGACTAACACATGTAATCACAGTTGATCGCTGAGGGTTCCGCTAAGCTCGCCTCCGTTCCCTCCGGTGGTGCTGGTGCCGCTGCCGCTGCCCCCGCTGCTGGTGGTGCCGCCAACGAGGCTGCCCCCGAGGCCGCCAAGGAGGAGGAGAAGGAGGAGTCCGATGATGACATGGGATTCGGTCTGTTCGACTAAATGCACCATTCATCACGGTCTCAAAAGGAACAACCTGGGGGAACAGATATCTGAGTGGTCTAGTCAGTTCGGGAAGGAATTCCACCGACAGGTTCCTCAAGTGTGTATTGTTCAGGCTGTTTTAACGCAGTTACGAGTTTTTTCACATATGAGCTGGAAACAGTTCATGCCAATACAGATTATCTGACCTCCACTTTTGTCTTCTGCGTACGGAGTAGCTTGTAGTATATGGTATAAACGTATAAAGCCATCTAGACATGCCCAAAAGGCCATCATCTCGTATACTCTCATACAATCAGGACTTGCGAGTTACCTGGCTAGCCTGGTTTCAAGAATGCCATAAGGTCTATGTAAGGGCGTTTGGGATTGCTATGACCATTGATTTGATATCAAAGAATGAGTTTGATACAGACCAGTATGGTGCTGCGGACAAGAAGTAATCAAAATACAGAATAGGTATTTTTTAGGGACTTTAAATGATGCGCTGAAGCCAGGCAAAAACGGTGTAATCTCAGCTCTCTCATTGGATTAGAAACGGTAAATTACGATTGTAATACAAGTTACCAAATTCGGCCTAGTGGCTTAGGGCTTAACCTACCCGTCGCTTAGGCGAGCCCCTGCCCACCTCACCAGTCTCAGGTGTACTAGCGAGATCGTTCCCGCGACACGACGACCCGACAACCCATCTTCCTTCGCTTTTCGAGATACCGTTCGGAAGGCGAGCTCCAAGGAAACAACCGCAAAAATGGCTGACATCGAATACGTGAGTTCTCTCTCTTGGGACCAAGCCCTGTCCATCAATAATGCTAACAAATTCTTCATAGAACGCCGAGGAGGCTGCCGGTACGTCTTGAATCAATCTTACCCAACATATACCCCGAAAAAGTGTCAAGCGATGGAGGAATTTGGATCGAATGTTTTGGAAAGGCCGACAAGGAACGACAAAGAACGAGGGGTCAAATTTTCGATATCGCTTGGACGAAGGGATTGCACGACATACACACCACCATCGAGAGCCCAGATCGCTGACAGGAATTTCGCCCAACAGAGATCAAGAAGAGAAGACAGTTCCGCAAGTTCTCTTACCGCGGCATTGACCTCGACCAGTACGTTTGCCCGTCAAACCCATCCACTCGCCACCCCACTCGCAGCATGCATCCAGTGTCATCGAAGGAGGATACGATGAACACTACCACTCATCTGCATCACCCTGACGCCAGGTGCTTGCTGCGGGCAGGAAAAAACTGGCGATAATTTTTTCTGTTTCACAGTGTCTAACTGAATTTTCCAGGCTCCTCGACCTCTCGTCCGAGCAGCTCCGCGATGTTGTCCACGCCCGTGCCCGCAGACGTTTCAACCGTGGTCTCAAGCGCAAGCCCATGGGCCTGATCAAGAAGCTCCGCAAGGCTAAGCAGGAGGCCAAGCCCAACGAGAAGCCCGACCTCGTCAAGACCCACCTCCGTGACATGATCGTTGTCCCCGAGATGATCGGCAGCGTCATCGGTATCTACTCCGGAAAGGAGTTCAACCAGGTCGAGATCAAGCCTGAGATGGTTGGCCACTACCTGGCTGAGTTCTCTATCTCCTAGTACGTTGTCTTCTACGCTTTCATTCGGTTGGATAGTACTAACAACCCTCTAGCAAGCCCGTCAAGCACGGTCGCCCCGGTATCGGTGCCACCCACTCTTCCCGTTTCATTCCCCTGAAGTAAACGATTTCGAACGATTCCCCTTGGAGTGGCGTGTGGTGGAGATGGTGCTGGGATAGCAAAAATGGAAATCAGCACCCTCAACTGGGTTGCTTTATTCAGCTTGTATTTCCAGTGCGGGCCAGCTGTTTCCAGCTCAATTTAAGATCTTGTCGGCATAAAAAATTGGAGATGTATCTCCTCCCGGTTTTCGTTGAGTCTGACGAAGCAAAACAATGTTCTCCTTGGCTACAGTCATGTTGCTAAGGAGAGCGAAATTCACGATATGATAAATTTCACTTCTGTCGCATCGTACTGTAGATCCAGTAGTATCTTACAACGCTGCACCGAGAATCTCAAATCCTGAAATCTGTACTCCATTGCGTCCTTAACTGGCGCGACTATGTGCTACCAGCATTGTACTTTCTCCCTTATTCTCATGGGTATATCTTCATTGCAAAACCAGTGATTGAACCGAAGGTGTGACTTTCGATGTTCATGCTACAGTCTACGGAACACAACAGCGTTTATGGCCAGGTAGTCTAAGTCACTTCTAGGTAAGATTTTGCAAACTTAGAAGACCTCTCGAGTAATACTTGCAGAGTGTCTACTTAACAGAATGGTCAATGCAAGGCCTCAGTTGACCTCGGAAAAGCAACTATATATATCCATGAATATAGCAGTGATCTGCAAACGGCGCATCTCACCCCACAAACAGAAGAACGCATGTCTACAATAACATCATTCCAACAACAGATACTATTCATGAATAATAATATGAATATAACCACTATACATGGTAATTGCAGAGTAATCTTCTCTACATATGACGTTCCCAATCCCAACCCCAACCCCAATACCAACCCACGGACCCCGCTGCCCCGGTACCAAAGTGGAGGCTTCTTCGGGTATACCGAATCCAACTAACAATGGACCGAGGCTTACCCCGAAACCGAAAGTACCGAGATCTGCGGAGTAAAAAGCAAGCCTCTTCTCTACATCTCAGGTACTTTCTGTTCTTCTTGTATCACACCTGAACTGCCGATTTTGAACCCTGACCCTCTACCCCTTCACCCCGGATCTGCGCGCTTGGCTTTTCCCCGCAATATGCCTGTTTCCTCCAATTATCCCCCGGTCGACATCCCCAACGTCGACCTCTGGTCTTTTCTGTTCGAACGAGAGGACCGCCCATACCCCGATGACAAGAGTAAGATGCATACCGCTACGAAACCATTGTAAATCATTAAGTCTTCATACTGACATCGCACGAACTCCAGTCCTCTACCAGGACGCCGAAACTAAACGTCATTATACCTACAAGACCCTAAAAGATGCCTCCCTGGAATTTGGTAAAGGCCTCAAAGCCACCTATGACTGGAAAAAAGGCGATGTCCTCGCCCTCTTCACACCCAACTCAATCGATACCCCAGTCCTGACGTGGGGAACCCTGTGGGCCGGCGGAATCGTCTCCCCGGCAAACCCAGCCTACACAGCCGAGGAACTAGCCTTCCAACTAAAGAACTCCGGCGCAAAGGTGCTCGCAACTCAGCCCGCCGTTCTGTCTGTTGCCAAAGAAGCCGCGAAAAAGGCCGGGATCCGCGAGGACCACATTATCCTGCTCGGTGACCAGCGCGACCCGGAAGCCCGGTTTAAGCATTTTACCTCGGTGCTGAATATCTCTCGCGCGACTCGGTATCGCAAACAGAAGATTTCGCCTGAGTCTGATGTCGCGTTTTTGGTTTACTCTTCTGGTACTACCGGTGTTCCTAAGGGTGTTATGCTGTCGCATCGGAATATCGTTTCCAATATTATGCAGCAGGTTGCCGGCGAAGGTGGTAACTTGAGTTGGAATGGTGGCCCGGATGGCAAGGGAGATCGTGTTCTGGCGTTTTTGCCATTCTATCACATTTACGGTATGACCATTAGATTACTGAGGAGTAAAAAACTTGGACTGAGTTGCTGACTGCTGATCTAGGATTGACTTGCCTGATCACCCAGGCTTTGTACAAGGGCTACCACCTGATTGTCATGTCAAAATTCGACATTGAGAGCTGGTGCGCACACGTTCAGAACTATCGTGCCACATTTAGCTATATCGTGCCGCCAGTAGTGCTGTTGCTGGGCAAGCACCCGGTGGTTGAAAAGTACGACCTTTCCAGTTTGCGCATGATGAACTCTGGAGCTGCACCACTTACCCAGGAGCTGGTGGAGAGTGTATACTCGCGCATCAAGGTTGGTATCAAGCAGGGCTACGGACTCAGTGAGACCAGCCCTACTACTCACTCGCAGCGATGGGAGGACTGGCGCGAGCACATTGGCTCTGTGGGTCGCTTGATGCCGAATATGGAGGCGAAGTATATGACCATGCCGGAGGATGGCTCCGCATCCAAGGAGGTTAGTGTCGGTGAGGTCGGCGAGCTTTACCTCCGTGGTCCGAATGTCTTTATGGGATACCACAAGAACCCGGATGCAACCAAGGAGTGTCTGTCCGCTGACGGCTGGTTCCGAACTGGTGACGTCGGCTACCAGGATGCCAAGGGCAACTTCTTCATCACTGATCGAGTGAAGGAGCTTATCAAGTACAAGGGCTTCCAGGTGCCTCCTGCTGAGTTGGAGGGACTCCTGGTGGACAACGAGGCGATTGATGATGTAGCTGTTATTGGTCTTGAGAGCGAGGCGCATGGATCCGAGGTTCCGATGGCTTGTGTGGTTCGCAGTGCGAAGAGCAAGTCCTCTGGTTCTAGTGAGAAGGATGAGGCTGCCAAGATTGTCAAGTGGTTGGATAGCAAGGTTGCTCACCACAAGCGTCTACGTGGTGGTGTGCGGTTCGTGGATCAGATCCCTAAGAACCCTAGTGGGAAGATCCTTCGCCGCATGCTGAAGCAGCAATTCAAGGATGAGTTGAAGGGCCCCAAGGCCAAGCTTTAGATTCTCGGGCACTGATAGAAAATGAAATTTGAATATGTACACAAGACTAGACCATCTACTCCAAGCTACAGATATGACTAGAAAAGCAACAGGTGAAGCAATCTACTTGATAATTTTATATGAAATGAATATCCAAGTGGTCGTGCCAAGGATCGAACGTGGGATCTCTGGAAACCAAATTCCTCGCTCGGTGTTTGAAAATCTTCATTTTGTATACAAAGTCACATATGTACATGACAAGATTCCCAGATTGCAAACCAAGCCACGGCATTTTCAGCCCCAAAACAAAACAAATATCACCAAATAAATACCAGAGTAGTTGAACAGACCATGACCTATCTGCATATAATATACCAAAGCAGAATAGCCATTAGAAGTGGGTCAAAATCCTTAAAACCCTCAATTTGTTGACTCCGTTCCTTTATATTTCTTTTTTTTAGGGGAAAGTAAGCAAGCCCCTACAGATGGCCTAGTGGTAATGAGTGTCAAATCAGGTGATTCTGACGCGATCCATAACCCTAACTGACTGGCGGACCAACATGGTAGTGAGTGACGAAGGATCCCCTGGCTCATACGTTGCACACATGAGTGGTCTAGGTGAAGTTGGAGGTCACCTGGCTCATGTGCCCAACGCGGGTATTTGCTTTTTACTTCTTTGATTTCTGATACTATTCACACTGTGTTGCTGGTCTTTCTTCCACCAATACTTTCTCTGTCCTTCCCATCGGTGCCTTGCCAACAACTTACCTTTCTGACACTATTCAGACTTTGCCTTGCTGGTCTATCAAAATATTCACCGTACGTATTCTTCCATCTTGCAAACAAGAATGTGCATGAATCACTTCCATCTTGCGAACAAGAATGTGCATAAATCACTTCCATGGAGTACGAATTTACTGGTAGTCAAGGCCAAAAGGCCGTTCAAACCAATTGAATAGGCGAACAATCAACTACTCAAGGGAAAAACCTCTTCACCATCCCATCAACATCTTCCTCCGCAACAGCATCAATTTTCTCAGCAGCAACCTTCTCCACAGCCTCCTCAACCTCAACATCCCCATTAACGAGGTCAATCCACCCCTCAACATCAGCCCGAGCAAGCAACTGATCCGCAACAATAGCCACATCCTCCCTCGTCACGGTACCTTTAGCCTGACCCGTAATGCCAAGGTCCACCTTCCTCGTCGCAGGATCATCCTTCAGACCACCAGGCCGCAGGTTAATAGCCTGGAACGGGCGGGGGTCTTCCTGCTTGCGCTTTGCGGCGAGTGCGGTCATGTACTCGTCTGCCTCCAGCTTGGCTGCGGCGTAAGTGGGAAGAATCTCGTTTTTGGCGACCATGATGCTTGCCCAGGCGTCGTCGGTCATCCAGCTTGGCTGTTTGCGGCGACTGCCGAGCCAGGAGACCATGAGGAATTTGGAGACGCTTGGGTAAGCGAATGAAGCTTCAATGAAGTGTTTGGCGGCTTCTTGGTCAATTGCGATTGTGCGAGCTGGGCCGCCTTTACCGCCGGCACCTGTTGTAATTGTCAGTCATAATTGACATATATTATTCTGTTTTTATCCATTTTTGTGGCGACTCCTAGGTTTTATATGCCATTCTTTGCATCTAGATGGAACCCATGGATTTGTGGGAAGCGGGGTGAGGGGCACATACCAGCCGACCAGACTACATAGTCTGGTTTAGTCGCGTCGAGGATCTTCTTGGCATCCGTGGCGCTTTTAACGTTTTCCAGACTGGAGATCAAGACACTAAGCTTGCCCTTGCGACCCTTGCCGAGATCTAAGATCTCGCTCTCGTGGTCGGGGTTGCGCACGACGCTGGTGACACTCCAGGCACGGTTGAGGAGGAGTGGGGTTAGGTATAGGGCGACTTTGCCGTGGCCACCGAGAAGAAGGACGTGCATTTTGGACAAATTGACTTGTTTTTTTGGTGAAGTTGTTGGGAGAAATATAGGTGGGGAGGTCAATGGATGTCTCGGAAGCTCCCGCGGGGAGCTTCATTCAGCTATGACGTTATGGGTTGTACAAGGATCTGATTGGATTTATAATCGAGATTCTAGTAATATGTATGAAGTAGTGACCTTGAATAATCATCGAAAAAAGCAAAAATTGATTCATCAGAATGATCTTTGTCTTTGTTCAATTCGCAAGCTGGAATTAATGGTCTTCATGAGCTGTTCGCGGTCCAGTGGGCCCAGACTAAGTAGACAGTAAGGGCTCCAACTCAGGACCCATTAATCCAGCAACACCTAATTACCAAATTCAAATTGACTTGGTCATTCAGGATGTTTAGCAAGAAGCACCAGATGGCACATTCTCACACTCATCGCTAGCCGATCCACCAGTCACGCTAACATCAGACCAAGTCCAGTCAGAGCAGGCCCCATCAGCACAAAGGATATAGACATTGGTCGCATCACTCTCAACGGTACCGGTGATCTTCTCCACGGTAAGGTCGGTGATGGGAACGCCATCGGTAGGAGTGCCAGTCGGGTCGCCATTCTCGTAGTCCTGCTCGAAAACAATGCCGTAGTCGGTGATGCCAGAAAGCTTGATGTTGGAAAAGGTGACACCAGAGACGGAGCCAGTGGTTCCAGAGTTGGTCTTGATACGGATTCCATTCGCAGAGTCCTTCACGGTAGAGTCAGAGATGGTGACATTCTTAACGGTGTTGTCGGAGCGTCCGCCAACGGAGCCAATGGACAGTCCGTGACCACCGGAGCAGGTACCACCGGTGAAGACGATGTTCTAGAGATTGTTAAATAAGTCAATCTGGTTTTCTTTCGGGTGTACTTACTGTGCCAGAGTTAACTGCCAGACAATCATCCTGGTTCATCACGACAGCATTGCGAATAGTCACACCGTTGCTCTCGCCGACATCGAAAGCGTCAGTGTTGTGTCCACCGTTCGAGTCACCATCGGAGTCGTCGATGGTGATTCGGTTAAGAACGAGGTTGTTCGACTCGACACTGAAGGCCTGGACGGGCGTGTTCTTGACGTTCAGACCGGTTATGGTCGAGTCATCCAGGTCATGAGCATAGAAGAACTTGGGTTTCGTCTTGCCACCGTTGGTGCCCTCGCCATCCCACCAGCGCTCTCCTCCACCGTTGATAGTGTGGTTGGAGGTACCAGCAACAATGATGTTGGAACCCGAGATCTCAATCAGGGGTCCGTCCCATTCCTCGTATCCGAAGGTGGTCTCGCCGTCGAAGATGACCTTATAGGAATGGTGTTAGGTGCTGGCTTAGACATGGGAGCTAATCGATAGGGTCTTACCTTGGTACCGGAGGTCAGGTCTGTCAAGTCAAGTGTCTCACCGGCAGGCACCTCGATGTTATCCAGCACAATCGTAGTGCAGGACTTCTTACTAGCGCTCGCGCTAGCAGCTGAGGTGAAAGTGCAGGAGGTGGCTCTCTTCATTTGCGATACACGAGAGGGTGCCGGTGCAGCGGCTGCCATAGTGGCGCCCAGGGCCAGCATGGACATCAAAGAAGTGCGCATATTGTATATTGGTCTGATCAACAGACGGTAAAAAGAATGAAAATTGAGCCTAGCTCAAATCAACAAAAAGGAAGAGAAAGGAGAGAATGAAGATTGGAGTGAACAAGAAACGACTAGGCGCAGCAGCATCTCAGCATATGTAGGAGTCGTGATATTAGCCTCCATAACATGAAACATTGAAAAAAGATCATCACGGCCATCCGAGACTCTTCGCACTCTACTCAGGCACAATCTATGAACTCATCTAACCGAAGCCCTGACAGACACTCCACACGGTCTATCATAACCTTGTGAAGAATAGTCTTTTCCTTATGTGGTAATGTCCCGAGCCGATCTTCAGGGACGTCAGGGGAAAAGTGGGAATGGCTCCTGAATTTCGGGGGATAATCGGTAAAATCAAGGTCTCGGTCGGGATGAACAGTTTCACCATCAGACCATTTTTCATTCTGATCCAATGGGCTTTATCCACCTAGACCTGTGCTAAACAAGCATGCGCTTGAGTGGTGGAGCAATGCTTGGCTTATCATTTAATCAATATAAAGCATGTCTTAGTTCGGGGTTAGGTGAGTGTGGCTGAGTTTAACTTCTCTAATAAGACATTTGGGAGAAGACTTGTCCGGGTAATCTATATTGATTGCTTACCGGTGATGTCAATGGCAGCATTTATCTGAGGAAACCGGGCCTAGTCAAAAAATGGTCAAATGCCCAGACTCCGCGCTGATTGAGGAAGAGCTAGATTGATTAAACCGCTGCAGGATTCAAATGTAAATGACATTGTATGCTGTACAACCTATCAAGCACTCAACTTATTAGTGTTCACAAAGGCAAAATTCCCCACTTTCAAAGTTGCGATTATTATCCTTCATCCGAATACTTCGCTCTTCCATCAGCGCAAGCCTATGTTCCTTCGCCTCATTCATTGTCATCAGCGGCCCATTCATCACCGAATCATCTTTGTCCTCCCTCCAATCCTCCCTTTGCGGCGGAACGTTTGCAGACGAGATGATCCGTCTGTGAGGATCCACAAGGAACAGTGCAAGAATCTTCCTGTGTCCCGATTTGGTCCGATCTGCCAGTGAGAATGGAGAGACACAGTGCTGCAGAGTATTCGGAAATGTAATTAATCGGCCTTCCTTGCAGACGATGTTTCCGTCAAGTTGGGTCTTGTTAGATTCGTTGTGTCCGTCGGTTTCAGGTGGGAATCCGTAGACAACCTGCAAGAATTCGTGGAGGCCCTGCTCGTAGTCGAAGTCGGAGAAATCATCCATAGCTCGGTGGCGGAAGGCCAATGTGCTTTCTGTGATATTGGCACTATCGTAGTAGTAGATTGCCGATGCGCAGATTCGTTCATTCTAATCAACTTTAGCAATGAGAGAGGCATTAGTAAGAAGAAAGTTGCTAACCAATTGGCCCTCTATGTGCCAGGTGCCACCCTCATAGTCGGGCTTCTCCGGTGTCAGCTCGATATTTGCCAGTTTCACAATCACCTGGAGGTTCTGGTCCTTGAATTGCTCTCGCAGATTGACGGCTTTGTCGTAGTAATCTAGCGTGTACGTTCTATCGAACCGGCCTGGCTCGGGCTGCTTGATCGGCCTGGAAGCTAACCAAGCCCAATGGTCCTCACAATATTTGTCTTCATCATAGTCTCCCTCTGGTTCCGTTGGCTCCGGCTCGAGAGGGTCACCGTACTCGACTCCCTTGTACTCGATTCTGTGTCGGCGATCGGAATATCTGTTTATCAAACTCATGTTCCAGAGGGGAATCGTTTGCGCAATGATCTTTTCAACGACTTCGTATAGCGCTCGATGTTTGGTAGGATGAGCGTTGTTGATGTACGATAGGATTCGAGAACCACCATCCTTTGTCATTTCGACATCGCAGGGGAGCCATTGGAATTTCCGGCTCAGCACCGCGGGACTCTCACCCCTTTCTGATGGCGGAATGCTTGAATCTTCTGCTGATGGGACTGGGATCAATTCACCTTCTCCCATACTACCTAGGCAGTCGTCTAGGCCAATGACACGGTCTGGTAGGACACGGGTTCGACCGTAGATAACTGGAAACAACGAAGGATGGACCAGGTCAACAACTTTCTGATCAGAGCCTTGATGGTAGTCTTTGTCATTTTCGGGTATATTTTCCAAGGGGGCGACAGCGTCTTTCAAAGCTTGTTGGATCTGCTGAGATATCGCAATGTCAGATTTGACCACGCCAGAATCGAAGACGTAAATGGCTCCTTTGTCTTGATGGATTCTAGCTTTCCATTGAAGCTCGTCGATTATCCAATCCATCATCCTAGAGGACACATCTTGGCCACTTTGTGAGATCTCTTCACGCCATTTGGCAGTGATTTGCTCGTCAAAAATCTGTGGAGAGTCAAAACAGAAGTCACAATACAGACGCGACCAGAACAAACTTTTTGATCCCAAGCAGGCTTGTCGGATATGTTATTCATCACTCGCATCATCAAGATCTCTCTGTGAGTAAAAAGAAGGCTGCAACGAACCCGTCAGCCCCAGAGCTGGACGCGATTTCAAGGCCAGTACTTACCGCGTCCACTCGCTATTGCAATAGCTTGGGTCTAAGGCATTCTCAAATTCTACTTCCTCTGGCGTTGCAGACCAAGGAGTTGTAATATTCTAGGGCTTCTTTATCAGCTTCAGGTCTTGATCAAAGGGGGGAATCTTGACCATGTAATAGAGATGGGCGTTGAATCCTGGCATTTCAAGTCGCGGGTTCGCGACCGGGTCGACATGAGTTCCTGACATCTTGAGTCGCGAATCTGCAACTGTAGTAAATTTAGCTGCATGAGCCTGACTATATAGTCTTTTGAAGAGACGCAGACGCAGCATCTTGGCAGTATTGGTGTAACAACAGTGCAGGCTACAGTGGTGAGTCGTGACTAGAGAGGAAGCCTAGATTAACGCTAACCTGAAATAAGGGCCTGTTACAATACAAGACGTGGCGGTTCCATATCAACGATTCGGAGCTCATTGATTTGAATCGAGCAAAGTTAATAGTTTGAACCATGTTTCAAGTAGACTTACGTACTCGCGTACCTACTTACAGGTGCATATAGTACGAAGTTGTCGCCGTTGCTGCTTTAGTGATCACTACGAGTTGATCACGTGAGTGACTGAGTAACTAGTACATAAGGATCCACCCAAAGCGCAGCCTGGTAGGCAGCAGAGGACTTGGCGGATTTTGACAGTAAAAGTTCTGCAAAGAAAAATAACTTTACAATGTAAAATGTCTTCATAGGCTACAAATATCAGTGTCTCAAGTCTAGCTGTCTCTCGGCATAGTACTGGTATCTACCAGCCATTACATGTCGCAGCCGTTTCCCGTAAACGATAAACCCGAAAGTGCCAAGTAAAATAGCAGTCATCAAAACTGCAATTGTTACAAACACGTTTTCCAGGCCAACTCCCTCGATCCACGGTGTGAGGGAAAATACCAAAGCAGTTGCAAAAAGATTGCGGATGAAGCTGACTCCAATCAGTGAGTCGGCAACGATCTAAAGGGGATTATTAGTAAACGACTTAGCAATTCAGGCAGGGGAGGATTGAATTGCATACCTCTCCATAAGCATCAGTGATGTAGGTTAAGGAAACACTGCTGGCGGGCGCATTTCCGAATGTACAAAGTGCAAATCCTATGGCCAAGACCGGCCACGGAGCGCCTCTGCTCAGGCCTAGGCCAAACATCAGTATCCCTGCTGGGACAAGAGGAATGAAGCCGGCAATGACCCAAAGGCGCATCTCCGGTTCATAGATGCCTTTGTTTCGTCTTGCGAGGAAGAGGATAATCCAGTCACTCAGTGGGCCCGTTATAAGGACTCCCAGACTTGTCCCAATGAACGGAGGGAGGCTCATGAGACCTATCTGGGATGAATTGAAGTTATATGGTGGCAAAGCCATATATGACGACAAAGTGGTGATCATGATTGTTGAACATGCTGTCATGGCACCGTATATGAGGGCCATGAAAAGGACGGATGGGATGGTGAATAGAATGAAGAAGGGCTGGTAGCTATGCCGAAGAAAATGGTGTAGTGAGCCCTGGGGTCTGGTGAACGGCACCAGACGCTGTAGGTATGTTTTCTTAGGGATAGAATTGTCGATCTGTGGTAGCGCTGTATCGAAGTTGGAGCCAGTTCGTGTCAAATGATCTCCAGTGTTGTCGACTTTCTCATCGTCCTTGGTAGCTGCATATGTACCTGATGTCTCGAAATCTCTCTCAGATGTCGGGTTATCATCGACCACTCCAGCAGGTATCTTGTACAAGCTTTCCTCGTATAAGAATGTGAAAGCAAGAAAGCAGATACCAAAAAATATGGCCATCCACCACCAGACCATCCGCCACCCTTGAGCAATAGTGATATAGCCCGCGGCCAATGGCGCCAAATTAGCACCGCTGTACATGAACCAGACGTAGACACTATTTATCAAACCGCGCTGGTGAACAAAATAGATATCTGCCACAGTCATTTGCACAATGACTTCGGACAGCGCACCAAAAAAGCAGCTTAGAATGTTGACCATCATGAGATCGACAACAGTTTGCATTCTTGCCGACCATATGCAGATGGCGAGCTGCGCCGCGGTACTGACCAGATAGACAGGGCGTCGTCCAAATGCCAGGGCAAAGGGAATCATAAAAAATGCCCCAATACATAAGCTTCCGCACCCAGCTGCATATGAATCTTCGAGTATCTCGAAGCTAAAGCCGAGTTGCGTGTTCATGTCAGTCCAAGTCGGGGTAGCGGCGTCAATCCTTCGGCGGTCAGCGAAAGCATGGTAGAAAGGGGACAGTGTATACCTACAACGCCCAGACCATGAACGAATAGAAAGACGCCAGGAAAAAATTGAGATGTTTGCGCCATAAAGGCCAGTTCTGTAGGTTAGTTATGTCAGAAAGTTGTCTTGAAGCAGAGAGAAGGGGAAGATAGTTCCTTACTAAAGGATCATTTGGGTCCGATGAGGGACGAGGCTGTAGAATTATCTCGCCATGGGCGTGCGCATAATCAGTACTCTGTAAAGTTTCAATCCGAGCGGTGCCTGGTGGCCAGGCTGGATCACGGTTGACTGCATTTCCAAGAGCCATGTTTGCTCATTCAGCATGGATTAAGGAGATGAACTGTTGAGAGATTTTGATCTGGACTCGGAAATTGAGCCGGTCTTTATACCATTTGGCCATTATTGAACGTAGCCTGTGGTACTCAGTTGCGTTTCTTTATCTCTGGTGGGAATAGGTAGCCTTCCGACTATTAGCAACATAATGTGTATCCTATGAGGGCGTATCTTGGCGTGAGTGCCTATTGGCTAATGCGGCAAATGGTGAGGGGTGGACCGTGCACGGTTCTTCCCCGCGAAAGTTTACTTCTATTTTGAATTATTAGGAAACTACGGGGTTAATTACGTTTCCTCTCGGATCGAGTGGCAATATCTGTGTGTCATAAAGTAGATAACATGCAATAAGTTGTGATTCTCCCTAGGGTATGGACACATGATCATCACTCGACTCTCCCCAGATTCATAGAACCAGTGACAGAGGTAAACATCAACTTCATCATTCATATCGTATCAAGTCTGTATGTATCATGCCATGTTTAAACGCCTCCCAAGACCATATGGACTCCCATGCTTGGCACTCATTTTTTCAAATACCTTACAGATCCAAGCCTGTTGAGCCATGTCTTTCGTTTCCATACTTGCCATAAGCAAGGGCCAGCATATGCGTCCTAATAGTCGCATATCAATATCCAGTGTCTTCTTGGCTGTTCCCATGAGATCGTTCAGAGACGACTGGTGGCAATCATGCGCTGGTAATCGACGGCAAACTACTCGGTGACAGAATATCTCCATTCCGTATAGATCAGTAGCAGCAATTAAAGTTGTACGTACTACGCGGCGCAATACATTGCCGGGTACTTGTGCAAGCTTAGCTATTCGCAGGAGGTCGTCAAATTTCTGCTCTGGTTAGCACTTGCCTTGCCCGAGGATGCATAAGGAGATTGTCATACCTCCCTGGTCCGTCGTAAGTCTTCACGTATACCTGTCATATGGGAGATGTTCAAGGGCAGGTCTTGTGAGCTTTGATCCAGGTTCTCCACTTTGAACCGAAGCTTGCTACATTCATGAATTAAATCCAGCGCCCTAAGGTTCTCAAGGTCATCAAGAAGCTGTTCGGCTGGGTACCGAGTGTCCCAGACTCGGGGTAAGGTGTGGTGCGCTGCTTGGAAGAGTTGGTCGTAGAACATGCCAGGGCTCTCGCCGCCGAGGAAGTATTTGAATGAATCTTTGGCATCTGGTCTCTCTGGTAGGATCTCCAAATTGCAAGCACTATCTCTGCGATGAGCCACTGTCGGTGAGTCGACTAAAGTGGGACTTACAGAGTGAGAAGCAATAAATGCTGCGACAGCGGAGGAAGCCGATCGATTGATAAGCGATCTCCATTAGTTCCGGACAGCTGTTTGGAGCTACGAAAAAATGACACCAATCCCTGAAGGTGTATTGACGTAGTGGCGTTATTGTTACCAAATTGTGCTTCGTAAAATATCATGAGATAGAAGAGAGTCAGAATCGCGTCAATGGTCTCGTCCATCATCGGTGCTGGCGTATGCAACAGTCGCGACAATTCGCTCAGAGCGTAGCAATAGTGCACTTCTCCTGCTTCTGCTATTGGTGTTAAAGAAGTGTTATTGTGTGGATGTGTCTTCTGCTGTAGCTGAAGTTCTTTTGCCCCCATAGCCATGATCATGTGCATCACGCTAGAGTTGCATTTGGCTATTTCTTGATAAATGTACGCCGGAGCACTCCACTCCCATGCTTTCCCGTAGTTGAAGGTGAGGATGCAACGAGGAAAAAATTGGAACAGCTCCCGGTCCTTTGGGCCAAGTATGACAGAATTCTGGAGGGGTATATGGTCGGTACCCAAGCTTCTCGTGAGAGAAGGCTGGTAACAATAGATGGAATGACATAGGTTGATCTTATAAGCGAAATTTCCTGTCTCGACAGGCGAAGAATGGTGGACCAAAGGTTGTAATGAGCGACAATTCCCACGCTGTCTTACTGTTTTGCGTGCTGATCGCCGAGGAACCGGCACCCAGTCCCAATCACATTTCACATGACCACTAGTACAACGTAGACACTCTGGTCTCTGTTCATCACATTTCAATTTGCGCACACGGCAAGACAAACAGCCTGTTTATACAACTGTCAGATGACGAGTGTGTTGCATTCTAGCGGAACTGACCTTTTTTAGAGCGGGGGGCATGTCTCCCCGACATATTGATTCTCTGTCTGTGTAATCAATCGGGTTAGCACAGTTAGACGAGGTCAAGTCGCTTAGAGAAGAGGAGTGACCAGGTGATAAGGTGTGGAGACGCGATAAACACCGACTTACTCCACGTTGTAGTCATTTGCCGCATTAGCCAATCACAGATCAGCCCCATATTTCCGATTGTACCAATCGGAACCGAAGTACATGTTGGCTTTCATACATGGTCTAGAAAAGATTAAGCTGCAATTCCTTCCGTCCTGTACGGCCCTATAAATTGGGTTAAGATCAGTCTATGTGATGTTTTCTCTTGTCACTTCTATACACACTGTCTCCGGATCGCAAGCCATGAGGACTATTATTCCTACACAAGCTGGCCTCGGTCAAATTCAGGACCAAATCGATGGCCTAGCAGACAACCACAAAGATGATTTATGGCGTGTAAATAAACAGGTATGTTGATGAATATGTCATTGGAGAGCTCATCAGTCTTCTAAAAGAATTTTCCCCACCACTAGATTCACGGAAACCCCGAGCCACATTATGAAGAGGTGCAAGCCCACGACAACATCTGCGGCTTACTGGAAAGCCTTGGATATACTGTCACCCCTCACGCATATGGAGTCTCCACAGCTTTTCAAGTCGAGTTCGGCAACGGAGGAGGACTCGTTAGTTACAACGCCGAATACGATGCCCTCCCCTGTGAAAGTGACGGATACCACCATGCATGCGGACACAATCTCATCGCCACCTCCTCAATTGCCGCCTTCCTATTTACCGCAGGCTTGATCAAAGACACGGGGATCCAAGGCCGGGTCCGACTGCTGGGTACCCCAGCTGAAGAGTCAGGTGGTGGCAAAATCGACTTGATCGAAGCTGGTGCCTATCGCGGCGTGGATGCTAGTCTTATGGCCCATCCATCCAACGATATTGAATCCTTCGATGGCATCAGTTGTCCAAAGACTCTGGCCATCAACTCGGTCAAAATCAAGTTCCATGGGAAGGAGGCCCATGCCGCAGCCTCTCCGTGGGCTGGAATCAATGCACTTGACGCTGTTGTTGCAACATACAATAACATTGCGATGCTGCGACAGCAGCTCCCCTTGACGGAACGTGTTCACAGCATAATCAGCAATGGTGGCGAAAGACCAAACATCATTCCGGGACTTGCGGAGATGGAACTCTATGCGCGGGCTGCAACCGATGCGGAACTGGAAACGCTTTGCAAACGACTTGAAGATTGCATTCACGGCGGCGCGCAGGCAGCCGGATGTAAAGTTGAATTGACATGGTGAGACCAAACTCTTTTGATCTTGTTGATCAGGCTAACCTCAGTCAGGGATCGGGCATATAAAAACCTACGAAATAATGAGACGATTGCAAGGGTCTTCACTGACTCAATGCGAGCCATGGGGAAAGATTTTCAACATAAGTTGGAAGATAATATTGGAGGCTCAACTGATCAAGGTAGCGTTTCCCTTTTCAAGTCAGTGGCTGCATGGCTGTTTTTTAAATCTGTCTGCTTCTAGGAAACGTGACCCACGAGATTCCCGGTATTCACCCGACGTTTGTTATCCCTACCCCAGGAAGTGATACTGGACCGCATACATCTGGATTTGCAGAAGCAGCAGGCACGTACGACTCGTTTCTGCGCGCGTTGGACGTTGGAAAGGGTCTTGCAATTGCTGGTTATCAAATTCTGGCAGATCCCCAACTGAGACAGCAGGCTTGGAACGAACATGCAAACAGATGACTTGATGTTATGAAAGCATCCATGGGAAGCAGTTTCACGTAGATGTTCGAACGTTGCAGGCAGGACCTATACTCACTTTGTATTCTAAGGATTTGGGACTGATCAAAAACCCCGTAGTGATATTTAGCCAATCAGAAGTGCATTGGCCCCGGACTGAGATTTACCTAGTGGGCCTAGCTCTGGGCGTATACTACGTCATAATTAGGTCACGTGTGTACCCCTGTGCAAAAGGGCATTGATGGAAACCATGTGTTTCAATTCAATGTTAATACCTGGGGGCCCAAAATATAGATGCTGGTGCAGAGGAGTTGACCTATTTTCAGAAATGAGGCGTAGTCTTTCAAAGTTGGACGACCCCCGGGGTGCATTTTGAACTGTTTACTACTCCACCGGGGCAACTGGAAAATATATATCGGGCAACTCAAACAATTGCAGGACAGTATCGGATTGTATCCGCTCATGAATCCTCTGATTTCCCGAATACGACGACCAAATACATTTAAACCTTGGAATATTATATGAGACCTTCAACGTTCTAGATCTTCTTAATTTTGTGTATGTTTGAAATTAATTATCCTCCAATCGAAAGAGGCTCTGGAGGCTCATCCTGGTCCTTGGAAAAAGCGGGAACCAAATACCCTGGGCATTACTCAACAAAGTTCCAATTCCACCCCGCCCGATGACCTCTAGGGCTTCGGGATCATGTCTTTCACAATTGAGCACCGCATGGTTTTCAGAAAGATCATTACGATAAGCGAGAACTCCAATCAGAATACAAGGTCGCCCACCAAAAGATCAGCCAGAAAAAATTGATCGCACACTTGAAACAACGGCGCGGGACCTTCAATTACAATCTTCCCTTAGGGCGGAGCCAGAAATTGGGATTGGTGGCCTGGCACCCACCAAACTGGATCATACTTCCGGCCCCAACGTTCCTCCTCAATCTTCTTAGACTTTTGCAAGAACACAAAATCGCTGGATCTGGGCCCTAGAGCTCAAAGACCGATCGATATGCACGCTCTCCCGTCGATCAATATTCAACAAAGATTCAACGAATGAGTTCATGATTCACGGAGTATAGATACTGACTTTTTGGCGAGGGCTCGATACGAGATTCTACGTCGATTTAATCAATATTCCGAGAAGTGTGATAGATCGGAAATTAATATCGAGCTGGAGAGCCTCGACTCTGGGCCGTTTTGCAAGTGCGAGTACGGAGTATCGGGAATTGGAAGGTACTTTTGTGTATCGTTACCGGGTGGAGTCAATACCGGCTGCCCCACCAGGTACAGCTGCAGGTACTTTGAGCTTTAAAATCCAATTCCTTCAGCTCCCCTTTTACAAATCATACGATCATAATGATTTGAGAAAGTCTATTGACCACAATATCACAAACCTGGCTGGACCAGAGCAGTAGAAGTGCAGAGGAATCATGCATGTGCATATCAGAATTACAAAAGGAATCCGTTCTAAGACTAGTCAGGGGCACCGTTTCGCCAGCCAATCCACGGCCCCGGGGAAGTGGAAAGGCAATCTTTAGGCCCAAACTATGATAGTTTGGGCAAATGGGTCAGGTGCGTGGAGGTAACAAACACAAAGCCGATGCGGGAGCAAGCTGACTGTGTGGACCCAACAGCGACGCACTAGTCCCTCTTACCCAAGCGAGTTTGTCTGCTCCACTATCGCCCTTTCTTTCTTCGGTCCACCACTACGAGAGGAGAAGGTTCTCCGCGGGATCCAGAATACCTGGGCAAAGCTTACGGGCTGGGTCCTAACAACGGCTGTCAATCTTGGCTCCAAAACAACGCGAGCCACGCGCTAAACAAAGTTCGCTTCTTCATCTACTCTCAATCTTGTCCGTGCTCATGATCTCATAGGTTCCACCAGGGCTGGGATGAGATCCGGATTCTGGATACATGATCATTAATCGATGATGCAACACCTGGGTCGCGTCGGAAGAGAAATCAAAACAAGCAATTACTCTCTCCCTGCAGTGCCGAAGAGGTCTCTTCACCGAGCGACGCTCCAATGGATTCAGGTGACCGGCTCTTCTCCTTGCAAATATTGAGACCCGCGTAGAATCCACGGCATGGGCGTCTGCCAGCGTGGCACAGCATGTCAATAGCATGTAGATTCTGCGCGACGGAACCAACCGTGCTGCACGACGCAGGAGACTCTCGGAGAAATAACCTGCAGATTACAGTGGCTAAGATGTATTTTTATTCATGAGCTGGCCTGCAGGTGGCTGAAGATACCCTGCAAGCCATCTGATGGACGAATGGCCGAGATCAATTGCATTGTTCAAGTTTGCCGCCATGCAAGGGATTTGAGATATACAGTACTTCATGCATCGTGGGCTATGGGTAGTGTGGGCAGTGTTGGTCAAAGTCCCCACCGATTGTACCGAAGTTATCGAATTTGAGATCAGCTGTGTTTCTATCCATCTGGAGATCGGTCAATCCAGTTCGCATTGGCAGGGTTCCCGTGTCCAGATTCTCGGAAACAGGCTAGTGGTTTAAAATTGACCTTCCTTTTTCTATGCAATTCCCGGCTATGAACTCCCGAATGAAAGAGTTGGGGGTTATCAAATTAACTTTCAACAGTAAACAAGCCCCGCGCCGGTATGGGTAACCTCTCCATCCTTAATTATGAAGATAAAACACCACAATCATTGGACGCGACGGGGATGCTGCAGTGGCGCTCAGCCCCAGGTTCCACATGCCGCACGAGGAAATTTACAGCGTATTTACGGTATTATTGGACATCCTGCAAGGGACCCGTAAGTCATTGGGTCCACGGGGTTATTTTTTAATAATTCTCGTTAAAACTGTAGGATATTGTGATGTAATCAAAGTATCGTACTGTATTCTTTCTCCATGTCTCGACTCCCCTCAATCGTATCCATGGATGCACCTTCGGGTAGCCCCTACCTCATGGGCATTGCATGGTAAATAAACAACTCGTTGCTCAAAACTTCATGTGCACAACATAATTGATCGACTTGTAGAACAGGTGGACACTCATATCGGGGACGATCCGGATCCAGATCCCTTTTTGTTTAAGTCGATTTTGACTTTTGGGAATTTTTTTTTTCTGTGATTTTCTAGCGTCATACAGTCAATACAGCCCTGTTACCCGTACCTGGACACTTTTCTCCCCATTCTCAATCTCCAATCATCGCATTCCTTGATGAGGTCGTCCTGTCATATTTGACTTTTCTTTTTTCCCTTTAACTGATCGCTAATCCTCACGCTCTTTAAACCTATCGATTGCACTTCCAACCGAGACGCCCCCGATCATTTCCTGCACGCCGACTCCTATCTCATCCACTCGTTTCCTCGTGTGATCAATCAAACCAATTCGCCGGCCACTTCGCCCCCTCAGCTATATTTGATTGGTGCTCGAACCCCCTACAATCCTGCTTGCCCATCCACGGAACGCGAATAAGAATAGAGCAATCGCGGGGACTCTTCTTTACACACACAATTTCGCATTCAGGAGTCAGCTCTTTCCTCCAACCAACTTGACCTGGCGCTTAATGGTCATGCCGCTCTTTTGTATACGTGGATAAGCATTGCATAGTGAGTATCTGGGAAGGAGATATCTACAATCCCAGAGACTAATGTGCTCTGCTAGTCGGTAGTCACTCGTTGCCCGTCGTTCAACCCGCAATACGAACTATACCCACTCGCTCCCTAATAAAATCCCACAAACCGATCCGATGATGAACCGCTTTCGCAAGAATAAAAAGGCCAAGGAGGTCAAGGACACATTGAACGAGCTAGAGAATGGCCCGTCCACATCTCCGTTTAGTTTGAAGCTGTCGAAAAAGAAGGATTCAGTGGAGGAGCTACCAAATTTGGACCTCCTAGCGGACGCTCTTCCACCATCAGACGACTTCCGTACTAGTCTGCTCATGCCAAAGCTTTCTGCTCGGTTCAGTATGTTGAGAGAACAGGACGACCCAGCCTCCAAGATCGGCAAAGCTAGTGACGACAGCGTCCTGTTCCCCAAGCGAGCTTCGCGATTGAACCTCTTTGGACATAGCCCAGCAATGCTTCAAGATATTGACGAAGTTTCCTCAACTGACGGCAGCCGACCTTCTATGGCCTTGGGCCGTACCGACTCTTACGCATCTGGTGGTGATGGAGGTTACGGAACCGACGATGACCGATCACATAATGGGAGCATCATGAGCCGAGCTCGTCGAGCCGAAGGAAACAATCTGTTTGGTGGTCGTCAGAAAGTATTCCGCATTCCAGTGCGGTCTCCAGGAGGGTCTTCACCCGCCACTGAGAGTCCGCTAGGAATGGGCAAAACAGTATATGATCATGACTTGAACATGTCTGCTTTCCAGCGGATGAGACTGCAAGAAAAGCAAGATAGAGAGGCAGCGGCAGCAGCAGAAGCAGCGGCTCTTGGAATCGCTACACCGGACTCCGAGGACACTCCTTCTATTTCATCTGCAAATCGGACCACCTTATCATCAACTGCATCTGGCCCCACAGCAAATGCACGCTTCTCAACCGCAGCGACTTCGATTGATGAGTCTCAATCCATTGCATCTCACCTGCAGCCAACAGGCCCGCCGCACACCGCTCCAACTCCGGAATTCCAAATGGATGCCCGCCCACACTCTGGCATGTCGAACCCAAGAACTGGCTCGGTTCGATCTCGTCGTTTGTATGGCCAGGGTCTGACACAGAACGTGCAAAATCAACAAAACTCGACCTTGCATCGCCTTGAAAGCCTCAGTCGTCAGCGATCTGGTACTCCGGATCTTCTGCCTTTGAACCGCAATTACTCCAGGAGCGCCTCCAACCTTCGTGACCGACTGCAAAAACTTGCTATTGCTGAACCATCTGGTCCTGGGCCCAACAGTCCTCCTTCATCGGCAACTTCGCCAAAGCAGCAGCATTACGTTGAAGTGCCCCCTAAGGAGCGCATCTCCCCAACAGGATCCTCTTTCGGTGCCCCTCCACTGAGCCCCCCTTCTAGCGAAACTGACGATAGTCACTCCTTGCTGGCTGCAGCACTGAACCCAGAAGACCACGGAAAAGCAACAGCAATGGGCCTGTTCAACAGACCAGCTACCGGTTTTGATGAGCAGCAGTTCGTTCGCCGTCAGCTCCAGTTGCACCAAGGCCGAGACACCCCTCCTCCCCGGCGACCTGCTTCGCCCCCTCGTGCCATGCCAACCGACCAGCCAGGCCGTCTCCGCGGACTTTCCAAGTCCAGCTACCGCTCCAGAGCCGAGTCAGCCTCCTCGCACTACAGCAGTGATGCGCACCATGGCATGGAGAGCGTGGAAGCGTCTCCCCGTGTGCCTGGTGGCAGAACTTTCTATGCTGCCTCGACCACGAGCGATTCTGGAGATGAAGGAGATGATCGTCGCTCGTATGAAGTGTCTTCAGTGACATCTGCAGCCACAGATTACGGTAACGCCCTCTACCACCCCAGCGTTACACCTAAGCCGCCTACCCCCACTGGGGACCTCCTTGAAACTTTGCCAGAAGTGCGGTACTCCGATCTTGGTGACCTGAAACCAATCGACGAGAACGAAATCCCGGAAGAGACCCAGCCCTCTGACATCGCTGGCTCCGTGACTCCCGAACGTCCAGACTCTCCGACCATCCAACCATCTGGATTTGGCATGGACGGTATTCGGTCGCACTTGCGGTCTGCCAGTGACAAATCTTCAATCTTCCGTTCCCAGTCCCCAACATTGCCCATGGGTGAGTCAGACTTGAAGAAGCTTGAGCCCCAAGTGTCTGTTGTTGAGGTCCAACCCAGCCCTACGGCAGAGAATGAGGCCCATGTCGATATTGTTGCCGAGCTGACCGAGCCAGAAACCTCGAGCACCCGGGATTCATCTAGACAGTCCGCCGAGGTCACAGCCAGCCGTGGTAGTGAAGACTCCTCAGATGGCGCTAATTCCGAGAATATTCCGTCTTGGAAGGACGAGCTTGCATACCACCACCGTCGAGATGGAAGCACCGAGACTCAACGAGAGCGTGAAGAGTTCGCTATGGAGATTGCTGAGCGACGCCGGAAGATCCAAGAGAAGCTCAGAAGTGTCGCAGAAAGCGAAAGTCGCTCTAGTAGCCCCACTCCAGGTCGACAGACCCCCGACTCTCACATCAAGGCTGGCAATGCTTTCTCCCTATTGAAACACAAATCAAGCAAGCAAGGCGTCTCTAAGCATGATCTATATGGTTACAGCTCTTCTACGCCTACCCTTGGTACGGAAGATTCGCCGCGCGAGGAGCGGCCATCTCTTTTCAGCCGCCATTCCAATGCAAGCGCTCCCCAAGTCTCAGAACGCTCCCTCAGGTCTCGCATGCCGACTCTCAGTCGCAGCGCATCTCGAGAGTCAAGCCGCAGCCGTGGCACGTCCCCGCAGCCTGGATTCCGGGCCCCAAGAGATCGCTCGAGCTCTGATGCTTCCGGAAGATCCAAAAGTCGCACAAGATACCGCGACCGAGATGATCTCGAAACCGTGGAGGAGGGCGCGGTCATCGCCCATGAGAATTTCGTTGTTCCTGAGAACTTCGAGCCACCAGCACCTGCTTCAGTTGCTGGCTCGGCCCGTCCATCCATGGAGACTTCAGAGCATGCTCCTTTCGACCGATCTGCTTCGGCTGCATCGGGCAGATACCGCAGTGCTAGCCGATCCGGCACTCCTAGTTTCCAGTACGAACGACCATTCCAATTCAACCAGGCATCTCACCCACCTTCTATAATTGGTGCTCCGCCCCGTGCCTGCCCTGCTACCCCTGCTTACTCGGCCAACGCCACTCCTCCCCTGAATGAGATTCCCTCGGATCAATCAACAACCAGTCTCGCTACCGCCAGCTCACAGAGCCTGCCCCAACGTGGCCCGGGCAGTAATATGCTTCAGAAGCGACCAGTGAACAAGAAGACCATTTCCGAGCCGACTTTTGTCTCCTGTACTTCCAACGTTCCCACAGTTGGTCTTCCAGGAGGTCCAGCCCCGACTGCGACTCCCCCAGTGCCACCGATGAACCCTCGCCGCCGCCGGGGCACACAGACCATTCTTTCCGCGTTCAAGGCTGAGTCGCGAGTTTCTTCCCCTGCTCCTAGCATTAATGATGAGCACAGCGTCTTCCCAGACGATGAGAAGCGCCCTCGATCCCGCAGCCGCCTTCGCAAGAAGTCAATTGAGGGTGGTGAGCGGGCCCGTCAAGAGGCAATGAGTCCTGTCCCAGATATCCCACACTACCCACCTCCTGCCGTTCCTGTTGATGGCGGCATGTTCTAATTCCCGACCCATTCTTTATATTGCCTTTTCTTTGTGTCTTTATTGCCTCGAAGCACATATCCATTTCCCTCATTATGCCAGAGACCTTAGTGGTCTGATTTCTTTGACTTGACATTTCACGACCTTTATACCATCTGGGTGCATTTACGAGCGTCTGTCTTCTATCATGCACCATCCTTTTGCTTTTTTTGTTTTGTTTTCAATATCCAGAGCAGGTGCAACCAGGTGTATTTCCAGTTCCATGTTACATATAGTCCCTGTGAATAATGAATTATCCAGAAGATCAAAGATGCCTGTCCTGTAGAAAGTTATAAATCTTATCTAGAAGTGCGCCCAACGTTAGTATGTATGTGTATTACATTTATCGCCGAGAAAAATTTAATGGTGATTGACGATTCCACGCATCACGTGCAATAGTTTGCCCTTGAAAGTTGGTGTGCACATTAGACAATCAGACTGAAGAAGCATTCTACCAGGCCTGCGGCTCGACCATTGAAGAGTGAAATGAATATTTGTTAATGACATCAAGGGAGATACAATTGATCCTGTGTTAGTGTTGCATTAGTCCTGGAGTGAGGCCGTGGGATTTGCAAGTGAAATCGCGTACTCTTAGCTTAATCGGGCTAGACCGATTTTCTCCACTATTTAAAGTCACCGGGAAAACATTAATCCGGTCCATCTTCTCTCTTCCACGCACCTCATTTGCATACTACCACGCACGTGACTATCAATTCGAGCCCCCTTCTGTCCTTTCTCTTTTTTTCTTTTTCAATATGGCACCAGCTTCTTCTCGCCTTGTGCGTGATCTAGACTCATCATATTTTGACTCTCCTGAAAGAATGCACTGGTTAAGTAGAATGACAGCCGAAAGCCTTGCGAACTGGGGCGTGCGGCAACTTCCCAAACAATGTGACTGGACTCTACAAGAGATCCTTAACCTTGAAGCAAAGTATGGGTTTCGCACTACCCGATGGAGCTACAACAGGGTACATGGGTTTCAGCCAGCAGGTTATTTAGCGGGGAATCCTGTCTTTGCTGTTAACGAAGAAGATATTCCTGCTCATCTAACTAATGTGAAAGCCCATTTTGGTAAGTTACTCAACATACTATTCCCACAACCTAAAAACAAATGCTAATTCAAATACAGATGAGGATGCAACATGGATATTCTGCAAGGATGGGAATGAGCGTGGGATGAAAGAAGTTCCTGGTGAGGGTCGGAAACAAACTATCATCAAGGAAGCAGTGCAGTTATTGCGTCAGGTTCTTGAGCCTGGCAGTTCACCCTCAGAGGCCGACGACCTGCACGACCACGACCATACAGCAACTGACCTTGAACGGAACAAAGCTTCGTCCTCTGGAACCTTGTCCATTTCTCCATTCCCTGACTTTCCATACCTCAACCTCCCACCTGGCGACACCGGACCTTCAACCGAACCACCTGCTTACAGTGAAACTGATAACCTGCATGTTTCCTCTGGTCCCTTTGAAGCCATAACTACTGCCACAAAGCCAGTTTCTGCTTCTCCTCCTCCTTACTCACCACCTTACTCTCCACCTCCCTCTACCGACGCGTTTCCCATCAACGCGGTTCCGGTTATCATCATCTATCCGCCATCCTCGGCGCCTACCCCCTCTACAGCAGCGCCTCCCATCAATTCCCTTTCTCTTTCTCCCATGTCTTCTCTTTCTTCACTGCCAATCCCCCCTTCCCCTTCAACAATGCCCTCTGTTCCCTCAAAGAAAACAAAGGGCAAGAAGGGGAAGAAGGGAAAGAAGAAGGAGAAGGCAGAGAGAAAGGCGAGCAAGATGGCCGCTGCTGCCACCACCAACCCGGCGGGGCCCTCCACCGAAGAGGGCCTCGACCAACCCCCAACTCCTTCCTCGACGTCGACGGTGATTAATACACCGGCCACCGGAGAGATGTCATCGTCTCCCTCGGCCCAGCAAACCCCCCTCACCTTCGAGGTACGTTGTGGCTCTCTTGCTGACCTGATTCATCCTTTATACTAACTTGAGCTCACAGGCCACCTTGGCAGCTTCTTTTGCTAAGGTCGAGGCTACTGGTGAGGTGGTGGTGAATGCCGAGTTAGAGACCCTGGCTTCTCTTCCGGCCCCGCAACCTCTCACCTTCGAGGTATGTTCAACTCACTTTGCCTTCAATACCGATCTATTAACTGACATGACTCTTATAGACCACCAAGACGGCTCCTGCTGTCGAGGTCGCGGTCACTGGTGACGTTGCGGTCGACGTCGAGTTCGGGATGCCGCAATCTCTCTTGGCAGGGTCACCTCTCACCTTCGAGGTATGTTATTGATTTCTTGCTTCCCTGATTGGTCTCAATTACTAACATTATATCCAGACCACCCCAGCAGTCTCTTCTGCTGAGGTCGCGGTCACTGGTGATGTGACTTCTGTTGAGATGGAGATTGCGGCATCTCCCTCCGCACCACCCACCACGAAGGTATGTCATGCTTTTGTCTCTTCCATCATGTGTTCAACTGTACTAACAACTCTGTTTACAGCCCGCCGAAGCCGCTACATATGCCGACTTCGACCTCACGATGTGTCCAGCATACCCACCATACTGGCACATCGCCTGCCACGGAAAGTCATATTTCTGTTGGCAGCATGAGGACGGTCATATGGAGCCCGTCGACGTGGCTACCCTCGAGCGAGACGACACCGTCCTGAGTTGTCTCTTCTA
This sequence comes from Penicillium tannophilum, assembly GCA_028829675.1. Taxonomy (NCBI): domain Eukaryota; kingdom Fungi; phylum Ascomycota; class Eurotiomycetes; order Eurotiales; family Aspergillaceae; genus Penicillium; species Penicillium tannophilum. The sequence continues at coordinate 2,857,061 of JAQKAK010000008.1, forward strand.
CCCACCTTGCACACAGCACCAACCGTCAAAGTCATGTTGGTGCCCCGAGTGCGTGGGCAGTCTTCGATTCTGTTGCTGTTACCATTACCCAACGTACTGCAATTACCCCTACCCACCAGTGCCTGCTCCTATGGAGCCTTGGTGGGCAGAGCAGTGGCGGTATGAGCAGCAGAATCTGGGGGCTGAGGACCAGCGACCTGTGGCCAAATCGCAGGTTCTGGAGCCTGGGAAGATGTCAACCGCGGCGTTCGTTCCCGAGGGCAAGAAGGTGGAAGTGGTGGAGCCCACCTCGGTGCTGGAGAGCGTGGTAGCTGCTGACAAGCAGCCCACCCCGAAGCCCGAGAGTGTGGCTGAGTCCGCCTCGAGGCTGACAACGCCGGTGGAAAGCACTCGGAAGAAGAAGAAGAAGAAGGCCAAGAAGAAGTCGGGCAAGAAGTCTTCACCTCCCCCGCCCCTCCCCCCTACTCCTACTCCGCCCGGGCCCGTCACACCCGTTCTGAAGAAGACTTCGGCCTTTGAAGTGCCCATGCCCACAGAGGCGGCCGCCCCCACGCTCTTTGAGTGTGAGGAGATGCGTCGACCCATAAGTGGTGCCTCTGGGTGTTTCACTGAGCCACCCGGCTTCCTTGACCTTCCTTCGCTCTCACCGTTTGTTTCGACCCGGCGGGCTGCGAGCCATATCCGCCGTGTGTCCTGGCCTCTGAACCGGCTCAACATCGATGAACGCTATGCGTGAAGATGCTGAGACGTGGAAGTGGTCGAGGGTGCAGGAGGGATGATGGAGTTTGAAAGTGGTCTCCTGAGAAGGGGATGGCATGTATGATAGCTGTGTGTGAGCAACGGATTTGATCACCGTTTGCTGGTTTGTACAGGTTGAAAAACCTCAAAAATCCAAAATACGTCGTTCCGTCTAAAATGTTTCTGGTCTTTGAATGCGTAGTTGGATTTGTAGATCGTGACTGTTAGGTGAAGTCCAAATTTACCATCGACGTAACTCTTCATCTTCGCCCTTCCCGGTCATACTAGCCACCATCTTCTCGCCTCTACCCACGGAAGACATATCAGCAGAGAACCTTTATAGATAATGTTGGTTACAAGATGTGGTGATGGTAATAGCCTCAATATTGGTAATGAGGTAGTGTAGGGTATAAAAATGACAGGAGTGTTGGTCTTGCCTAGGTCAAGTCTGGGAATGCGGCGTTCCATAGTGTGTATACTCTAGGAAAGGATGGGAAGAGGAAAGATGAGCGTATGTTCCCTCGTATGTTCCCTCGTATGCTCCCTTATACCCCTTAAAGAAAGGGAATATTATAAACATGAGCCCTGCTGGCCTAATGGCTTGAGTCCCAAGCAGCATTACATGATCAAGTTTACTTGGGACATGTGTGTTGGCCTGTGATAATTTCCGGTCCTCTTCAACGGCTCATGTTACTGGTGGGTGGGACTCCGGCTGACAGTGCTGGGGCAAAAGGCCGAAATTGGTCTTCTTTCTACTTCTTTAGTTAAACTTTTCCATAAAAATTTGCAATTTTTTTCTGAAGGTGTAATGTGGGTGAAAAGTACTGGGCGTGGAAGAGTTGAATTATGATGCGGCTGCGAATGTGTTTTCGAAACTTGCTCATAATTCTCAATATCGCAAGGTTGCGGTTTCAAGAGCTGGTTGTGATCTTTCTTATGTTTTCCTGAATCACTTTGATGCTCTTTATAAGGTTACTACTTGCAATTATCACCGGATTGATCTAGATATTATCATAGAGGCATTCGCATAAAGGAGGAAATTTAGTGAAATCTGACAGATTATTCATAATATTTTCATGTCACAGGTACTTTGCCCGCCCAAGGTATCATCAGTCATTTCTATACACAGTCACGTCTCATCTATACAGAAAACATTTACTGCTTATCGGGGAAACCGAAATCCTTGCCGAAGGGAGGGAAAACGTAACGCGTGAAGGACTTGGTGGCTGCCAGAGAATCGGAGTACTTCTTGATGGTGGCGACATCCTCGGCGTCCAGCTTGATCAGGTCGGTGCGGTTGGCCTCGATGCGGGAAGGGGTGACGGACTTGGCAAGGACCGAAGAACCACGGGCAACTAAAAAGAACACATTAGCAACTTGTGGCTCTAGAATAACAGGAGAAAGGAAAGCTTACTGTGCCAGCTCAGCAAAACAGTAGCAGGGGTAACGCCACGCTTCTCTGCAACGGCCACAATCGGCTCAGCAGTGAAAAGCGGGCTACCGGTGCTGCCCAGCGGGCTGTAAGCGGTGATGTGAATACCCTTCTGGTTGCAGAAGTCAACAATTTCCTGCTGGGGCAGAGATGGGTGGTTCTCAATCTGGTTGACGGCAGGAATGACGGTGGCCTCGGCCAGGAGCGCCTCAAGGTACGGAACACTGCAGTTCGACACACCGATGGCCCGGACCTTGCCATTGCCAACGAGCTTCTCCATGCTCTTCCAGGTGGTAACGTGGGAGTGGCCGTGGTCAATGTCCCGGGATCCATCTGCGAGCTTAGGGAAAATGGGGTGGTTGCCTTTGCGATTCGTTAGCTGCAGTCTAGAGATTGATTGGCTTTTCCTGAGTCCTTACCCTTGGGGTTCATTGCCAAAGGCCAGTGCATAAGGAACAGGTCCAAGTAGTCCAGACCCAAGTTCTTCAGACTCTCCTCCAGACCCTCCTCGACACGGGCGTGGTAGGAGCACCAGAGCTTGGTGGTGACGAACAGCTCCTCGCGCAAGACAATGCCGGCATCAATGGCCTCCTTGATACCCTGACCGACCTCGTGCTCGTTGCCGTAGCACAGAGCAGTGTCAATGTGGCGGTATCCGACCTTAATGGCGTGGCTCACGGCGCGAGCGACTTCTCCGGGGGCGGATTGCCATGTTCCCAGACCCAGGGCAGGGATCTCAGCACCGGTGTTGAGCTTGAAGCGAATGTCTGCAGCGGCCATTGTGTATTGTAATTGAAGATTATACTAGAGAGAAAGAAGGAAAGAAAAAAAAGAGTTGAAATTGCAAGAAGAAGTAGTTTCCTCGTGGTAAAGTTAGACCGAGTCGCACCCCCCACGCGGGGTTGCCAAACCACGATTCATCTGCCCCGCTATTCCTCCGTCAACCATTCATTGCCCGAGACCCCCGCGTTTTTCCCATCAATCAGAGTCCATCCAATTCCATCGGTTTCGACCTTTAAATCCATGAAGACTTCTGCTAATTCATCTTCAATGTATGCAAATCAATCTGATACCTGATGCGGGGAAGATTCGGCGCCGACTGCCTAAAGCAACGCATACAGCAGGTACCGGAAACCAGAATCCTGGGCGACTTCGATTTTGGTTCCGCCTGACATCATGTTCCCCACGATCCTGACAACTGCCAATCATCATCGGCCATTACGTGACCCAACAGTGGAGCCCTTCAAATCTTACATAGGGCTTTGTCGGCACGGATTCTGGAATCCGTGATCCATGCTCCACGAGGTCTGCACACCCACACATGTCTGCAAATCATGGCTGATCTCTGGGGAACGAATTCTACGAAGAGAAATGTTCTCCGTGATAGCCCCGGAAATCTAGATGCGATTTGCTACGTAGTTGTGGCGATGATACTATATATGGATCTGAACTCCCCCAGATTCAGGTTTAGCATTCTCTCTCAAGCAAATAAGAAGACTTGCATTTCCCATTCTCGATTATAAAAGATCGAATATCACCAACACACTTGTGCATTCTGTTCATATCCAAACTGCATATAAGTCCTCCGTGTCAGGAATACTTCACACATACACAAAATGGCACCAGTCGCTATCGAGAACAGCCCACCTCCCGCTGTCACCAAGCGGGATGGCCAGGCTCTGGAAGAGATGTCTGATGCCATCGATGAGGTCAACGTCATGAAGGTCAACATGAAGAAGGCCCAAGAGGCCAAAGAGAAGGGTCTCTACGAGGAGTCCGAGTTCGACAAGTCAAAGGACAAGACAGGATTCCGCCAGTACGAGGACGCCTGCGACCGCGTCAAGAACTTCTACAAGGAGCAGCACACCAAGCAGACCGTTGCCTACAACCTCAAGGCCCGCCACGAATTTCACACCCAGACCCGCGCCGAGATGACCATCTGGGAGGCCATGGAGAAGCTCAACACTTTGATCGATGAGTCCGACCCGGACACCAGCCTCTCCCAGATCGAGCATCTCCTCCAGTCCGCCGAGGCCATCCGCCGCGACGGTAAGCCTCGCTGGATGCAATTGACCGGTCTGATCCACGACCTGGGCAAGCTACTCTTCTTCTACAATGCCCAGGGCCAGTGGGATGTTGTCGGTGATACCTTCCCCGTCGGCTGTGCCTTTGACGAGCGGATCGTCTACGGCCGTGACTCTTTCAAGGATAACGAGGACTTTGGACACCAGATCTACGATACCAAGTTCGGTATCTACAGCCCCGGCTGTGGTCTTGACAAGGTCATGCTCTCCTGGGGCCACGATGAGTACCTCTACCACATCGCCAAGGAGCAGTCTACCCTCCCTGATGAGGCTCTTGCTATGATCCGTTACCACTCGTTCTATCCCTGGCACAACGCTGGTGCTTACCACGAGCTGATGGATGAACATGACAAGGAGATGCTGCGTGCTGTCAAGGCTTTCAACCCTTACGACCTGTACAGCAAGAGTGACGGTATCCCCAGTGCGGAGGAGCTGAAGCCTTACTACATGGAGCTCATTAACGAGTACTTCCCCAACAAGGTTGTCCGTTGGTAAACTACATTGTTTAAAAACTGCTTGGTCATTTCTTTCTGTTCTTCATGAGATTCCCATTTTCTTTGGTCTTGAAGCGTTATATAAATACATGCACGACATGAACGAATATCAATCTAGTAATTGCTAGACATGTTTACGGCGAGAGAGCTCTTCCCACATACAATATTTTGATGGTTATAAATCTAGCGGCTAGAGCTAAAATACATTTGATACTCCTATCAAGAGTCTTGTTTGATCAAAACAATTCCAGGTAGGCCATAAAGATTCTTTGATCCTCAAAATAGCTAACGCATCCTCGTATGTTTGTAGTCTGAAATGGCTGTTCACTCCTGCAGTTTGGGTTGCCGCGACTCGTAGATATGGTGAAATCGGCAGATCCTCTCATAATGACCGTTCACTGCTGCTGTAACTCGGACTTGCTGGGCCTGTTATCAAGTGGTGCGCTCATTGGTAATTGCGCTGAGCGGGTTACCATTCGCTTCGCAGGGCGCTGGATCATAAAATCGGCGAATAATCCAAATGCGGGTACGGCTGCGCGATTATCCAACTTCTTAATCGCTGTTTGATCCCTTTTCGGAGCGTCTGACGCCAGCCTGCCAATTCTTCGTGATCATCGCGCCTAAACTTGAAGGTGACAGTGAAGTGTCCGATTCAAGAGACGAGATACTCAAGTATGAACCGAACGTCAATCCTGTACATTGGGGGATGCAACATCTCATCAAACCCAATAAGAATGCGTCTCCACACCTGTGCGGATAGATAGGTTCAACAGGTGCTTCAGGCACCATAATGGATTGTGATTGGCATCCACCGACTTAATTATATAAGTCGCGTTGTTCACCCATCCACGGACCTGCTTTGCTTTGCCATGGCTACGGGATTGCAGCCAGAAACCCCGCAACATCATTTGTGCTGCAAAAGCGTAGAACGAGAGGTCTTCACTTGCATAATCTCTCAAGCTGAATCTATATCCATCAATTAGCAAAATCCTCGAGAAACATAAGAGAATGGAGCGAACGCAAGGTAGTACATACTTGGAGACTGCAGGGCTTCATCTTTTTGAATCTCGTTTTTGGCACAGCGGGAGGTAAAACCACTTGTGAGCAATGCAGTCTGAGTTCATTTTGAGGTGGTATTTTGCAGAGATGAGGTTGTATAATACCCATCTGGTGAAGATGAACATGCAACACCCTGAATGATTTCCACACCTGTGAGGTAACGTTTCCGGTATCTGGATTCAGCGAAATCTGAAATGACTTTTCTGTACTTGCTTTCCCTCATTTCCCTCATGAGGAGCATGATCAGTCAATCTGATTCGTTGAATCAACAACATGAAATGGCCAAAGGTTACAAGGCAATCCTTTCCTTTCTGTGAGTATGTGCTGTGACCTGAAAATGATATCTACCTCTGCTTTCCCTCACAAGGCAGCATGAATAGAGGATCTGAATCATCCCCACTTGAGTTGTGTATATGTAGACTTGTATCAGTCCACACTCCCCTACTGGAGGTGATAGTAGAAGGGTAGGATGGGGTTCGATATATGGAGTGAGGTGAGGTGACTTGAGTGGGAAGAAGAAAAAGTATAGAGTGAAAGAGAGAAGAAGTATCTATAGTCTTGGAACGTGATTGCCTCTAGGAGCTATTGTAATGGTAGCAGCGAAACTATTGTCATGGCTCGGCTCTTGTATCCTGGTAGAATCTGTAGTATGCTATCTTGCTAACAATTATTAAATCTATAGCTCACGTTAGCCTTTTTTGCTGTATAACTAAATCTACAGACGAGCACTCTCAACCCGATTTCCACTCTCATCAAAGAAGATTTTCTTTCCAGAGACCATAGCTTCTTGCAACGCAGCTCCAATCCGGACCGCCTGCACAGCACCCTCTAACTTGAAAGGCAGCTCCTGGTTCTCCAAAACAGCAGCCGTAAACTCATTAGCCTCCGTGACAAAAGCTAACTCAAATCGATCCCAGTATGTCTGCGGAATCTCCCTTCGCACACCCTTCTCATCAGAAAGCTGCACCAGATTCATCTGTGGAACAACATTGACGGCCACTTTGCCCTTAGTGCCAATAATCTCAGTCGTATCCTCCTGACCCGCAGCCATCATCCGACTAGCGTAGAAATAAGCCATCTTGCCATCGAAGAACTCCACCAGTCCCACTGCATTATCGCGGTCATTGTGCTTGCGGAGATCCGGCTCGACGGCGGTGATACCCACTGCCGAGACGGACTTGATTTTACTATCCGCGCCGAAGAACCAAAGGGCCAGATCGATGTCGTGGATCGAGCAGTCGACGAAAATTCCACCGCTGTATTGGGCGTAGGCGACGAAGAAGCCGGAAGGGTCGAGTTTGTCACAGGTTTGACTGCGGAGGACGGAGGGAGTGCCAATTTGGCCGGTTGTCATCTTCTTGTGCGCGTCTCGATAGGAGAGGTCGAAGCGGCGGGAGAAACCGCACATTACTTTAAGATGGGGTTTTTTGGAGGCGGCATCGACGACGGATTGGGACTGAAGATGTGAGTTAGTTTGAGGTTTATTATGTTTATAATGTTGCCGGTTGTGTATCGTACCGTTTCGACACTGGTCGATAGTGGTTTTTCACAGAGAACATGCTTCTCCGCATTGATAGCCTTGATGGCTTGCTCAGCGTGGACAGCTGTGGCTGATGCAACTACTACTGCTTGGAGACCTTCCTGCTTGAGCATCTCATCGTAATCTTGGTATAAACGAACACCGAATGGTTCGAGATGTGTCTTGGCCCATTCTAGCTCGACGGGATCGGGCGAACTGGCGGCGACTAGTTCGGCTCGGGGAGTTCGTTCGAGGAAGTTCAGGGCATGACGCTTGCCCATGCGACCGAGTCCGGCGCAACCAATTTTGAGTCTTTGAACCATTGTAGATAGAAAATAAATGTACAGTAGTTGATATGGGCAGGGATTGTTGGAGTTAAAACTATTTATGGGGGAGTGCGGAGGCCAGAATCCGAAAAGTGGAGCAAGTGGAACATCGAGAGTGGGAACCTTGGGCAACCCCGGAATTCGGCACTTTCACCACGGAAACTGAGTTCCTATGACATAGCCGATATACTGTGGGTCGTGAGATTAACGATCAACGGGGGGTAAGAACCATCACGCATCTGTCTTCTTTGCGCGACGAGCTTTGCGCTTCTCCATCTCAATGGGATCGACAAATCCGTCGCCCCGCAGCCAAGTCAATCCCTTTCGCAGACCGCCACCTTGAACTGCGTCTGGGTTCGCCTCCAGGATCGAGCCCATCAGCGCCCAAGACATCACAAAGAGTGCTAGCTCACCGCTACGTCCTCCCTTCCACAGTCTGCGCTTGATCCCGGTCTTCCAGGCCGAGTCCAGAGCCACACGGAAGAAATATGTGAATAAGCTGCGGCTGTTACCCATGAGCAAAAACGGAAGACCACCCAATGCACCACTCAGGAAGAAGCGTTTGGTGGGGAGTGTTGACCGGGGGAGTGTAGTGTTGAACAAACAGACGCTGCCCCAGGCGGAACCAATGGCGGCAGAGAGGACAACCGTCAGCATGATGATCTTCTTGGAAATAGCATTGATAGATGTAATGGGCTGTGCAAGGATGCTCTTGAATTTGGGGATGCTCAGAGCCAGGGTAATGGTTGTAAGAAACCGGGCGAGCAGGGGCACTGAGTGCAAGATGTGATGCAAGAATGCCGTGCTGCAGTTAGGCAGACTCGGGTGAAGAACTGCGCATGATAGACTCGTGAGCGAGGGATGCGCAGGCCCAGTAATTGGGGAGAGCGACTTGACCGCTGCTGGCAAGGTATTCAGGTCGGTCGGGTGGAGGATTGGAGACACAAAGGCCCTATACATCACGTCAGTATATACAAGAAATAAGCCGGTGTAATTTAACTCACGGCCAACGCAGGTCCGCAATAGACGCAAGCGAGTCCACGATCTCCTCCTTCTCTGGCCAAGAGACGTTGACAGGAAGCGACTCCGGTCGGCTGGGGATATAACTGGGAGATAGTCTAAGGATAACCTTCCCAAACCACTATAAGATATTAGCATCATCAACACATGAGCTAAGGAGAGGTCAACGAACGCCTGGGGTAGTCTCCCGATCAAACACAAAAGCATGGAAGAGCTGTGCACACGATATCGGCATTAGCAGCCAGCTGCCGAACCACCATGGGCGACCATCCAGCCACCCCTTAGAATCCATCGCATTAAACAAATACTCCAAGCTGCGCGTAGAGGTCCAGATGGCAGCTGTCAACCGGAGCTGGTCCTGCGGGGCAACGCCCAACGCAAAACCAGCCAGACTGGCTCCGATGGCGGGGGCATATTGCGATGTCAACGCACGCGAAACCCGCGGGTTTCGCTCACGGAATGAACGGGCATCGTCAGTGCCGAGATTCGCGCGCAGTCTCACGAGGAAGCGATATAGGAGACGGTGGAGGAGGAGTAGGAGGGATAGCGAGAAGGAGAGGCGGAAATTCGGAGAGCGGATGAGGGGGGTGCGAGGTTTCTTCCTATAACACGATTCGTTAGATATAAACTGCCAGTGTTGCTTGGGTTGGTTATCGTACTGTAACGCATTGCCTTTGACCCGACTCATAATCATCTCCACCAGCTTCAACGCGAGGCTGGAGCCAACAAAGACACGAAGCGATGCGCGGACGGCTGCCAGGCTATGGCGGTTCCGCGCAAAAGCAGCGGGATCATCGCGTAGAGACGAAGGCAATTTGTTCCTCAGAGCTGGGGCGCGTTTGACGGCAATGTCATAGAGGACTCGGTACTCTTTCGCGCTGAGGCACAGTCGGACGGTGTTGCGCACAGCGGCGCTGACATCTTTCACATCCCCAGCACCGGGCACGGCGGCCCCTGGGGGTGAATCTGGGGCTGACATGATGGAGTTGGTCCCAAGTCCCAAAAATCAGGAAAGGTTGAAACATTAAAAGGTGAGATCCGGGGTGGAGAGGTTCTCCGCTTGAACACACGGGCCATGTGGACCGACCTCGGCTTGGTGAACGGGGCCAATAGTACCGTCAGCGTACATGGCAAATGTACCGAAATAATCCAAGCGTATAACTATAGAACGTACTTGATTACAGCCTGATGAATATTGACTACACTGAATAATCAATGAATAATCAATGAGCTCGAATCTCAATACAATGGATATCTCGGTTTATTGTATACGACAAACATAGACGCGACCAGTCCAGAGAACATTATGGACTCAGACCGCAACAAATTCAACAGTGAAGAGCCTGCGGCAAATAGACAGGAGTTATGGGAACAAAAAGCAGCAGGGTCACTGTAGTTACAAGCAAAAGAAAAGAAAAAAAAAACACAAGGAAGGTAAGATAAATCATTTCGCATCAAGACACACCAAACTCCAGCTCGACAACACGAGCTCACCAGAAGCTGCACCATCCAATCCAGTGCTGACAGATATTCTCCACATTAGTGGCCTGTGCAAGGAGCTTATCAACCTGGTCGGTGATATTGAGTTCTTCATAGTGCTTGAAGTCGCGTCCAGTCAACTTCTCCTTCACGCGAGCAAGCACTTGGACGGCGCGGGCATTCTGGGCCTCCCGAGCCTCGGCAGGGACGCCCTCTTGAGTATCGAGGATACCGCCTTCCAGGATCGAGGGTCGGCGGTGACGAGAAAAGTTGCTTGGCTGCACACCATCCGCGAGATTAATGCCTTCGATAATCGACTGGCGGCGTTCCGCCGTCAGAGACACGCGATCGGGGGATTCTTGGGCTCCAAGACGCCAATTAATCAGGGGATCGTGAATGAACTAGAGTATGAGTTAGAATGGGGATCCCTCCGTAATCAGTATGGAATGAACTTACAGCTTCCAAAACTGCCATCAATGAGTCCTTATTTTCACGAAGGACACGCATGACAGCCTCGCAAGTGATACGGTAGCTTCCCTCGATGTTACTGACCTCCATAGCAAAGGTCAACATTCGAGTGAGTCGGAACGGAACGCGTTCGGGGTATTTCTCGCGGTGCATCGCGACCTCGAAACAGTCGCCAAAATCGATGTGAACCACCCGACCAGTGACCCGATCCAGCAACAAGTTTGAAGGATGTCGGTCACCCAGACCAAGAATATAGCCGACCATTGACATGACACCAAGGGATCTGGTGTAATTTGTGCGCCGCTCAAGCCAGGCTTCGGAACTCTTACTCTTAAGCCACAAGACCCGGTAGAGATCCTTGCCGGTGGTATTGTCCATGGCATAACCAAAGACCTCGACCTTTTGCATGAGGGTGAGGCTGTCGTAGTCGGGCGCCATCTGAAGCATAATTCGGTGCTCAATGTTGAGCAGAATGCGACGGCTTTCCCGATACTCCTTAATGAGAGCGTGCAATGTGTCACTGTTGCACACCCAGCCCAGCAGACCAGAGCTCTGAGATAGAGGAATAGCAGGGAAACGCTGGACGGAAAGATGACGCTTGAAGCTCTCGCCATCGTTGTCAAGAAGAGTATTGCACAGACCAAAGAGCTGCATAACTCTCTCATCCTGTCGAATATCTTCGTGACCCTTAAGTGCGTACATGTAAGAGCAGCCATTGTTGCCCTTGAGTGTCATCCGTCGTGGTCTCTTCTTAGTCTGAAGGACATGCAGAATTGGATCGAAGCTCGTGATGCAGATAACTGGACGACCACTCTGGTAGGTTCCTGGCACGGCCAAGTCCAAGCCCGAGCAATCCTTGAGGCGGGGAGATACATATTTGAGATCGAGTATAGATAGCTGTGGAAGTTGCCTGCTGATCTTGCGGAAAACAGTGTAGTAGAGATCCCACGCTTGGTTCAGATCTCCAATCTCATCAGTTTGTCGGTAGAGAACACAATAATGTTTGGCTTCTGCGAGATCACGGCCAAAGGCTTGTGCGAAGGAAACTTCACGAAGCGTCTCGGCGCCTTTGTCCAACATATCATGAAGAGGTGCGAGGGTTGCGAACATGCCTTCCACGTTGTGATCGCCGAAATAGAGACGAGACGCCTCTTCCAGACCTTCATGCCAGAGTTCGTGCCACAGTACAGCAACTCTGATCAATTCATGACTAACAAGGTCTGCCTGTTCAACCAGCTTGGCACTGTGCTGCCGCATACTTTCCATGATGCTACTAGCAGACTGGGAGCGGCGGGCAACATTCGACTTCATGGCCACCGTCAACGGGTACACCAGGGCCTGAGGATGTGTCTTTCCAACCTCAGCAAGCAAGCGGTGGACGGAGCCCCGAACTCTGACATTGGGCTGGTTGATACGTGCAATAATTTGAGGTGTCACAGAAAGCCAGGTATCAATGTTAACGGTAGTAAATCCTTCAGTAACAACGGTGTTGACTTCATGGTCCCCTCCGTGAGTGAACCATAAGGTGAGCAATCTCAAGGTGTCTTGCAGCGAGGAAGTTGAGGATAAAGCGATAGATCGCAAGAAACCACGGAGGGCAGGAATGACATGCTCCGTGACAATATGACCTGGCACCGGCGCTGGTTTGCCATCACGACTTGCCTGGTTGGCAATCGCTGTGACCACTTCAAAGTTGGCAAGGGCCCAGGAGTGCCAAGCCTTGTATGAATCACGGTTGTACTGTGTGGCTGCTGAGTAGGCGCCGAGGACCTCACGGACATACTCTGGTCTCCAGTCGCCTTTTTGAAGGGCAGTCTGCCATTCACCCTGTCGGAGGTAACTCTTGGAAAGGAGCTTTCGGAATTTGGCAACGTCTCCAATGCGTTCACGCAGGCTGATAGCATCAGGGTGGCTTGGATCTGAGATACCATTGACGCCGTTGATTGCGTTGTGTTCAGATTGAGACACCATAAGCGTATTGAACTTGGATAGATCATCACTCAATCCAGATGTGAATTCCTTCAGCATCTCAAGGGATTCTTGTTGGTGGCCATTCGCCCAGCTGAATTTCAGGCGGGCATAGGTGACCTCAGGAGGAGCGATAGAGTGTGTTCCAGTGGCATCGGTGACCACTGTCTCCAGGGCGGCGAGAGACCGTTCCGCAAGACCCATGCGGTTTGATTTGCGGCAAAGATTGGCGAACTTGATGGACATATCAAGATTTTCGCGAGGCGCGGTCACGAGTGCGCGGACTTTGAGCATGCGCTGCCATACCTCCACATTCTGCTGGCAGCCGAGCAATCGCTGGTTCCAAGTCTGGCGCATGGCCTCCTGCTTCTCAGGGTCACCAACATTTTGCTTGTAAGTGATGATCTCCTCAAGCTCAGCAAGCATTTGTACGCGGACGACAACATTATAAGCCCGATTGTATGACTCTCCAAGAAGGGCAGAAAGCTCGGTGTCCAGTCCATTCCGTGCCTTCTCGATATACATGTTGGCCTCCTCGAATTGGTTGCGGTGGATAGCAAGAATGGCACCGAAGAACGATCGATCGGGAGACTGCTCCTTCATGACACCGAGGTAGGAATCCATCAGCTCCCACTGCCGGCGACCCCACGCGGCAGCTGCAGCGAGTGGAGCAATGGCCCTACGATGCTCCAAGGATGCTTGGTTCCATTTCTCCTGAGCGAGGTCCGAGAGGACCTTCCACTCACCCAAAGCATGAAGACAACGCATCTTACCCATGGTGATACCAAAGGAATCCGGATCCGTCTTCTCACGCCTCTTATAGGCCGCGAGAGCTTCATCCCATCGCTGAAGCTTTTCAAACCAGGTTTCTTTCAGCTCCACATCACGATACGCTTGTGCTTTGCGGAGGATACCAATTGCAGCGTCAGACTGCTGAAGTTGATTGTTGATGGTAATGAGAGCCTCAACAGCACCCGAATTCTGATCCTGTTCAAACTCCAGTTCCTTGTAATGAAGGGCCTTGGCAAAGGCGTGGCACTTGGCCGCATACTTTCCAAGAGTTCGAATGTCGATGGGAAGGGCCTTGTCATCATGCTCCATGAATTCAGCCAAATTGAGTAGAATCTGCAGGATCTCCGGTGAGATGTTTGGCGAAGTGAGCGCTTTTTCAATGGATCGAACAAGTTCTTCTTGATACTGGTCATACAATTCAGTCCAGCATGACACGAAGGCAGCATTGAACAGATCTCGGGCCAACGGCTGGTAGATTCCAGCTAAGCTGGCACATGCTCTGAGTGCAGGAGAGGGCGACTCTTTTAGGAGCTCTACACTGAATCGGCGGATCCATTCCTGCCAATCTTCACGAGTAGACTTTTGCGAAGCATCCCATGCATTCTTCAAATGCTGTTGGTTCACCACCATCTTCTTTTGTCCAATTTCCGCATAATTTGTATCGTCAACCGGGAACGCGTAGTTCTCTTCGGGGTTGAGATCTTGTGGAAGAGGGTCTCCCTTCTGAAGCTTTGTCACCAAGATCTGGTAATTGACATGGCTAATTTGGTGTTGCTTGAGAACCTTGTTCAGAAGATGGATGTAATGTGTGAAATCCTGGCCAAGCTGGAAAATCAGAGCACAGATGCAATCCAGGGCAGCTTGCCGCAATACGCGGTCGGTGCCTGCCACAACGCGGGAAAGGGAATGCACCATGAGGGATGCAAAGTCCGACACGTTGACTTGTCGGGACAACTTCGTCAGGCTGTCGATAGCAGATTTGCGGATGCTTTGAGGATGTTGTGCTCCATCAAAAAGGCGCACAATGGCAGGAATAATGAGATGCATGTACTCCTCACCACTAGACCCAAAGATCAGGAAAGCATGGAGAATCTTTTCTGATGGCTGACGGCGGGGTGTTGTGTCTTTCTCGAGAGTATCCAGCATTGCTGGAACCAGACCAGCTAGGTACTTTCGGAATTCTCCCTCCAAAGACCTGGCGATGGCCTCGACTAGAGACAAAATGGTACCTTGCACCTGGTATGATGTGTCCCAAAACTCACGAACAACCTCGATGATTTCTGGGAGGAAAGCACGGATGTGTTGTCGCACAATGTTGACCAGGATGGCCATCTGATTGAAGTAGGACTCGAGACGGCTTGTAGGAGAGCTTCGGATGACCCCAATGAAGCCGGGTATGATCTGCCCGAGGAATGGTACGCATTTCAAGCCGAGTGTTTTGAAAATGGTGACAAGCGCATCGATGACGGCTGAGTGGTACTGGACCAATGAGTTCTCACGCAGAATGTTTTGCAGCAGAGTATGGATGACCACGGTTGGATAGTACTCCTCGTTTGACGGTGTCAAGCCTTGCATGATCAAGGCAACATCTGAGACACTCTGGATTTCGTTGATATGGTGAACATCAGGCTCGACGTCACTGATCTGTTGGTACTTGTAGGGATCCAATGCACCAAGAACGCCGATTAGTTTAATCGTCTCCTTTCTGAGAGACCCAGTCTGCTCAGTCTTTGTGATATTGATCAGTACATCGAGAAGGTGAGGGTATTCGAGGTATGGCTCGATAACGTAACCAGAGTTACTGGCGAGCTGTCCTAACGTCCGCAGCGCAGCTTCTCGCTTTGTATGTGAGGACAAATCTTGGAGCGAATCCAGAATTATTGGCATAATCTGGGGCAGATACCGTCTCATCTCGCTTCCGCCAACATTGGCAAGCTCACCAACGGCCTTCAGTGTGACAGCAGCAACACCGGGGTTGCCATCTGTAGCTTTGGGCAGCAGCGCTGTCACCATCGGGTCCACATACGATCGGATTAACTTAGTCGCATTCGAGACGAACAGACTGATGAGCTGGGCGGTCTCTTCCTTCTGACGGGCTGTATTCGCAAAGCCCAGTCCAGTCAAGAGATTGACCAGCAACTTTCGCAACGGCGGGAAGACGTAAGCTGGGTTCACACTGGAAAGACGTCCAATGATGCAGATGGCAGCTTCCTTGACTTCAAACACTTCATCATTAACAGCGAGGAACAGGCATCGAATGTTCTCCGGTCGTGCCAGGTGTCGATCGAATTTCGCATCTAATGACCATAAGACCGTACGCCGAATTTCAGGATCCGAATCACCAACACCAACCGTCAGTAACTTGTCGATGACTTCACTGACTACTTGAATAGAATGACCACTAGTCTGGTTGATAATTGGATCGTGGACGAACAGCTGACAGCACGTGAGGGCCGAGGCCTTTCGAATCTCAGCATTGTCATTTTCCACGTAGTTGATGGCAACATCACGAACGAACTCGTTCAAGATATGACCTGAGAAATCGAAGCTGCCAAGAGTGTGAAGAGCCAATGCAATATCCGCATCAGACTGCAGGTCTTGGGGCGCAAAATCCTTTGCGAATGATGGCATGGGAGGAAGGCGGTTTTCTGGACAGCCCAGTGGGCGGAATGGTGTCCCACAAAGAATGATGCTGAGCATATCTAGCAGTTTCTCTTGGATGATGGGTTTGATCGGGGGGATGTAGTGAGCCATATCAACCAAAGCCTGGGTCAATGACTTGCTTAAGCCGCAGGCAAAAATGGGGTCTAATAAAGCCTCCATGTATTTGCTGAGGGCTTGTCCCACGGCCAAAGAAAGCATACTGATACACTCAAACATAGGGGCCTCTTTGGTGCCCGCTCGGTTGCGAGCTTTCATGGCGAGTCCCTCTCGAATGTATATGATGATCCCGTCCAAATACTGGGCAATTGCCGGTCCCACAGCATTGGCAATCTTTCCAATGGCGATGAAAGCGGAGTTCCGTTCCTTTTCTCGCTTCAATTGCGCTTGGAGGTATATCATAAAACGGTGTAGATAGATCTCGATGAAGTCGGTGGGGGCGTAGGATGCGAGGATGGGGATGGTAAGGACGACTTGGGTACGGATTTTGGGGTCTCGGTGGTCTTTGAGACGTAGGACGATCTCACAGGCATTTCGGTAGTGCTCATTCATAAACATGGTACCCTTCAGAATTAGTGCTTTCATGACCAACAGAGATCCATGAATCCAATCGACGTTGTGAGATTTCAGGCCTAGCAAGGCTTCTTCGTAAATTCGAGCAAACCACGATTGGCGGACCTGGGCATCTCGAGCTACGATGATTTCAAAGCACTCGCCCACGGCCTCGGCGGCAGTCTCTCGAATAAGAACTTTCGGGTCGCGAAGTGCAACCCAGATGAGTTCGAAGATCTGCGGGACAAAGCCGTACAGGAGTGTGGGGGAACCCTTTGCCAGCTCCCCAATGACAAGTACCGCGGCGAATCGTCGGCTCTCCTGGCGTTCTGATTGTAGCCATTCTAATGCGGACTGAATCTCACTTTCAACCAGCTCCGCGGTCAGTGCCCCGCCCGGCTTAGCCAGTCGGCCCAGCGATCGGGCAGCGTACACCAACACCACACTATCATTGCTTCGAAGGGCACTCCGTAGGTAACTGGCAAAGCGGGTGGTCTTTTGGGCGGCATCCACACCGTCAAAATCGATGAGTCGGTCTAGGGCGAGGAGTCCACCGATTCTCTCATTGGCATCGCTCCCGGTTACCACCAGCTGGGCAATTCTTTGGCTAACAGCATTGTAAAACTCAACAAACTTCTCGGAAGGCCAGTCTGCAATGAAAGAGGGTCAGCTGCATCCAGGGGGAACTTTCCAGAGGGCAAGTGAGGGCTTTACCTCGAGAGACTGATAAGACATTGTCATAGAGCTCGTAGGCAGCTCGGGCTCGGGTCTCCTCGTTCTTCGACTTCAGCTCCACAAAGAGCCTCTGAGTCACGTCGGTGATCGGGCCTGCTTGCGCCATATTTGCGAGCTGCACCCCAAGGTGGACATTGGAAGCCTACCAAATGGGAAAAGCAGAGGCGCAAGACGCATTAATGGTGAGGGAAGGTCAGGTGTGAGGCTCAGGTTGAAGACCGGCGGGCGCACAGACCATCACGGGTTAACCACCTGACGTTAACTCTCATCAACCCTTGACTGACTAATTATCGGGTTAAGTCAAGATAATATATTCGCAGAAGTTCGGGTAAATGAAGCTAAAAGGAACAATTTGAAAACATTTTCCATTGATATAAATCAGAGCGCTCGTTTGCGTTTGATCAGACCACCGTCCACCATACGTGTCTGGAGCAACCATCCCTCCTTGGTAGGTACCTAAGGTAGGAGAAATACACGTATAAATCTTCTGATGGCCCCCTCTAAAAACAAACTTCTTAAATTGTTGCTCCTAGTTATCGTTTATATGAGACTTTACTAACGGCGGGTACATGTTCTTAACTGTACACAGCATGGTAGCAAGTAAATTGCGGGGAATATATGTCGGGGCTTCGAGAGATCCAGCACGTTCGCTCGCAATGACGCGGGGAACTTGCCCAGACCTGCAACTTTCAAGTCTTCCGAGATTATTGTACTTTCGAAGGTTAGCCTGTCCTAGGCTTTTCTGTACATATCAGGAAAAATGACCTATCGGGCGGCTTGGATTATTATCCGCAACCAGATCGGGTGGTACTCCGTACTGCCTTTCCGATTCCACATGGCAGCCTTTTTGTTTGGAACTTGTCATTAAGCTAAAATTCGGTATTTTTTGAGTGTGGGAATACATGATATTATAATAATTGATGCGAGAGCCAGCCTCTGATAGAATACACGGCTGATTGGCCGGCGTTTAGTACCTAGTGCTGACCGATCGCCCCCGGGTTTATCTAGAAAGATGAGAGGTCTGAAAATGAAGCGGAGTTACTCGGGTTTATTGATTAAGTCCCGCCTCGAGGTTGAGAGAATGGCAGTAAAAGGCATAATCTCATTTGTAATCGACGATGCCGATAGCTAACTAGAGTGGACCAATGGTGGGGATCGATGACGGGATCGAGGGGTATGGAGAACCATAAAGCAAGGGCGATTCCCCGGGTCCTCCAAAGCGTTTCATCCTCATTTGATACAATTCCAACAACCCAATTAACCAAATTGTCAAAATGGTCAAAGTTCTACTCACTGGTATGGCATTCTTGAAATCATTCTTTCATGGATCTATCTAATCATCTATCAAACAGGCGGCAGTGGCTTTATCGCCGCTCACATCGTTGATATTCTTTTGCAACATGGGTATGAATTGAACGCCAGGAAGTCATAGCCCTCGCTAATTGTATCCATTTGCTAGTTTCGATACTGTGGTGACCGTTCGGTCGGAGGAGAAGGGTAAGCGCATTCTTGACGCCCACCCAGACACGCCCAAGGAAAAGCTTTCCTATGTTATTGTCAAGGATGTTGCTCAGGATGGAGCATTTGACGAGGTAATTGGCTCCAAATTAATACTCATCTTGACCCTTTCCAAGCTGATTCGTTCAATACAGGCCGTCAAGTCGGACCCGCCATTTGATTATGTTCTCCACACGGCATCCCCTTTCCACTTTACCATCAACGATCCCGTGAAGGACTTCTTGGATCCCGCCATTAAGGGAACTACCGGTATTCTCAAAGCTATCAAAGCCTACGCACCCTCAGTGAAGCGAGTTGTGGTCACATCATCATTCGCGGCCATTGTGAATAGCAAACAACATCCGAAAGTTTATAGTGAAAAAGAATGGAACCCTGTAACATGGGAAGAGGCTATGGATCATTCACAAGTCTATCGGGCCAGCAAGGTGAGAATATGATATCCACACCATAGAGATAATGGTACCCCAGCTAACACATCCCCTTGTCAAGACCTTTGCCGAGAAAGCAGCATGGGATTTTGTTGAAAAGGAGAAGCCCAACTTCGACATTGCAACCATCAATCCACCACTGGTTTTCGGTCCCATTGTTCATTACTTGAACTCTCTGGAGGCTATCAACACTTCGAACCAGCGGGTGCGGGATATTATTCAAGGGAAGTTCAAAGAGAAGATTCCTCCGACAGGAACCTTCCTTTGGGTGGATGTTCGTGATGTTGCACTGGCACACGTCAAGGCCATTGAGGTCGCTGAGGCAGGTGGCCAGAGATTCTTCGTCGTGGCTGGATATTTCTCTAACAAGCGAGCTGTCGACGCCATTCGTGAGGCACACCCTAAGCTGGAGCCAAAGCTTCCTTCTCCAGATGTGGCAGATGACTTCCCCAGTAACATTTTCGAGTTTGACAACAGCAAATCCCGGGAAGTCTTGGGGCTGAACTATCGGCCTTTTAAGCAGACGATCTCGGACACAGCTGAGTCTCTATTGGATGTTGGTGCATGATTATATTCTGGAAACTCATGTCTCTCATGGCATGTGTCGCATTTAAAATTAGATGAAAATAGTATAAAGGTCAGAATCCGTCAATTAGTAAAACAACCTAGATTCTGGTCGAGCGGAGTATGTGTAGACTAGTATCCGTAGTTGTGGAGATATTGATAGCTGCGTGTTAGGTCTCTGTAGTCGGCCGTGCCGCATGGCCCGTGAGCCGGTCAACTTTTCTTGCGCGATCTCCGTTCAGCTCCATTGCATCGTGACATTGAGTAAGGATGGCGACCGCTCGGATTTCGCCCACGGCGAATCTTCTACGGAAGTCTCGTTTGTTTGCACTTCCACAGGCCTTGAAAACCCCACAAGACCCGCCATCTTCGAGGTCCGTATTCGAGTCGAACACCGCAACACTCCCTCACCCCATTCGAGCCGCCATCGTCACGCCGCCCAAATCACTCGCTCGGGGCGATTGGGGTCTGAAGCGTCCACTTCCAGCCAAGGCCACTTCCGACAAGTCTGCTAGACCAGTTGTTCGAATCCAGGCTCTCGATACCTACGAACATGTCACCGACTTTGAATCCGCGGCCGATCACACCATGACCCTGGAGAAGTTCCAAGAATTGCACATGCCAATGTCTCTTCCCTCCAAGGTCAATTATGCGACCAGCATCGTTCCCCGTCACCAGAGCCCGTTCGAGACACATGTCGACAATACAGAGACTAGTCAGGGGCGTGAGGTACCCGGTTCCAAACAATTCAGACACGCTGGGCCTTGGTTGGTTGGACAGACTGAGGCTGAGTTCCAAGCCTATCTTAAACAAGTGCGGAGACAGAAGCCCGAATTGCTGCAGAAATTGCGCGAGCGGTTGGAGGCCAAGCTCTTTGCGGAGGCCCGGAAACAAGCTCAGGACAACGGAGGTGATTTGGAGGACCTTGCACCCGTCAAGGTCACCGATGAGGAGTTCCAGGCACACGTCAAGTCTCTGCGTGAGGATCCCTTCACCCTCGGTCCCGCCGTCTTTGAATTGCTTGATCTTCCGTCGCCCCCTGCTGTTCCCAGCGAGCGAATTGGACAGAAATACTACCAGTCCCCCGGAACCCAGCTGTCTGCCGCCGAATACGCCGTCAGCGGTCCCCCCATGACACACCCCTCCGCCGGTCTCTCATACACCCGATCCCATGCTCTCACATACAACCATCCTCAACACGGCCCGCAAGCCTACCAGCGTCCGGTCCAGGCCCGTATCTTGCGACCCAAGGGTCGTTTCAAGGGCCAGTCGTCTAAGGCTATCGCTGGTGTTGGTGGTATTGCCGTGGAAGATTTGAACGCCATGACCTTCGTTGACCAAGGAACTCCATCGGGGTTGACTTCCTTCGACTCCACCATCCCGGGAGGTGCTAAATACTATGTTACTCCGATCCGAGCCTCTGTCGACTCCAAGGGTCGCATCGGCCTGTACTCCTACCGCGCAAGTGCCACTGCAAAGGCACCATACGGAATTGAAGACTTGCAGAAGGAGAGTGCCACCAGCATTTCATCAGCTGCCCGCCGTGATGCTCGCTTTGTCCCACGATTGGACAGAGATCTCAACCAGGCGCGTTTCAGACCCTCGCGCGATTATAAGCAACGGAAGCCCAAGCAAGCCACTGAGGATGTAGCCCGCAGCCTCATGCAGAACTTGAGTTCGAAGCAATAAATGGAGTGGAAGATGAGCGGAATTTGCTGCGAATTGTACGATTAGATCTGGTGCTTGTGTAAAGCTATTTTCATTATCTTTTTTAAACATGTGATATAAATCCGATGCATCAATCTTATGTTTTTATCTCAATGGTACATATTGAATATGTGTTGTTTTTTATCTGAAGGATGACGAGCCTACCTGGAAAGGCATGCCCCATACAACACAACACATCTGGAGACAAACATCCTCAATGTTGGAAGATTCCAGGGTTATGCTTTACCGACTTGTCCCGAGCTCGGTATCTCCATCTCCGGCGTCTGATTTGTGCATTACGGTGTTTGATCAAGTGACACCACAAGTGGCGGACTAGGTCGTTCTGTGACGTGATCTCCTCGTAAATTATACATTTATGTGTAGGATCAACCTATTAAAGCCACGAGCCCACGACTAGGTGAATACTTTATATTTGCAGTTCCCGGCATTAGTTGTTGGTTTCTATTATTTCGTTTCTCTCTGGAAGCGAAAACCACCATGGCTCAAGATATCGTCTTGCCTGTCTCAGCCAGCGATGAATATTATAACCTGGGCTCATTTGGCTGTCCCATCACCACCACTAGTGTTGACGCCCAGACTTGGTTCAACCGAGGCCTTGTATGGGTCTATTCTTTCAACCATGCAGAAGGCGCCTATTGCTTCAAACAGGCCGCTGCACATGACCCTGCGTGTGCGATGGCGTACTGGGGTATCGCCTATGCCGTTGGACCAAACTATAACAAAGCGTGGAATAAATTCGATCGCGATGATCTCCGTATATCCGTCAAACTAGGCTACAAGGCATCCCGAGCTGCAAAAGAGCTCGTTGCAAGGGCAAACTCATTCGAGCAAGGTCTAATCGAGGCAATACAATCGCGCTTCCCAACGGATCGGCCTGAGACTGATTACCACGCCGTCAATAAAGCATATGCAAGCGCCATGAAACCAGTTTATGACGAGTTCGGTCACGATCTGAATGTTGCTACTCTATATGCCGATTCTTTGATGAATCTGGCCCCCTGGGCCCTGTGGGATCTGTTCACAGGCAAACCAAACCCGAGGGCCCCAACCATAGAGGTAAAGGCTGTGCTAAATCGAGCGCTGGCACAAGAGCAGGATGGTGCATATTTAAATCCTGGACTTCTCCATTTGTATATACACTTCATTGAGATGTCACCCACCCCGGAGCTAGGAATTAACGTCGCCGACCATCTGCGTGAGCTTGTCCCCGAGGCCGGACACGTCAACCACATGCCTACACACCTGGATATCCTGATCGGTGATTGGCGGCGCTCAATCGCCTCAAACTCTAAAGCAACCATTGTGGACGAGAAATATTTCCGAAGATCAGGTGCGAAGAATTTCTATACTTTCTACCGCATGCACAACTATCATTCTTTGGTCTATGCGGCTATGTTTGCTGGCAAATCCAAGACTGCTCTTGATGCGGTCACTCGCATGGAATCAACAGTCCCCGAGGAAGTCCTTCGAATACAGTCCCCGCCGATGGCTGACTGGTTGGAGCAATTTATGTCTGTTGGTATCCATGTAATGGTGCGCTTCGGTATGTGGGAGGAACTCAAGGCCAAAGAGCTACCAAAAGACAAGGTACTATATTCGAGCACCACCGCCATCATCCATTATGCCAGAGGGATAGCACTTGCCGCTCTGGGAGACGTGGATGGAGCCATGAAAGAACAGGATGACTTCCATGAAGCGTGGACAAGAGTGCCGCAGTCTCGGCGTGCGTACAACGGCAAAATGGTCGATGTACTCAAGGTAGCTGCAGCCATGCTGGAAGGAGAAATTCAATACCGCTGCGCTAGCTATAACAATGCATTTGCCGCTCTCCGCCGTGCTATCGACCTCGAGGACGAATTGCCTTATAGCGAGCCTTGGTCGTGGATGCAGCCTGTCCGGCACGCATATGCTGCTTTGCTGATGGAACAGGGTCATCTGCAAGAAGCGGCGAAGACGTATCGCGCGGATCTGGGTCTGGACAGTTCGATCATTCGGCCTCGTCGGCACCCTAACAATGTTTGGTCACTCAAGGGGTATCATGAGTGTTTGACTCGCCTGGGAAGGATGGAAGAGGCGGCTGTGATTGAGCAGTCGGTCAAGTTGGCCCTTGCTGTTGCAGATGTTCCTATTAGGTCGTCTTGCTTCTGTCGCTTGGATAACTCCAAGGCGCCGCAGGTCCTTGATACGTGCTCTATCAGCAAGAGCTGTCACTGAGCACGAAGAAACTCGGTTGATGATACACATATCGGTAGTGACTGAGCGACAATAGCCTTGTTTTATTATTCGGTATGGAAGTTTTTGATATCGACGAGACATTTTCTGCGACAGAAGAATGAATGGCATCAATTGCATTGTTCATTTTGCACGAAGGCACTTGCTTATGAGTTCGTTACTTCATAGTTCTTATATGCCCTTTTGATAGCAGAGGAAGATACACGTTTCCAACGTAGGAAAAAAGCTTTGGCTGTTTCTGCACCATAAGCGAGATATTGCCGGGCTCAAGAGAGTCTCCGGTCAGCAAATCAGAGGTGCAGTTTATTTCAAAAGCCGAAAGCTTGCAGTCTTGACCATGGAAGTGCTCCACCAATGCAGGAAGACCCACATTTTAAGAGCTGGGGCTGGAGCGATCTTTACCACCTTAGGCCGCTCACTGCGGGGAAAAATGTACAAAGCATTGGTCGATGACAATATCACTATGGGAGCGGCTGCTGCATTGGCTGGCCTTGTAATCAACGCTAGTCCTTGAATGAAGTGGAAGCCGGCTAAGTAAACCGCGTGACATAGGGTTGCTAGCATCACCTTGTCGCCTGAAGGCAGGAGTGGTACCCGATATGAGCACTTCGAACTCGTCGTTGATAGAACATTGGAGATCCAGTAATCATACTTCCACGTCCTCTTAGCTGATATTGTATAAACAATTAACACGCAAGGACCGAGAAGAAAGTTTTCAGATGAGAAGTCTACTAGGTGCTGAAGTTGGTGCCTAAGGCATAAAGGATGCCAATAACGTTACATAATCAGCACATAGCCCACACGTGATCTAGGGCTGGGCTAGGGCTGGGATCCACAAAGACTAAGCGAGAGCAACCGCCGACTCTTATCCAAACTGGTGATACTTCGAATTTCCTCTTCGAACATCCTTCCAGCCAACAATTCGCCAAAATGGGTCGCGTCCGTACTAAGACCGTTAAGCGGTCCGCCAAGGTCATCATCGAGCGTTACTACCCCAAGTTGACCCTCGACTTCGAGACCAACAAGCGCATTTGCGATGAGATCGGTTAGTATTTTCTTCAACGCGAATGCTGCACCGGTCCGGTGAACTAACAGACTCGCAGCCATCATTGCCTCCAAGCGTCTCCGCAACAAGATCGCTGGTTACACCACCCACTTGATGAAGCGTATCCAGCGTGGCCCCGTCCGCGGTATCTCCTTCAAGCTCCAGGAGGAGGAGCGTGAGCGCAAGGACCAGTACGTCCCTGAGGTCTCCGCCCTTGACGTCTCCCAGACCGAGTCTGGCCAGCTCGATGTCGACGCTGAGACTAAGGACCTGCTCAAGAACCTCGGCGTAAGTTGACACCGACACCGCTCATGTTTTCGGGAATATTATCTAACTTACGTTACACAGTTCGACAACCTCAAGGTCAACGTCGTTACCGTTTCCCAGCAGCAGGTTGCTGAGCGCCCCCGCCGCTTCGGTCCCCGCTAAATCCAGCACCCTCGATAATATCCAAAAGTGCTTGTCTTCGGTCGACACCCCGGCGTTACCCGATACTTGTTCTGGTTGGCTTTTTTCCCGGCTATCATGGTTATAGCATGATATTGGAGGCTATCTATGGATGAGGAATGAAAAAATGATTCCCTATGACAAAGGTGTCGCCGATTCCCCTCTGGGGATGACGCTTGATTGCCAAAACTCTTTCCTCGTGTTTATACCTGCGTGGACATCTGTCCCCAGGTTAGAACTACGTAGGGGTTCCTGGATCTCTGATCTGGAAGGCCCAGACCATTGGTCGAGGCTATGCTCAGATACTGGTGTCATGCTGGTTATCGTGCAGCCTAAGATCAAGTGTTATATGGTCATTTCGTAGACTTTTCATGCTCCCGTATGCTATGGTATGCTTCCACAGGGTATTATCTGTAAACCGCTCGAAAACGCCAAATGATGCCATGGCCTCTGCCATCTTCAAATTTGATCAAGCAGATCCCCCTCGTCCTGAGTTGGGCGCTTCTTTCCTAGTTCCTTGGGAACATGTCCTTCGATGGATCCTCCCAAAGCGTCCTCTGGCCGCCACTGCGGTGCGCTAGCAGACGGTCCAGAACCATGTTCTTTTTCATTGATCTGGATGTCCACCCGACCATCACGATGAATCACGGTATTATCGCCACGCTCCAAAGCGAGCTCACGCGAGCGATCTGGATCTTGAATCGTTAGATTCTCCATGTCAGCAGTAACTTCCACAGCGGAAGAGCTTTCAGCCTTGGGCTGCTTCTGGCGTTTCGCACGAGCTTCTTCCAACAAGAGAATTCTCATGCTTCGAGTATCACTGGCACGCCTCTCCCAAACAGGCTCCTCAGCCAGTTGCACACGGATAAAGAGTGCCCGCTCTGCACACTCGTCTGAGCACCATTTTTCCAATTTCTCCCGAGGTACAATATCCATGCTGCGGCCACGGCCACCAGGTCCGCTTCCCTTGACGCCATATTTAAAGTGGAAAGTCTGACCCCGGGCGTTCGCCGACTCTTTGCGATTCTTTCGGGGACAAAGCCCATAACCACAAAGATCCTCATAGTTTCGCTCCATAATATAATTATCGTAATCGGTCGGTCGAAATGAGACCAGTGCAGATTTGAAAGTCCGGGCCTCCTCTGGTGAGGGTGAAGCCGGGTCCGCGGAGGAGGAAGCGGGGATGGCGAGGAGCTCGACCGTACGGTCTAGGATCATTTCTTCGGCATCTTTCTGGGCCTGAATCTGCTGCGCATGTTGCAGTGCGATATCCAAGTGACGTGCATTTGCGCCGGGTCGGCCCTGAAGGTATCTGTCTTGCTCTTCCTGTGACAAGGACGAGTGGTGTGGCGCTGGTTGTTCGGCGTTGACGGCGGCGTATGCAGAGGGGAGGGACGTCTTTAGGATGGATTTCGGGGGCCCTTGTGAAGGTGCCATAGTTTTGAGCAATTTGAGGTTGATATTCTGCTATATCGGCGCTGTTTGGGTGGGATATGAGAAAGGAAGAAGTACAGAGCAAGAGGAAGGAAATTATGGTTCGCGGGTCTTTGGTCCCAAAAAAACGGAGGAACGGGAACCAGCAATGAAACCCCGGGATCTGTGAGGCGATGATGTCGCCAATAAGAGTCACGACACTTCACCCACGCATTGGGCTGCAGCGGGGCTTAGCTTGGGTATAGATAGATCTATCTTAATCTATGACAAAGGTTTTGATTGTTTCCCCTAATCAGAGGATTGAACTACATACGTAGACCTACTACGTGGTTTAAAGGCTAGTTGCATTACCTCATAGGAGCTATGTGAGCTTACCTTCCTATATGTAATTAACCACACGATATTCGAAATTGTCCAAGGACAGATCAGAATCTGCCTTTTCTTGAACAACTGATTATACCATATGTGTGTACCCTGGTTCAGTTGCTTGCTTATTAGCCGCCGATCGTCAGTGGAGCCTCTGTTCCCTCATCCCGCCAAGTGACGACCACCTCACCTTCCCTTCTTTCCACTTCCCCCCTCTCGCCCCAACTGTCTCTTTTTTTGCACTCGATCATCCTCGTGCATCGATTTACAATCCGTGATTCTGCTTAGGGTGATCGATACTCTTTGACTGTGTGCGTTCCCTCTTCAAACGGCCCCTCTTCATCTCCTCCAACCCCCTCATCTCCGACCTACTAGGCATCCGTTGTGTCCCACGCTGACCGACTCTTCGGCGTTTAGGCAAAAAAAATTGTTTCCCCCACGAAGTCAAACAACCGCTGCATGCTGCACGTACTGGAGCTGGTGCTCGGCTTTGTATAGTTCTCGCCCGGTTGCCGTTACACACTTGTTGTTTAGCGTTGTCTTTACCTACGTCCCGGTGAACGAGGTCGATTTGCCAGATGTCCAACCCGCCTTTCACGGTTCGAGCGGTCTTCGAGTATGCTTCGGGCCACGATGACGACCTTAGCTTCCCAATCGGTCAGATCGTAACCGTCACCTCCGAGGAGGATGCCGAGTGGTACAATGGCGAATACACAGACAGCTCGGGAGCCAAGCAAGAGGGTATTTTCCCCAAGAACTTCGTCGAACGATATGAACCTCCGGCACCTCCGCGGCCAGCACGCCCAACTAGAGCAAAGAAGGAGCCTGAGCCTGCGCCAGTGGAAGCTCCCGTGGCTGTGCCTGAGAGCCCGGTCCAAACAGAACCCGAGGTAACGGCGCAACCCGAGGAAGAGCAGGAGGAACCCGAAACAGCCCCCCAACCACCTGCTGCTCTCAGGGCTCCGGTTCTGCCTCCAAGCCCTCCCACTCCAGCTGTGGAGGTTCCGTCCTCGCCCCTTCAGCCTACTCCGGCCCCCGCTCCCGTTCCTGCTGCGGCCCCCGCCCCGCCTCCAGCGAAGGCATCTACAAAGCCCCCACCACCGGCTGTGGGAGAGAAGCCTGCAGGGAACTCGTTCAAAGACCGAATTGCTGCATTCAACAGATCCGCTGCCGCGCCAATTGCACCTATCAAGCCTGGCGGTCAACAGCCGTCCTCCTTTGTCAAAAAGCAGTTTGTTGCTCCGCCTCCAAGCAAGGACTCCTTCGTGGCTCCGCCGCGGGAGCCTGCTGCCAAAGTCTATAAGAGAGAGGAGGACCCGGAGGTTAAGGAACAACTTTCTCGGGAACCCCCTGTATCTGAAAGCCGACCCCCACCCCCGCCGCCGGCACAGGAGGGCGAGGAAGGCGCAGAGGATCAGCCAAAGCCTACCAGCCTAAAGGACCGAATAGCTCTTCTTCAAAAGCAGCAACTTGAACAAGCTCAGCGCCATGCCGAGGCTGCTCAAAAGAAAGAGAAGCCGAAGCCTCCGAAGAAGGCTGTCGAGCAGCCTATTGATCAACCTGTGGAAGCTGCCGCTGCCGGAGCCGCTGCTGAAGACGACGAGGATGAAGAACAAGTTTCTTCTCCTGTTGAAGCTATGACAGTCCCCCGAGACCCCAGTGTTGATACCTTGAGAGCCAAAGCTCCTCCCGCCATGCCCCCTCCATTCTCACCCCAGGAAGAGATCGCAAGCGAATCAAATGACGCAGACTACTCTGCCGCAGCAGACTCCGAGGATGCTGGAGAGACTTCTACCAGCAGAGATGATGATGAGGAGCGCTCACGTCAAGCTCCAGCCCCGCCAGCCCACTCTGCTGAGCAGAAGGATGAATCAGAGGATGCCGACGAAGAGGAGGAAGAAGAGGAAATGGATCCTGAAACTAGACGCAGAATGGAGCTTCGTAATCGAATGGCCAAGATGAGTGGTGGTATGGGTATGATGGGACTTTTCGGTCCCCCAGGTGGCATGCCCGGCATGGGTGCTCCTGCTCCTGCACCTCGCAAGCCTAAGACTCCTGGTGAGTCAGAGAAGAGGCTTGCTGAGCCTGAACCGACGTCCCCAGGCCATGCTCCTCCGGTACCAATGATTCCCCTTCCTGGAATGAACATCGGCTCCAGACCTGGCCCGCCTGTCGATGTTGAGAAGGAAGAAGAGGAGCCTTTGGCAACTCCTATCAAGGAACAACATGCCCCACAGGAAGTGGCAGACGTCGAAGATGTTGTCCACGAAGGTGCTCCCCCACGTTCTTCTATCGATCGACCTCCTGCTCCCCCCTCCCGTGGTGAGTGATATTTCCTTCGAGAACCTTTGAAAGACATTCCTGATTATTTGCCAGAACGAGCTGCCCCTCCCCCACCTTTGGACTCTCGACCCATTCCACCACCCGTGCCTACGGAGCAGTTGGCTTCCCCTCCCCCAGTCCCCGGAAGTAGGTTCCTGTTATAGCGAAAGCCACTCTTTTAAAACGCAACAAAAGACTGACAAAAGATCTTTAGGCCGGTCTCTCCCTCCCTTTTCCAGGCCATCAGGCGTTGACGCCGGCAATGAATCCGATGATGAATTGTCTGTGCATGCAAACAACTTGTCCTTGGAGTCTGTTGCAGGTGTTCCCCCGCCTGTGCCTGCTCGTGCTGACAGTATTGATTCTCGTCGTTCCTCGACATATGATGCACCACCTCCCCTGCCTCCGACGTCAACTGCCGAAAAGAGAGCTAGTCGCCCACCTCCCCCAGTTCCGTCAAACCCGCCCGTGCCACCGGCGCAGAGCCGTGCCCCACCTCCACCACCCCCAAACCAGCCACGCCGGCGATCCACCGCGGATAGTCGCGGTAGTGCCATGTCCGCCCCCCGCCAGGCTGGAGATGATGTTGAAGGGGAAGTGACAGAATACGATGGCGACTACGACACTGATATTGCGTCCGGTGTCAAGCACAAGGACGCACTGAGGGCCCATGAGCGCGACTCCAGCTTTGATGAAGGCATGATGACTGATGAGTATTCTCTTCAATCCCCTCGCAGCATTCCGGAATCCCGTCCTCCTCCACCTCTTCCTCCAACTGCTGCCCCAAGAGGAGTGCCGCCTCTACCTCCAAGCCAGCCTCCTCGCAATGCTAGAGCCTCTATGGATACACCTCGAGGACCACCTCCACCCCCACCGGGCAGAGAGCCATCGTACGGCGGAGATGACGAGTATGACCCCTTCAATTATGTCGAGCCTAGGCACGGATTGCCTACACCCCCGGCTCCTCCCAGTGGTCGCCCAGAGGCACCGCCTCCTCTTCCCCCACAACCGCCAGCGAGAGAGAGCTTCGATGATTTGTACGATGTATCTCCCGTACAAAGCCCCATAAATGAGGCCCCGCCTGTACCGATGTCTCAAAAGCGTGCATCTCTAGCCCCATTGCCTCCCCCATCCCAGGCCCCTGCTATGCCGTCGCCTTCTGCAGCACGCAGCACGCGCCCTTCAATGGACATGGCAAGAGGCCCGGTTAATATTCGGCGTTCCATGGATGTTTCTCGCCCGTCTGTTGATCAAGGCTTCATTGCCACGGACATAGATTATGCGGAAAGCACCCTCTGGTGGACCCAGCCCAACACCCCGCCGCCGTCTCTTCAAAACCGAAAGGATATACTCTTTGAGGTTGAGGAGTCGTCTTCCTCTAAACGCGGTGGTAAGACCACTGTGTCCAAGGACATCTATATCCTCTTCATGGACTACTCCCAGACCGTTATAGCAGCTCAGTTTGATCCCAGAGACCCTGCAGATGTCTCCTTGGAGCAACGTCACGAGCCACCTCCACTTCAACCCCGTCAGGATCAGTTGGAACAGGCACACAATCAAATTGGTATCCGGATTTCCGAGTCCATCAACTCCTACCAAAACTCTACTGTAGGAGATGGTACACCTTTCGGTCTGGTTCAGCATCTTCTGAACCCTCTTGCTGATGCATTGCTTCCTGTTGGCACTCGCGCGTACGGTGCTTTGGTTTACTCAAACTTGGCAAATGCGTCGGTTTCACAGAATGACGAGATCCGCGCTGGCGATATTGTAAGCTTCCGCAATGCTCGATTCCAAGGCCACCGTGGCACTATGCACCAGAAGTACAGCTCTGAGGTTGGCAAGCCTGACCACGTTGGCATTGTTGTGGATTGGGATGGTACCAAGAAGAAGATCCGGGCCTGGGAGCAAGGACGCGAGAGCAAAAAGGTGAAGATGGAGAGCTTCAAGCTCAATGACATGCGCAGTGGTGAGTGCAAGGTCTGGCGAGTTATGCCACGTAGCTGGGTTGGCTGGGAAAACAACAAATAAACAAGGAACACGCACCGCCGTGTCCCAGGCATCCCACGCAACGCAACGAAACGAGTCTTTTCTTTTTCTTTCTAGATTGGGTGGGTCGTGTATGAGTTAGGGTTGATACTTCCTCTTCCTCTCTTACTTTGTTTCCATCTTGTTCTTTGGCTTTTCTCGATCATCCCGCTTATGTGCTAATGAGGAAGAGGCGAGATGGTTTCCTTTTTTTTCTTTTTTTCTTTTTGGAGAATTGAGCGAGCGTGCACTCTTTTTCTCTCATCTAGGCAGATGAACTTTGTATCTGCTCTGTATGCCTTTCCTCACCTATTCTTCTTTGCCTGTACCTATTTGCAATGTATCCATCTTTCTATTCGAGATATGTCTTTTATGTTGGCATTATCTTCAAAGTAAACGTATGCAACCTTAAAATTAGGGCACCAATCACATGATAAGTTCCCGTGGATGCCCTAGGCGACGAACGCGCCTTCCATAACTATCGGGCAGCATCTCTCGACGTTCAACCTCCATCTTCTCTGTTCCCCAAACTTTCTACTATCGTCGCAAACATGGGTGGTGATCTGAACCTGAAGAAGTACGTTTTTTGTAACTGCATATTCTTTTACTTTCCGACAAGAAATACAACATCTTCCGCAAAATCGAGACAAGTCACTAATACATCACTAGGTCATGGCACCCATCGCTCATGCGCAATCAAGAGCGCGTATGGTCGGAAGAACAGAAAGCGCTCGAGGAGCGCAAACGGATCGAGCAACTCCGCCGCGAACGTGAAGAAGAGCGCCAGATCCAAGAGTTGCAGCGTCTACAAGAAGCATCCGGCAAGCAGAAGACCCAGAACCGCGTTGATTGGATGTACCAGGCACCTTCGAACGCAACCGGACAATACTCGGAAGAGATGGAAGGATATCTGCTTGGAAAGCGACGGATCGATGGCATTTTGCTGAAGAAGGACACCGACAACAAAAAATTGGAGAAAGGCGCAGATCTTGTTGGTGCAAATGCGGCGGCGGCGGCGGGACCATCTATTGGTTCGGCGCGTGACACTATGGCGAAGGTGATGGCCGACCCGCTATTTGAAGTTAAGAAGAGGGAGCAGGCGGCCTATGAGGCCATGGTCAAAGAGACCATGAAGCGGAAGGAGAGAGAAGAGAGGCGAGGTGGTGACCGGAATCACGAGCACGGGAGGGAGCGGAGACATCGCGATCGTGATTCAAATCGCAGACGGGATGAGGCGGAGGATGATTCAAGACGTTCATCTCATCGTTCTTCACATCGGCGTCGGTCCAGATCACCTGCTGAGGGGGAGAGGTCTTCGCGCAGACATCGCAGCGAGAAGGATCGCGATGACCGGGATCGTCGAGGCCACGAGGGGCGAACTCGCCGAGATGACCGGGACCGAGACCGCGATCAAGGCCGCCGTGAGTACCGAGAGAGAAGGGATTCATACCCCAGCCGTCGCAACGACCGGGATGACAGACGGGATCGCGATCGTAAGCCGGACATCGACAACGACCGTGCCAGGTCTCCACGACGCTCTCCTCGCCGACGCAGCCCTTCATCACGCCCGACTCAAGACCGCAATGGCCGCGCCCATGACCAAGACAGCCGTCGGGACTACCCTCGACGCAATGACAACTTCAACAATAGGCGGGAGAATTTCGGCCGACAGCCTCGCCCTGCACAGCCCAATACTGATCCCAAAGCACTGGAAGAGGAGCGTGCCCGTAAGCTAGCAGAGATGCAGTCCAACGCTACTGAGCTGGAATCAGATCGGCAACAGCGTATCGCTGATATTGACAAGAAGGAAGAGACACAGAGGGAAGCTGATGACCGACAGCGTTCTGACCGTGGTGCGTTCATGTCCCAGGTACACAAGCGTGTGCAAGAGGATAGTCTTGATGAGCGAATCCGTCGTAGTCGTGGTGGATTGTCGAAGATGGATGAAGAGTAAGGATTGGATTCCGTCAGTATGGATTATCAAATCATGCTTTACTCTCTATATCGTGAATCATTACAAGCCCTATATGAACCTGGGTTTATTCATGTATTTAGTCATTTTTATCTTAGCGGTGATATCCAACTTTGAACCCTGTTAAATTAGGTCATATCTTTACTCCTTTATACTTGAACTCATTCAAAAGAAAGCGTGATTAAGACCGGTATATAGTAAATCGAAGTATCAAACCAATAAACAAGAAGAATAAAGATTAAGTAACCGTCCACTCCCTATGCTTAACAATCCAGTAGGCATGACATGTAACGCTATCTACAATTACAACCTAGTTCCAGTCCCAGCACATATCCATACTGGGAGACTACAGCAGCAATAACTCACCAGTAGCCGCACCACCAGCCAACTGCGGCTGATACACTTGTTGCGAGTTCTGCGTCACAACATATTGTGTCTGAGCACCATGACTGCCCACATCGCCATCGTCACGACCACCTAGGTTCATAGAGGCCA
Source organism: Penicillium tannophilum (assembly GCA_028829675.1). NCBI lineage: Eukaryota > Fungi > Ascomycota > Eurotiomycetes > Eurotiales > Aspergillaceae > Penicillium > Penicillium tannophilum. Next base: position 2,890,964 of record JAQKAK010000008.1, read on the forward strand.
TCTGTTGAGAACCGATATTGTTGAAGTAGGAATCTGCCGCGTTGATAGCGGCAGAGTTTGGACTCAGACCGCCCGGAACAGGGTTTGCGCTGACGGGGAATGTAGGAGGGGGAGCAGCGTTGACAGGGCTGATGGGGTTACCCGTTGTAATGATTGTGGCTAGACCGCTGTTGCTCGTTGAAGTAGCGGCAAGGCTAGCGGCTGGAGGATTGTATTCGAGCATGTTGGCTGTGCCATCTTCGATGCGGGGCCTTTGCAGCGCCGGACTGGGTTGCAGGCGGCGGGGTCGTGCAGCGCGGAAGACCTGATGGATTGGCTTGAGGTAGACGGTTGCCAAAGTACCGACGTTGAGACAGAGCTCTTCCAGCGTGCGCGGGTCGAGCTTCTCGCTTTCGGCTGTGATGGGTGGTTTTTGGCCCATGACTACTTGCTTGGCTGTTGCTGGGTCGGTGGATAACAGACGCCAGTACATGTAGCCACGGTCTCGAAGGTCAGGGTCATCAGTCTCTTCAGTACACCATTTCAAAACTTGGGGAACGAGCTGTTGGCCCTTGGTCGGCCGCTGGATGAAAAGCTTTACTGTGGCCGTGAGCAGAGCCAGCTGCACTTCGACCGTTTCGTCGTGGAACGTAGCCAGGTAGTCCTGGAGGAGGCCGTCGGAGTTCTCAATTCGGTCTGCATACTGGCCAATGATCCAGATAACGGCTGCCTTGGCTTCGGGCTCGTCAAGGTCGTCAATATTGCTTATCACGTGGCCAATAATGCCCTCGTATTGGTTGGGATATTTCCGGAAGATGTTGCGAATCACAACGGTGGCTTCCTGCACAATGTATGGGACCTTGGCGTCAACCAATTCCAGTAATGTTTCGATACATTGCCGCGCTGCTGATTCGATTTTGATGGCAAGCTTTCCAATGGCACGAACTGCCTTACGCACGAAATGCACGTCGATTTCGGTGGCATACCTGGTGGACAATTAGTACGAGTGAAAGAGCAGAGACATAGAGGAGTTGACTTACTCTCGAAGCTCTGCCAGGACCACAGAGATGTTATCTTTCGTGGTCAACATGAACATCAACTCCAACTTAGTCACTTTGACATAGATGGGGTCGTTGTAGTTGCAGAAGAAAACACGAATGTCATTGCGAAGGACTTCTGGCCTCTTCTGAAGAATCAGAATGGCATTGCGCAGGGCCAAGTATTGAACCTCTGGGGGCTTGGCGAGGAGAGTAACGAGGGGCGGTGACATTTTCTTGCTTAATGAGGTGATATGCTTTTCGTCGGAAATATAGTTCATTAGATAAAGAAGAACTCGGCAGGTCGTAAGGACGACTGCAGAATTAGAGTGAGATAGCCGTGGGGCTATTCGCTCCGCCAGTAGAAGTGCTTCAGCAGTGTCCTGGGGCACATATGACATCAAAGCCTCAAGAATGTAGGTTTGACCCCATCTAGACAAATGTTAGCATGCTTATGGGAATTTGTGCAGAATAAAAGTCATACTCGGAGCAGTCCGCCAGGATTGAAACCAGCTTTGAAGCACTGGTGTAGTCAATAGTCAGTGAGATCGATTCGCTGCGACCCCAAATATCCACCAAAGAAGCCAACACACTGGAAACAACGGTTGGATTCTCATCCTTGAGCATGCGATTTAAGCGATCAATCAGATCCGAGTTCTCGACCATCTTCTTGTCATGCTCGTACAGTTTGGCAACACAGAAAGCGGCTGTCTTGCGGACATATGGGTCGTTGTCCTGCATGAGGCGCTTGAGGGGTTGGAAGGTTGCTTCGACAAACTCGCGCACGTGGATGTATGAAATGGTTCGCAGAGCAAGCGCTCGCACAAGAGGATTGTTATCTCCCATGTCCTATGCATCTGATCAGCCGTCTCTCGTCATTAATTTCTTATCACAGGCTAACGCCATACCTCGACCAGAGTGGGCAGCGCCTTCAACGCGGCCTCCGGTTTCATTCTTGAGTAATTTACCAAAAACAAAAAGCACCTAGAGCGCAAGTCAGTAATGAGCTTCCAGGAGTCCACAAGGCCGCTCCATTCCAACATACATCTTCTTGATTTCCAAGCTCGGTAGGTTCATGCACTCGATAACGTCGGGGAACAGCGCAACCATATCGTTATTGCTCATAGTCATGTTGGCGACGATCTTCTTGAGGGCGATCTTCTTGGCGGAGTAGTTCTTGTCCTTCTTGCCTCCGCTTTGAAGCTCAGTTCGCAGCTCGGCGACCTTGCCCTGTGGAGTGCGCGAAAAGCGTGAGCTATATCCTGGAGGATACGGGGCAAACCCGATAAACATGCCGGGCTCGTGGGTGGGGGAATTTCAGTGTAGAAAGGCAGATAACAAAAGCCAAGCGCTATAAACCGCAAGGGTCATCGCATTTAAGGCGCAAGGTATATGATGTGCGGGGAAGAGGGGAAAGTCACTTTAGGACTTTTGATGGAGGATCAGACGATAAGAGACGGTACGTACCCTAGCGAATAGTTTCGCATCTCCCCCAGAACTCATGGCTGCGGTGTGGACGAATCGCAGGGGATTCTGTGCCGGTTTCTTCTTTGTAGGTTTGGCTCTAGCGTCGGTCCAATCAATCACATGCGAATTGAGTTACAATAGTCGATCGAACAAGATTGGATACGGGCGGTAAGATATCGAGGTTCGACTTTGGGCAAATCTGGAAGGAATAGATCGAGATGAAGATGTATTTCGTAGGTGTAGGATGTAAGCGTCGAGAAAAGGGCGCGGCTTTTTTACTGCGCCACGGTGGGTTCAGGGGATTCGGAGACAGCGGAAATCATCGATTGGACATGATCAAGTACAAAAACCCGCACAGAAGGTATCTGCAAGCCGCAGAATTGGAGTTTGGGGTGGAAAGGTGACAAGTTCAGGAGAGAAAGGAGAATCTAGGATTCAAGGCGGAGTGGAGTGGGAGCTGCGGAGGGAACCCGTCGCACGCCCCCATCATCCTTTCCCACTTTTCGACCTCCACCACATCCATCTGCGACACCATCACCTCTCATATCGCATCATGTCGTCGCCTCTTCCTCCTCCACCCCCACCGCAATGGGTGGTCGCGCTGAATTCGCCCATGCCACGTCCCACCAAAGCTGCCACTAGCATCCAGGATCCACCAGGCTTCTCCAGCACCCGGGGAGGTAAACAGGTGAGAGCCCTCCTAACCTGAACCCCACCCTCTATGGAATCTTCACAGTAGGATTCTAACAAATTACTAGCAGAAGCAGCAGCAGAAGCAACCTACCGAGAAGAAACCCGAAGAGACCGATGCCCTGAAGCTCAAGAAGGCCTGGGAGATCGCCATCGCCCCATCCAAGCAGATCCCCATGAATGCGATCATGATGTACATGTCCGGAAACAGCCTTCAGATTTTCAGCATTATGATGGTTTTCATGCTGTTCAAGGGCCCTATTCAGGGTCTGATTAACACCAATGTCATGTTCGCCAAGTTTGATACTCCAACAACTCACGGACGCCTGTATGGGGTGAAGGCGGTTTATGTTCTTATGCAGTTGGGTCTACTGGCATTGGGAATCTGGAAAGTCAATGCGATGGGACTTTTGCCGTATGTTTTCAGCACGTGAATCTTCAAGGCGGTTGATACTGACAGTTCTCTAGGACAACGAGATCGGACTGGCTTGCATGGGAATCGGAACGGCAACCTTTGGAGCAGGCTTATTTTGCTTTTAGGTGATACTCGCATTATTATAGAGCGCTTGCAGGATATGGCAAATTGGCATCAGAAATTTGACTTGATTACGATTCAGGCCCTTTAATAAGGTGTATATTATGGACTGAAAACTGCAAAGAGGGTATCCATATGATTATATGCAAATGGTTCAATCGTAGCGGCGCTGAATATGTGCGATAATGCAATAATATGAGCCTCAAGACTCAGCCGGATTTGACATTCTCCGAAGTCTCAAGCGGCGGACTGTCCAGCTTTTTGGAATGTTCTTTCAAACGACGCTCCTCGCGCCATTTAGGCCCTTGCCAGATCACGATTAGAAGCAATGGTGATGTACATAGCATCACAAGGGCAACAAAGGTAAAGCACCAGCCACGGCCCATGGATGACAACATGAGATCAACGACAGCCGTGGCACCAGCTCCAAGCAAACATCGGACAAAGTTATTAGCGGCAGTCGCCTTTGCAGCCTGTGTCGGATACAGATCCACTAGGAGGGTGCTGACAGTATTGAAAGATCCCGTGAGAGAAAGTCCCATGACAAATAGAATGGTGGTCGGTGCAGCGAGATGGACACCATAATTCAAGCACCATCCAAAGGCCACGATACTCATGCTTCCAATCGTTAGCAGAGGAAATGCAATCTGAAGGCGCGCCTTTTCGATGGGGAAACTTCGCAGGTCTACGGTGCGGTTCTTGACCAGTGGAAAGTTCAGTTGCTTTGCCAACCGGCGATAGTTGAAGTCCAAGAATTTGCCATTTAGGATAGATGCAATGGTAGCCCCGAGGCCAAAGGGGATGTAGCACAGGCCAATTTGGAGATCGTCCAGCCCATAAAGATCTTTGTAGATCGAGGGAATAGTGGCACTGACATCGTAAAATCCGGCAAACAGAATCGCATTGGAGAGGAGAATGATGCTAGTGTCTTTCTGGAACACGATGGCGAGCGTCTTGAAGGGATTCGGAAAGCTCAGCTTCTGCTTTTTCGAACTGGCTGGGGACTCGATTCCTTCTGCCCTGGCTTTGCGGGTCTTGAGGTAGCTGATCAGAGACATATTCCATTTCTGCGGCGGTATAGACCCATCGCCGACAATGCCACGGGCAGTCTCGGGAAAGAAGACTAGAAATGGGACAAGGAAAGCACCTGCGAAAATGGTGAGGAACCAGAAGATCGCTCTCCATCCGAGATACTGAGCTAGTAGACCGCCGATAACGGGGCCAACTGATGGACCTAATAGTGAACCTGCTGTGACGAAGCCCATGTAGGAGCCTCGCTCGGCCACAGTAGCGACATCAGAAACGACGCCAGAGGACAGAGCAATAGTGGTGCTACTTCCTGCACTCTGTAAACACCGAAGGACAAACAAAGCAGCATAGTTATTCTGCAGGGCCAAGCCAATATTGGCAGCAATGTAGATTGTAAAGCATAGAATGTAAGCTGGTCGTCTACCGGCCTTATCGGCGAAATCTCCGATGAACATCGGGGATAGGCCTTGGAAAATCTGTGCTCGGCGTGTTAGCTTCATCGCCGAGACTAAGAGATTTTGGAGAATTTTTAGATAGACAAACCATATAACTCGTTAAAGTGAGATTAATCAGTGAATTTGACACATGAAGATCCTTCGCCAGAGTATTCAAAGCAGGAAAGTAGATCTGTGAAGAAACTGGGGAGAAGAACCCCGCCCAAGAGGCTATAAACACGATAAAGCGCTTCTGATTATGTGTAAAGACGGAGTAGTCGACAGTGCCGACCTCGGTGTTATCTCCATGGCTTTGGGGGGTTTCTAGGTCAATCGTAGTAGATTTTTCCATGTCCACGAGACCTTAGGTGAAAGTAGATATCGCAGGGAAATAACGTTGGAATCGACAAACGAAACCCTGTTTATGCTGGCATGACTAACCTGCACGAGAGTAGTAGACCCTGACTTCAAAAAATCCAACCAATTGTGGTGTTCCAAGTGCCGAGTAACCGAAGCTTTTAAGAGCTTATCAGTCTCGGCTTAACTCCGGACTCTTACGTCCGTGCGACCGAAACCAGCTATCTAAGTATCTACCTTTCTGCAATTGCGCGTTCGCTCTTATGTGGCCCGAGCAAAATCACTGGTATGTTCAAGTTGCTAATATTGCCCGTTTCCGGAATTTCGAGTTCCTCGGCTCTCGTTTAATACATACATACCCACAGATTCATACATGTACATCTCGGTTCTCGGGCATCATTACCGTGCCTTGATAGCCTCTCGGCACGCCTGCAAAAAGATTTGACAAAAGTCCCACACCTCTGCATAGGTATTGTACAATGGTGCAGGTGCCACCCGAACCACGTCGGGTTTTCTCTCGTCGACAACGACCCCATTCTCTTCCAAGTGATGGAGAACATGGTCCAGCAGGCCAGGCTGGAGCCGCAAGCTGAGCTGAGCACCTCTTTCGGCTGGATTCGACGGCGTAATGAGAGTAAAGGGTTTGTCTTCAGGCGCAGAATCGAGCGGATACTTGAGTAGTAGATGTTCGAGATAACCAGTGAGGCTCAATGACTTTTGTCGGATTTCCTTCATCGTCGTGCGGTTGAAAATTTCAAGGGACGCAATGACGGCATTAATATCCAGCACTGATGGGTTTGATAGCTGAAAGCCTGCAGCCCCCGGTTGGGGGAGAAATTCTAGGGTTGTCAGCATTCACGTATCTCCAGTCGCATCCTTCTGAGGCATTACATACTGTTCACCATCTTGAAGCGGGTCTTGCTGTCGTGACCCCACCAACCTGAAAATCGGGGACGATACCCCTCCTCACCGTCCTGCTGTTCATCCACATGGCCGTGGCGTTCATGAACAAAAAGCCCCGCCATTCCGCCGGGTCCACTGTTCATGTACTTGTAGGTACACCACGCTGCAAAATCCACGTTCCAGTCATGCAAGCGTAAATCCACATTTCCAGCGGCATGGGCACAGTCCCAGCCGACTAAAATGCCCTTTGACTGGGCATGCGCTGTGATGTGCTCTATATCAAAGTATTGACCGGTGTAGAATTGGACTGCAGAGAGCAGGACCAGCGCCGTACTGGAGGCGTTTTCATCAATTACCTGAATAATCTGCTCTGTTGTCAAAGTTGGGTGATCAAGATCCTTGGGTTCAATCAGAACCATTGCATCCTTCGGGTCAAGATTGTGGTGCAATATTTGCGACTCGATCGCGTACTATGATCCAAGTTAATTCAGACCTAGATAAGCACAGACAACCATTAAAGATAGGCAACATACATGGTCACTAGGAAACGCCTTGCCTTCCAGGATGATCTTGTACTTTTCCTGAGTGGGACGGTAGAAGCTTGCCATGAGAAGGTGAAGATTGGCAGTCAGGGTTCCCATAACTGCTACCTCACTCTGCAAAGCCCCTACCACCGGAGCCATCAATTTTGACGCTGCGGTATCGACATCAACAAATGGAGGAATTAGTTCGTCCTCGTGCGGGACGAAATGTCCCGTCACGCCCTTTGTGGCCCAGGTTCGTAAATAATGTTCGATGTATCTCCGGGTGCTTTGAGGTTGAACACCAAGCGAGTTGCCGCAAAAGTAGATACATCGGGGGTCTGCAGCTTCATTGACATCTAGATAGAGAGGTCAATATCCACGGCAGGTATGCTGAGTCAATATCAAACTACCTACCCCCTTCAACAGCTAGAGTGGTTCGTTTCAGGTCCTTCTTTGAGGGAATGATGAATTCCTCCCGGAATTTATGAAGAGGATCCTGGGCATCGAGAGCCTCGGCATATTCTCTCTTGTAGGCTCTGATATCATCCTGGTATGGAAGTGGGGGACCTGATGTCATCTCACGGAGATGCTGCCGCGAGCCCATGGTGTAAGATAGGACCGTGTGAGTACGGCGAGGACCTCGGATTTCTCCTTGATTTGATCTGCTAAGAATGGCAAGGATAGGAAGCAATAAATCACAAGCTAGATAAGAAAGCACCCCGCGATTCATTTGGCTGATTAAATATTCTGCCATCAATTCCCGCTCTTCCACCACCTTCCCGATTCGGCGTACGAGATTAATAGAGGGCATCTACTCTTGAACACCCCAAGATTAGTTGAACACTACATTGATACAGAGAAGAGGCAGCCCTCGAGACTCAGTGTAGTAGTATTATCGAGTACATAGCCACGTATCGATTCGGTCACACTACTCAGTAGACTGCCCTGGAATGTAGGTGATCAAGGAGCCTTTTTATCTAGGGTTCGAATGCTAGCGTGTATTCTGGCTCAAATGCAGTGTGATTTGGAATTTGAATTTGTGTAAGCTAGATCATAGGCTCTTGAATATCTGGCAATGTCAGGTACAGTGGCCTTTTTCCTAAAGTACAATTACTGCATGACACCATATGGGGCTAGTGATGCGTCCAAATGATCGTAGGGTGTCCTTTTAAGAATGCCCTCTATAGGGTTTGACCGCAGTCATGCTACGCCGACTTATTTCATGGCCATATCTCAACCCAGGTGCGGGCTAATTTCATTTTACTCTGAGAATGTATTACGTGCTTTTGGTTCAAAAAACAGAACCCCGAAAAGAGCCCCTGTATTCCAATAGTGGTCCAGCGGAAATCAGACAGAGTCCACAAAAGCTTGAGCCGAGGCTACAATTCGATCAATGCCATCTTGAACGGTGAAATTCTCGGGTCCCAGTGAGCAGCACTAATTGCGGAATGAAGCTGGTCCTTAATTCATGAGTACAGATACATGAATCAAGTCGCTCACAGGAAGTTCTAGTGAGTTTAGCATTGGGATGATTTCAATCTCAGTACTCAAAGGTATGTTCTTACGGGGAGGAGGCTAGAGCCCTTGCAGACCAGGTTCACGGCACCGCCAATAGAGGCCAAAACGCCACCACGGTTGTATCTGGTGGCAGTGGTCTCAAGGCACGTCTAGACCGAGCATGCAACCCCGCTTTTCTCGTGGCCCAAGTTGAACTGTTCCAGGAACCCATCAACGCAGCTGTGTCATGCTACGGCTTCGGCAGGAGAGGACTTGTTCTGCTGCATAGTAGGATGATACTGCTGGTAAGTCTGGGGCTGGTACTGCGCACCATACTGGGCAGACCCAACGGTGGTCAGGGCAGCAATGGTGTAGATGGAAGACTTCATGTTGATGGGTCTAGTCGAAATGTAAGCATCCAAATAGTCAAAAGTATTAGTGGTTGCTGCACAAGTGCTTTATTCTGGAAGAACTTTGAAGGTTTGAAGGTTTCAATGATTTGATATGGAGTGTTGTTGTGATTCTCTTTTTGGAATGAGAGTCTTTGCTTGAGAAGCCGCGGAGTCCTTATACCTTTACAGACTTCACTTGATGTTGATGTTCCACCCAGTATGCCAGTCAAAGAGAGAGGCAAAAGGTTCAAATGAGCCCTCTAATGTAGATCACATCAAAATTCACGCAGTCATTGTATTTCGAAGTCACCCAGAGCAGGTCCCGGCTGGATACCAAAGCCAGGTCAAGGTAAGTGGAATGAGCAGGTCCCGGCTGCCGCTGGGTACCCAGCCCAGGCTCAAGGAAACTGGAACGAACAGGTTCCAGCTATGTACCCAACTCAGGTTCAGGGAAACTGGAAAGAGCAGCCCGAGACTTGACATACCCAGCCCCAGGGTAACTCGAACAAGTATTCTCTTCAACCCTCTAGGAAGTTTCGATTTTCATTTCTCTACGCTATCCAAATGCGTCACTGGCGACTGAAAGAATTGTGAAGGGTATCTGGTAATCTCTTTCGTACCTTCATTCCTTCCCATATTCACTCTTTCGTTCATTTCAATTTTCTCTTCTCCAGCCCACATTATATGCTTACAAGTCTGTCATTACCCCCAGATTTTTTATTGTCCCCATGTGCTAGCTGGTTTCAATGACAATCCGAATTATAAAAGACAAGTGCACCTGCGGATTGAAGATATTCACAAGGGATATATATTTCGGGTCACACCAGTCACAACGGGGCATATGAGAGTCTTCTAAGGTAGATAGGTATCTGGTGTTCAGTCTAGAACATCAATTCAATCCATCTCCAGAGCTCCTTGGTGCACTTTCGCCTGGGGATTCATGGATACATCACACCACCTACTAGGTAGTAAGTATAGCCCACCTGCGACGCTGTAGCAGCTCGAAGGCAAAAGCATATGCACCCCGCGATTGGCTCACAAATAAACAATTCTGCCACAAGTCTCCGCCCACGCTGACCAATCGCGCCACTGCCGATCTGACAAACCCGATAATCAGATGGAACGATGCGATTAAATCATAACTAAATTTCCACCTTCTTAGCCTTTCACCTAACTGAGGAACGACTCACATTATATCTGTCCAACATGACTCGATCTCTGAGATTATTCACACCCGCTCGCCACTTATCCCAGCAAACGTGCCGTCGATTCCTTTCAACCTCTCGGCCCGCTACACGCCTCTCCGCATTCTCCGTCGGCGAAATCGTCCCTCGCCGGGAAACAGTTGTCGCCTCTGCATCCCTATCTAGACCCTCCGTTCCGCGACCTTTGATTTCCTGCTCTCGTTTGCGTGCGCCTGTCGCCTCGTTCTCGTCATCGTCCGTTCGGCCGGCCACCAAGGTTATTCAGAACCCAAGGGCTGGAGATGATGGCGAGACACTCATGATTAACATCTCACCCCGTGCTGTGGAGGTAGGTTTACACCAATCTCATTCGGTTCTTGTTTTATTGTTTCGAGGGGCTAGGAAGCTGCTCTATCCCTGTTGGTTGTGAGTACAAGGGCAGTCGGAGCTCGGCTTAAGCCAGTTTGATGTTCGTCCTTGTACATACGACCATAGGGTGTGGAGAACAGGGCTTCCCGTCCGCTCAGCCGTACTTAAGCCACACGCCGGTTAGTTAGTAGTATGGTGGGTGACCACATGCGAATCCTGACTGTTGTATGTTTTTTTTTTTCTTTTGTTTTTGCTTTCTGTTTTGATCTTTTCTTTTTTTTTTCTTATTGCTTTTTATTCATTTTTCTTAAACTGTTACATAAACTAACGTTACTTCAGCGCCTTCGCGATATCACTGATCCATCCTCCTCTCCCTCAGCCACTAAAGAAGAAAACCCCTACCACCACCTTCGCATCACGGTCACCAGTGGTGGCTGTCATGGTTTCCAGTACATGATGTCGCTTGAGTCAGCGTCCAAGATTGACGCCGAGGAGGACACTGTTTTCGAAGGGGAGGAGGCTGAGGGTGCACCCGCAAATGCCGCCGGAGAAGCCAAGGTCGTTATGGACGAACCCTCACTAGAACTTTTGTCTGGCAGTACAGTCGACTATACGACTGAGTTGATTGGAAGCCAGTTCACGATCGTGGATAACCCACGAGCAACCAGTAACTGTGGCTGTGGAACAAGCTTTGATGTGATGGATTGAGTCAATCGATTGATTAAGACATGACATGAGCATTGGAAAACTTCCAGGTTTGTATTACATTTACACTACTATTCTTCTTCTTCTTTTTCGCTTTTGCGTGTACAGATATGGCATTTGCGTGGCGGTTAGATAGACTAATTTGCATGTTATACCCCTCTTCTCTCCCTTACTGTCGATTTACATAATCTAGCTATACACTCCCGTGTTAATCATAAAAACACCACGGCTGTACACTACGGCGACGTGTTGGAAACCAGGTAGAATCATTGCATCTATGCATTTCATCAAGTCTTTTTTCTTCTACCTCACACCTGACTTGCCTCGGGGACTATATCGCCCGGGACTAAAGAAAAAAGCAAACCGGGGCAAATGTGAGAAATCGTACGCCCTCCCAAGCCATCGCAGAAGCCTGACGTGGTTTTGAATCCATACGGACTCCGTAAAACCAAAGGACCAGGGAAACACAAAAGGATTCACAAAAATATGGAAATGAAAAAAAAGGTAAAAAGCGTATAGGAAGCAGGGCGATGGGGGCAATATGGAAAATGGGGGGAGGAAAACAAGGGGGAGCGGGATAATAATATGAAAGAAAAAATCATCTCGAGTCATGTCCGTTCTTTCTTGCATGTAAAAGACCATTCTTCACTTTTCTTTTTTGACAACCTGTCAGAATACCAGCGGAGTGACACATCGGGAATGGAACATGATGCGTGTGTATCGGGCGGGCGCTTAGTAAACACGGGCAAGGTTGCGCAGGTACCAGTCCACCAGGCGGCGACCAGCCTTGGTCTCGCTGACGTGGATCAGGTCGTCCTCGAGAGCGTAGTCGAGGTCGTTGGAGATGGCGGAGTCGCCCTCAAGCAAGCTGCCCTCGACCCAGCGGATCTGGCGGCTGCGTTGCTTGTTCACCAACAACCAAGACCGGAGCTGCTCGGGCTGCACCTCAAGGAAGCCAGCCAGCTTCTTCAGATCCATAGTGGTGTAGAGCTTCAAGTATGAGCGGATGGTGGGGTTGAACAGGGTGTTCTTAACCTCATCCATGAAGATGGCGGTGTGGTGATCGACGGGGTCGACGTTGTAGGCAGGGTTCTCGAAGTCAGGAGGGGTGGGGCTGATGAACTTGGGGCAGGAGGAGCGGAAGAGCTCTTCGAAGACGGGCAGGGCCTCGGGGCCGCCACGCTGCATGCGGTGGAACTGCTCACCGTACTTCTCACGGACGGCGGAGTGGATGGTGTCATCCAGACGGGTGGGGTGCAGAGCCACGCAGATGGCGATCAGAGCGAGCATCTGGTCGTTCTTCTTGGCGATGGCGTCGTAGTTGTTACCGCCCTTCTGGAAGTTCTTGGTCCGGGAGACGTAGACCAGGATGTGGCTGAACATGCGGATGGCGTCGGCGTAACGGCGCATCATCATGTAGGAGAAACCGACGTAGTAGTACGTGGTGAAGTGGGCGGCCATCACCCGGGCGAACATGGCCTTCTTGTTCATCTCGATGTCATCGAGGGTCTTCAGGGCAAGGCTGAAGTCACCAAGCAGGCAGTGCACACGCAACAGACCAACAATGGAGAAGTAACCCAGCATCTTGTAAAGAGGGCGGGAGCCGTACTCGCCGGCAACGGCGAGGGGATCCTCACCCCGCTTGATGGCGGCTAGCTGCTCGTTAATCTGGGAGCGCTGAATGAGCGAGTAGAGAACGTTGAGAACTGAGTAGCAGCCCCATGTGTTGGGGTTCTCGCGGAGCACCTGAGCCTCCTCCTCGTTGGATCCCGTGCGAGCGATGCGGTTGCGGTAGCGGCAGAACGACTCGAATTGGTAAATGAACTCGTCAATGACATCCCAAGCCCAGTAGTACTATACGTTAGGGAGATAATTAGCTTGCTGTCCACAATTCTCCTTCACAAAATGACTTTGGCAAGCTTCATTTTCTTTGTTTGAGATCGGGTTGAAGAATCATCTAAAACACCTACCGAGGGAACCTCCAGATCCACAGGACCTTCCGAGTTCAGGATATAGTGGAAAAGACTGCAGTAGTTATCGTAGCTAGCGAACTTGGTCTCCAGAGTCGCCTGGTATTCCAGCGGGGTAGCAGCGGCGGCCAGCTGTGCCTGAATGTCCTGAGTTTGTGAACCACCAAGAGAAGTCGTCCGGTCCAGCTCGCTCATGCTATCATCGAAGTTGACCTGCTCACGGTAGTCGTTGGCCATAGTCTCCTCCTCAACATCAGACTCATCGTTGAGATTGGGGCGCGCATTGGCGCGGTCTTCGTACGACATTGTGGGAGTGGTGGGAGGCAAGGGATTGCGAGGTGTAGGGTAGGAAAAAGAGAGAAGAGAATGATTCCTCTGTTTTCGAGATGCCGAGATGACGGCAAAAGGCGGATGGAAGGATTAAGTGGTGGGGGTGCACGTCCGTCGTCGGCGTGTGGGATTTACCACTAGAAGTTGAATTTTGAGGGTTTTCGCTTCGGTGTTTGTGCTTATCTTATCTGGGCATAAAATTGGTGGCTGACTCAGCTTTGTGTAATTATGCATGTCTAGCTACAGATACACAAGCAATGCCAAGCAGGATGTCGAGGGCGTACGCACAGGATAACTGCTGTGAGGAAGCTCGGTCTTCAAAGTTGACCTTATTAGACGTTTTCTGACGACTTCGCAATGAGGACGCATTCCTGTGAGGCTAACCAACCCTCAAATCACAAGCTGTTTCTACAGTGCAAGTTACATAGTTGCCTCAAATTTACAATCACTGGCTAATTTCTATCTTCTGATTCTTGATTCGTGACCAGTTCAGTCACTGGGAACAAGAGCAGGGGTACGTAATAACATAGACTAGAAAGATACCTGCTACCTCAGGCTAATACACGTAAAATATGATATTTGTTCACTCATAGCCAAAGGACAACATGATTTTGTGCCCAAGATCATTCATTGTACCAATCTATATTAACCATACATAGGTAATTGGTTGGAAGATTTGGTTTATTGTCCGGTGAGGGAGATGAAAACCTAAAACAAGATATCACCAGCCTGAATATACCGAGGTATCAACTGGCTACAGCGGCAGTATCGCCTACATTGAATGGGATATTGATATATTTCATTCAATATCATACGCATACACATGTCATTATTTATTTCACCGATGTTTGCAAGTTGCCTGGTTGGTAAAGCACCAGTTTCTGAAGGGCTTCATCCATTAGTTCCCTGAGCACATAAAAGCTGTAGGAAGGGGGATAGAAAAGCGCCCGGAACCAAGTCCACCAAGTAATTCCCTTCCAGAGTAAACTGAGGTTGGCGTTGGTGTTACGTAGACCCCGGTAGGTTGTGCTTCCAAAGTGGCACTCATTGCACCGGAAAAGTATTCCGGATGTGGGGGTGCGTGACAGGTTTGCCTTTCCTTTATCTCTCGAAGGACGCGTGCTTGCCTTATTCATCTCTCCTCATCCCTCACTCCTCCTCCCTTCAGTGTATCTCCCTCAGCTTTGAAGAAATGTGTCATGAGGTGTCTTTTGGATGGGGATGAGGCTGTGTATCTGAATCTTTTCCTTCCAAACCTCCAGACCAAAACAAAACGCCCTCCGAGGCCCCGGCCACGGCGACGAAACGAGCCCTTCAATGTCCACTCAATCACCCGCTTTCATTCTCACATGTCTTACTATTTCAAGACCGATTTCACTTAAAGTCACGGTCAAATTTTGAGTTTGCATTGCAGGGATACGTGCTAACGTCACAAGTACCACGGGCTGTTTTTTCAATGCCAATTGATTCGACAGTTTTTCAGATCATGGGCATGTGACCTTGTTAAATTTCATGTCTTGATTTCAGATTCCCTTTCTTTAATTTTCGAAGCCATGTAGGATTGCAATGGCCTCAGGGGGGAGGTTCGCAGTCCCACATTGAGACAACGAGATAATAGTGCTGATGGAGTTTGCAATCGGCTTGAATCTCTGGCTCAGGCTGACCGCAAGGCGAGAGAGCTCGATAAATACATCCCTTGCTTCGACAGCTTCTTCTAGCCGATACAAAAGGGCGTGAAGCCCCGATTGGACCACTGCGACCAACTGGCTGGGGATATGCCGGAGTCCATATGAAGTGCGGTAGAGACGAAGACATCGGCTCATATCGTCCATGTATTCCCGCCACTGTTGCCGCAATTGACGTGCTACGGATATTTGTGAATCACGTTCAATCAGAAGTTCGAGAAGGTTCGTGACTGCTTGAAGGCATTGGAGACTGTGAACACGTCAGTACGAGAAATCAATTGAGGTACCCGCGAGGTTGAAGGGTCACTTACCGGAGGATCAGGAGTTGTGGAATTGGCTCTTTTCCAAATTTCGAGGTATCCGGCCAAGTAGCCAGCCATTCCTGTAAACGGTTATACGGGCCCTCGGCTTTACCGAGGAGAACAGAGAAATCTCCAAACATGTGCTCCTCATTCATAATGCCATGGATGTGAATCTGGATCTGGGTCAAATCAGAGAGCCCCCTTCGGATTTGAGGAAGACACGCTGGCAGGGTCGCAAAAGTGACCTGATTTGACCGCGGATATGGGCTCCAGTCACAGTCATTGTCCCCTCCAACTTCAAGACCCATTACTGGTTGCACTAAGCTATGATCCCTCTGGAGCTTAGTGGACATTTGTCTGGACAACGGTTAGCAAATTTGTGTCCTACAGCCGCCAGAGAATCACTTACAGGTTCAAGCTGAATATACTCCACGCCGTAATGTTGTGGACCTCTAATGTTTCTTGCGACTGAACTTCTTCAAGCCTCCGGCTATTTCGTTGCCCAAACAACCCCAGATCTCGTCCCATCTGGACTGCAAGTGCCAGTGTCTGCCAACTCAGATTGGCCTTACCCTGACACGACAGCCTGTTCAAAAAATTCAGCCTCCGCTTTACGGACCATCAAATTGCAAAGGGAAGTAGTGATTCACATACACATAACACATCAAAAGAAGAGCCTGGACGGTTGTTAAACGCGGTGCTCCTTCTTCAGCTCGAAACAACCTCTCTGCCTCTGAGAGGAAATTTCGACCACGCGAGAATGTGTCTTCAGGATCGGAAAACACGCCCGCACGATCAGAATAAGTCTGTTGAGTCAGAAACATGGAACAAGTTTTTTACAATCGCAAAAATTGGGGGAAGGGGTTCATACACTGGCCATGGACAAAATACTGTTGACTAGCAACGGAGAGCAAAACTCGGAGTCAAGCACTCCTCGTCTCATATGTTCAAGGAATATCCTTTGATCCAAAAATTGGACACATGGATGATCCCATGTGAAGTACAGCGAAACAAGATGCGATACAAGATCATTGTCATCAGTGATTTCTGTCCACGGCTTGGCCGGGACTTGCAACAAGGGGACATCACAGAGGTTTTCCAAAGTTACTCGTGCATATGGATCAAATGCAGCTTGTGGTGAGAACTTCGGCTTGTCTTGCTCTGCACAACTGGTGACCGACTCAAAATCCGAATTCCTCCTTCGTTGGAGCTGCGCTATGAGTCCCGAATTCAAGTGTTGATCCATGTCCTCTGACAATGACAGACTCGCCGCGGATAAAGCTTTTGAATCTGTGAATCGCGTGACGGGACTTCCAACTGCATGGGCGATCTCATTCAAAGAGCCATTGTTCCTCACCAACACCACCAGTTCATTCACCTTATCCATATCTGCCGAACGCAATGTTGACAACACTGATTCGAGCAGATCTTTATGATCTGTCAATTCCTGAATCGTTCGATTTACGGCGACTCTGCGCCTCAGGTCTTTGCTTGGGTCGAAATGACAGTCGTTCTCGGCACCAGCACTGATACAAGCTTTGCATGGGGAAGGAGGTCCAGAGCACTAAATGCGAAAAGAAGATGGTTGTCAGAATGCGATGCATTTTCTTCAGATCTCCAGAGTCCAGAAACTTACCTTTCTCTTGGCTGCCTTACATGCCAGGCATGCCGTAGAATTCTTTTTAGGCTTACTTACGGCCATCGATGACTGTGGTGCGACCACGCGTGGAGGCCCAGGCGCCAGTGGAGCGAAAGATCTCGAAGCGTTGTGGTGGCTCATTTTCTGCGCCAAAAAATGACCCAAGTTTTGAGCCATCTGATCCTGCCGAGCTGATTGGGAATCTACCGCCATTCGGTCTGTCTTAGCGATGCTAGCTATAGACGAGGGGTTAGCCGCTCGCACCATACATCATAAGGGGAGAAGAGGTATATTACCGACCCTTATAGTCTTATTACGCCACCAGCCTTTCGGTATATGGCCCAACATTGGTTCAAATCATCCACGATTCCATTTATATGCGGACGGGGCTCAAGGGGGCATGGCACACCGGGATGTCACGATCTGCTTGCCTTGTTATATTCTCAAAGATTGAGACGTGGGAGAGCAAAGGCTTCCACGCAGCTGATAGATTCAATCTGCAGATGACAAAGCACAAATCCAATTGAAGGGGGTGGGGGGAACATCTCTGGCACAAACATACCGGGGTTTGCGGCTGTCACACAACCGGGTCCCCGGTGGCTCAGTGGCCCAAGATTGAAAACAGAACAGTGATTGGAGAAAAAAACCCATAGACCTGTCAACATTCGCGCATACCAGACAAGGGGTGGTGTACTGTCTCCATCAAAAAGAGCCTAGACCGGAATCTTGTTCACCGGGAGATTTGCGAAGGAACCGATGCGCGCTCGATCGTGACCGCTATGGCCGAAGGAGGAAACAATCATATTACCGGCTCAAAACAAGGGCTTGCCATCGGACCCAAGCGACAGAAAAAGAAAGAAAAGTTCCAGCCAATCACATCGATGGATTCTTGGGAAACAAAGAACGCTAATATGCATTCATCATTATACATTACCACGAGGGCGACGAGAAACGCCTCGGGAGACCGCGCCCGAACGATGATCATTTCGCTCCCATCCAATCGCAGGACTACTGAGCTCTCTCCATGGTACGAGCTGGGACAAAATGAGTGTCCAGAGACAGGCGGGCTATACTTCCCGAAAATTGGTGTGTTCGGTCTTTGCCCCCGGACTTTTTTGCCCCCATTATTCTTTTGTTTTTACGAAGAGTCCAGGTTGTAAGATTTTACCATTTTGCCCATTTCCACCAATACAGCACGTGGCCTGATTCAAAGGAAGAAACTCCGATGTTCTATTGATGTATTACTCCACATGGTGCCACCGATTTGGCCCAGTAGCACCTTCATGATGGGATGGGAAAGACTACCGCGTCGGTAAATGCGCAACAAGTTTCCCACTTTTACATCGGGCCCACTTTGGCTGAGAACATGCGCCATGTACATCATGTACCTGAAATGTCATAAAAGCCGACACTGGAACGTCTTTGCGATGTCGCAAGCAAGAACATCTCGATGTTACCCATCTGATCAGGAATGTTGCCACCAGGTACGTAACAGCAGAGGGGGAAGAAGACAACTTTTTCGCTCTTCGATGGAAAAACGCTCACGATAAGGCGTGATACATATAACCGGTATAGTCTAAGTACAGGGCGGGGAAGAGAACGTGAGCCTTAATTTCTATGATGCTCTGCCAGGAGCTTCGAGCTACAAGCGGCTGGGCTGGTGGCGACGCCCACGTAGATCATTGAGATCATGTTGTAATCAGTGAATAATCGGGACGATCTCATCTTTCCGCCCAACGGCTCAAAGCTTTGCTATGGATCACTTTTTAACTTTACTTTTTTTCTTTGGTATACTTTTCAGATCCAGCCTCCCCAGATGCCAGTCAATTCTTTTCCGGTGTTTTTAATTGGCCGGGTGATAGCCGGCCAATCGGGTTGGAATCACCGGCACCTCCTCCCTTGGCATTTGCTCCGCGATGCACTAACCCACACTAGCCGACTCACTGGAGAATGCCTGTTTCCCGATTTTTTTTTCTTGTTTCTTTTCCCAGATTGATTAGTCTTGTTTTCACCCGGGTGCTAGAGTACTCACTGGGTATGATCTCACAATAACTAGGGCAAGGGATGATCCCAACGGAGAGGTTTATGTGCCCCTTTTGACCTCCTTTTTTTTTTTTTTTTTTTTAGCTCCCCAGATTGGCATCGAGGCTCTTTCTACGGGGTATATTCAGCTTCAGCTTGATCCTGGTCTGATCTCATGATCTTTTGATTGTTTCTTCCAAATCGTTGTTCCCGCGGACCTGTATTTAACCGAATCAGAAAATCCCTCCTGCATAGTCTGCCTTGCCTATACATGGCGTAGCATAGCTGCGCTTAGCCGCTCATCTCACTGGTTCTCAATTTCCACCCAACGCGGGCCATGTACTCCGTCTCACGGCCTTCTCACAAAGTAGGGCCCATAGCGCTTAAATCCGATACGGGAATGTAGGACCGAGGAATGAGAAATGAGAAATTGCCGCCCCAGATAGCAGCATGATGCATGGTTGCATGACTCCAAATTTGGAAAAATGTAGACAGGGCCCAAAGCAGCTTGCAGCGCTGTCACCTTGCAGATCCAAAAGTCATATACGAGGCTGATGTCACGGCTTCATGCAAGTGGACCGCATAAAAGGTTGTCACACTTCCCCACTATGCACGGCCCCAAGCTTGGTTCACTGGTACTTTGGAACCCAGGCTAAATCCCGAAGCTCACTGAGGCTTATGCTCAATGCGATTTATTTATTTTTTATTTTTATTATATTTTCACTCACTTCCCGCCTTCCATACTACGATGACCAATGCCTTCCCTTCAATCAGCAAATGCGAGAACATGTCTGAGCGGGGAACTTAATCCCAACGACAGGGGCTCGGCACTGTGTCAGACCCTCAGTCTTCGTGTAGCTCTCCTCCCCGGTCAGTACGTCTTGAAACGAGACCATCGCCATGGTACCCAAAGCATCGGGCCCCATCCTTACAGGTCAATATAAGTTAGAATAAATTAAATAATAAACAGTGAAAAATAAAAGACCACGCCGCATAAAGTACTTTTGTTTTTTCGGGTCATCTCCGCCCATAGACAGGGGTTTATACTTGGGTTACCATTCAGTCGGGACAATGATACCTGCCTAGCTTATCCTGCACCGGCACATCTATTAATTAGGAGACGCCGCTAGAACCCCTAGACGACCCCTGCAACACGGCCTTCTCTTCCGTTGTGGTGTAGATGGGGTGGCTGAGTCCGTTGCTCTGCTTGGTGAAAATATGGGGGCTTTGGTTGGGGCGGATGTAAATGCCGCTCTGGCTGGGCTAGTCATGCATGGCTTGTTGTGTTTGACAAATCTTGCGGTTGAAGGTGGATATTCATGGCTTCGTCGAAGTTTCGGGCTTTCACGACCGACTTCAACCTTTAGATTCGTCCTTTTGTATTGAGAGGGGTTTGCTGGGGGGGCTTTGGATGCGCGCTTACGTGGTTTCCGTAGCTAAGCTGTATGAGATCGATTTGGGCAATCTTCCCGAGCCTCCCTGTCATATGATCGGTCATTCATGATTTAAATATATGCATACCATTTGACTGACGCGTGGCAGCTAAGAGCCGGGGCGGGTCAAAGTGTGCCAAGATAGCATGTCATCATCTACCGGTGTATTTCGGCACTGGAACGATGTAGCTTATGGGGAGGCCTAAGAGCTGGAACGTGTCATATTGTGCTAGGATAGCAGGTCATCATCTGCCGGCTCATGTCGGCACTCAAAGGATGTAGGTAGAGGAAAGGCCTAGAGCCGGGACGGGTCACAGTGTGCCAAGATGGCACAGGTCATCATCTGCGGGTTTCTTTCGACACTCAAAGGTAGCTTGAGAAAAGGCCCAAGAGCAAAGGGTCATAGTGTGCCAAGATAGCAGGTAATCATCTGCCAGTGTATCTCGGCACTCAAATAAAGTAAGAAGGCTGAATTTCATAGGCCATGGGTTTCATGCAAAACATTTAGATCCCGGGTTAGGGATATAGTACGTTCCCAACAACGTTCACCCGAGCATCCTCGGAGATCATGACCACGCTAGGTTAGATCTCTACTGACCCCGCCTGTACTATGTACTGCATCTATGGATATTCATTTTTTTATGATACCGTACTGCTGGAGTTATCACAATGCCCTGGGAAAATAGACACACAATTTTATCACCAGAACTGTTTGATACATGGGTTTTTTCTCTCTCACAAAGCGCGTTGAACTAGATGCATAGCTTGATGCATCACTTTACAGAGCTGACTTCACCATGGAGCCTCATTCATGGACTCAGCTCTTAGCATCTATCTCAAGTCCCGATTGCTTACTCTGAGTACGTGCGCATGAGGGAGTATTTTGCTTTCGAATCATGATGGAATATTCGTCAACCTTGGAGAGGAAGTACGTAGACAACCAGTCAATTAGTGAACCTTTTGCAGAGTGATTTTCAGCACAAAACTCGGCAAAATGTGTGTTTATGAAGAGAAACAGGAAGTTTCTCACTGATATCAAGTGGGTGGAAGTTTTCCATCTTGAGCAACGTCCTTACATCTGAATCCATAGGCCATCAATTTGATCCATTCTTACTCTTTTTCACTTTCTTCAACTGAAAATTCTTCCTCAACTTCTTCAACCTTTACCTGACGTACAAACTATTTCATCCTGCCTTGACCGTGTTTCTCATCTCCCCTGACATTTGGGGCTCACCTCGTTCTTCCCTCCATCTTTCTTTCATCTATCGGCTTCGCTATCTCCATCCTCTAAACATTCGTCCCTGTCTAAGCTCATTCATGGCTTCATCCTCACGACCAACTCCAGTGGCGAAGCTAACTACCCCGGTTGTCCCTACAATTCCAACTCCGCCTCCAAATAATATGAACCCTCTGGGCGGTCTGATGGATGGGTAAGATCAACGCTCTACTTCTTTTTTATTGTTCACTACTGACGAAATCCAATCAGACTTTTCCTCAGCACGAATTACAGCGATCTGGAAATTGTCTGTGGTGATCGTCAATTCCCAGCCCACAAGGCAATCGTCTGCTCCCGATCTGACTGGTTTAAGAAAGCCTGTGGCAGTGAATCCAAGGCACGTTTCTTCAAAATACCATTTAGGGAGGCCATTGCTAATAAGCGATGTGATTCTAGGAAGCCATTGGAAAGTTCAACTTGAAAGACAAGGATGCCATCCTCATTCACGTTGTGCTAGAATTCATCTACAAGGGTAAATACACCGTCGACGGTGTTGCCCTCGATGTATGCGCCCCAGCCAACACGAATACTCCAGGCGCCAACCTATTCGGATTGAGAAAAAGACAATCTACCGACACTCCTGACGATATGCCACAAAAGCGGCCGATGCTTATAATGGCGGACTCTCCCGTCGTGGAGGACGTTGTTCCGGAAAGGAAAGAGGATGTCAATCTGAATGTCGAAGCGTGGACTAGCAGCTGGCCTTCGTTGACTACTTGCCCAGCGAGCTATTTTCATGCCAGGGTGTATGCGGAGGCTGATTATTTCATGATCGATGAATTGAAGCAATACGCTAAGAGGGAATTCAGCTTCGCCCTAGCAGCATGCGATACCACCTGGAGATTGAAATTGCTTATTCTAGAACTGTGGTCCCCACGAGCTGCCTACAAAGACCTTCAAGTTACTCTTCTGAGAAACATCATGCATCATTCGCTGGGAGGAAAACTAAACAATGTTTTCATTTGCCTTGACCGCGAATTCATCGATTCCGTCCCTGGCTTCGCACACGATGTTTGTTGGATGTATATCATAGTCCAACATCATACCAAGAAAAGTGCATCGGTCTGATCTCGCGAGGAGGCTTCAGAGTCACGGAAGGCAGCATAAACAGTGCAGAGAGAATGGTCGACCAAAAATATCCATACCGGGCAATGTCATAGAAAGAGAGATGCATGATGGAAGTCTAAGGAGCGCAGTCAAAAAAGCGGCGAGAATGTTCATAACAGAAAGCATTTTTCACTATTTTCTCTCAATCCGCGGTCTTCGCAGCGTGTTTCCTAGCAGTGTCTATCCTTGTTCATGGTTGTTTTTTCGTGGGGCTTTTTTTATTGAACACCACAAAATTAGTTGAACAGCCTCACTAATCGCATTCAAAGTAGCGCAGTATTCGAGGTTCAGAGAGTAATATTATTGAGTACATACCCAAGTACCTACTTACTCACATTACTCTGTAGAATACGCTGTAATTTGAAGATGATTATAGAGCGGTGTTCAACTAATTTTGCGGTGTTCAATTATCGTGCTCCTTTACGATTAAGGATTTTGCCACAGACTTACCTCTTTTAGCGACATGCATACTTGTTTACCCAAAGATGAACTCAAAGTAGAGATCAGCGTTTCAGATCTAGTAGTAATTCATGTCGATACTCTTGCTGTACAACTCTGTGTAGTAATTGGACGCATGATATTACACCACTTTGCACTGAGCTTTCGCTAAAGTGAACCATTACGGAAGCACACATAGCCACCAATAACCACATACAACGCAAACTACCAACCTTAACCTTCCTTGTGTGTCAATCAATCTGGCCGAATTCTACTATACTCTGGAAAACCTTATTAGTATCTCCCTTTGGCATTCTCAGACGGCTATCATCGGTAAAGCGCTAACTAAGTGGGCCCGTTGATAAGCCCTGGAGGGCGAACTATCAAAATGTCATTCACAGGGCGCACCATTCCCCCTCCGAAACTGCATACATATTGCTACTATGTTTGGAAGTTATAGTTTGATGTAATATGCACGGGTCTATGTTAGTCAATCAAGACGAAGTTTCCGAAGTCATGTTAATTGGTCCAATCCGATGGCAAAATTCTTCCCGTCGGCGAAGAAATTTCTTCGGCCCGGCTCCGTTCAACTCAAGTCCGGGGCAAACCGCAGATTAAAGATATAACAAGGGAGTCATTCCCTCAATTTCGTCTGTTCATGACACTTAAAATCCTATAAATAACTCTTATCGCTTAGTGGTGAACTACGCCCTTACTTCCCACGTCATTTCAAGAACCAATCACGAGTGACTCATACTCAACCAAATCTGCAATCTCCTGCCCATTGACTGGAGGAACCCATTACACACCTTCATTCAGTCGACCCTAGATAACTCACCAATCCATCCATCCATTCACCATGGGTTCCATCGCTCAGGACGTGGCCGAGCTCGACGGCTCCAGCTTCAACATCACCCGGTCCACCAACCTGCGGGATGTCCCTCTCCCTGGCTCCCCAGAGGAACTTAGCCACTCATACTGTACGGACCATATGGTCACCGTGCGGTGGACAGCAGCCAATGGTTGGGAGACCCCCGAGGTGAAGCCCTACCAGAACCTTAGCATCCCACCGACAGCTTCATGCCTCCACTATGCCACAGAATGTTTCGAGGGTATGAAGGTGTACCGGGGGTACGACGGCAAGCTGCGTCTATTCCGTCCTGATCTCAACGGCGAGCGTCTGAACTCCAGTGCGCAGCGATCTTCACTACCCAGCTTCAAGTACGACGAGCTAAAGAAGCTGGTTGCCAAGCTGATGCAAATTGATGGCTCACGTACGTCCCTTTATCACTCTTGACTCACATCGCCAGAAACAAACTAATAACATATAGGCTGGCTACCCAAGGAACGTCCCGGCTCATTCCTCTATATTCGTCCTACTATGATTGGCAATGGCGCTCACCTCGGCGTCCAAGTCCCCAAGGAAGCCCTCCTGTTCATCATCGCCGTCCCTTGGCCCGATTTCACCAAGATGAAGAAGGAAGGCCAGAGCGGGCCTTCGAAGGGGTTGAGACTGTACGCTTCGAACCCCGAGACTATTCGTGCCTGGCCCGGCGGTTTCGGATATGCCAAGCTCGGCGCCAACTACGGTCCCTCGCTACAGGCGCACGGACAGGCACAGGCATTGGGCTTTGACCAGATCCTTTGGCTGTTCGGTGAAGACCGACAGGTCACCGAGGCCGGTGCTAGTAACTTCTTTATCATCTGGCACAATGCCGATACGGGCAAATTGGAACTTGTAACTGCTCCATTGGAGAACCAGTTGATTTTGCCTGGTATTACCCGGCGCAGTGTCTTGGACTTGGTTTCTGAGAAGCTTTCTAAGCAGGCGGTTGGTCCTTTGGAGCCGTTGCAGGTTGTGGAGCGGACTTTGACCATTGGGGAGATTGAGAAGGCTGCGGCTGAGGGTCGTATTGTTGAGTCGTTTGTTTCGGGTACTGCTGTAAGTTTCTGTTCTGGATCTTGGAAGATGGGATTTCATTGCTGACGACGAATATAGTACTTCATCACTCCCGTTGCCATGATCCGCAACATTGATACTGATATCAGTACTTTGGGACCTAAAGGTGAGGCTGCAGGTTATGCTGCCCAAATTAAGTCGTGGTTGGAGGCTATCATGTACGGCAAGGAAGAGCATGACTGGGCCTATACTGTTGAGAATGAGGAGAAATATAAATTTGCATTGCTGGAATGAATCCACATTGCGTTGAAGACCGCATTTGATTTCGGGTTGGGGTTAGACACTGCTCCGACATGCTTGATGGGCTAGAGGTTACAGGTAATAGAACCCAGGGACTTCATCCCTAAAAATAAATTCACTACACTCGTTCAAAACGAGAGATATGGCATAATCCCTAAACCTATATTGCACTTTCCAAGATTTTGGAATTTGGAATTAACTTGCTATTCGGCATCGAGACATAAGCTTCATTAGATGGAGGTGAATCCAAGGACTTTCGACCCAAGGAAGGAATAATCCTAGAGAGTGGCTTCTTCCGAATCGACGATCATAGGTGCGTACTCGCCAGTCTCTTCGTCCTCGTCATTGTCATCCATGTCTATTTCAACTTCCTCGCCATCCTCCAGTTGGATCATGCCACGCTTGACGATGGTCTCGTGGGTCAACTCCCAGTCATACTCCTCCTTCACCCAATTCTCCAACTTCGCAAGTTCCTTCTTCACCAAGGATGCCTTGTCCTCTTCGACGGCTTGATATACGAACCGACGGAATTTCTTTAGCAAATCGCGAAGGAATGCACCGCCATCATCCCCATCCATCTCAAACAATCCACCTTCAACATCATCACATCGTTTCAGTTGCCGCAGTAGCAAAGCCACAAATTCGCTCATGAAGCCTTCTTTTTCCACAATAGCCGCTCGAGATGTCAAGACAAGCTCAAGCAATCGCTTCCACTGTTGCAAACAAGAGTAGTTCATCATGGTTAACACCATTAAGAAGGTGAACTGTAACTCTCCGAGCACATGCGCCTCTCCCAGTTCCTGATCGGATACTATTTCCCCTGTAGCGGGATGTTTATACCTAGAGAATCGATCCATCAGATCTCCCAATGCCCAGGACCGGTCCTGAGCTGCCTCGGTTCTTTCGCGCCCAATAGCACCCTCTCGCCAGGTATGTCTCAGGTCAATAGGAAGAAACCCAAACTCCCGTTCCTGTTCACCCGTAGTCTCCGGGACGCCATCCTCTCCCACCTTCTGCGGATCAAGTCCAGGAATATGATCAGCATCGCGGTTCGCCGTACTGGCTGAAGTAACCATCCATCTTGGGTGCCCATCAACATCGTAATTCGGGTTGCCAATCATTCGAGTCAATATATCGGGGGAAATTCGATCTGTAAGACGCCGCCAGTCCTTGCGACCGCTTTCCTCGCTTTCCTCGTCATATTCTAGCTGTGCTGCCTCTCCATCTTTTGCTGCCTCTGCATTGGCGACCATAGACTTGGACACGCGGCTTCGATACCGGAACAAGCCTCCACTCTGCCAGATCGCGCCTAAGTTGGCTTTGTAGCGCATAGCTTCTTGGCAGTCGGCGTCGCTGTCATCTTTTAATGAAGTGAGGGACTCGGTGTCGGCGCTCCATTTCCAGATGTAGATCTCCGGTCCGTTGTTCCGGTCATTCTTTGCCTTGTGTGGGACGAGCGCGGATTCATTGTGTCCGTATCCGATTGCGTTGATATCGCCAATGTAGAACCATGCTCCGGAGCGTAAGGAAAAACTTTCTGTCGTGCCGGTGTAGAGAAAGTGCCATCCGCCTGGGAGGTCTCTGATTCCGTGGAATTTGGCGGTGGATGTGAAGGTTATGAGGTCGATGCCGACCAGGGTCTTAGGAGGGAGCTGAGGAAGGAGAATTGTCGGCGATGGCTGAACCGGTAAAGACATATTGATATGTGCTTCTGGTTATGCGAAGTTGCGCAAGCTGCTCAATGACGTGAGCAGGGTTTGTGTGGTGAGGCCGGTAAAATGACGGAGACGGGAGGATCGGACGTGGTTCCGGAGAGAGAGACTTTGCTTTCTTAGGGAGAAATTATGATAAGACATGAAAAGTTACCCAGGAGAGAGAAGGGGGTTTGTCGTCAGGAAGAGTTGATTTGAAAGCTTCGCGAATTGCGCCAGTTGGATACTTTTTTTATCAGCCCCGCGATAAGCTCCCCGCATGGTATCAGTGGCTGGCAATACTATTATATGCGCACTACTGGCAATTGAACTACATCACTTACAGGATAGAATTTAAGGCTACGACGAAAATCCCAGATAACTCAGAAATAGTCAATTGATGTAAAGATATCCAAACATAATAGCTAAAACTGAGGACAAAGTTTTCTTTTCAGGGTATGAAAAAATTGAAGACCAGGCAATAAGGGCCGTTCTTCGCGTTATTCCATCCACAGTTGCGAGTAGACCCCGCCGGTAGCCACCAAGCCAACCACGCAGTAGAGACGTAGTAGGAAGGATGAGACGTACCTGCACACGTCTACAGACGACGACCACGGCGACCACCCTTGCGACGAGTAGAGTCGGAGGGAGTGGGGGTGACGTCCTCAATACGGCCAATGCGCATACCAGCACGGGCAAGAGCGCGGAGAGCGGACTGGGCACCGGGACCGGGGGTCTTGGTGCCGTTACCACCAGTGGCACGGATCTTGATGTGGAGGGCGTTGATGCCGAGCTCCTTGCAGCGGACAGCGACGTCCTGAGCAGCCAACATGGCAGCGTAGGGGGAGGACTCGTCACGGTCAGCCTTGACCTTCATACCACCAGTAACACGGGTGATGGTTTCACGGCCGCTGTAGAGATAATGTTAGCCAGTTGAATTTTTGCGTGATGATTTCTTTCCCCGCTATGCGCAATTCCACCAAATCGAATGAACTTGGCGTCGGGGTTCCAAGAAATTTTGTGGGCAAAAAACGTACGAAAGATCGGTAACGTGAACGAAGGTGTCGTTGAAAGAGGCGAAGATGCGGGCAACGCCGAAAACGAGCTTGCCTGTATGCGCTTGTCAGAATCATGGTCACAATCAAAAATTGAGAATTTCGACATACCGTCACCGGCGAGGGGGCCGAGGGAGACGTTCTCCTTGGCGGCGGGAGCCTTCTTGGTAGGGGCCATTGCGACTGTTGGATGGAGTTGGCGTGGATGGAATACGGAACTGAAGAAGGAAGAAGAGGAAATGGATGAAAAAAAAGTGGATGTGTGCCCTCGGCTTCAACTTGATTCTGATTGGCTCGTTGGCACCAGTGGGCAAGCGAGATGCTGACTAAGGTGATACCGGTGAACACGGGTTGCATTCGGCCCGAAAGGCGGTGAGGGCTTAGCTCTGCACGTCTATTTAAATTTTCTTCCAGCGTCCTCGTCCTACGTTCTCTTGTTATTACGATTCACCTTCAAAGCCTCCGCAGATACCGTGGAACATCGGTATCTTGGATTGCTAAGAGACATTAAGCCAGTTTACTAATATTTCACGACGTGATCGACAGTCTGACACGCAGTATACCCAGGAGAGGTTGCTGGTGTGAGTCATTACCAGGATGGGACGCACCAAGGAAGATGCCTCAATCGGCATCATCGGAATGGGCGATATGGGCAAGATGTATGCCCAACGCCTGAGTGATGCAGGATGGAGGTAAATACAGCCTTGTTTTGTGTTCTCTCGATCGCCATACACATTTTTCCTACCAGGTAAGCTTTCCCTCTTGTTCTGTGCTTCCCTGCCCCATTCGAATGATGACTTGAGTGCATTTGGCTCGAGTATGGTCCGGTGGTTGCTGCCTAGCCATTTTGGTCGGTGGTGTACGCCGGGCTGTCGATGATGTAAATATCTCGCTACCTTAAATTTTTCTTGTCTGAAAGTTCTTTGAACTTATCGAACTGTCTATGTTCCATCACTCATACCGTTGCTTTCGGAAACATACGCTAACCAGTGCATCTGATTAGGTCTACAAACTTGATATATGATCTCATGTTATTCCATGCGAAACACGACAATACCAGAAGATACCAGTTACTAACCATATATTTCATTTGCAAAGGATAAACGCCTGTGATAGAACTGAGAATTATGAATCTTTACAACAAGAATTTGCCTCTCAAGTACGTCTCCCGCCGGGGTCATCCCGCTCAGACACTCATCGTATATAGCAAAGAGTCACCATCTTCCCCAATGGCCATCTGGTTTCCAGAATTAGCGATTTTATTCTGTACAGTGTAGAAGCCGGTGTAATCGACCGTGTCGTCGCACAGTACGGGCCATGTATGTTTCGGACCCATTTGACCCAAGCCAGCCCAAAGACCAGTGTATTTGTCTGACTCGTGGAATAATAAAGCTACCAAGCAAGGCGCCATCGTCGGTGGCCAGACGTCCTGCAAGGCTCCGGAACTTGCTGCATTTGAAAAGCACCTACCGGCGGATGTAGAGATCGTCTCCTGCCATTCGTTGCACGGACCCAAAGTCAATCCCAATGGACAGCCTCTGGTAGGCCTTTCCTGAACCTAATCTTAATCGAGACCGGGCCGGCACTAACATCGCATGAATTAGGTTATCATTCAACACCGTGCGTCTGACGAAAGCGTCCAATTCGTCGAAGAAATCCTCTCCTCGTTCGGATCCAAACATGTGTATCTTACTGGTGAGATGCATGATCGAATCACAGCCGACACCCAGGCTGTTACGCACGCGGCTTTCCTGAGTATGGGCACCGCATGGCAGGCCAACGAACAATTCCCCTGGGAGATGTCCCGGTGGGTTGGTGGTATTGAGAACGTGAAGATCAACATCACTCTGCGCATTTATTCGAACAAATGGCACGTCTACGCTGGTCTTGCCATCCTCAATCCGGCTGCCAAACAGCAGATTCGACAGTATGCCGAGTCGGTGACGGATCTATACAAGTTGATGATTGGGGGACACCGAGAAGAACTCAAGCGTCGGGTCAAGGCCGCCGGTGCATATGTGTTCCGGGAGGGTACAGAAGGACAAGATCTCTTGTTGAAGGATGAAGTGCTGGATCGATTCTCTCTGTCCAACCGGTCCCGGGAGAAGTCACCACCCAACAGCCACTTGAGTCTGCTTGCCATTGTGGACTGCTGGTCGAAACTTGGCATCGTGCCCTATGATCATATGATCTGCTCCACACCGGTATGTGACAAACAGCTCTTGGTCCAGCTTTGAAAATCAGCGTTAACAACCCTATAGCTTTTCCGTCTCTGGTTGGGTGTGACTGAATACTTGTTCCGCAACGCCGAACTTCTCGAGGAGGCATTGGACACCGCCATTGATGATACCACTTTCCGCTCGGATGACCTAGAATTTACATTTGCTGCACGGGTATGTCATAGCCATCGTTGAGGTATTTCGGGAGCCCATGTACTAATTTTGACTCTTGCCAGGCTTGGTCTGACTGTGTCTCCTTTGGAGACTTTGAGAGCTACCGCGACCGCTTCGAGCGCATCGCCGATTACTTTGCTCCCCGTTTCCCTGAGGCGGCCACCCTTGGAAACGAGATGATGAAGACGATCCTGGAAAAGACCACAAACAAACCCTAAGTTTTGACATTAAGAAGTGTAGGATCGGGTATAGTTGATTAAGAAAGTAATCTCGGTGCACATTTGTATGATAGGGCAAAATGAATGTTCTACAGGATAGGTAGCTACCATTAGTGCCTCCACCTAGGTATCAAGTATTTATGATCAGAAATGAGTGAGACAATCCATGGATATGACCAGGGCTCACTATATATGTATCAGGAGATGCAACGTTCCATGGTTAGAATATGATATTCATCTGATAGTACCTCTTAATTCAGTAGGTATGTGATCTCTCTCGGTACTACCCCGGTTGACGAAACGTTGACGGTTACTCGGAAATGTACACTGATTATGAAACGTTTGTTGTCTGTGGGGCGTCCTTGGATATACATATACAGAAACCACCTTGGAATTTGAAGGTCACTAAGAAAAGCTTATGTAGCCTATGTTCCGAATTTAAACAAATGAACATGTGAGATGATGGAACATTCAAATGTTTTCAAAAAGATCGCCATGACTTGGCCTAACTAACGTGATCATCTCCTCATGTGCCCTCAATGCAGTGGTCGATGCTGTGGCCAGAGGTGATAAAGCCTTAGTCATCCATGTGTTTCGTGGATCAGGCTGAACCGATCCCAGTGGGACAATGGAGTGCTAGAAGTGATCGTCGGCTTGAGACGTGACCTTTTACTTTTTCACAGTCCGTGGTTTTGGCAAATGCAGGTGCTCTGTGATCATCAGGACTCTAACCCGTGACTGTGCGGAGGCCCTCCCCCTCCCTTACGATTTCGCTTCCCCATATCCCCGAACCCTTGCGCCGCGACTCGACCTCTCAACCCGCACACCAATGCAGCCCTTCGACACTCGGGACATTTGCCACAGGTGATAAACTGCCTCTGCGGCTAGATGGAGCTTTATGGCTTCCGGACACACTTCAGCGTTCTCCGCGTCGACCCAGCACCGCGTCTTGGGTGATGGTCGCTCGTCATTCAGCCAAGATGGCGGCTCAGTGGATGGAAGTTATACCGATGGAGCTGCCCGATCAGTGCGCAATGGACGGTCGGGATCTGGAGGCAGCATTTCGACAGCTCCTCGTGGAGCATCACTGGCCCCTTCCTTTGGCGGGCCAGGCAGCTTCAGCGCGGAGCTCAAGAGCATGAATTCCCGCAGCGTGACTCCCCGCCCCGATGGCACGTATACGAGACGAGCCAGCCGATCGATCGGCGAAGACGATCTACCCACAACAGAGGAGCGCCAGGCTATTATTCGAGATAAGATTGCGAAGGAAATGAAAATCAAGACTGGGACGGAGAACATGCTGGAAGCGCTGTACGCAAAGCCTCCCAAACAGACCAAGGAACAGCGGCTACGGGTGGAGTCAGAATTGAGCTCATCCAACCGTAAACTGGCGGAGTTACAAAATGAGCTGGAAGAGGAGCTGTTACGCGCGCAGGCGCCGTCCAGCACTCCCCCGCGCAGTCGTCTCTCGAGTCTTTTCAGAACGAGTCCTATGCGTTCACCAACCCGCAATCACAACCCCACTCCTGGACCCTTTGATGAAGACGGACAACAAGATGGTGAAGGGGAAATAGAGTCTCCGACATACGTTCTTACGGAAACTCTCCAGGCCCTTGAGATTGAGGGAATGTCACCTGATTTCTATGTTGAGCGTGCGAACAGCTTAGTCGAGCTATTCAAACGATATCCCACACTCAAATATGATCTCGCGTGGTCTGTTTTTGGGCTGCGTGTTCAAGTCATGCTTCTTGGTGACAGCAAAGAAGTGGTGGCTGCTGGCTACCGGTTGACTCGTTACGCCATCGCGGACCGAAAATCACTCCAGACTATCCGAGCACTGCACACAGACGAACTGGTGATATTATCACTAGTTAAGGAAAGTAAAGCCAGTATCGAAAGGGAACAAGCTTTGAAGTTTGTGAGAGCTTTTCTCGATGTGAAAGACGGAGTCAAGGAAATATCCCGCGCCATCGTGAGAACCATCGTCTCCATTGCAGAGCATCATGATGATCGTTTACGGAACATTTCGATCATGACATTGGCAGAGATGTTGGTCAAAGATCCTGAACTTGTGGCGTCCGCTGGCGGATTTGCTGCTCTACATGATGCTTTGTCCGAAGGCACATTTGGTGCTTCCGAGAGTTTGATCTCAAGTTTCTTGCATGTCCTTGATACCCCACGCAGCCGAAAGTATCTGCAAGGCTGCGAATTAGAAGCCGTCCTGGCACCTTTCACCGACTCCTTAGCTGATTCTTTGCGAAATGGCCGCTTAAAATCTGCCGCCCGAGCAATCTCCGCAATGCTCAAAACGTGGCCTGGCCTAGTGATCCTTGCAAGACACCAAGCCAGACCATTGCGGTCTCTCCTTGAGTCTCTTCAATATCCTGACTCCCAAGCTCGCGACCTCATAATGGAGTTACTATTCGACGCCCTGCGAATAAAGCCTCCATCCTGGTCATCTTCTTTCCTTGCGGGTAGGAGACTCACCACTTACGGTCGAGTGTCAAACCTACGCTCTGATACCGATCCCAAGCACCCGCGCGGCTTTGCAGATAGCACTGCCAACAAGTTTGACCTGACGGCACACTTTTCCACCCTTATCCTGGCAGCCTTGGTTGCTGCAGGCTTACCGAAGGTAGAAAATTTGCCTGAAGCGTACAACATCTACACGATGCTAATTGATTATAGGCTCTCTCTGATCTGATTGAGGATGAAACAGATCCTTCACTCAGACGCAAAGCTACGCTCCTCCTAACTGAAGTTCTCAAGCTGGCTCATCATTCACTACCAGCCACTGTCAGTGCAAAATTGCAAGTTCTTCCACATCTGCTTCCTGCTGCCATCAAATTTGACACCGAGAATCATGATGTTTCAACTTCAACCATTTTTCAGATCGAAAGCATCAACCGAACATTGGCACGTTCTGGAGCAGTTCCCAACGGGGTAGGACGCTATAATGTGGACTCTGATATTTCAGCCTCTTTGCTACCAATTGATCAGGGTAAAGATAAGCTGACATACTCCATGGATGAGACTCAATTCCGCAATGCCATTTTGGAGACTCATGTCTTAAATACCGTCAATTATATCAAGTGGAAGTGGGATCTCATCCATCGTCTTGTCGAAGGCCCCCTTACCAACCCCAAGCGAATGGATGAGGCAATTAAGGGTTCCAAGTTCATGAAACGGCTTGTTGGGTTTTACCGACCCTTCAAGTATCGGTTTTCCATGGTTCCAAACACCAAGCCAAACCAGCGCTATGTTCGAACTGGTTGCGCCTTGATGCGTACTCTCGTTCAAACCCCAGAGGGAACTAAGTATCTTGCTGAAAACAAGTTTCTGCGGCAAGTTGCTGAGTGTCTCGCGCAGTTGGATCGTATGAGTGGGTTGACCTCTGCCTCCCCGTTGTTCTCCCGGGAGCAAATGGGAAATACATTGAGTGGCGGATACTTTGCGATGCTAGGAACACTGAGCGCTGATGCGAACGGCCTCCTCATGATGGAACGATGGCACATGTTAAATATGTTTTATCACATCATCGAGTTGCAAGATCGGAATGACCTGATCCAGACCCTCTTGGGAAACATGGATTATAGTCAGGAAAGTCATCTCAGAGTCATGCTTTCGAAAGCGCTCACAATTGGTTCAAAGGAGATCCGAATTTTTGCAACACGGCTTCTGCGCAAATATGCAGTGGGCGATGTCACAGTTTCTCCTCATGTGGCGATTGGAAATGCTGAATGGGTGGTCAAGCTTCTCGTAACTCAGCTATACGACCCCGATGTCACAGTATGCCAGGTTGCTGTAAAGATTCTCGAAGAAGCGTGCAACCAGCGAGACTATCTTGAATTCGTGGTCAAATGTCGACCGTCTCTTGATCATCTAGGAGAGATTGGAGCACCACTTCTCTTGCGCTTCCTGTCAACCTCGGTTGGCTACCATTATTTGGATGGCCTAGATTATATCACACAGGAGATGGACGACTGGTTCCTTGGTCGGAACGATTCTTACGTTGGTCTTGTGGAGGCAGCCTTATCCCGAGCCTACGTTGATCAACCACGTCGCAATAGCTTTGCACCGGAGGATTTGGTCGATATGCAGGATATCGGAGTGGTGCCGCCTCATTTCTACCGTGAACTCGCCCGAACCGCAGAAGGTTGCAAACTACTGGAGCAGTCCGGTCATTTTAATGAATTTGCTTGGACAATTCGCGATTTCCGACTCGACGAGGAAGATCACGAAGCGCTTCTCAAGGTGAAAGGATGCCTCTGGGCAGTTGGTAACGTTGGATCAATGGAGCTTGGTGCGCCATTCCTTGAAACGGAAATCGTACAACGCATTGTGGCCATTGCCGAGAGCGCCGGAGTTTTGACAATGCGAGGAACTGCTTTCTTCGTCCTCGGTTTGATCTCTCGCAGTCGGCACGGGCTTAAGGTGCTTCGGGGTATGGGATGGGATTCAGCCATTGACCAAGAAGGCGACTCGCTTGGTCTTTGTCTTCCCACAGACTTCCGCAAGCTGTTTTTGGTAAGCGTATAGCGCTAATTTTATCTTGTCCCACCGCTAACAAGCCTAGATATCTTTCCCTGGTTACAATTCCGAGAAGAAACGCACACCACAAGACAAACTCAAGGAGGTCACCACCGATTCCGATGCCACCAACCAAAAGATCCTGAAGCTGGTTGTCGACATGGGAAATACCGTTCTATCCAAGCGATCTGCGTCGGACCTACACGGGTAATTTACCTCTTTCTTTTTGTCCGAGGCTACCTACTGACCTTGATGATTTAGTATGAAATCAAAGCAACCTGAACGATTCCATCAAGTTCACCTTTTCCGAAAGACGCTTTGCATCCTCGAAAGCCACCACTACCGGTTACCAGCGCGACGGTTTGCCCTCGACCTCTTCGACAAGAGTGTTATGAGACGCATAGTCCTCGAAGAAGATTCTGAGTCTGATTCGGACTCTTCCACATAGTGCTCATGATATCCAAATGAACAACGGTCTTTCTACATACTAGTCAGCGGGATTCATGGTCATATTCTTTGCTTTGATTTCCTTTTCTTAGGGGCGTCGCGTCAGTGATTTATACACAGTTCCAATCTATAAGCACCGAAAGTCTCGGCCAAGGATTGAATCATGGCCTGATGTCATGTTTTTGTTTTTGCTCTCTGCATTATATCTGGCGGCGGACTGACTTTGGAAATGAGACATGAAATGATATCAAATGCATGATTTGCGTAACTCGAGCATTGCTTTACTATCGTGTAGCCGTACAGCCAACTCCTTCAAATCGTATTCTAACCCTAGAATTGACTAGTAACATAAGATAGAATAACCTTATACGCTCTATTTAAATTGGATATAAACATTACTTTGTAAAACAAGTTTCTTCTATGACACGTTCCGATAATCGGGTTCACCGCTGCAAGTCTTGATCTAAGGCGATTAAGACCCGCTTTTGATTGCAGATCCCCCCCAACCCCATAGCTTCGACCCGGTCTTTTCCATGATTTCTCTCCTCGAATGCTTCAAGGAATCCGGGAAAATACCGACCTCTCCTGACGTGTCATCCTTACCGGCCAAAAGACATGGAGAATGCTGAAGAACCGTTCCCGCCCCCGCGACCAGCCGAGGCCGAAGCCGTTGCGACCGTGGAGAGCTCGGATGTGTCCAGCTCCGAAGAACATGACCCCTCGGAACAAAATGTCGCCCCTCACATTATCGTACGGTTGATCCAGTGCTACTATTGCTCGAAGCCCCTGCGCACTCCATGCCGATTACCATGTGGAAATACTGTATGTCGGGAATGCTTGCCACCCGTTCGACCGCGTACTGGGATCACGTATCCAGTGGCGCAGGGTAGAGAAGAGGGATTTACATGCTACTGGGACGGTCAAGGTGAATGTGTTGGGGAGCATTGCGTTGGGGACTGTGGGACTGATGTGGTGCTTTGCTTCGTGGTTGGTATTTTTCAAGAGGAATTGATGTGGACGAGGCAGGATGCCGAGATGCGGAATGCGCACGATGCGGATAGCCGGGCTATCTGTTGGAGGAGAGATTCAAAACACTCAGAAACCATTTCAGAGCTCCAGAGCCTTCAAATAGGCCAGCGCGCATGGCTTCATGGGTTGTATAAGGCGGCTTATGAGGGTAACTTCCCCTATGATGCCTTTGATGTTGTTTATGAAGAAGTTGGTGGTTCTGGTGGATTTTCGCTGCCGCAAGCTTATAACGAGGAAGATCGCATTTGCTTCCAAAAATTTAGGAATAGGCTTCGGTGTGAACTAGACTGCCAGGTTTGCTACGCCCTTATACTGGATCCTTTGACCTTGCCCTGTGGTCATACCTTCTGTCGAACATGTATTGCTCGAGTGCTGGATCACTCCGATCTTTGCCCGATATGCCGCCGCAAACTCGGGATGCCCACATCCATGCAGAATGAGCCTAGGAACTGGGTACTCTCAAGGCTTATCGACGAACTTTTCGCAGACCAGGTCGCAGCTAGGAGAGAGGCTGTCGCCCAGGATGAGTTAGGGGTGGATCAAGAGAAAAAGTTGCCGTTGTTTGTTTGCACATTATCATTCCCTACGATGCCGACTTTCTTGCACATATTTGAGCCTCGATATCGACTTATGATTCGGCGAGTTGTTGAGAGCGGGGATGGTAAGTTTGGCATGGTCATGTATAACCGTCGGGGCCGGCCCCAGGCAGATGAAATAGGTGGTGTCCCATTCATGCAGTATGGAACATTGCTCATGGTTGAGCGTTACGAGCTGCTGCCGGATGGGCGCAGTCTAGTCATTGCCACCGGAGTATCACGATTCAAAGTGCTTGAGGCCGGTATGCTCGATGGATATCATGTCGCTAGGACAGAGCGCGTCGATGATATCTCTCTGGCAGAAGAGGAGAGACTCGAGGCAATGGAGACTGCGGCAAATGCGATTCCAGATCCTTCCCCGGATGGATTAGATATCGAAGCGCCATTGGACTCGATGTCGACCCAAGATCTGATGCTATTGACGCGGGAATTCATCCGTAAACAGCGCCAAACTGGCGCCCCGTGGCTTCATCCGCGCGTCATGTTAGCTTACGGGCCTGTTCCCACAGATGCGGCCCGATTCCCATGGTGGTTCTCCAGTATTCTACCCATTGCCGAAGAAGAAAAGTACCCCATTCTGTCCGCGATGAGCGTCAGAGAGCGACTGAAGATCTGTGCGCGATGGGCAAGGGAGCTGGAGGCCCGTGATTGGTAAGTATCGATCATGCTATGTCAAATGCTCCATCTAACTTTGCCTTCCAGGTCATCTCGCTCGTCCATAAATTCTGTCTTATGACTAGCCGTTCCTCTCCTCGTGCTTTGTCTTATTCCACTGGCATTAAACCCTCTCTCGAAATTTGTCAATTCCTTGACTCCCAATGTGTTTACGTCATTTACTCCTTTCACGTTCTCGATCTCAGTATCATTCGGTGGCTCAACGCCTTTTCAAGAGATTGTACGACCGACAAACGACCGCGAAGACCAACGAAACACCAGCACAGAGAGCTCACCCCAGACTCATATCCCACAAACCCTCGTTGTGGGTGCCTTCTTGGCCATATTCCTTGCCCAGGTGGGGGTCAATTTCCTACAGGTTCTACGAACAGGAAGACGCCAGAGACGACAGGCAATGGAACTACAGTTTCCACAGCCTATCCCTCCACAGACTCGGCCGCGACTAAGGGAGTCTGAGAACCACGGAGGGATCGCTCGAGCTGATGGAGAGGGACTCCCAGTGGGAGGTCCAGGAGACCATGCTGGGTAGTGTGCATACAGTACTGCCATGCCGAGAAACACTTATTTTTACGTCACTCCCTATCGATTCCCCACCAGCGTTTTCATTTACTTTTGATCTTTTATTTTGTACTTTACTATATTTTCTATTTGCCCGAGTGCTGGCAGTATGGATTGTGAACACTTTCTTTTACATGTAGAACTTGGGGACCTATGAAATCGATTCCGGATAAACAGCCTCTAGCGCCAGAGTCGGCCGCCTCTCCAGCCTTGCTTTGCTCTACCCCCAACACTATTGGTCATTATGGTGAAAGCCAAGACAAATTATCGTATCTGTGACTTCAACATAATTTCATAATTGAAAAAAGCAATCTGCCAGTCTCATGAACGTTCATACGAAGGTCGTTGGGCATCTTTTGCTTTATGGTTTACCGAGACACTTGTCAGGCACAACAACCCACATGCTGAGTGATAAGTGAATCCCCATTGGCATATCGTGGATTTTAAGTTTCGTAATGCACTGGAATATTCCATAGACTTGCCTGGGCGTTCTGCAGATCGCCAACATATTCAAGATCCCGCGGCACATCGTTAGCCTAGCAACGTGAAGAAGATCGGAAACAAGTCCTTGGCACACGTGTGCACTTGTCGCCATACAATTTGCAAGGATACGAGGAAGTTAGCTCTGATGCTGACGTGCAATATGACGAGGCTAAAGGCTTCCGGGGTTGCAGAAACCCCCGCCATGCTATGTCCCGTACCCGTACTCCCCCGCTAGTACCAACAATTGCCGAATCTCACTTCTCATTCTGCTTATCTACACCATTAGCATAATGAGATGGCCTTCTGACATAGCATTGTCAATAATCGATAGAGCACCATTCTTTCATTTGTGTA
This sequence comes from Penicillium tannophilum, assembly GCA_028829675.1. NCBI lineage: Eukaryota > Fungi > Ascomycota > Eurotiomycetes > Eurotiales > Aspergillaceae > Penicillium > Penicillium tannophilum. The sequence continues at coordinate 2,930,497 of JAQKAK010000008.1, forward strand.
CAATTGTGTACAAAATACTTTGTGCCTGAAGAACCTTCTGTTTTGAGGAATGGTGGGATGCAAGTCCCTAGCGTGGTTTCGTGCTACGGACTCTGCCGCTACACGTGCTCGATTGCCAGGCTATAACACGATAAATTGATATTGCGATACTACCTCGCTTAGCTCTTCGAATTCTTGAATAGTGACACGATGTGAAGAAACAGGAACTACATTTTAATGCCATCAGAGCTGGGGGGGGTATATATAGGCATTGGAATGTAGCCATGGACTGAAGTGTTTCTTCCACCTCCATTCCATTCTTCACCATTACCACTCCTTTGAGTACCATGATCTTCTCAAGACCTACTGCGCTCTTCGCGCTGGTGTCGGGCGTTTATGCCCAGTCGCAGTATACTTCTACTGCGACTGCTGCCGTAGCTAAGGCGGCTGCCACCGCGCTGACTCTATCTCCTACATCGAGTGTCGCCGGTTTGACTTTTGATCGCTTTGTTCAGATCTGGCTAGAGAACGAGGATTACAGTGCGGCTATCAAGGATAGTGAGTGAATGGCAACATGGAATCCGAAATATAAGAAGCTTGCTAATCTAAAACTTAGCCAACCTCGCCTATCTCGCGTCTCTGGGCATCACACTCACGAATTACTATGCCATCACCCATCCTTCTCAGGTAAAATGACCGAAGACTTTTGGTTTATGCCTTCTTGCTCACATTATACCGCAGCCTAACTACGTGGCCGCTGTTGGTGGCAACACCTTCGGGATCACTGACGATAACACGCACTATATCTCTTCGAGCACCGAGACAATCGTTGATCTCCTGGACGACGCTGGTGTCAGCTGGAGTCTGTATCAGGAACATATGCCTTACTCTGGCTTCGAGGCAAATTATGCCAACCAAAAGACTGGTGCAAATGACTATATGCGCAAGCACAAGTGAATCTCCCAACACCGAAATGTCTTGAGAGAGCAGAGTCACTAACGTGTTGTTTTCAAGCCCTTTGATGAGCTATAACTCGGTTACGTCGGATACAGACCGTCTCGCTAAATCGAAGAACTTCACCATGTTTTATGAAGACCTGGCCAACAACGAGCTGCCTCAATGGATGTTCATCACTCCCAACATGAGTATGACCTTCTCTCCTCTCTTACTGACATGTTTGTGAACTTGAACTGATTGAATTGTGCCCTGCAGCCAACGACGGTCACGATAGTTCGCTCGCCACAGCTGGACTTTGGTCTCGTAACTTTTTGACCCCTCTGCTCGAAAATGAGAACTTCAACACTGATAGCACTTTGATCATCCTTACTTTTGATGAGGGTTTGACGACGGGAACGAACCAAATCTATGCTGTCCTTTTGGGTGGTGCGCTCTCAAGCTCGCAGGTTGGTACTACGGACGACACCGCATACAATCACTATAGTCTGTTGAAGACTGTGGAGACCAACTGGGACCTGGGCAACCTTGGCGAGAACGATGTGGATGCCACTGCATTCTTCTAGGTGGTTTATAGTGACTGCCGCCGAGAAAAGCGAGTTGATCGCATCAGCACACATTAAAATATGTAGTCATGATGCTGTTAAACACTCGGTTTCTATGTCGGAAAAAATACGTAACATCTGGACATCGGCACATATCATTGCGCTTTGATTTCAATGTTATATCGGTCTAGGATATTTCAAAAAATGGCAAAGTGTTTTATTTTCCCTCATGTCTTCTTAAAACATAGAGTAAATAATCTTACCACTTGCTCAAGTAGACTACTTTAAACATTTTCTTTATGTCATTGTTTTGAAGACGTTTCTTTATCCATGGATATCTTGGTCTATGAAAGGACTTTCTTTACTCTACGCCAGTAGATGCGCACAAACCTTTGTTCTAATTTTCATTGTTGAATACTCCCATAATAGGCCAACTCACTAATCCGTTTTCATAACGAGTATTAAGATTCTATTACGGGAATTCTATAGATTTGTCAGTTCTTAGATTGTTGCAGCTATACACGAACAAAGGGTATCAGATAGTCTCTGGGCAGAACATTAGTTTCAGCATATACCTATAAAGAGACACAGAGCCTCTAATCTTCATTACAACAAAAGAAATACTGTTTCACCATCCCCTCCACGATATCTTCCCCCCAATGCAAAAATGTGCTTCTGTCCTATCCATCCACCCACCCACCGACTTGTGGATAGATGCCTCACCAAAGGCCATGTTGTTGAATGCACAATCCATGAGAACAATTACCACGAGCCCCGCGCATTGTGTGTAAAATGCGGAGCTGCGGCATTCTTACCTGAGAAACAGAAGGGAAATAGAAATGAAGATGAGAAGGAAAATGAAAATGAAGATGAGAAGGAAGATGGGAAGGAAGATGAGACAGAAGACGAGTTGGAGCAATTCATAGGGTATTTATTGCTGCTCCTAGTTGAAATGGGCATCATGGTGCTTCTTGGTAGGGCTGTCGCAAAGTGGATGCATGAGTTCCAGAGGAGAGGCGAGCCAACTGAAACATGTTGCTTTTGAGTTCCGTATACAGTGTCCCTTTCTGGAAACTGGTCGAGGAGAGCTTTTAATATGCGTTGCGCTATACATTCTCCTAACCGGATGTGGAAACTGGTCGAGGAGAGCTTAAATATGTGCGATATACATTCTCCTAGCCGGATGTAGAAACTGGTGTCCAGGGTTTGGTTGCGAAGCATTCCCGCGTGCTCCACAAGATAGCGAGAGTGAGTTGTGATTGGCCAGGTCGCATGTGTCAGATCGAAACACCTGCCCAATCGGGACAGGGCTGAACTAAGAGTATACAAGCTCACCACCTTATGCCCAATTGCCACCGTGAATCTTGGTTCCGCCCCGCTCTGTCGAGCTACTTACCCAAAGCTGTTCCCCCACTTCCTTTCTTTTTATTCTCACATTCTTTGTACTGATCGCGGGCATTCATCACGTCATAGCCGCATGTTAATTGGGGGATCTGCTCGCTACCCTACGACTCGCTGGTAACCTCTTTCGGAAAGCGATCGGCCATTTTTGTTTGACACCTGCTTAAATGGTGTATCGAGGCAAGCCAAGCGGCGCTTGCGAGCGTTGCCGGTCGAGGCGATTAAAGGTAGGTGGACCCACATATCACCCTTGAACTTAAAGCGCAAGGACTGACCTATCCCACTAGTGTGACCAAGGTATACCGTCCTGCAGCGCATGTATCAGGGCGAGAGTCGACTGTCCCGGGTATCGAAACCGGCTGGATTTGGGCTTCCGAGACCAAAATGACGAGGTCATCAGCCGGGCACAACGCTCCGCACAGAAAAAGCGGTCTGCCGCTTTAACGCCCGTCAGTGTGGAAGAATCTGGATCAGGCACTTTGAGCTTTTCGCCAAGAAATAATGTAGAGTTCCCGGTGCAGGACCTAGCGAAAGGCTATTTCTTTTCCCACTACATTACTGGTGGCCTCGAAGGGGGCCATATGTCATATCTCCTACCTTTGATTGCTGACCCCGGGAATGTCGCGGTGAATTCTGCTCTCAATGCGGTCGGACTGGCAGCTTTGTCTAACATCCGTCTATCGCCCCAAATGATGTTGAAAGCCCGACGGGAGTATACCAATGCGCTTTCGGAGACCAATCAGGCATTGGCCAATACTGCCATGTCTAAGCGAGATGACACACTGGCTGCGGTCGTCTTATTGGGCATGTTTGAGGTAAATCTGACACGCTGATAAGATCGAAGCAACGGAGTATCTGACCGTTCACAGGTTCTTACTTGCTCTGATGGCTCCTTCATTGACCGGTGGATGAAACATATGGAAGGCGCCACAAAATTAATAGAATTCCGAGGTGTAGACCAATTGAGCCGACAGGAAGGGTTGAACTTATTCACCCAGTTGCGCGCGCAAATTGTGAGTTTCATAGTCTGGAAAATGGTGTGGTTGATACTCCTTCTAACCAACAGTCCGTTTAGCATATTGGAAAAATCTACCAGGAAAAATACAGCTCGCCGCTTCTATTTCAGCTGTCGGAAAATGCAATGAGATACCGAGACTCGAACGACCATATTGTTGATGAACTGGGCCTTGAGGTTATTCGATTGAGTAATTTTTGCGCTTCAATGAAGGATGGAAGCGTTACGGATCCTGGCGAGATCATCCGTACTGCCTTGACCATCGATGCGAATCTCACTTCGCTTTTCATCAGTGTCCCTGCCGCATGGAGCTACAGAACCGTCAAGGTTCCAATTTTCAATGGGGAGGCCATTACCCGAGCTGTCTGGGGAGATACTTATCACATCTATGGGAGCCTTGCATCAAGTAGCATGTGGAATAACTATCGCTCGGCACGAATTCTGGTACACGAACTGATCATCGACGCTGTGAAAACACTTGAAGCATCCGCTTCGGAAGACACTGACCGTCGGCGGCAAAGTGCGTTGGATAGTCAAAGCCGACTTATTGCACACCAGCTTGTTGAAGATATATGCGCCAGTGTTCCTTTCAATCTTGGTGCGGGGACAGAAGTCAGTGAAGGAGCTGACATTGAAGGTCCCGCCCCATTCAGGGTGACAGGCGCAGGTGGATTCAGCCTGATGTGGCCGCTATTGATTGCCGGTAACTCTGGTCTTGCATGTCAGGAGCTTCGCCAGTGGATTATTGACTGCCTGGAGAAGATCGGTCATTCCATGGGCATCAATCAAGCATTGGCAATGGCACATCTCCTGCGACGCGGAATGCGCTCCCGAGCATGGATATCGGAAGATAGCACATCAAGCAATTATGGCTGCATTGGAGTCACATGACATTGATTAAATATACCTAGGGTGCAAGTAAATAGAGATTGAACTTAGAAGCATGAAGATTAGAATCAGAATTTAGATTCGACAGCGGATTCTGCTGTCCACACGCTTTCTATATATCATCGCACTGAGAATTTCAAGTATTAATTCCAATATCCCGATAAATAAAACCAGAACTCCGATTCATGTAAAGTTTGAAAATCTTGCACCGGTCGCAAGATCAGCTATCTGCCGCTCTTTACCACCACTACAATCACTATTTGTGCTAATTTTGTCGTACTTGCCCCTGAGAGTACGCCCTCTGAGCTCCAGCCTCGGCATAACCAGCATTTTGATAGGCCATACCGGAGTCAGAAGGCCCTGGCTCCTCCATTGAATAGCTTTGTGGTGGAACGATACCACCCCCAACAGCAGGATGAATGCTAGATCGAGGAGTAACCAGGCCCAGGATGGTATACATCAGAACAACAAGAAATTCCTCGATGGTCGCCATACCCAGCTGAACACTCGTGTCCCCATCAATCAACGAAAACTTAGGATCGCTTCCGAAGTCACTGATTAAGCTGTAGAGCAAACGGACTGCAATCAATGGCAAGGCAAAGAAGATGCAGACGTAAATTCGTTGTTGACTCGGTTCCATCGTCCGCAGATCGCGCATAGTAATGAGGAAGAGGATACAGGCGCCGATGTAAATAAGGAGAAAAAGAATGATCGCAGCACGTGTTTCGGATTTCCCTGATGCATGATCGGAGACGTCAGAAGAGGCTTGGTCGGTTCCGCCGCTGATGGCCAAGATCAGGGCGATTAAGGCAGGGAGGTGGAGGAGTTGGACGATTTTGCTGCGGCGGGATGTGGCGGTTGCTCTGCTAGAAAAGATGGATACACTGATTTGGGGATTAGATTTGAAGTTTTGGAACGGGTATGGATGTGGGCACTCACAGTCTACCAATTATTCCAGGGAAGGCACTCAGCCCCTGGACCACAACGTTCCTTTTGGAATTAGGGTCTGATGGGATATGGTGAGTTGTCTCATCAAAGCTAGGTATTGACAGTTAATATATATGCTTATAGTTGGAGAAGAGAAAGCCATAGGTCACACTCACATTCTTTTCAAAAGCCCTAATGTCGACAGAAGTAGAGGCGAAAGGCCAACCGATTGAAGAATGACTGCCCACTCTTTGTCGTTCGCATTATCGGGGTGCTTGCTGCTAAGAACTTCCATGATAGCACCCGCAATGCGGATTACACCGAAGATGCAAAGATAGATCCATCCCAGCTGCTTGTGAAATCCGTGACGAAAGACCACGAAAATTGCAAGTAGAGTGACGGGTATGTATATTACCAGCTCCGCGATAGCGATGTGCTCAGCAGTAACAGCCATGATCGTGATAGGTTCTCAAAGGGATGGCCAAAGCAAAAAGAACAGGAAAGTTCCGGAAAGATTGAAGTGTAGAGAAAGAAATATTTGTCGGGTGCGATAATAGTGATTTATACTCGATCGTATCGCCCCCGAAGACATGAAACTTCGAGGCTGCAACTAGTCAAAGCTTGCAACGTTTGTATTGCTTTAACTAGAAGCTGGGACGGCTGTGTACGATGTGATGCATTCCCAAAATGGAATATGGTTCAACTTGAAACCGCATACTCACCGTGTATTTAGAACGAGACTTATTCTTTTCGTCGGCTTACGCTCAAGTCCATAAGAACTAGCAAACTTTGTTAGAGAGAGGTGTCGAAAAATCCACTATCTAAACCCTTAGACGATAGGCAAAGAAGGTTAGGCTCGTACCTTCCGATACTAAGAATAAGCAATGCGGCCCCACTTTTCCATAACGGGAAGCTGTTTCGATTTCCTGCATATACGATGGCCCACAATGTCCATGACCCAACAGTTCCTGATAGTGAAATTGTGGCGTGAAAATTACACTATTGTCGGTGAAAGATGTGTTGAATACACGAGAAGGATTCCTGACAGTGGTTTGACCTCTTCGTTCCTGTGGATACGTAGAATCCCTGTTCACACGTGTTTCCCTTTACGGAATGCTGACCTTATGCACATCGCAGATCGATGACCTTTGCGCTTGGATGAAGATGCTTGTCAGAACCTGGAAGTTGGACTTCAATTTGGCCCGCTGATCATGGGAAATTATTATATAAAGGTAATGATGGCCAGGAGATATCCTTCTACCACACTCATCGGGTTCAACTCCAATTTGAACATTGAATGTTATCGAGGGACACCCTGGACTATTACAAGATGACCAGGAACATACCTTTCAAGTCCTTCCTCTTCCTTGGTCTGGTTGCATCGGCCACTGCTGCCAGTTACGACTGTCGACCAGGTCAAAAGTGTTGGCCATCATTGAGCGAATGGAAACAACTCAACATTAGCATTGATGGCCGCCTATTTGAAACCATTCCAATTGCAGCTTCCTGCTATGAAAACTCAAGATACCACAATTCAGATGCCTGCAAGGTTGTTGAGGACTACTATGGCGACAGTATTCTTCGTGGTGAGCACTTTGGACAAACCTATTGGCTGAATTGGGAAACCTGTCATAATTCTGGATGTGCACTTCTGGAATCTGACCCAACTGAGACCACCTATGGAAATTGCTCCCTTGGTCGTCTAGCATCATACTATGTTGATGTTCAAGAACCATCGCATATTGCTGCCGCAATCAAATTTGCAAAAGCCCACAACATTCGCATCAGCGTGAAAAATACTGGCCATGACTTTTACGGAAGGTCTTCTGTTCCAAACACTCTTGCAATCTGGACCAAAAACCTTGACAGCCTTACATTCCACTCCAATTTCACTGCTCAGGACTGTCCCGCTTCGAACAGCCAGAATGTAGGGGAGCTTGGTGGTGGTGTTGTCGCTGGAGATGCCTACCGCTTCTTCAATGATCACGGGATGGATGTGATGGGTGGATATGAAGAGTCTGTTGGTGTTGCGGGCGGATTTGCCCAAGGAGGAGGTGTCGGATCATTTACCACAACTTATGGTCTCATGGCGGACAACGCCGTTGAGTTCGAAGTTGTGACTGCCGATGGAGAGTTACGCGTTATCAACCAATGCAATGACCCTGACCTTTTCTGGGCTATGCGCGGCGGTGGAGGCGGTACCTTCGCGGTACTCACCAAGTACCGTGTTCAACTTTACCCATCACTGCCGATCCACACCTACACCTTCACAGCAAACTTCACCAATGCTGGACCTCACACCAATGCGACGAAAAATGTTGCCCTCCGTGAGATCCTTACTGAACATGCTAAGAATCAGATTGACTGGTCTGCTCAGCTCGTCACCGGCCAGATCGAGTACTTTCCGGAGAAATTTGCCATCAGCTTGGTACTACCTTATGGTGACAATGGCTCGAAGTTGAAGTCCGCCACCGCCAAATTTGCCCAGTATCTCGCCAATCGTACGGATCTTTCCGTGTCCGCCAATGAATACAATTCCTACTCCAACTACGCCAATTACCTGTCAGTGACAGCGGCCGATGCCAAGATCACCGAGCCATCTGGGATCTTCTCTCTTCTCTCGTCACGATTGATACCTACAGCGGTGTTTACTGAGCAAGAAACCATTGATGAGTTGGTTGAAGGTGTCTTGCAGGGAATCGCAACGGCCAGAAGTCTGTTCAATCTCACTGGCACTCAGGTTGTCTCCGAGACGCCGGTCAGCAATTCAAATGCAGACGAATCATCTGCCGTTAACCCGGCGTGGCGGGATGCTCTATGGCATGTGATCCATGTTGGCGAATGGCTCGAGCCAATTGATGATGACGAGTTGAAAATCGTTGCTGATGGGATGCTGCACACGGTTGATCCTTTGAAGAAGCTGAGTCCTGGTGGTGGAGCTTATTTGAATGAAGCAAGCTATCTGGAGCCTGACTGGGAATTCACCTATTTTGGTTCTTTCTATGACAGACTTCTGGATGTGAAGAATCGATATGATCCAACTCATATATTTGATTGTTGGAAATGTGTCGGATGGAGGGGACAGTCTGAGTAAGTTCCCTTTTGTTATTGTGAGGCATTTATCATGACTATGCTAACTTTAACAAGCCCTTTCTACTCCTGCTATGCATGAGTATACACAAAAATAGTCAGCTGGTTGCAGCACATTAATGTATATGACTTGCCGAATACTGTCGTGCATTTATCATACTCTCAGCTAGTGATTCAGGGTCCGATCAGGCAAAATCATGATGAATGTTCGTCCTTTCCATTGGCATTGCACTTTCATCGATTCTATAGCTGAATAGACTCAATCGTTTTCTGTTCTTCTCTTATGAGCAATCGTATAACCGTCGGTCTATGTGCTTGTGTTGCCGTAAATGGAATAAAAGGACCATGGAAGGCATGACGACTGTGATCAGGCTTTGAGGAAATTACTCTCTCTTCTGGCGCCCGCTCTTTTGTTTGGTTTTTCGACACTCATGAAATGTGACACCTAAATAGTGAGGTGTCGACATCACGCGAAAACCGATTAATTCTGCCGCTTCCCTCCGTATCGAGTTCGAAATAATGTAAATCAGGCATAAATCAGGCAGGAGTCTTTAGACTAAGGGGGTCCATATTTAAGCAGCGAGGCAGCGTGGATGGAAAGAAAGTGATCTACTTCGAAAGTTTGATTCGATATCCTTCAAGAAATCAACTGTTCTCCAGAGCACTGTACAATCTCCGAAACTCACTATCCTGTCCTAACAAGGTCTCCGGTTTATCGCACTCCACCAACACCCCGTCCTTCAAAACAGCAACGCGATCAAACAGATGAATAAATTTAAACCGATGCAACACAGCCAAAATTGTCTGCTCTCCAAACTCATTATTGACAAGTTGCTGCATGATCGATTCTGTCTCCCTATCCATACTACTCGTCGCTTCGTCTAGAATCAAGATGGGCTTTGGCACCGCGAGGGGGCGTGCTAGCGCAAGAAGTTGTTTTTCTCCTGCAGACCAGTTTGTTGATGCTGTTGCTAGATCCGCGCTTAATACATTCGGAGTGTCAGTCTCGCCTCCATCATCATTATCGCTCCCATTGGCGTCAATTCGGTTCCAAAGACCGACTTTCTGCAAAGCAGATTCGATATCTTTATCCGAGGCCAGATTGAGGGGGTCAATGTTGAATCGCACTGTACCAGGGGATATGATCAGAGGGTCTTGAGGAATGACGTTCATGATGGCGTGGATTTCTTGGTGCGTGAAACCCGCAAGGTCTCGTCCGTTGATGCGTAGAGTTCCAGAGCGGATTTGATTCATACGCAAAATTGACATGGTTAGCGATGTTTTTCCACTACCGGAGCCACCGCAGATAGCGATCTTCTCGCCTGGTGCAACTGTGATACAAATGTTTTTCAAGACCGGTGGGCTGCTTAGGCTGTTCGATAGAACTGTTAGCAGAGCAACTTTGGGCCTGGAAGGAGACTGGGCAACGTACTTATATCCCGCGGTCAATCCCTCAAATTCGATGGTGTATTTGGTGTCAGAATAAACTGAAGATCCAATCAAATGGGAGTCATCCAAATCATTTTCTGTGTCATAAGGGGTACTCTGAGTGAATTGCTGCACTCGTGAGACAGCACCAATACACGTCTCAAGACTGGTCCAACATTATCATTCAAAGACAGAACAAGATTGAGAGCGACACCAATAGCAGCACCGGTATATTGAGATCTCAATGAGGTGGCCATTGATACAATGATGAGAGCAATAGCACCAACGGTTAGATTCATGACAAGGGTCAGCCACTGTTGAATGCAGTATAGCATGTAGAAAGGACGTTGCGATCTATTCAGCAAATGATACATTTTTTGCTTAAAATGTGACTCGAGATTGAAAGCGCGAATGGTGCTTATTCCTTGCACCGACTCGGCGAAATGGCTATACAAAGGAGCCTTTGCTTCGATATCCAACAGCCGCATCTGCCGTGATGTGCGAAGGTAATACCTTTGGAGGATCTCCAAGCTGACAACAAGTGCTGGAACCGAAACTGCTAGGTACTTGCCAAGGACACATAAGATGATAACTTGAACAGCACAGCTAGCGATTCCTATGTTGAAACATCCCCGGTAAGTAGCCGTATCATACACCGAAAAAAGGAACATACCGGCGGAAAACATTGATGCATAAAGAGGAAGTGCCATATCAATAAGATCCATATCCTGACTGAATCTATTTGTTAAGCTTCCATGGTCTGTCGTCTGGAGAAATATAATTGGAGCTCTGCCCTTGCGCTAGTAGTATTACAAGAAACGCCAAAACGGGGAAGGAATAATCACCGTAATGTTGTTCGAAGAACGTATGTGTGAAGATTCAGTCCGGTATTGTTGATAATTGAAATTATTAACGCCCTGGGATCCAGGTCAACCATCCACCGGCAAGTCTTAGACATCAATCACAAATCCCTACCACAAACTACCAATCAAGGTCGTAAAGGCCAAAACCCAGAGCAAAGAGTAAACCCCAAGGTACATGGCCAGGTCTTTGTTTGGTCGCTGTTCATTCGCTTCTACCCACCACTCAAGCCACAGAGCTTTTGAGAAGTTTCAGTATGATATTGTAAGGAAACAAGTGTCACTCGGTCAAAGAAAGAGGGCCACTAGTAACTTACTAGTAAAGTTGCTGCAAAATGCCTCCGCCAATGTGAAGAAAATGAAAACAGCAAATGGAGTGAAACCAGCGCTTTCATAATAAAATTTGTATACAGACCATGTGCCGTTTCGTTTCGTGTGATCCGCAGCTCCCGAGGTTGGGAGCGAAGCAGATGGCGACGTACTTGGGGCCTCCTTTTTATCTTTGCTTTCTTGCTCCGTGAAAGCATCTTCCTCTACAATTCCATTCGCGTCTGTCAAGGCTCTGGCAGATATGTCAGGCTTTCGAATCATGGACTCATAAGATCCAGTGTCGACAATTCTTCCGCTTTCACCCGACCCCACTCCTTCAGCCATCCACAGTGTAGCATTCCTTAGATGTAACCGGTTCAGAGCCTCGTAAATCTTGGTGGCATTTCTCTGCGTAGAGAATTAGGCCCAGTCTGTGCGCTCAGTGACAAAAGCTGGGCACTATACTTGTGTCAAGTACTCATGTTCTGCATTGCCTTGCAGTGAGAACTGCTGAGCACTGAGCAGTAACAAGGGTTTCCTGGACAGTGAAGTGCGGAGCTCAGCCCTGCCGTGGAGCTGAAGAATTGCGGCCAGTAAACGGAACACTCCACTATTGTGAAAGTGATCTCCGCTCGTTTCCGAGGGCCTATCAAAGCATTTTTATTTCTGTTCTACTCATACTTGCTACACGCTTCTTGTCTTTTAATAATCCTTTGACTTTCATACAACAATGAATGCAAGTTTGATAGGTACAATACAATATTCGCCAGTCTTCATCATGACCCATGAACAATCGGAATGCAGAAAAATATCAAGTAACACTAAAATAGCTGGCGATTTAACACCCCCAAGGATGACCGAAGAATTTATGTGTTATACTGGACTTGAGAGGTCCGTATAACCCCAAGCTTGGAAGAAAGAAAAGAGATAACCGAAACCAACAGCATAAAAAGAACGCTAGCAGTTTTCACATATCTCAATTGTCTTTATACCACTTCTGGGCAATTTGATGCAGCTTTCTGCGATCAAGCTTGTTAGACCTTGTACGAGGAATTCGGTCAACAAGGAGAAACAATTCAGGCATCATGTGTTTGGGGAGCGTGCTATCGACCTCTTTCTGCATTGCCTCCACCAGGTTATTCACTCGGACACGATTTGTGATCGGAAGAAACGACATTTCATGATCTGAGATCCCGGGGAGAAGATTCGCTGGGTTTTCAACCAGGTAAATGTAGGCCACCAGGATAGGGGGGTTGCTACCGTCAATCTCGCCAAGCATATCGACGACGGTGAAATCGCCCGGTGAGAGAGACTTTCGGAGGATGTACTCCACTTCGGTCGACTCAACACGATTACCGTCGAGTTTGAGAAGTGTGTCCTTTCGGCCCATGTGCTCCACTGTGCCGTCATGGCGATAACGACCCAGATCACCAGACCGGTAGATGCGAGAACTTGATGCTCGTGACGGGTGGAGATCCGCAATCCACCGAGGCACTTCATTAAGGAATCCGACATCAGGTTTCTGGCAGAGATCATCTAAGTACCCACGGGAGAGGTGGGGCCCTTCTATTAAGATCTCACCAACAGCGCCAATGGGCACTGGCCGCTCAGGCGAGGAAGTATTCGCAATCCAAATGGCACCACTACCGGATTTTCCGACAACGGCATTGTGGCCTGCCTTTGGATTGTCGTTGTATGCGCAGAAGGTGGCCGCCTCGCCCATGCCGTATTGATTTACAAGCTTCACATGAGGTCCCCATTTCAAGAGTAGATCATTTGACATAGGCTCGCCCCCAATACAAAGCAATTCCAGAGATGGGAGAGTTTTGGGATTGAGTTGAATGGCAACCGTTGGAGTCATAAAGCTCATGTTGGCCTTTGTCAAGTTGATATTTTCAATCAGGCTAGAGAGGGCTTTGTCGGGCGTGGGAACACAACAACAGCCACCGGCAGCCAGAGCTGTGAGGTAATCATTGTTACTGATATCGAATGCATAGTCATCGAATTGAAATACACGACTGTGTCGGCCTAGACCAAGGGCCTTGTTGTAATCGCGGACTGCGACGGCGTAAGACCGATGTTCCTGGATGATACCCTTGGGCTGACCTGTACTCCCAGAGGTAAATAGAATCAGACAGGCATTGTTTGGTTTGACAGTTGACGAGAAAGACCCCATGGGAAGCTCTCTAAGCATCTCTCCTGAAACAGAAATCACGTCCGGGATGAGGGTGGCGTATTCTGATACATATTCAGGGGATGTGAGCATGACTTTAGCATTGACGCGATTGATTACTGAGTCGAGAAAGATGGGAGGGTCGCTAGCGTCAATGGATATATACGCCCCGCCGGCTTTTAAGATTGCCAGGCGAGCAATAATGGCGAAAGAGGACTTTTTGAAACAACTGAGTACGAATGTCTCGGGGCCAACACCAATATTGGTCAAGCGAAGAGCGAGACGAGATGTGACATCATCCAGTTCTCGATAGGTGAAATTCCCATCCCACGAGCAGATTGCAGGGGCATTGGGCGTCAGTCGCGCATGCTCCAGCGCCATGTCATGTAACAGGACCTCGTGAGGTTCCGAAACCTCCTTCGTAAACTTTTGCAAAAGGATGAGGTCGAGATCGGAACACAAATCAAGGTCGCCCAAGGAGGTTGTGGGAGAACGGTATATGGATGCCACGATTTTGTTCAACGAGTGAAGGAGGCTTGTTGCGAATTCTTTGGAAATCTCGGGCGAGGAAAAGGCAAGACTCGCATGTAGTTTTCCATTATTGTTTGTCACATTGAGCATGAGCTTTGATTTGGGGATCTAGAGGAAGACGAGGTCAGCGTTGCAGCGGGGATTGGAACACAAGAAAGTGGTACCTTTGAATTGGCGGACAATGGGGCTTCTTGCAAGCTTGGGCGGTCACCAGCATAGCGGAAGGCCGAGCTGAGGAAGTGATTCCTGCCATCGACAGCCGATCCGTCGTCAGGGTCCGTGGGGATGCCTGCCTTGATGAGGCAAAAATCCCGAACGAGATCTTTTAATGGGCGCTCCGAGGAGAATTCGAGAGCGCTTGAATTAACCCCCTGACGTTCATCATCTATATAGCACAAATTTGACTGAGGATGGAATTCTAGGTACGTGGTTCTCACGGGAGAGAAACCATTGAGCACAAGTAACCAGCAAACAACCAGAATCGACTCAATGTCCAGTTCCTGGGCCAATTCTGGACTCAAGTACTCTAAATACTGTGATTTTGCAGCTTCAAGGATATGGGATTCGCAAAGAGTGAGCGAAAGATCGACAGATTCTTGGGGAATCTGAGAGGCTTTCTTGGGTAGCTTCACAGAGCTAATGGGTATGACAGAAAGCCCATGCTCAAGAGTTGTAACTGAGGGTGCCATGGTGGAGAATAATGAAAGGAGAGAATGTCTCGTAAAAGTCAAGTTCTAAATCGAGTCTCAATCAGATGTGTCCTGAGGCTGAATAAATAGAAATGCAAATTTGACCATAGGGATAGGGAGTGTTACAGAAGCTCGGCTTCGTAGTCCATACGTAGCTGGTGGATCATTCCCATGCGTCGTGCATATTATTTCGAAAATCAGGTTCAGCTGGATAGCTCATGCAGAATGTGGGTGATCGACACTACATATACGGAGTTTAGTGTCCCCACTTCTGGAACCAGTTCGGACCTAGCGGGGCACACAGCAGAATAGACCCAGGATCAGGGGTCCTGTGGAGTGATCCTTATTTAGGGTACACCTCGTAGCTTCTATTCTTTTGATTGTGCCTTTCGTCATCAAAGTTTAGCTTCTTACATTTCTACGATTGTTGCGGATCAAAGATTGGTCATGCATCATGCATGGTATTCACAGCGCATAATGTGAGGAACAACTACATGATTTCATTTCTGCAGTAAGGAGCTGTGTTACCTGAGTGGGTCCAATCCGGGTTATCCCGCCTCCCCCACGATTTTGTATGTTTTCTTTTGTTTCAGCTGGAGATTCTAATCCTCAGCTCCTCATAACACAACCTAGCCGAGGCTTTTGATTTCCTCTGAGTCTTGAGTCGTTGGACTCAACAACTCACGAGAGGTTCAGTGACCATGGGGGTTTCGATAATATTCGCTGAATGGAGGTCTTCCAGTACCTTTATGCTAGTGGCGCTATGTTTTGCGCTATTCACGGTACGTGCTCTTAAAAGCGTGATCAAAAATCTGCCTTGAAACTGACTTTGTGGCAGGACACGTTCGTTTACGGCATTGTAAATATTCCTCGTCCATATCAGGATATCAGACCGATCCATGAAGCCCATACATTAGCTGACACAGCCTCTAGATTATACCCATTTTACCCTTCCTATTGATCGGTCATGGGAACGTGGGTTCGGAGGACGGTAATCTCTATCTTTATTTTGTTACTTGTATACCTTGTTGACTGTATATCACTAGTTCAACAGTGGACATCTGTTCTACTGGCAAGTTATGGAGTTACTCTTTTACTTGGCGCTCGTGAGTATATATTCAATCCATATGTCTTCCGTGAGCTAATGCAAATAAAGCTACGATTGGTTATCTTTGCAAAAACTTTCGCATCCATAAAGCAACACTGGTCGGCGGTTCCATCGCCATGACCCTAGCAACCGTCCTTTTTATCTCGGCGGGTAATGTGTGGGTGTTTCTCGTCGCTCGAGTGTGCCAAGGCCTCTCCGGCGCGGTTGTCGGCGTTTTAGGCCTGAGCATGATTGCCGAAACATCCAGCCCGGAAAGGTTGGGCTCACGAATGGCTTGCGGATCAGCATCATTGACGTGGGGAATTCTCTGTGGTCCTATTGCGGGTGGCTTTCTGTACGTTCCCTATCATGTCTAACCCCTCTACGATTTCACAATCTAACAAAGCAGCTTTTCCAAATTTGGCACTCGTGGTGCTTTCGGAGTTCCAATAGCACTGCTTGTGGTAGACTTCATCCTACGAATGTTGATCATACAAGAGAATGAAGGTCTGTTGTTCCTTTTCTTCAACTTATCGGATTCTAATCAAGACAGGCATAGACCTTACCAAAGACGATGAGCAGGAGGATTCACCTCTCTTGGAAAACAGCGTCTCAAGCGATCATTCATTGAGCTTTTGGGATTTTCTACACCCGATAATGTTGGGTGTGATTTTCTGTGTTTTCGTGATTTCGTCCCTCTTATCTGCCTTTGAAGCAGTAAGTCGTATCTCCTACGACATAGAGAATGGCTCAGCTAACCAAGATGTAGACCCTGCCACTGTTTGTACTTGACACCTACCATTGGTCTAGCTTGGGCGCGGGTCTTATTTTTCTCCCAATGACGATACCTTCCATTCTCAGTACTCCAATTGCCCACTTTGTGAGACGCTTTGTACCACGGACAATTGTGATGACCGGATTTTTCTTGATGGCAATACCGATGGTATCCTTGCGGTGGACTCAAGAGGACACTATTCACCATGAAGTTGCGCTTATTTCCTTGCTATTCATCATCGCAGTCAGCGTCACAACCGTGCAAGCTATCATAATGGGAGATGTGTCTAATGCAGTTCGGAACATTGAAAGCTTGCATGGGATCACGGAAGAGGACAGCAGCGGGCAGGGACGGGGCTACGCACTCTGTAACATGGCATTTGCTGTGGGTCAAACACTAGGCCCAATTGGGGGTGGAATTATAAAACATGAATTAGGGTGGGGTTTTATGACGCTAGTTCTTGGGATTCTATGTCTTGTTGCTGGTATTTCGTCCTTCTTTTCGATTTCGGCAGCTGCACCTCAAGCCGACACGGGCGAGGTTGATGAAAATGACTGAGCGTCATTTAATATGTAATATTCATATATGAGGGGTTTTCTCAGGAATAGGCGATGAATAGAATATGGCTACGATCAAGTCTATGTAGCATAATTCGTAAGAACTCACCAGTAAACAGATAAATATGCGATGTAGCTCTGGTCATCACATGAAAAGTGACGTTCATGCAGATCGGGAAGTGTGATGAGGATCTCAACCTTGCAGATCGCCCTACCCCACTCGACGGCATGAACGCTGGCGGATTTAGTGTTGTCGTCTCTTGTGTGACAAGATGGACGGCAAATCCTGACGATCCGTGGTGCATGATGTCGCCCCTGCAGATATGCATCCTATAGTATTGTTTGCTTTTCCGTTGCTGCTGTCCCCATACCCCGAGCCACGAACAAATCCCAAACTAATGATTCCTTGGCGACCATGCTTGTTCTAGTTTCATTGGACAACTCAATTATATGGAGCCACAGTGGGCACATGTAGCAGCATATCGATCACATTGGACAAGGAGCGTACCATAAGTACCTCACAGAAAAACATTTTATTTCTGAGACCTACATTGTACGGGGCGTCGCTTGTTTGCCAGTGTGATACGTTCCAGATTCACATGATTTTTTGTTTTCAGCTGCTGCCGCCTCAGCCCCAGCGTAGGAGCGGATATTACCCCAGTTATATGCAAGGGACCTTTCTGGGTAAAATGCGATGCATACATGTAGAACAGACCGCCAAGATGGGGTAGATCGCATTCGTCAGGAAAGCAAGGACAGCCGAGTGAGGATGTAGTCGGAAGATCGAGTCTCAATACTTTGGTAGTCGATCCTCTGCAGTTCCTTAATCTGTATGATGTAGTACAAACACATAAATTGTGGGGTTCCTGTAGTTCATGCAGCCGACGTCACCAATGACCTCGGGGGCAGTGGCGTGCTGAGCTCCGAGACACTCCAAGATTGATCGGCAAAAATCACCACTTGAAAAAGCAAAGAGCTATGTACTGGACACCGTGACCGAAGATCTTTCCGCCATGTATCTCCTGTCGTTCTCTAGGCGTCTCCAATATTACGTGGTGGTCCTACCAAGTTGACATAATCATTCAATGTAAAATATGACTATCTTCGCATGATAAAAAGCTTCAAAAGCAAAACTTGGAGGCCCTTGCATATAGCAACATACATGCTAGCAAGATATGTGCATACTTGCACAACCTGAATATGTAATATCACCCTATTAGACATCTCGGTACAGAGGCAAACCCAGGTACAGTACATATATGCACATGTACGAATACATCTAGATGTACCACCAATAAGCAGGGGGGCTAATGTGTCCCCACTTACTCGTGCATGCTACGCCATCACAGCTGCAGCTCCAACTAGAGCTGATCCGAAAAGGAAAAGAAGGAAACACTATGACTTATATATTTGAATTCTTCTCCAAATATAAATATTATATCTAAACCACGCAAATCTGCTCACCAGATGTTTTTTCTCAAACACCTTGCTCAAACCAATCAAAGACCCAGAAAGCGCCGATCTTCCAAGATGTCAACTGCCGAGTCCACCGAGACCTCGGAGTACCAGTACTTCCCCATCACTGGAATTTCCGTGAACTCCGAGGATTCATCTAAGTTGGGTCCTGAGACCCCTGTACCTCTTCGTCAGAATATCGACACATGGAGCCAAGATCCCGCCAATGAGAAGCAGGTCAAGCTGTTTGTGATGGCATTGCTTCGTTTCCAACAGATTGACCCCAAAGAACGGGAGTCATACTTCCAAATTGCTGGAATTCACGGTCAGCCCAATGTGCTATGGGATGAGCCAACTGTCAATGAGGATACAAAGGGCAAGGGATACTGTACTCACAACAACATCCTGTTCCCAATTTGGCACCGAGCTTACCTAGCGCTTTACGAGGTAATTCACATTCATGGACCGCTTTTGATATATACTGACACTTCCTCAGCAACGTATTCACGAAATCATGGTTAAGGATATTGTACCTAATTTTGCGGAGGACCAGCGCCCCGAATGGGAGGAAGCTGCCGAGACGTGGCGTCTGCCCTTCTGGGACTGGGGCCTCACTACCTCTGTCCCTGATCTGTGCAAGTACCCATACACCTTCGTCCCAACCGCAGACGGCACCGGTGAAGAAAGCGTCCACAATCCTCTTTTCCAGTTCCGCATGCCGAATAATCAGCCTATGTCTGCTTACGGCATGGACAACTTTAAGGACCCCTGGGTTGATGATGGGGACATGCTATACGTACGTACTTAATCTCCCGACATAAACAAGCTACTTCTTCTGACTGAACCAGTATGGTGAATGTGTTGGAACCACTCGTTGGCCTGATGTGGGCGAGTCTGCCTCTGGTACCAATACATGGAAGTACGGTGTGGTGAACAACCTCAAGGTACAGGAGGCAATGAAGAAGCCAGAGTGGGTCGCCGATTCGCCGTACGGTCAGCCATCCGAGATGATCTACCGTCTGCTATCAACTCCTATGGATTATACGACGTTTGCAACTACGGCTCAATTGACGGACGATCAGAACATCACCAACGACATCAACATTGAGTATCGTAAGTTCTCATCGGCATTGGAATATCTTGAAACTCTCTGACCTTTTTCTAGTTCACAATAACATTCACGGTTGGGTTGGCGGCGATCTCAACGGACACATGTCGCAGATCCCAGTGGCTTCATTTGACCCTATGTTTTGGCTTCACCATTGGTAATTTCATTTCCATCAGTATTATACTTGCATACTAATGAATTTCTAGTAACATCGACCGTATCTTTGCCCTATGGCAAGCCCTCAACCCCGATAAGTGGTTTGAGAAGTCAACCGTCAACGAATTCTTCCAACAAGTCATTGGCCTCCCTAAGGGAACGGAGATCACCCCTAACACTCCTCTACGACCATTCCACAAAGATACCACCGGAACCCCCATGAAGCCCGTGGATGTTCGTTACCCTTACAAACTTGGCCATACGTACCCCGAGTTACAGACCTGGACCTACAAGCCGGAGAACTACACTTCCGAGCCCTTCCTTGCAAACCTTCGAAAGACTATCAACGATCTCTACGGTATGTCGAGACAGCAGCTGATTGATGCAACCGGCAACATCAAGGGAGTGGAGTATTTGGAGGATGGTACGAAGTCTATGGACTATTCGTTCAGTGTTCGTTACCGCAAATATGCCATTGGTGGCGGCGAACCGTTTTGGATTCGTATCTACCTCTCCCAGGATGGCAAAACGCGAAATGCCAGCGTGGACTTGATCACTGAACTTTACAACTTCAGTCAGAAACCCGAAGACAATTCAGGAAAGCTTGCATGTGGTAATTGCAAGGACAACAAGGACAACGACATGCGGTCTACTGCCAGTATCTCGCTCACTCCTATCTTAATCAGTCTTCTTAAGTCGGGCAAAGACTTAGCCAGTCTTGCTAAGGATGATGTTCTAAAATTCATCCGGGAGAGGGCTTATTGGAGAGTATTCAAGTCTGGCAAGGAACTGGAATCGTGGCAGGTGGATGCCCTGGACCTCAAGATTATCGGAAGCACAAACGATTCGACTGTCTACAACGATGCTACGAAGCCTCCAAAGCTGGAAAACTTCAAGGAGGAACCCTCTATCTCCGGAGGGCCAGGGGGTGCCATGAACCCCGACTTCAAGCAGCCCGTAACGGTTGCTCCTCCGGTCGTGCCTGCAATTCCCAAGGCGGCTCTCAAGGTCAACTCCTTCATACCCTTCAAAGAGGTTCTCAAGGCAGACGGCGTGGTCATCATTGACTCAGCTAGCTTGGATCTCACCCCCGCTAAGACTTCAGGCATCGACAACACTCAGATCTTCCTCAACGAGGGTAAAAACGGAGATGGCGATATCTTGTTCTTGCTCTCAATCAGACGAGCTGAGAACCAGATCGTCTTCAACACCAACATCGACAACGCCTTCGGAAAGGAAGTCCGTATCTCGTTGGAGAACAGATTCAAGGGCAAGACGCCTTCTATCCTCATCCATGACCAGGGTGAGGGTTATGAGGTGTTTATCGACTGGAAGCACGCCCTGTATTTCGAGAAGCGCGCTCCAGGCAAGATCGCCCAATCCGTGTCCTACGGCGTCAACAGTGGGCAGACACCTGCATGGTCTTCTAGCCTGAAGGTGAAGGTTTACGCTTCGATGAAGGAGGTGTTCCACCACTAGACTATGGGAGACGACCGTTGGCTATCTGCCATGTCGGACTTGTACAAGAAAAGAATTCTGTCTCTACCGTGTTGTTATATTTTCGGAGCTTTTTCGGGTGGAAGTTAGAAAGAAGTGCTATGATGGCCCAGCTTTTTAGCGGTGGCTTTTGTCAGCCAGGTTGTTCCTTGACGATATCCATATATTAACTTGCTAAGATATATTAGATACGCCAATCATATTCATTGCTGATACTCGATTATCACACGGTAGTCATAGTGCATCGCAATACTTAATCTAATTGAAATAACGGTATACTCGCTTTACGTACAAATAATGCTATAACCCCATAGAGGTGGCACACATGAGCTGAAGAGGACGGCAAAGAAGGATGCAGATTCTTTCAAGTTGCAAACACCTTTCTGCTGCAGTTGAAATGGTTATGGCGATTAATGACTCAAATCGACCATACTAAGCTGTAAGGAGGCCGATACCTTCGGCTGTCTTTATTACTCGCTCCTATGTATTCAATGATCATATTTCAATATTGTACATTAGAGCATTAAGACCCGATAACTCGCAGCAACCTTGTTTTAGTGGAACGTAAAGTCTATGGTTCCCGCATCCCGAAGATAAACATGTTGGGCACTAATCCTATCCAGTTCACTGGGTTATGGTAGAACGTATGATAGGTGCGTCTAGGCCCTGTAAGATCTAGGATCGAGCGGCCATCGGAGCCGAGGCTGCACAAACAAATGTGTCCGGGCAAAGTCACGTGCACTTACCGACACTGCGACACATCTCGATTTTATGAGAAGAAGCGTTCCTGATGCTGCAAAAATGGCCCCCAACAGCGGGCAACGCATCCCGTTCTTCCCCAAGGCAGATGCTGCGATTTTGACGTCGAAGCGTGCGCCCCCGCCCACTCGTCCGGAGACCGTGGATCCCATCTTCGATCGGGAAAATGCCGATCGGCCGATCGAATCATGGCCCTCAGGCGTCGAAACGAACTTTTATCCCAGGACAAAGCCGTATGCGCCCGCAACCGCCTCCGAAAGGCCACCTGGGATCGCCGGTCGATACCTGCGTGCCTTCCTCTCCGAAAATGAACGACTGAGGTTGTCCATGCTGTGGTACTATACACGGGACATTCTCAAGGAGGATGAGTTTCTTTCCGGCCTTCAGGAGAAAGCGCATCTTGCCCAGGAATCCACGGGATGGGAGTTTTCCGTCATCGGTATCCTTGATGTTAACGTTTATATCCGCTTGGCTACAGTGGGGCTTGAGCTAGGCATTCTTCCGCGTGGGGAAACGATTTGCGCCCACACGGTTACTCAACCGCCTGGTGTAAGTTACGATGTGGGTCCCGTGCCCCTTACTTATGATTTGCTGATCATTCTTTATAGAGCGTGTTTCTCCTACCAAATATGATGGAGGATTGGAGATTCCAAGAGTCGCCATACCTCGAGCTCGGCGGCCTTCATGCATACGCTGGCGCACCACTTCGTTTGCAGAACGAGAACGGAGAATGTGTGGGCCTTGGATCCCTCTGTGTAGCCTCAAGTAAAAGTGAAGAGCCTTTGACAGCATCGCAGCAACAGTCCTTAATTCGCCTAGCCGACTGGGTCGTCTCCGATCTCGTACAATGTGCAAGAGCAAGACGCCAGAGGGCGCGACGTCAAATGTCCGAACTACTCGTCATGGCACAGAAGGAAATAGACGACACAGTCTCTGATGCGCCCGTCCTTAGGATATTGAAAACCATATACGCAGATGCTGTAATCAGATTACACCCTTCCAATTCAAGCCAATTCGAGGTTGAAGGACGCGATCCGATACCAATCTCGGAGATTGAAGAAGGCTTATGGGAAGACAACGACTACTTTGACGACTTCATTGCAAATTCGAACCACCTTGATCCTCCATCCAATAGGGTGGTACGCATTATCTCCGCTCCATGCGAATGCATATCGGGATCATCATTACTCGTCGTGGCATCCAAGGACCTCCATCTTGTGTTTGACGATGTGGACTCATGGTTTGTTCAAGCATGTGCAGACATGATCTCCCAGATGTGGCGCAAAAGTCTTCTGATAGAAGCAATACATGCGAAAGAGAGGTTCCTACAGGGGATTTCTCATCAACTCCGGACGCCGATTCATGGCATCCTTGGCTCTGTGGAACTTCTAGCCGAGGAGCTGCAGTCGCGGAACTTCAACGAGTCCGTCCTCCCGCTATCGGCATTGGCGAAGGGAGAACCATCGATCAACTCACGTGAACCCTCGACGTACCTCAACATAATCAAGACGGCGGGTCGTGATTTGACTTCGATCGTCAACAATCTGATTACTCTGAACAGATGGGCCGACATTGCCATGGCAGAGCGGGAGCATGACCTGCATACTGTTGATGAGCTCGAGGCCGAGATTCGAAACGAAATACTCAAGCTCACCTCAGGTGACACACGCTACAAGACCTCGATTTCTTTTACTCGCCACTTGCCGCCAGGCTTTAAGAGTTTCCGGAGTGATCTCGGCGTGCTGCGGGACAGCATCGCTCCATTGATCATCAACTCGATCCAGAACACCTTGGAAGGTATGGTATCAATTGCCATTTCCATACGTCCAGAATGCAAGCAGCTTGTTGTCGACGTCAAGGATAATGGTCAAGGTATCCACCCCGATAATCAGCAACGCATATTTGAACCATACGAAAAGGTCAATTTACACACGGCGGGTGCTGGATTAGGCCTCACTCTAGCATCAAAATTTGCAACACTCCTTCATGGATCTGTCGAACTGATCTCATCGGATGTTGGCCGCGGTTCACACTTCCGAGCTACATTTCGTGAGTTCCAGTTTTTTTGCTCAAGTCTCTCTCAGCCACTGGCTTCAACATTCAATAATTTACCCTCAAAGTTCTTCAACATGTCGGCTGGCTCTAGTGGCGTATTGTTGAGTAATGAGTTTACGAACTTTCTGACTCGCAATTGTTTCACTTCTTCGGACACTATTGAAGACTGCCTTGTTGTTCTTGATGCTGTACCCGACCCAGAAACGCACCGCCTGCATATGTCTCGGATTCCATTAGGACAAGTTGCCATCTGCCTTGTTCCGGATTCAGAAGGAAAGAAATCCTCTGAAGACTGTGCAAATAATATCGTCTATGCCTGTGGGCCTCTTTCGAACTCGAACATGTGCTTGGCGCTGGAAAGAGCACAAAACATTCTCGTGGGGGCCAAATTCTCCCAGCCGGGCTTGCTAAATCCTGATCAACCTTATCTCACGGCTCCGGAGCACTACCAAGACCTTAGTACAGATGAGGAGGGCACGTCTAATCCATCTACATCCACCTCAATCAATCCCGACTCGGAGGAAACTATACCATCAAAGCCCCAACCTGATGCAGCAGATGATCTGGATTTGACATTATCCACACTGTTATCCCTCGGTCTCACAAGTTCTCCTAGGCCCACTACTCTAATAGTCGACGATAATGCTATCAATCTCCGCATTGTAGAGATGTATTGCAACAAAAGAGGATTGCCATCGTATTCCGCTACCAACGGCTGCGAAGCCGTCGACATTTTTTCGCGGTCTCAATCATTGTCTGCCGCTGGCAACGGTGCTCCGATTGGTTTGGTCTTCATGGACTTGCAAATGCCAGTATGTGATGGTATCGAAGCAACCAAGCAAATCCGACTTTTGGAGCAGCAAAACCAATGGGGAAAGATTGCGTTATTCATTATGACTGGCCAGGATAGTCCATCAGATAGAGCTGCTGCGGAGGTTGCTGGCGCCGATGAATACCTTGTGAAGCCCGTTGTTATCAAGCAACTGGACCGTTTCGTGAAACAATATTTCCCAGCATTTGAAGCCTGTTAGAAACCGCACACGACATTCAGAATGAAATGCTAATTTGAACATATATTTTGTTGCCATCATATAGGTGGGCTCCGCCTAGATTCTTTGAAATCTGTAGGAGCAAGGATCTCAATTGATACTTTCTTCTATTTTGACTAGGTCCTCGGCAAGCTGAAACGCCATTGTGATGCCTGCACTCTCACTGATACCCTTTAGTTGCTTGACGATCCATCTGCGAGTTTGATAACTAATCGTAGGAGACTTTCCGACCGTATAGAGGTTCCAAATTAGCATATAGCCGCCCGAGACGTTTGGCTGTTGGGGGTTATCGGCATCAGGTACCAATACAAGCCCTAAACCCTGTGGAACACTGGCCAATATCTCCTCTCCTCTTCTTGACATGATATCCATTGCGTACTGCAGCTTTGATGTAAGATTTATCTGACGCGCATTGGGAGAAGGCTGATCATCAGCAAGAACCTTGGGCATGAGCCAGCATATAATCTCGCAAACGATGATTTCAACCATTCGCGAGTTGTTCCAAAGCCTTATGGCCCAGGATGTCTTATATAGGTTGTATCGACCATTATAAGAAATGAATCCTGCGCCCCCACACGCTTCCTGGATGGTTGTGTACGATTCCTGCCTAGCAAGGACATCAAGAACATGTTCGAAGTCGTCCTGAATTGCAATAGATTCTTTTAGGAAGTCAGACCAAGACTTAGAGCAACGAACGCCTTTATTTTTCCCTGCGACCTGTGCAAAGAGAGTCGCACATCGGCTAGCAAGTACTCCAAGTAACCAGAATGCATCAGAAGGGTCAGTATATTTGGTCGCCTCTTCCTGCAGCTCACGCATGTCATCTGGAAACGGCTGAACACTTTGTATACAGGCAGTCGTCATATCTGCGCGTACCTGGTTGAACATCAAGATGGCAGGTCTACGGGCAAATTGCGATTTACCTCGGGCAATCACTAGTGTTGCAGCACCTTTGACATGTCGAACCCATGACTCAAAATTTGAGACATGCTCGAAAACTCCAAGCGAAATAACGGACATCAAAGTGCTATCTTTGAGTGACTCCACAGGGGATGCCAATGCAGCATTCACGTGCTTGATCGCCTCGGAGTATTTGGCACGCGCATGACGAACAAGCTCAGGTTGACGAGCTGCTAGCGCCACGAGGCCCACGGCCGCCATACTGGCGAGGAGAGTTGGGTGCTCAGCATCGGCAGAGTAGGCAGTTGGGATATAGGTCAGATATCCACGTGAGGGGTAGCGGCCACCCGCAACAAAGTCTTGGAGGAAATAGTTTACGCCTAGCTCGTCGAGACTGAGATCGGGGCCACGGGTCGGCGTGGTCAACGTAATAATCTCGGTCGCGGCTCTGTCCTTCTTTAATGTTTTCCTAGACCGTTTGATCGTGTGGCTTGTTTGGTCACGGAAAACCAAGTCCCATTCATCACGGTATCCAGGGCAAGTTTCGCCCGTGCGAATGCATTGACCACATTGGGGAACCTGCTTGTCGCACTGTGTCGCCGCGTTAGTGCTATCATCGCTAAGACAGGGCGGGGGAGACCCACTCTCCGTTTGACGACTCGGCAATTGCCGCAACTTCTAGACGTTCTTGCGCGAGATACACTGTAGGTTGACATATCGAAGCATGCGTTGACAAAGTGATTGAGGAGTGTAATGAGACAATGAAAAGGAAAGGGGGCTGTTATTTGTAGACCATCCTGGATCTACCAGGCTGAAGTGGGCTGAAGACAGCTGAATTCGACTTGGAAACAAGCTACTGCACGCAGCCCCCGTTGAATGCCTCTCCGACGCGGACAAGCGCTCCCGCTCTTGGCGGTCTCGGGGCCACCGTGGGAATGAAGTGAAGAGATTGGGGAAGGCTCAAATGATCTCCATCGGCCCCCACCTGCAAGGCTGCGAAGCTGCGCAGTGACGGGGCACTAACATAGGAAGATCTGCGCCTTTTTGCCTAAGAGAGCATCCCAGAAGCAGCTTGACCACAGCCACTCTAGGCTGAAAGTTGTGTACGATGATTGGCTGCCAACCCTGTACACCCACCCGTCCACGCTAGACTTATTTGGGTAACTGAGATGCTGGTCCAGTGAACGCACGGATTTGAAGATTTGACGATGCCAACAACACCGTAAAACTTGATCTCGATAGAAAGTAGACTATGGCTAGCTGGAATCAGATCTGGGGGCCAGTCTGACAAGCACAATCAGTATATGTATGAAGAAACCCATAAAAGGGCCCAGTCGTCCATCTAGAGGGGCACACATTTCGTTCTTTCTATACATTCCCAACCATACTCCATCTTCTCTCACGGCTCATTCTTACTCAACTACTCTCAGTCAGTACCATGGGGACTGTTACATATAAAGATGGAATAGCCATCCTCCAACTCATCGTTTTCCCTTTCATTCTTGTCGCTTCCCTTTTCATCTGGAAACGAACAGGTTGGAGAGTCGGCGCCAAGATCTGGCGATATCCCTTCACCCTTTCCCTCATTCGGCTTGCTGGCAGCATTGCGACATTGATTTCAATAAATGATGATTCGGAAAATGTCCAAATTGCTATATTTGTGTGCGAGCTGATTGGCATTGCGCCTCTGTTACTGGCTTATGTCGGGATGCTGCGACTAATGTGAGTTGGTGGCGGTAAAGCTCTTCAAGCTGATGAGTGTAGTCTGATATATGTCTCTTTAGTGATTTGGAAAAACAAATTCCACCTCGTCCTCTCGCATTGGTGACTCTTATGGCCATGATCGGCCTAATCCTTGGTATAGTCGGAGTCAGCACCTCCCATACAACCACTCCAGGGAAACTCACCAAAGCAGCCATGGGTCTCTTCCTCGCTGTATACGTGATCACCATGGCCATTACTGCTTGGTTGTTCTATTCATTCTCTTTGGCACTGCTGAGTTATCAGAAAAAGCTGTTCCTTGGCATTGCCCTGTCTGCTCCTTTCTTGTTGGTTCGGTTGATCTACTCGGCCCTAGGCGATTACACCTCATATCGGCATTTCTCAATCAAATCCTTGCTCAACAGTGACCACACCAGCGTCACTGTCTACCTGTGCATGTCTGTTCTGGAAGAGATCATCTCCATGGTCATTGCTATGGTCTTTGGCGTATCGGCTATTTTGGCGTCAGACTTTGTGAAGCCTACCCCGGAAGTGGAAGTGGAAATGAACCGGAAGGAGCGGCCAAACGGAGTGTGAGCCGGTAAGAAAATGTCATGCGACAAATTCTTTGAAGTAGGGGCCGAGTATTTCAGCTTGTTTTTTCGTTTTGTGATTTTCGATATTTGCAGCGCGCATCTTAGAGGTTTGAGATTTTTTGGGACGGGATATATAATGGGATATGGATGAACATGTATACACCTTGCTATAGGTATCATGGTAGCTTTTGAGGGTTCAATTCGCTAAAAATAAAATCCGAGACTGTGATTCTTTATTGATTTATGTATGTACTCTCTGGACATGAACCTTGGAAATCGACCTCATGTCATTTCACAATGGTTTTTGACTCATATAGACCGCAGGGTCATGTGACACACTGGAGTATCCAGGGTATGTGGTACCTGGATCTTTGTTTTTCCTCTTTTCTGTTGCTTTCCATATCACATCACCACATAGCAAATTTCTATACCATATCTTGAGCCATTATCCTCATACAGACCAAGTCCCATTATTCTTATATAGACTAGGTCCAACACTATTCCTGTCAATTGAAAGAGAATATTACCAGTATTTGATATTCGATGCATGTTTTTTTACGACTACGCGAAGATTTCTTCGACCCACAATGCCCCTCTTATCTCTCCTTTCTCAGCCCCTACTGTACTCCGTAGTCACATCAGTAATATTTACGCGCAACACTTATCTTATTCATATTACGACGTATGCCTTTTTTTTTTTTTGGTAATGATTTGGCTTACAGGTCAAACAACACACGAAGTGGGGCTGTCGACTTATGCAGACTTTTGGAAATGGCTTGCCTTCCGAGTGATATTATTGGTGGACGAATGTGATCAGTCCGATGAGCCTAACCAACTGCGTTCCAATACTTGTTTGATAACGCCCTTTTCCAATGTTCTAAAATCCCAAGGTCTCAGAGGTCCAATTGTGAATCCCTGTAAAGTTTCAACTATCGGGTGTGCGACTTCTACTTTATTGAAAGATCGATTTTGTGCTCCAAAATTGGGTCGGGGTTTGAGAATCATTCCAGTCGTGAAGAACCAAAAAGGCAAGTGGATCGAGCTGATAAAGGGCCTAACTGAATCCAGCCCCTTACATCTTCCTGGAATGCCAATGCACGGACCAGTGGATCGTCTTGTTTTCTCGATTTCAAGTCCACGATCATGATCAACCTCAATGTGGTCCTCAATTATTCTTCATTGATTATATGTACTTTTGTCTCAAATAAGGTGAAGCCTTACATCAAGGAGAAGGCACATTCTTGGCCAAGTGAGCTTGGAAGTGATCCGTAAGAGTGGATACGCCAAGAGACCTAGAAGGGAGACTATAAGATCAAACATTGACAATTCTAGGCTTGACCGGATTGTCCGGTAGCTCATGCTGCAGATCCCTTTGTGGAGACAGGCGTGGTTTACTGGCCCAATGAACGCGAAACGATTATGTGTAGCCCTGGGGGCTTTTTATTGAAATTGAGTCTTGAATTCCTTAACCTCGTGGTTATCCCGGCTTTCACTGACATTGTGCTGCCAAATTGATCAGCACCATTTCAGCAACCATGAAGTTGGCCATCCTGATGTCCCTTGTGGGACTGGGCACTAGTCTTACAATTGGAGCAAATGTAAAAAGCCCAATTGTTGCCGGTCGGCTTTCACCAACGAAGCAATTTGAGCTGAATTTGACATGGGAATCGGGGGCTCCCGATGGGGTCGCACGGGAACAATTTCTGATCAATGGCCAATTCCCTGGACCTCCACTCATCATGGATGAAGGAGATAATATTGAGGTGACGGTGAATAATTTCACCCCCTTCAATACCACAGTTCACTACCACGGTATCGAGTGAGTCCTCCAGCCATAGGATAACAACCGCGTATATACTAACATGTGGATAGACAGACAGGAACGCCATGGTCAGATGGTGTGCCAGGAGTCTCCCAGAGACAGATTTTCCCTGGCAAGCAATTTGTCTCCAAATTCACTGTCCAGCAGCATGGAGCTTATTGGTCAGTCAATGACTCAATAATTTCGAAAGAGAGTCCTAAAGGTTTTAACGAACTCCAGGTACCACTCACATACTTCTGGGCAAATAATGGATGGCCTGTATGGCCCAATCTACATTAGGTTTGTTGCCATGATATCAAGTGCGCGAATGACAATGACTGATAGTCGCATATACAGGCCACGAAGTATTCCTGGAAGCTTGGCTAATGTCATAACAAATGATACATTCGAACAGACTCGGATATATAACGCCATTCGGTCACCGAGCCTGGTAATGCTTTCTGATTGGTTTCATATGACATCAGAAGAACTCCGAGAAGTTGCAATATCTGCTGACATTGATACCTTGTAAGCGAATTCAAGCTTTATCTGAAAAGCTCGAAGCTCGATGAAGCTGACATGACGTGAAGGTGTGCAGACTCGATTCTGATCAACGGGAAAGGGCGGGTCAATTGCCGCAATCCTAAGGTCTTGACTGACATGGTCCCTGCTTCGGTAAAATCTGTGCTGCAAGGCATGGAGTATACAGTAAAAGGGTACGCCATCAATCAAGAGACCGCATTCGAAGACACTCGCGCTAAAAGGAAAATAAAGATGCCTCCCACTTGCAAATACATATGCCCAAACGACGTTTGCACACAACTTCAGCGCAGTGCCACCATCCATGTTCTATGAATGCAACGCTACCAAATCGGCGGAAGAAGTCATCGAAGTTGACCCTTCAACTGGCTGGGCAAGTCTCGCTTTTATCGGATCAGCTTCTATCTCAGCCCCATTAGGTATGTACTTTACCGGTGTTTATGAGCTGCCAGGCTAACTATCGAAGTTTCCATCAATAATCATTCGCTTTGGGTTTATGAGGTTGATGGGTCATACATAAACCCTGTCAAAGTTGACGTATGCTTCCTTACCTTCTCAAGGTCTTTGGCACCAGCTTTCACAAGATGTTTCTGACCCAAAAGCTTCCACGTAGGCGCTAACAATCAACAATGGTGGCCGATATTCCTGCTTGGTACAATTGAATAAGATTCCGGGGAACTACTCGATTACAGCCGCGAATTCGGGATTCAATCAAAAGATTGCGGGCTTCGGTACTCTATCCTATAAGCATGGACGCTCAGTGTTGACAAAACCTTCAATCAACTACGGTGGGATTGCAACAAATTCGGGGGTTGTTTCACTAGATGAAACCGCGATCGAAATGTTCATTCCTAGCCAGCCTAGTCAGCAGCCGGATGAGACCTACATTCTTACGATTGGCCGTATCAAACAGGCCTGGGAATGGTCTCTCAACGGAAACCACAGCTTCGGCCTAGCTATGGAGGCCGATCGGCCTTTTCTATGGGACCCCCAGTTTGCAGCCAAGAGTCCTTTGACCATCGCTACAAAGAACGACACATGGGTCGATATGATCTTTTCCCTGTCTGGCAATGTCACTACGCTCCAACCTGGTCACCCACTCCACAAGCACTCCAATCGAGTTTATGTTCTAGTAAGTGCCACAAAGTTCTAACTCGACGATTGTTCCAATGTCACTGACTCTGGGCATTAAGGGCACCGGCGCTGGCACTTTCAATTGGACGTCGGTCGCCAACGCTGTAAAGGCTATTCCCGAAAATTTCAACCTGATCAATCCCCCTATGAGAGGTTCGTCATTCTAACGCGATGGGCACCTCGATAGCTAATTCATAATCTAAGACACGTTTACGACGCTTCCTGCTTATAGAGGTGAAAGCTGGATGGCAATTCGCTATCATGGTATGTGATTTTCAACTTGGCCGAAGGTCCCGGGCTAACTGGTGCTGTGACTGTAGTACAAAACCCAGGGGTATGGAAAGTTGACTTCTCAACACCTACATCGGTCCACATCACTAACCAATCAGGCATTCTTGCTTCACTGTCACATCGACCCACATCTGACGGGAGGAATGGGGTACGTGTCCGATATGTGTACAGCTATATGATACAGTATGCTAACTTACTGTCTTAGGCTCGCGATGTTAGACGGTATAGATTCATGGCTTAAAGTTCCGGCCCAATACGGCCCTCACGGCCAATGGGGAAGTATAGACCCTTGAAGATCGTACATACTGTCAACACGTGGTGTTGGTCGGATCGGAGGTCAGAGGAGACAAGAACAAAGGAACATACGAGTGAGTGACACGATTACGCGAAGAACAAGACAGACAGGACATCATGCTGTATTAAGGAGGGTTGTCAGAGAGAAGACAGGAGCAAGAGGGAGAAATGCCGATAGGTGTTAAAGTGGCCCATACATTTCTGTTCTTCAAATACTGTTGGACATGTCTTGATTCCCACCCTACCTACTATATCCACCTCACGTCGCTTAGCTCTCTTGTTCAAGTTTGGTCCTGAGGTAGCTTACTTACTCTACATATGTTAATTTAATGGTAATTCGAGTACATACGACCATAGGGTGTGGAGAATAGGGCTTCCCGTCCGCTAAGCCGTACTTAAGCCTTATGATATCCGCCTGATTATTTGTCTCTAAAACCTTGTTACATTAAAGCGGCGATAGATTCGATAGATTTTCGCCAATTGAGTGTGGGTGATATAGGTGAGAACTTTGTAGACTGGGTGATAGGGGTGAGAAGGGGTGAGAATTCTCACCTAGGGGTGATCGGCCCCGCCCGGTACACCGACCTTGCCCAGGGGTTGAAAAACAGATACAGCAATAGCTTATGGCCCCTTGATCGATCTATTATGGCTTTTGTACCGCTTAACAATATAGTACTAAAGAAAATTTCTCGAGGGGTGTAATTGCTGGAGATAATCGATATGGGATCAACTGGTCAGGTTGATCAGCAGTTAGCTCGCCAACAGCGGTTCTTCTTCGTATAGACAAGAACTGCGTAGCAAAGATGTGGTAAAACGTGTGCGAGGAACACAGGTGTACTGTTGAGGTAAAGGGATTGACTAGGCGATACATAGGTCGAAAAGCAGGGTGAGAGCGGGTGAGAAATCACCCTCATGCGAGGGCCTGTTCTCTTCGGCGCAAACAACATTATTCCTTCACGTACATCTGGAATGTCAATATAAAGAGCCCGTAGGTAATCTACAATCTTCAATGTAAGTGTTGCATAATTGACTAGACCTAGTTAAATCGAGATATAACTGTGAGCCTTCTTAGAAATAGGCTAGTCGGCGAATAGATATACTCATGTTTTGACAGAACTAGGTTTGGCGTCTCATCTCAGTGCGACCACTTGGGATTGACCGTCGAGATTCTCAGTTCTTCGTGGAGGTCACTTTGAAGGTTCTCAGGGGCATGGATGTGTTAGATGTGTTCAACCCATATTGAACACATCTAAAACACAATGTTATCTCATTTGAAAACAGAAAAGCGGTCTGGAAAGCGGAATGGAAAGCGGAGTAACTAGCTTTTCCCACATCAGGACTAGCGCGCGTTTCGGATTCTTCCCCGTCCATCAATACACGCCGCCTCGAGCTTTTGGATTAGTCTAGACTTCTTCTTTCGTCAATCACTTGAGCCAAAAGACCATGAGGAAATACATCGCGAACGCACTGTATATGCTCATTTGATGGCGTCGTCAAAACCAGTGCAAACCGAATTGCCAAAGTTCAAAATAGCACAGGAGAGAGAACTTTACAAGTACGTGGGGGTTTCACTTTCCCCGACTGCCAGACTGCTAACTGAAACCCCATTTTGATAAAAGATATCTAAGACTCGACACTGGAGACCTTCAACCTGGCCCAACTTGCCCAACAACACAACCCGAGGATGTCCACAGTCATGATTTTGCCTACGTTCCCCGCTCGTCGCCAGATACCGCTTTGACGGCCTTCGCTCAGTTGGGAGTCTTGAGATTGAAGGCTCAACGTGCTTTGATTTCGCTCTTTGGACGAGATCAAAATTATGTCCTTGCAGAGGCCACCCAAAGTCTCAGTCTCCAGGATCACACAGTGGAGAATGATCGAGATTCCTTGTGGTTGGGCTGCTGCGTTGTTCCCAAGGAAGATGGGATATGTCGACAGGTTGCTTCACTACCGCAAATGACACCAGGGGAAGACGAACATGTGGTGGACGGAAATATATATATGGTACCTGATCTGCGCGAGGATGGGCGATTCAGCGAATTGAACATGGTCAGCGGCTCTCCCAAAGCAAGGTTCTATGCAGGTACCCCCATCATCAGCTCCAAAGGCATTACGATCGGATCCTATTGCATTATCGATGACAAGCCACGCTCTGGATTGGACGCCCCCTCGATCAAGTTCCTACAGGATATGGCATCAACTGTCATGGCCCACTTGGACATGGCTCGTTACAAAGCAGAACGTCATCGTGCAGAGAGAATGATTGTAGGGTTCGGAAGTTTTGTTGAAGGTAAAGCGACGCTTCGCAATGAGTGGGTACAGGCCACTGGACTACGCCTGAATGAACAACCTAACGACGAAGGCCACATCAATGTACAGCAGCAAACTGCTCAAATCAAATCTGGTCTACTGACAACTGTCTACACCAGCCTGTCGTCCCCACCGCAGGAGTCGCAAGCAATTTCACAAAAGATTCCTGAGCGATCCGCATCCTCCGATTTGTATACTAGGCCACCGCCGACCTTTCCCTCAAGACCGCCTCTCTCCCCGTTAACAGGCCAGTCTGACAAGAGCTCAGAAGCCAGTGTCAATCAGTCCTCCAATTCCAACAAGGCCGAAACAGAGACTAGTTTCTCTGTCCGAAGCACGGCATCGACTGCGAATCTACAAGAGGACATGCTATCTACTGGAGTTCGAGACGTCTTTTCCCGCGCGGCTAACATTATTCGAGAGTCGATAGAGGTCCAAGGCGTTGCTTTTTTCGATGCGAGCATCGGGTCTTATGGTGGCCTTATCAGCGATACGAAGCTGAAGGGGCCGGGCTCAAATAGTGGTAGCTCGGAAAGCTCCTTGGGTAACAGCGACGATAGCGCCGGGACTGATTCCCAGGGAAGCTCTGCTGCATCAGGCGGGAAAGACACCCCCCCAGAGAACACGACCGTATGCGAAATTCTAGGCTTCTCGACCTCGGCTGCATCCAGTATCAACAATGAATCGAAAGGAAGACTTATTCTTCGAGAAGCATTGTTGAAGGCTCTTCTGCGGCGTTATCCGAAGGGCAAGATCTTCAATTTCAGCGAAGAGGGGTCGTTGTCCTCGGACGAAAGCAGTGACGGACCCTGGAAAACTTCGGTGAAAGATGAGGGACCAATCGCGGACGCCCTTGACCTTACCGGTGGAAGAGAAAGAAAACCCCAGAAAAAGACGCGCAGTGGCATGCTCAAAGCGGATGGAGATGTCCTTATTCAACTTGTTCCGGGCGCTCGCAGTATTGCTCTCCTGCCGATGTGGGATTCACATCGAGCTCGGTGGTTCTCCGGCGCTCTGGTATGGACGAACACGCCTCAGCGCGTCTTCTCATCTGAGACTGAGCTCACGTATCTGTCGGCCTTTGGAAATAGTATCATGGCGGAGGTGCATCGTTTGGATGTCGAGATGTCAGAAAAGGCAAAAGCAAACCTCGTTAGCAGCATCTCGCATGAGTTACGAAGTCCTCTCCATGGTATTCTTGGCACATCAGAAATCCTTCGGGACACGGCAATGAGTGCACTTCAGCATGGACTGGTGCACACTATTGAATCATGTGGGCGAACATTATTGGATACGATCAACCATTTGCTGGACTTTTCGAAGATAAACAATTTTCGGAAGGTAGGAGGCAACAACACCATCCACAAACGCAAAAACCCATTAAGACGAAACAAAAACACCGATACATCGTCTCACAGTATGAAGCCTTCGCGGCAGACTCGGCATAGGGGGATGATTAGTCTCAAGTCTAATATCCATCTGGATGCTGTTCTGGAAGAGGTAATAGAAAGCATCTTTGCCGGTCATAGTTTCTATCAAAAGCCACAAGAATCACGCGCCACGGATCGTCCAAATCACATGGCACTCGATATCTTGGGGCCCTTCCAGAGAGCGGATCAAGTCAGCATCATCCTGGATATCGACGAAGCCACCGAATGGAAGTTTTTTACCCAAATAGGCGCTTGGCGTTGCATCATGATGAACATTTTCGGCAATGCCTTGAAGTACACCCAAACTGGATTCATATACGTTAAGCTAACGGCATCGCCTGTTACTGCTTCCAAAAACGCCGTTCAGGGAGGGCCTACTAAATTTCAAGTAACCCTGACGGTCAAGGACACGGGTCAGGGTATGAGCATGGAGTATTTGCAAAACAGTTTATTCACTCCCTTCACACAAGAAGACTCGCTTGCCCCTGGCAACGGGCTCGGGATGAGCATTGTTCACCAGGCGGTTCGTTCTATGGGTGGTCATGTCGAAGTCAGTTCGCTCCGGGGCCGCGGTACTGAAGTCTCAGTCGGAGTCTCTCTAACTCATGTGCCCATTCCAAACACCAAATTCAATCCCTCTGAGCCCGAGCCCATTTTGAAGGTCAAGCACGTTACACGTGGCGCCACTGTGGGACTCCTAGAGCTAGGATCACCTGACATGTCCGAGCGTGATACAATCCTGCGCACTTCTTTGGAGAAATTATGCGAGAATTGGTTTGAGATGAGTGTTCGTACAGTGTCTCCATTGGACGACGCTATCCCCTCGTGCGATTTTTACGTTGCGGTGCAAACGGATTCCAACCCTGTGAATACATGGGAATCGTGGCTGTCAAGAACCCAGAACTATCCACACAGCATTGGTGAAAGCCAGAGAATACCGATCATAGTGATTTGTCGGTCGCCCGAGGCAGCACATCTCATGTTTGTTGCAGCAAGCCGATTGAACCACAAGGCTATTGTCGAATTCATCAGCCAGCCCTGTGGCCCGCGCAAGTTAGCCAAGGCATTAAACATATGCATCAGGCGACAGCAATGTGGAGGCCCTCTAGTTGGAGGTGAATCCACTATGGATCAACTTCCAAGGATGAACGACTACCAGTTGACGGATCCCCCTCTAGTTTCTACAGAGCACGTTGAAGTACGAAGCACAAAGGATAATATCGTTTTCCAAAACTGTAACGCAGAAGCAGGAAGTAAGGCGTTAGGTGATGCATATCTTAGTTCGGACGAATGGGAAGCCTCGCGACAACCCAAGGTCACTACTATATCACGTAACGCTAGTGATGCCATTACTCTGCCGATTCGAGAGAGCTTACCCAACATGGAAGAGGAATCGATGTTGACTGTGTTGTTGGTTGAAGATAATGACATCAATTTGCAGATATTGATTGCACATATGAAAAAAGAACGATTTCAGTATGCGACCGCCCGCAATGGATTGGAGGCTTTGAATACCTTTAAAGCCCATCCTACACAATTCGGCGTGATTCTGATGGGTAAGTCTGGTTTTTGAATACCAAGTACTATTCTAACCAGCACAGATATCTCCATGCCAATAATGGATGGGTTCGAATCTGCTCGGCTTATTCGAGAGTTCGAGGGCGAGTATCAGAAGACGCTCAATGCGTCAGCGACAGGAATTTTCACACCTGCGACTATTGTCGCCCTGACCGGCCTTGCAAGCGCCAGTGCTCAAAACGAAGCTTATGGGTCGGGCATGGACCTTTTTTTGACGAAACCGATCCGACGAAAAGAGTTGCTCGCAGCGCTAAACAGGGGAATACCAGATACAAGGCCTCCGTCGGTAAGATGATAATAATGATGGGGTTTATACACGAACTCAGTCTTCTCTCTGTTGTCTTACTTTTTTATTATATCCTATGGTTCGGGAATGGACCTCTTTTTGACAAGCCCGATCCGACAAAAAAAGTTGTTCATAGCACTATTTGGGAGGATGCCAGATACAAAGCCTCCCTTGGTAAGATGACATTAATGATGGAGTATATACACGAACTCAGTCTTATTTGTGTTGTCTTCTTTTTTCAATTATATCCTGCTCAAAATTAAATGAAGCCATTTTTCATCACTTACGATAGATTTTGTGCTTTCATTCTTCGCGCCCAAAGTAATATTGATGGTAACTCAAACTTCTACCAGGTTTAACTCGAAAGCATAAGTACAGTCCTCTGTATTATGACTGGCCGGCGTATGCGAAGCCTGCGATGCATCCTGCTAGATCGTCAAATTTCGAAAGCGACTCGGTAGTGTCACGGTATCTGTCTGCAAGACAGTCTGAGTGGGTTTCTCTGGGGACGTTCTGCATCGCTTTTCATCAACATGACGTTCGATTAATGAATGCTGTTTATCTGGACGGTTGCTAGCCACAGCTCTTTGTTTCAGGCGTGGTGAAAGCTGGCGATGTATTGCAATTTTTGAAGGTTCAATGGTTGCTCTGACGGCTTCCGTCGTCAGTCGAAACCAAACCGCCTAATTGACGTGTGCCTTAGAAGGTCTACGATCGTCGACTGACCCAGGCCGCGGATTTGCTCAACACGGGCTAAGAACAAGATTGAATCCCTCCCCACTATTCTTCATTTGAGACGTGGTACAAAGTCATTCCGTTACTACGGCTCGAATTGCTGATAAGCCAATTATCGCGAAGGTACAATCAAAATTCTGCGTGAGCCCGCGACATATCGGAGACGTCTATCTCTCGCCTATACTCTATCCCGAGAAGGTAGCTAGCCCTAATTCGGAGGACAAACATACCCTAAATGAACGAACACGTACTCAAAGTACTAGACACTATCAGGGTTGATCATAAATATAATGCTTCTTCACTTAGCCTGATTAGATAGAGACGTAAAAGGTCTAGCTAATGGTGAGTAGAAGAGATTTATAAGTCCATTAGAGTAACTTATTGGCTGCTTAGTAGCCCACTAAACTATCCTTATAGAGATTTATCAGTAGTCTGTTCTTTTACTTCAGTATAAATACTTCCACTAAACGCGACACATCATCTAAAATAAACCGGTAGGGGGTGCACGGAATAAACCAATTCAACCACCACTTCATTTGGTCCCTAATCGGACCCTATCTCTTCGAGGGCTGTGTGTAGTTGCCAAGATGCTTGCTATCTCAGGAAGGAGACCATGGCCCAATGATATTCTACTTTCGCTTGGCTAAGAGAGTCAACGCGGCCGTCGCGTGACGGTGGTAATTCCTCACTCACACTCACCCTGCTTCTCACCTTACCTATTGCACACTCACCTTTCTTGCCCCTGGTGGCGCGACGCTAAAGCGGCACCCACCCGACTACTAGCCGTAGATCAGCCATACACCGGTTAGTTAGTAGTATGGTGGGTGAGCACATGCGAATCCTAACTGGTGTATGTTTTTGTTGTTTGTTTTTGGTGCATGGCAATCGAAAGAAAACTTGGGACTAGGGAAGAGAGATTCGGGAGGAGTGAGAACAGGGTAAGAGCTGGGTGAGATTAACTACCCTAGGTGCTCTCCCATTCACTGTTCCTAGTGCATAATAACATATTTGAGAAATTGCTTTAAACCTGAACTGCTTGTATCATGAGTGGTTTTGAGATATAGAGATACTATCTAGAAGATAATAAATATAGTACAGATTTGCGTTACTAACTTTGAAATTTAAAAAAGAGTTTAGTAACAAATTAGTATCATAGATTACTGGACTAGTATCTTGTGAATTTACTATGAAATATAATCCCAGAGTAGAGGGTAGTTTGTTCAACAGCATGGATTGCCACCATGCCCAAATAATGGGATGCGTTTTCGCTGTTCACTACAAAGAAGTATTAATCCACATTAAGACGAATAATAGGCTGCAACAGTGCATTTCAAGGATTCACGAACGGCGTGTATTGACGTATCTTGCCATCGGAAATGGCCTCGTTCCTCGACTTGGGATCAAGGACTCTCCCGGAGAAGAAGGCCTTAGCACTGGCCCAGTCATCGGTCTTATGGGCCATCTGGACCACATCCCGCGATTGCAACATGAAGTCCATGATTTTGGGCGCCTGGCGGTCGCCGAACCAGTGATCTGAAAAGCGACTGTAATGGTTGAATTTGCGGAGCCAGCTGTTGTACGATGGGTAGGGGTAGTGCAATATCATCGCCTCTTCACCCGAGGGTGTGAATGTACGGCCGGTGTGGCCGGAGAACAAGTGGGGTCCTCTTGGCTCGACGCCCGGCCCGAGGCGAACCGCACTCTTGCCATTGCCATAGGCAGTAAAATTAGCGTTGTGATCTACCCCGTTCACCCAAAAGTAAATGCAGTCTCTAAATGGGTCTGAGGTCTCGAAGTCGACTGGAAGCGCCTCGTGATTAGTGAAAGTCACCAGGCCTACCTCGGGGTCTCTAGCCCAGGCAAGTGACTCCACAAGAGGCCCATAGAGCAACTCATCCAGGTCGATATGGAGCAGCCAGCTGTAGCCACGTTCCATTAGATAAGCGATTGCATGCCTCGTATTGGCCACTTGACGCCGAATGAGGCGGCTTTCCGGCGTCATATTAGGCTCGACCTGGGACCCTTCTAAGAGCGTGGTGGGCCTGCCCTCACATAAGCGCTCGAACAACGGCCGCTCATCTGGGTCGTCCATGTATATTACTACATGCTGTACCCAGCGGAGATGATAGTCAAGCCAGGCTGGAAGCGTAGGGCCGGGATGTAGGATCGTGGTCGTTATAGCAATGGGTATATTAGCTCGTATCATCTCTAAGTCTCCCGCCCCGTATTCTGGGGCAAGCAAATAGAAATCATTTTGGATCGGTGAGTTCCCATGACATAGGTGGGAAACAGAGAGAAGACAGAGTATAACCAAAGCTAGGATCCGCATAAATGCATTGAATCGGTTGCCCATTATATAACATATTTCAAAAGAAGGTGTGGACGTAGTTGAGGGTCTGAAGTGGGATAAGATCACCTGTTCGTCAAGGAGGGTGAAGAGAATATGTCAAGGATAAGACGGCAGAAATATTACCACTATTTCTCTTCAGGCTTGGCCTATTAGGCATCCACCAAAGGGTTTGTATGGTACACCGAGGCATATCGGAACAATCGGATCGCAACATCCGGTTATAAGCCCGTGATCCGGCGGCCAGTATGCTGCGCCCCATTGCAATACTAAAATAACAACAAAAGCTCGCCATTTTTCTCACGGCACTCATACGTTACAGTTGCATACAGGCAATTTGAAATTTCCTACATTCTAGACGTCTACACTATCATCCTTGCATCCATATCTCAATGAAGAAAAATTCAGTTCGAGCTACTAAAGTGATTCTTTACCACCGTGTAATTTTTCAGCCTCCTCAAATCGCTCCTTGTTGTGTAGTAAATTCGAAATGATGAATTTTATGAATACGTGTCAGGATGAGGACAAGATCCATGGGCTGGTATTGAACATACCACCCAAGACAAGCTTTTCTCGCCCCGCTCGGACTGCGCTAAGCCTACGCGGCCACGAAAATGCCCCACCATCTTTGCATGATTTACGGTCGACCGAAGAGGGATGAGGGTCGCAGCCCATCTGCCTGATGATCTTAAGGCTCTCATCGACAATACTAGGCTCCATCTCCTACTTATTCTGCATTCATAATAAACATTACACCCTCTCAAGCACTCAATTGGCTACGCCCGTACTAGTCAGTACTACTTCTGTTAGGACACCACAATTACCGTAACGACAGTCCCCAGTCCTGGGCAAAAATATCTGCCGGAACATCTCGCGGCCATACGTAGCCTAGCTTGAGTGAAGCTTTATCTTGATTGTTTCAGTTTTGTTGACCTTTATGGGCTTTTTCTTCTTCTTTCGAAACTTGTAGATTCGATGCACGTTGAATGCGATTTTCTAGCCAGCATTTCGCAGCACAAAAACAAAAGGCAAGTCGAGCCATTTATTCAGCTACGTCTTTTGAATCCGTTTCGCTTCACCACGTCGCGAAAATCAAGGGCCCTCATGCCCTATTAAGGATGTTCTCCGTAACCTTTGAATTCAGTACCCATAGCCCTTGCCAAGAACATTTCAGCTGCCGGTCCTCTTCCATGATGAATGTGCCCCAGTCTCACCTGGTTACGCCTGAGACTGAACCGTCCCCGTTAATCCAATTAACAAAATGTTGTGTTTATAGGGCGGTCCTTTAGCTAACCATGCACCTTCCTATACAGCTTCGAAGTCTTGATCAAACAGATTCTGGCAATAGCCAAAACCTGCAAAAATGCCGTGATCACTTGGATGTCTGTTCGCTATAGAATGTTATCGAATTACACTGTAGTGTGCAAGCGAATCGAGCAAGATATCAAAAACCAGTGCACACCAAGTTCAGGGGCGGATAAGTGGGGAATCTTCATTGCCGCGCCCCAAGACCTCAAACGAAAGCGTGGAGGTTTTAAGTAGGCTGTCACCACACTATGAGGCTTTTTTCTACGGGACATCACCAATAGTTTATATTCTTGGCCAGCCAGCCCGCATCTTCAGAGACTCTTCGAAATTCTATCAGATATTCATTAATAGCGGGGCTGGATACCAAGCAATCGTAATTCAGATCAGTTCGCTAATCAGATAATCGGAGCAAATTTATAATCTTTGTTGGATTCGGCTCGGCGATGTGGGCCTGTCATCAAGCTGGATAAATGGGAGTGAGTGGGGCTAGATCGCGCACACAAGCTTCTATGCCGAGGCCAACTAAATGAACGGACCGTTGAGGCGTTCAGCCACCAATCTGGGAACATTGGAATATATGAAACGAAATTACCATTGCTTGATGCGGCTTGGCTCGGTCTCCGATTTTGAGAATGCACAAAGGTCTACTTTTGGTAGTGGTGGAAAACGGGCTGTCATCGCGGTCCACTTTACCCACTCCTTGTTCTGGAAAGCCTCAAAAGAACTATTTCGATACTCTGCTTGGTTGAGTGACCCGTGACGCTCGTATTTCTCACCCGCAAACATCCCACGTGCTCGACTGGCAGGCTAAGTGACATTGTTAGATGCGCTGTTGACTATCTACTTCATTTCCCAAAGTGCCGAAATTGCATCCGAAAAAGTCTCTAACAAATTGGATCAACCCGCCTAGGTATCTTGAGAATACCTATATATACCTTGAATCTTTTAATATGCTTTCTTTCTTCCAGACGTAAACCTTACAGCCATCAAGATGAAGATCCTTTCGTTAGCTTTCCCAGTCCTCGGTCTTGCTACCCTAATTCAAGCCTCTTACATTAATTATACCACTGTTACCGGGTATTTTATGCAAGATGAGGCTTCCACCGATGCCGACACATTTGTTTACGTGAGAAGATTTAATGAGAACCGACTATACCCTCCCTTTCACTAACATGCTCCATTAAGTACGAAGAGAATTTCGGTCTCATTAATCGCACCTATGCCGCCGATCTCGACGATCCGGCATCGAAGGACATGACCCAATGGCAGAGATTCTATCGCGAGGTAGTCCGCCTGAACCAGAAATCCCCCAGCAACGTTGAATTCAAAGTCTTTTTCTTCGGAAGGCACGGAGATGGATATCACAATGATGCGCAAACTCACTATGGTACCCCGGCATGGAATGTATGTGCAGATGATATGCTCTTTCCTATGGCTTCTTTTTCTTCTATTATTACATCGTACTCCACGATTCTGACTTAATCATAACAGTGCTATTGGGCAGAACTCGACGGCAACGGCACCATATCGTGGTATGACGCCGCTCTCTCGCCTACCGGCATTGCTCAGGCCCAGACTGCCCATGATTCCTGGCAGTGGCTCATCAACGACCAAAAGATACACACCCCTGACGCTTACTATACTTCTCCGCTCACTCGGTGCCTGGAAACGGCGAATGTCACATTTACTGGCCTTGATATGCCTAAAGACAGCTCGGAGTTCAAGCCTACCGTGAAGGAACTCTTCCGTGAAAACATCAGCATTCACACATGTGATAACCGCCATAACAAGACATACATCCACGACATGTTTCCCTCATGGATTATTGAAGACGGCTTCTCTGAGAACGATGAACTCTGGAACGGCGTGACAGCCGAAACAGATGCGGCTGAGGCCGTTCGATCTAAGAAGGTTATGGATGAGGTGTTCCTGCAGTTGAAAATGGCTCAGGAGTCGAAACTTTTTGTTTCCGTCACAAGCCATTCTGGCGAGATCGGGTCGCTCTTGAGTGTCTTGGGACACCGCACATTCAGCCTGAATACCGGTGCGGTCATTCCGGTTCTTATAAAGGCTGAAACGCTTGATAAGAATGTTGCTACGGCTTGTAAGACATGGTCAGTCAGTGCGCATTGTACCGCTCCACCAGCCACCTCACTAGCGAACTGCGTGTGCGCTGCATCCGCGGCAGAAGTCACGACGCCGTTGGTTAGCGTGACTTCTGTGCTGCCCACGGAGACTGGACCAGTTTGCTATAATACTGCGCTGCCTACTGAGGCTACCCTGGCTACACCGGCTGGTCGAGCTGGTCGAGCCTAAATTCAATTTTTTGCGTGATTCAACCAGTCGTTGAGTACCCAGTTTGTCACATGTTTTTGTGTGTGGATTTCGTGGACCCTGAGTGAGAAATTCCAGCACGGAAGGATCAGAAA
The DNA here is from genome assembly GCA_028829675.1 of Penicillium tannophilum. NCBI lineage: Eukaryota > Fungi > Ascomycota > Eurotiomycetes > Eurotiales > Aspergillaceae > Penicillium > Penicillium tannophilum. Next base: position 2,975,464 of record JAQKAK010000008.1, read on the forward strand.
GTCATAATTATGTGAACACATCAACGTATTGGCTCGCAATTCAAACTACAATAAGTCCAGATAGCCCTACGCCAATGTTGACAACATCACTATAGACCACATCGCCTTACGTCATTGTTGATCGTGTATCAGATGCGTATATCATTATTTCCAGACTAAGAAGATTTATCAAACAGGCATTTGTCAAATCAAAGACTTATGGGTTCAAAACCCATACGCGTATTTCGATTTATTCTCGAACTCAAAACATAAGTTCGCCAGTCTGATTCCAATTATCTGACGTTATTGCCTTGTGTTTTCCATTACGGGGCACTTCATGATAGCAATAAAACCGGAGAAATCTACTGGCAATGCCCTCCTAGCCGATGTAAATTTGATCATTACCTGAGTTAGATAGGAGATAATTGATCAAATTTTGATCGTCAATAATGCCTCAAGCCTTTATCTATCTGACTTTTGGGCGCGAACAGCCCAAAATTCACCGCAGTTATTTGAAATATACACACAATTTTCCCGCAATATTGGAATAATCATATTGTAATATGACGATAGATAATAGACTAATTGAGCCGAATCTGCTTATCTCAAAGCTAAAAAGATCAAATCATACTCCCATTTCCAGTGCTGAGAGTAGATAAGCCGCAGGCCTGCAGAGTCCCGAGCACCATCTTGGTCTTGGGCATCAATTGATGCCCTGAAAGGCACTGCCTGCTATTCAATGTCTTTCTGGGATTCATCAACACTTTCCTGCCTATATCATTTCGAGAACTCAGATTTCTCGCTGAACTCTATATGAGGTTATTTGTCCTCCAAAACAAGTGACTCAACTGGCGAATTCGGGGCCTTTAGAACCGAGATAGTCGTGGTACTCATTTTGGCAGGGATCTTGGCCTTCAACGAGAAGCAAAGTGCCAAGACGGCCAGACCTTGGACAATCGGCGATATCGAAGAGGCTCACGAGTTTTAATTCTCATGCCAGATTGCTTAATGAGGGATGACAACTTGAGTGACGAAGGCAAATTTTATTGTGCCACTATATTTGATTCGTCGAGTGCAGGTGGTCAACCGTCAGACAGAGGCTTTCTGGTTCCAAGGTTAAGAAGATACTTGAATCATTCAAGGGTCTTTCGAAACATGACACACCTCTATCTCAGTGCCAATACGAAGCATGCGGGTCAGCCCACCCCCCTCCGCCCCAACCTTCTTTCTCCTGCTCTACAAAAAAGGATCAATTTAGACTGTGGACAAATTCGAACTTGCGGCGTATTTAGCTCTCGGCAATCCTCGAATTGTTCATTGCCGAGACAGGATTTCTTTAGGTGGGCAAAGCGTCCCATTGGTTTTTAAAGTCCTCACAGTCTCCGGAATGAGTATCGCTCGGAAAGATGGCGCATTAACTAGGCAGTCTGGTAGTTAGGGTTGCTACACTAAACACAATCAAAGCCACTGGGAAGCTCACTAAGAGTGGAGCCCTTCGAAAACTTACTGTTTAGACTTCCCGTGGATGAATCAATTACCCGTAACCGCAGGGTCTGTGATCAAAATCCCGCGTGGGGCTTTTTACGATTCTCAGTTTCTGTCGCACGTGCGGAAGGTTCTGGTCAGCCACAGCCAATCGGAACGCGAGGATTTGAGGATTCGATTATCTGTACAATTGCAAGAAAATGGGGTGTGGTACTGAATATGCACTACTTTTGCGCAAGAGGACTAGCGTTAACGCCATCGCGAGATTCTGCAGGAGTCTTGCAGGGGTCAGCCTAACTAACTCAGCTCCGGCACGTATTGTGGACCTTCAGACAATTTTTATTGGTGTGATAGGAAAGGATTCCATCTACATCAACACCCGAGCATTCCTAACCCGTCTCTCGGCTTATAGATACAGCCCGCGACTACTTAGCAATCCATTGCTAGGATACATATGTCCATTCTGTCTTGGCTCGTCTGAGTCAGATATTACTCAGGATGCTGTAGCTCAACAGCTGAATGAGTATGAAGTATATTATTTAGACGGCGGTAAACAAAAATCCATATAAGAAGACAACAACCAACCCTCCTCTGCCTTCCATTTTGATTCTTTCGTTCTCGATATAGACTATTCCAATTGCTCTCATGCCTCCTCTAATACCTTACCATGTTTCTGCTGGAAGTAATCCTATTGTCAAGTACGCGCGTTCTATCCTAAATCCACTCGAGGGACTCCCACCTGGGCATAGCTAAACACATATTACTCTTAGGTTCGGAGGTGCTCTTATCACAGAGTTCCTAGAGCCGCCTCCGGGTCGATGCTTTTGCTTCCGTCAAAAATACTGCCTCAAACCCCCCATAAATGAGGAAGACCCCGATTATGAGAAAATCAATGAAGCTTTGAATCATCCGTCTGGCCCTCCTGTTCATTTCCACCCATTCCAGAACGAGTACTTCCGCGTGGAACAGGGTCGAATGTGTGTCGAGATAGACGGCGTTCTGCGTACTCTTACACCAGAAGATGGTGAGGTTATGGGCCGCGCTGGGTCTATCCATCGCTTCTACATCGCCCCGGACAGCACCGAAGACATGATCATCATCTTGAGTGCATCTGATTCCGGTCTGGATTACCAGCTGGATCGGGTTTTCTTCGAGAATTGGTATGGCTTGTGGCATGATTACCTCGTGCACGAAGGCAAGATGGATTTCATTCAGCTGCTTTGTGTACGTGTGCCGTTCTAACCTCTTCCTCTTCTACCTCACCTCCACTCCTTTCAATTTGTGCAAGAAAGGGTCTATAACTGAACTCATATCACTTTTGCCACAGACATACGATGCGGGAGATGCCTATCTCCTACCACCCGTGTGGTTACCCAATCGTGTACGAAAGTTTATTGGCTACTGGGGTGGAGTCATTGTAGGTCGTTGGATTGGGAGACTTCTCGGCTATAAGCCTTTCTTCAAGGAGTATACGACCGACTGGGCTTACGCTGTGCACAAGATGGAAGCTTCTTCCTTCACCCGTCAGGTAGTTGGCCGCTCTTTTACATCGGCCATGAGCTGGGCACATCTCCAGATGTGCGCTGCTCAGTGGCAAAATGGGGGCGGAACTGAGGGTTTTGTTTCTCTGGATGTCAAAGTACCCATCACTAATGGACATAAGTGAATAGTGGCTAGCTATATTGTCCTTATAAATTGCGATAGACGGGCAAAGAGATCACAATGATATAATTCAATTCAACGTGCACTCAGTTCTCGTAGAATTGCCTCTTTGAGCTCTCTCTTGGTTAATGGCGTCAAAGCATACACCTCGCACGTGTACGCAACGGAGCCCCAAATATCTTCATGGACTATCTGTAATGCACGAGTCAATGGATGTACTTCTCTGAATGTAACATAGACTGGATCTAAAATCTCACCCCTGGCCCAGACCAATGCTATGAGGGCGGGTACTATCTTCTACCGAGGGGTGGGTACAATTTTAGCCTCGCGACGATAATGATTGAGTGTGCGGTTCCTGTGTTTCCTATTGGTTGCTCTCTCCCCGGTTTCCTATTGGCCAGGAACCGGAGCCACTGCCGCACATCCACTTACTCCACCTTTGATATCGACGAACCGACAAACTGTATCATTCCCTCCTCAATACTACCTCCCGCAATGCGAAACCTCCACCCACAGCCGCATTCGGGCTAGATCCCCCCCTTCGTCATGCTTTACAACTTTACTCCTCCACGATCAGGTCCCCTCGTTAAGCGAAGAAAAGTACGACGAGCATGCGATTTTTGTCGCGAGCATCGTGTTCGTTGCGATGGCAGGTTGCCTTGTTCACAGTGTGTAACGAACAAAGTCAAGTGCGTCAAGCCTAAACCCTCTCATCTTCTATCGTCGCCTTGCTCCGCTAGAGCCCAGCATATCCGCCCATCAATCCCCTCCTGTAGTCCACTTCCCCAATCAGTGAGCTCGTCCGCGCCGGCCGATCCACCAAGGGACCCGACTCATGTAGTCGCCCGCCACCCGGACTGTCTCACTGGCTTTATCTCACGGATCGACACCTTTTGTTCCGTGGTGTCTCAGATATCAGCACAATCATCTCCAGGTCCTAGTGGATCTCTGTCTTCGGAGACCTCTTATTCGACTCCGGATTTGATTCAAGATGCAGAGCAGAGCCTTACACAGTCGAGCTTGTCCGGCTTACGAGACCTCCAAGAAAGGCTTCTGGGGATCTTTTGGGCCCGCTACCGGTGCTTAGTACCGATTGTGACTCAAAAAGACGTACTAGATCTTGAGCCAGACCGAAAGCAGGAGCCTTTACGAAACGCTCTAATGGCGTACTGCTTGCAATCAGTCTATCATGCCGGACTACACCATCGTCTCCTGGGCATCAGTACAGAGTTAATCGAGGCTCAAGGATCCTTTGCCGACAAACAGCAGAGCCCCATTGTAGCTTTGTTTGCTTCCTACTTTCAGAAAGCCTTGGCGACAAACAGTCAATACCTCCTTTATGCGGAACCATCTGTGTCGGACGTGCAACGCCATATTCTAATGGTTTTGTTTCTGCTGAATTCTGGAGAGGTCTTGGCCGCATATAACATCACGGGGGCGGCTGTTCGACTGGCGCAGTCGCTCGACCTGCAGAAGCCACTGGCGCCTCACATTACTGTGGAAGAGGCGGAGATCCGTGGTCGCGTGTGGTGGATGTTAGTTCACCTCGACTTTCGATGCTCGAGATACCTGGGTAAACCTATGGTTGTCTCCCTAAGAGACACTACACTGACCACGCCGAATTATTATTCATCCCCTGACCCGGCCTTCTCGGAGCTGGTCTTCCACTCAGCGGCTATCACGCTAACAGTGGTTACAAAAAGAGTTGCCGAATCCTTGGCGGCTCGCCACGATACAGTTAGTGCGAACGATTCTATCACACGAATTGAACTCTCTGCGGAGCATCTCACTCACGAAATCAGTCGATTGTATGAATGGAGAGACCATATTGTGAAGGTGGAGCCATTCCAAAACTTGGTACTTGTCGGCAGCGCCAATCAACTTCTGACGCACGCAGCCGGAGAAGGATTGAAACGTGATGACGACGCATGGATGTATAATCAATCACCCACTCGCGTCTTGCAGCAAACACTTCTCGAACTCCAATTCCATGATCTTGTTATTTGGTTTCACCGCCCATTCATACAGTTTCCCAGTCGTGGTCTGGTCCCTCAACGCAGCCCAAGAGCGGACGTCCATGCGACAACAGCTCTTCAACACGCTTTGAAGGTCATAGAGACTGTCCACCGACGCATGCTCAATCATGATGCTCTTTATGGATGCTCAGATGTCTATCAATACGTCTGGAATGCAGTCCTGACTCTTGTAGGCTTTTTATTGGCCTATCCTTTGTGCTACTGGTTCCCCGTCGCTCGACAACATGTCGAGCTATCCTTTCAGGTTTTCGACACAGCAAAGACCTCAAACCCTATTGCGTCTCGGGCTGTCCACCTGACTCATTATCTCCTAGGCCGAGTCGATGTTCTCATGGAAGTACTCAATGCGCAAACTTCTGCATCCCATTTACATGTCCGTTCGCCTGCTGGTGAGCAAGTCACGGAACATTGGGATCGAGTGGACTTGGAACAGTCCTCCGGTCCTTTCTTGCTTAGTCCGGGGACAGACGCTCTATGGTCCTGGGCTGACACGGTAGACCCCAAAGCTTGGTCGGGTTACTGTCATGGAATTGATGATATGCTATTAGATCTCCCTGAGATTCCCCCGGGAATGGATCATTTCCCTCGTTAATGACAAGAATGTCAATGCATCGCGTGTTTTGTCATCTGTCTTTGATTCCATTTATATAGTTCTGTGTATATAAGAATTTCGCAGCGCGTTTAGATCCTATCCTTCACATTATATTGGGGGCGTCTTAAACAAATTGTCCGATCTTCAACTTATCCGAAGAAGCAAACTCAGACTGGCGGGTTTCCAGCTCTTCCAAATCCCAGTTGACAGATAGATGCCGGCCACTGAGATACTCGGGACGCTTAGCCGCCAAGTACACAGTCACGGCTCCTGTCAATTCGGCTATACGAGCGGTGAAAAGTTAGCAATGACAATCTCCCGAGGATTTGAGACGCTTTGTGACATACCGGTGTCTTTGGCAAATGGTTTAAACGAATCCAACGTCATACTCGTTAGGACAATGCCGGGGGACAGACTATACGCCGTCACGTGGGGGTTCTCGGCGGTGACAAACTCTGTCAGCTTGGCCACGCCCATTTTGCTAATGAAGTAACTGCTCAGCGTCGGAGGCGTCAACGCGAGTGTGCTGATCAGGTTCACCACCGTGGGCTTGATCCCCTGCGTCTGGGCGGTCAAACGCAAGAAGGCCGCAGTGACATGGTAAGTACCCCGCACGTTGATCTCAAAGTCTCTCCACCAGGTGGCTGAGTCGGACTCCGCAATGGGGGCACCAGGTGCAAAAACTCCCGCGTTGTTGACTAGGGTGTGGGCCGTTCCGAACTTGTCTTTGATGGCGTCGAAAGTGCGGGCCACGGCCATCTCATCCGCGATATCGGTGGGAAGCGTGAGGATCTCGACAGAGGGGAACTCCGCTTGGACGACCATTTTCGTTTCCTCTGCAGACGACTCGGACAAGGTGATGAGAACTAGACCCTTCACGCCGGACTGGGCATGGCTTCGTGCAATTGCCTACAACAGAAAATCAACAGGATACAAATTAGTCATTCATTGTGAGATAGCCCCTTACTCTGCCAATTCCACTTCCTGCGCCTGTGATAATAGACACTTTGTCCGCCTGGGAGAATTCCGGCTTAGACGGCTCAATGGCTGGATAGACATCTCGGTAGTAGGTTTTGGTGATCGAACCCGCTCGGGTAAATTGATCAGGGTCAATAGGAGAGTCAGACATGTTGTGGAATGGATTGAACCGATACTTGAACAATGAAAGTGGAAGGTAGAGCCCCTCCAGCCTATATAGGGGTTGACCCCTCAGTCCCCTACGTTATCTTCTAATTATCTAATTATTATGAATCTTTTGGTTCCCTCTCGCTAGATTAGTTTCGTCCGTTTGCCCCACTTGCCCCACTTGGTGACATCGCTCCACATTGTCTAACCAAGAGGAGTAATGGTTACTCCTTTGGGTAATCCCTTCCATACCATACCATGCCGGGCGACAGGGGAGGCACAGGGAAAGATGTTTTGAATTCATATACTGGTTGAACCCGATTTCAAGATACTCCATGGCCAGCTCCCCCGATATCAATTTTTGAACAGCAGCTATGGGTAATTCAACGGAACCAATGGAGCCCCAAGATCAAAACATGATCGAGAAAGGTCACCATGAGGCTGAGGAAATTGATCGATTGCTGGACGACTTCCTAGCTCGTCAGACCAGCACGTCAGAGGACCGCGGAAGCATCGTTTTTGAGGACCTGTCTGTAATAGGAGCCGGTGTTGGGGTTTGTTCACCCTACCTTTGAAATCTTCTTGCTCAGGACACTCACGGTCCACGTTTCCATACAGCATCAACTTGTTAACGATGTCCCTGAGGCATGTATTCAACTCTTGAAGCTTGCTAGTCCAGCTAGCTGGTGGTCCAGCAAGCCTGCTCCATCTCGGGTCTTGCTCCACAGGTTAACCGGCTCGATTCGCGGGGGAGAGATGCTGATGGTTGTGGGGCGACCCGGCAGTGGTTGTACAACTTTCCTCAAAGCCTTAGCCAATATGCGGGAAGAGTACCTCTCTATGGAGGGTAACGTCTGGTATGGTTCGCTCGATGCAGCGGCAGCGAAGAAGAACAGACCCGATCAAATTGCTTTCACTGGTATGGTGGCACGCGCTCTCATTGCATTCTAAACCAACTGATGCTCAATGCCTTGGATAGGGGAAAACGACGTCCACTTTCCCACATTGTCGGTAAACACCACGCTTCGGTGCGTTCATGTCCTTTTCATGGTTTTTTTTTCCTTGTGTTTGCCACTAGACGCTGTTACTCACATAACATAGCTTTGCCCTTAATGCCCGGCGCGGCATATCGCAACCAGGTCGCGCATCAATTATTGAGCAAGACCTGCAAACTGTGCTGCAACTCATGGGTCTCACCCACGCTGCCGATGTACGTATTGGAAACGATCATATTCGCGGAGTCAGTGGTGGACAACGTCGCCGCGTATCTCTCGCTGAGGCGTTTTGCACCCGTGCAAGGTCGGTTTGTCCCTAAGTCTAATATCGCTGGGCTGAGCTGACTCTTTTCAAGTTTGTTCTGCTTTGATAATCCTACACGAGGTCTGGATTCTTCCACAGCAATCCGCTTCCTAACTGTTCTCCGGAAATATACGACGCGCAGTGGATGTGCGACAGCGATGTCTTTGTATCAGGCTAGCGACCCGGCTGTTTCACTATTCGACAAGATTCTGGTATTGAATGAAGGCCATGTAGCATACTTTGGCCCGGCTTCTTCTGCCAAGGAGTACTTTGAGTCGCTTGGATTTTACTGCTCGCCACGGACTTCCATATCAGATTTCCTTGCATCCATGTCAGGGACTCCGGATGGTCGAATCCCACGTGAAAATCTTCATCGGCCGGTTCCTCTTCAACCGGCTGATTTTGAAGCCCGTTTCTGGGAGAGTACTTTTCATCAGCAGGTAATGGAGCAAGCCAAGGCCCCAAAACCTACACCATTGACGATAAAAGCCTCTGGATACGCTCTTCCGGTTTATCGTCAGGTCTACGAGTGCACTATTCGTCATTATCGCATCTTTATGACTGACAGAGCTGCTTGGATTGCCGAGGCCGCAGGAACTATTGTGCAGGCACTTCTTCTTGGAACTTTGTTTCGAAACCAACGCAATGTAACTGAAGGGCTGTACACACGTTGCTCAGCCTTATTCTTCTGTGTGCTCATAATGGGTCTACAGTCATCTGCGGAATTTGGAAATACGTTCGTTCAACGCCCAATTTTATTGAAACAGAAGGCCCTAAGATTTTACCGACCCGGAGCGTACGCGCTGGGGCAAATTCTGGCCGATGTCCCATGGAAGCTGATTTTCATCCTCTACTCCCTTCCAATTTACTGGATGATTGACTTTCAGCGCACGGCCGGCCACTTCTTCACGTGGCTCGTCTGTCTTTACATGGGCTTGATGGCCCTTTCCGTGATGTTTCGGGCCATAGCGGTGTTCACAACTTCCATCACTCGAGCAATCCTGCCTGTCGGTCTGCTTCTAAATGTCCTCATTATTTACACTGGATTCTATATCACTCCACCTGGCATGAAGGTTTGGCTGGGATGGATTCGTTACCTCGATGTATGTCTTCCGAGCAAGAGCAAAAGTCCTGAGCGATCGAAAACTAACAATTTCGTTTCACCGCAGCCAATGTACTATATCTTCGAGTCCATCGCTCTTAATGAGATCGGGAGCAGCATTTACCAATGCAGTGCCAAAGATACCGTACCCGTGGGGTTGTCCTACAATGACACCAGCTATCAGACGTGTGCGGTGTCGGGATCCTCACCCGGTCACCTAGCGCTTTCCGGCAAGCTCTACCTTATAGCTGAATATGGTTTCCATTCTCTTCACAAATGGCGGAATGTCGGTATCAACGCCGCCTTCTTCATCTTCTTTTCAATTTTAGTCACGTATGTCTCACTGCCATTCCATTTCTGTTTGTGTCCTTCCTGCCACTGACGTAACCGCGATGGTGCTTCCAACAGAATCGGTATGGAGAGATTCCGTCACGCAGCGGCACACATGTCGACTATCTATTATCGAAAGCTGCCGTGGACGAGCACCTCAGATCCCGCTCTGACGGATATCGAAAAACAACCAGTGACCAAGGAAATCGGAAATCCTGAGCAAACTTCAAATAGCGAGTCAGCCGCCAAGCATCTCGAGCCCAGTAATCATGTCTTTGCATGGCAGGACTTGACCCTTGAACTGGGCAATGGAAGGCGCTTGCTTGAGAATGTGTCAGGTATCGTCGTCGGCTTCGTTCAATCATTGGAACATTTCACTGATGAGTCGACACAGGGTGGCTTCAGCCAGGCTCAATGACTGCGTTGATGGGTATGTCTGGTGCGGGAAAGGTATGCACATCTAACACATTTGGTTTTGAGACAGAGGCGCTGGAACTGACTTGGACGCATGCTAGACGACCCTTCTTGACACTCTTGCGCAGAGAATCCAAATTGGCGTGTTGTCCGGAGGGCTTTATCTCGATGGAGGTCCACTCCCGGCATCAATTGGTCGTCGGACCGGCTTCGTCCACCAGAATGATATCCATCTCGAGTCGTCCACGGTACGAGAAGCTCTCCAGCTGAGTGCGAGACTCCGCCGCTCGGCAGCGATTTCTCTCGAAAATAAAATGGCGCATGTTGAAATGGTCATCAGGCTCCTGGACATGGAAGATATTGCCGATGCTGTCATCGGTGTTCCGGGCGCTGGACTAGATCTGGAGAGGCGTAAGCGTGTCAGTATCGGAGTTGAGCTGGCGGCCAAGCCGGATATCCTTCTGTTCCTTGATGAGCCCACCTCGGGCTTAGATGGCAATTCGGCCCTTTCAATCGTCCAACTCATGCGTAAGCTATCAGATGCCGGGCAAACGATCCTGTGCACGATCCACCAGCCATCTTTTCAGATGATTGAACAGTTTGACTCCTTGCTACTTTTGATTCCTGGTGGGAAGACGATGTACTTTGGACCCCTTGGCCCTCGCTGCAAAACAATTCTCGACTACTTTGCTCGCTATACCCGCCGCTGTAAAGATACCGAGAATCCAGCCGACTATCTGCTAGACGTCAGCGCTGAGCCCCAAGAAGATTGGTTTCGGGTATGTTCTTTCCTTCATTTCAAGGTTCCAGTCCTTACCTGCCGCAAATAGATATGGCAAGACTCGCCCGAGTTCGGGTCCACACAGGAGCAACTTCAACATCTGCTTAAGGAGAAAGACGTGGCAATCTCTGCGAGATCTGATGGAGCTCATGCCGCATCTTATCTGGAGCAGCTTCAGGTGGTTACTCAACGTGCGTTCACCAATTACTGGCGCGACTCGGACTACGTGCTAGGGAAGATCCAGCTTAACATCTGGATGGGCCTTATGAACGGGTTGACATTCCTGCAACTATCTAACAACTTGACGGACTCTCGTGGCCGCATGTTCTCCATCTTCGTGGGTGTCATCACCGGACCTGTCCTCAGTCTCCAGATCGAGCCCAGGTTCATCATCCTGCGGGACCAATTCCTAGCCCGAGAGAATGAGTCACGCGTCTACCATTGGAGCGTGTTCACGATTAGTGCCTTGGTAGTGGAGATTCCATTCACTCTACTTGGAGGCCTGGTCTACTGGTTACTATGGTATTATATGGTGGGATATTTCACCATCTCGACGCGCGCGGGCTATGCATTCCTTATGTACGAGCTCTACTCGCTCTTTGTGGCCAGTCTGGCCCAGTTTACAGCTGCCATATTCCCTACCACCCTGGCTGCACAGGTCGCCACCGGCTTCGTGTGGCTAGTGGTAAACACCTTCAATGGCCCTCTCTCGCCGCCTCCCCTTACCCCGCGCGGTTGGCGCTGGTTCTATAACATTTCCCCGCTGTATTATTTCATCGAAGGCATCGGTACCAATGCCCTACACGCGCTAAATATTACCTGCCAAAACTCAGAGCTAAGCGTCTTCAATGCTCCGTCGTCAGAGACCTGTGGCTCCTACGCTGCCGCGTTCTTCAGCCAATCCAATTCGACAGGGTACCTGGTGGATGCCAGCGCGACGGGACAATGCGAATATTGCAGCTACGCCAATGGCGATCAATATGTGAGTTCTCTCTTTCCCCTCCCTAGTCTCTTGTTTTACTTTTTGTTTGTTCATTTCTTCCGGAAATTCACTGTTGAGATTACACCTCACTAACAACCTAACCCCCGGTTAGGTAAAACAATACGACTTCCGCTATTCACAAAGAGGCCGCAATATAGGAATCTTCATTGGGTTCATCTTATTCAATTACACGATGGCCGTCGTGGGGACGTACTTGATCTTCATCTTCAAATGGCGGAAGCGGTCAGCGTGATGTGCATCCTGTCCCGATCCTATTTTCATATTAGGCCATTAGCTACGTTGCTTCCAAAATACCTGGCAAGCACAATGGTAGAAAAGTGCCGCGAATATAAAAAACAGATTGATGTTTTGATCAGGCCGCTGATCAGGGTATATATGATATGCGTCACCCATCGAATCTATACAGCCACACCTATCAGCCCAGGGATCCGCACAGCCTTGGAACATGAAGATTCCCATAAGTAATAAATATGCTCAAAATATAGCCAAAGTATTTCACGCTTTAATCGAATAGAAATTCCCAAAAATACATTTTGACCACCCTAACCAAGCACTTGGGACGTAGAGTGTACTTTTCACGCGCCAAGACGTAGCAATTTCGATGCTCCCCTGATCTAGCAGGGATGTATTGATTAATATGAAATGCCCCATAATTGGACTCCCGGAGTTCCCGAGCCTGAGTCCTTCAGAAGGTCCACAGTTCCCGTGTCCAATAAGCGAAGGATCGTAATATAATACTTACCTATAGTATTCTCAATGTTAGATAATACTGGGAATTTTCTGAGAAACTTTGCTACATGTAGATAGACCCTGAGTGGCTACGCGATGTCGCAGTTATAGAACTTTAGTGAGGGGACCAACTAACTCTTCGTGGCGTTGAATTAACGATTCCCAGAATGTAGGACTCGCGATAGCTTTATTCAAAAATTCGCTCCAATCCACGTTTACAAACAGCAAATGAGAGGGCAATGGGGAGTTCATGACTCAACCCCGTAAGATGTCATAGGCAAACCCATAATACAGCAACTTATATCCTGTTCTATCCTTCTCCCAAGGATAAAGATCGGACCGTTGGCGATTGGACATATGATGATTGCAGCCAAAAGATTAGAAGGCACATTCTTCTGCATAGAGTGAAACGTGAAGATCCGCCCGCATTGCCCTGAAGAGGGCTGAATACAGCGGCGAGCCGCCCACGCTCGAACCGTGGGCGCTAGGTGACCACGGTCAACAAATACTGTATGTTTTTGTTTTGTATGCACATGGTAGATTTGTTAATTGCTTTGGTGAGTATATATAGTCTCCAGGGCTAGTTCCCGTCGTCCTACATTCCGGCCCCTCAACTTTAGCGCCCTGAAACCCACTATTTACGAGGTACCTCGAAATGTTCTGCAACATCCCTGAAGAGCCGACGCGCTTTTTCCCCTCCCATGCTGAAATCTTCATAGAGCTACATGCATTGTGCCTGCCATGGCTCCGGGGTCTGATTTTGCTTGAAAATCCTATCTGTCTCCAGTAGTGATTAAACTTACACTTTTGATTTTTCATACCAAAAATACAACTCCGTGCATGCTTTGCATCTCGAGGGCAACCTAATGAGCAGGACAATGGACTGTTTGGAAAGTCGTACATGAGAGGAATTCTCAAATGGTAATTCTTTCTTTCAGTAGAGACTGATGAAGCATATTTTAGGCGCCGTGAATTTTTCAGACATGACAGGGATCTCAGCCGCACTGACGTGGCACGGGCTGCCATATTTTCTTTCTTGAGTGCCCGGAGAGAGGAGTTGATCAAACTTCAGAACAGATCAGTTGGTGTCGTTGTGGTGACTGCCTTACAGCTCCTCCAGACATACCCGCTAGATCCAGTATCTTTTCTCAGAGTGTTTTCCAGTCACCATTGAGCGACGATGTCACTGGGGCTTATAACGGCTTCTATCGCCACTGGTATCGCTGACACGACCGCAGCGCTTTTCAATGTGAACCTCGATTTTTCCCTAGTGAAAATAGAGGCCCCGCGAGAATTCTCCCCAGTCGGAGCCGCGCTGTCCTCCTTGCGTCGGGAATCTGCAGAAAGCGGCTCTGCGCATATAACTGCACGAAAGCTAGGTGCCTTATTCGATCTTATTCTGCCCGAAACTCCAGATTTGATCAAGGCATATGGATCCAGGGCATCTGAAATTGCCACGGCATCGCAAGCAAACCATCATACAAACTACGGGGTGTTTCAGAGTCATGTGGGCATTGATGCAACGAGTATCTGGGCATCGGCTACATCCGGTGAGGGCGCAATCAAAGCCCATTTGCTGGCATGCATCTTGGCTCGAGTTTGGGATTCAGGCGAGGCTACTGCCATCTGGGATGAGATTGTGGAGACGCAGAAGAAGGTTGTGATGGACAGGTTCAACGATGGAGGGAGTGTGGATATGGTGTCATGGATGGTTGCCAAACAGACTATTGACCGAAAGGAGCTGCGGGACTGGGATGCCAGTGCACGGGCATGGCTTTGTCTTGCAGATAAAGTAAAGGAAGAACAGCAGAGTCGATTCTGGCTAGCTCTGGATCAATTTGATCTGAAGATGACGAATCGATCTGGGCTCTACGACGCCGTCATTGAAGCATGGAAGGACGTGTTAGACGGGCTGGAACTGCTCGTCAAGGGTTCCTCTTTGGAGTTGAGGACGGTGAATCTGTTGCTTGGGTTGTCTGCGCTGCATTTATATCCGGACATGGACATCGTCACCAAGAAGGAGCCTATGGTCCACCAGAATGATCCACTGGTCCCCGGGATCTTAACCGTGGGACTCTCTCGCAGCTGTCCTAGTGGCGATGCCGGCATCCGGTGGTCTCTACCCCTAGCACATCTGCAATACTACGGAAATCCTGTTCAACGGACCAAGCTAGTGCGCAGTGAAGGGTCTAGATTGACGTTACCCCAATTTTGCCAAGTGCTTCTAGGCTGCGTCATCGGGGGCTGGGGTGTAGATCTTCGTCAATTTGAAGTCGCTTTGAAATGGATTGTCGAACTCGACAAACGTGTCAAGGAAGCTATCACTGGGCCCTTCCAAACCACACCACTAATTGATGTCCACAAATCGTGGCTATCTGTTTTGAGTGAGGCTGCCCAAGAATACCTCCATGCCGATGATTTGGATCGCAGAGTGTTCGCAAGATTAATTAAGCTTGGGTACCGAAAATCCGATTTCTTAGGAAGTCCAGAAAAGTCATTTTTTGGCCTTGGGGAACCGGAGGCTTTTTTACGCCTTCCCAGTGATGTCGAAGCCAAGATTCAGGTCCTCCGTACTGTTGCACGGAACTCCTCCTTTTCACCAGCAGATCTGGTCATCAGATATCGACCAACACCCGGGGCAGAATATGAGTTCACTACTGCTCTTCCAAGAACCAAAAGGAAACTTGACGAGCAGCACCAACATACCTATATCCGCTGGATGGATATTTCCCGATTAAACTCACAGCAACAAACGCAGAAAAATGCCGAGGGCGAGATTTGCTATTTCCGCAAGAACAAGAATGGCCAGACAGTCGAAATCGAGATAATTAAACCTATCGACTGTGAAATCATGCGTTATTTCAAGTTAGGCGGGTTGACGGCTATTCAATGGGATACAGCCGGAGCAGCAGGGAGGCTGAATTATTTCAAGTTTTGGCTTGGGGATGAAAGTCAAGCGGCCCTTTTCAACGCCCAGGATACCTTCTCCGCTCCACGTCATATCAATATTCAGTTGAAAGACCTAGTGCAAGTCTTTGAGCAGGACCAGCCTCGCCCGGTAGATTTGCTGGTTGCATTTGACATGGCAGTAAAGTCGATTGGGAGCTCGCATTTGAGATGCCTACGAGCAATAGCGACTATGGTCAATTTGTACAAGATGTTCCTTGGTGCGGCTATTGACATCAAAGTGATTGAGTGTTGCCTTGCATCTAGGAGTTGGGTCAAGTCATTGACAGAGAGGGGAATCGGTCCGGTCCAGGATGGTTTGCCGTTACACAGCTGGGGTACTGACGACCTCGAGAGCGGCAATGATGCCGTGGAAGAGGATCCAATATCCCGCACAGCTTATGCCCCTAACACGGGAGATTATGTGCAATATACGGATGAGATGCCTGAGACGATAGATAGCCCTACGGACTTCGAGATTGAGATGCGGTTGCGGTTGCGCGCCGCCAAGATGGGTGCCTCGTCTGGAGTTATAGCAGAGGAAGCTGGATCATTCACTCCAGGAGATTCTGGAATGTCAGACAAAACTTCTGAGGAATCTGACATGGAGGAAACAGCCCTTTCTCTCGAATATCTTGGTCTTCAAGTTTCTGGTTTTCTGAGCCCATTCCACTTAATTCGAAGCGAGGCGTTTGCGTGCACAATTCTATTCGAAACTGGACAGTACGACATATCACCTGAAAAGCTAGATGATGTCATGGCTATTTCCAGCAACGATTCACTTTTCATTGCAGGCCCTATGATTTGTACACCATCAGAGCAACCCCCTTCTGACGAAATCCACCGGGTCACTGGGAACATTGGAAAAGGGGGCATCGCCCTACTGATCTCCCCAGCAGAGCCTCGTATTCGTCCGAGTGCCAATGATGCCTGGATCTCATGTAATCATGATCCATGGGATGGCGAATTTATGGACTATTTCGGTGGGACTTCTTTGCATCTTTCATACTCTGGATACAATATCCCTTTGGACGTTGGATTGCAGGGTGCACAAGATTGGGAGATATATCTTCTCGAGTCGGTGGTCAGTGTACATGAGCGCGGGGAATGGGTAGCAGATTTGGATATTCTGCGAGCCTTGCAAAGTCCACAATTAGTGAGGCACACGCAGCATCCAAAAGGTACAACTAGTCGTGAAATCATGGTCCAGGCGGGGCAGAAAACTCAATCGAATCTCTGCGGCAGGCATTTAGACGCTGAGGGGGAGCTCTCGTATAAGTGCCAGCCTAGTGATCTCATCGCTCTTCAGAACTGGTCAGAGTTTCTCAGCAGGCCACAGTCAGCAGTCATACTGCTAGCAAATTCCAATTGGCAGGCTCAACTGGCAGCCGCGGCGATCACAGTTGCCCAAGGCCATTTTGCCTACGTGATCAAAGAGGATAGTTGCTGCTATTGTGTCGTCGAGGCTGTTGAGAGGGAAAAAGACCCCGCATTGGTTGTGTGCATTGCTTAGGGATTTCTCATTATAGAACACCTCTCTAGTAACTCTAGTATCTGTGCATGATAAGACCGTCTTCCTAACTTATCAACCTTGCAATATACGTTTGACCCTCTCAGAATTGTCTTTAGGCAGATGATCCAGAGCAGCAGGCAAGAAATCAATTTATTTTATTGAATTTTAGGATTGCAGTGAAGCTCCGATATCAATTGATTAGTGTTCAGGGGTGCTGACGGCGTGGCAATTCAGACCCTTGCCCGAGGCATCATCTGTAGATACATTTCCCTCTTCTCTCTCTCCCGATAGTCAATCCATCCAACCGGCCGTGCTTTTATCTTTCTCTCCTTTGAAATTTTTCTGCGTTCAGTACCGACTGTCTGCTCAGTTCGTTGAAGAAGCTGTGCAATTTCTTTTTGCCCTCTGAAAATTGCAATCTGTGTCGCCGTCCATCCTTTGTTTCCCGATATGAGAGACTCATCCGCACCAGCCTGCAGTAACATCCGAACAATTTCATAATGGCCACATTCTGCCGCTGCCGCGAGTGCCGTATATCCCTCATAATATGACCCTGGTGCATTCACGTCTGCTCCCGCGTCTATTAATCGACGAACGACCCGGTGGTGGCCTCCAAAAGCCGCAGCTTGGAGTGCCGTGAAGCCTTTATGCCTTACGGCAGGGGCGTTTATAGGAGCATTTTGTCGGATGAGGATTTCCACGATATCAGCGTGGCCTCCTGCCGCTGCTGCTTGAAGCGCGGTGCGACCACCAGTTTTACCGGCCGGTGCATTGATATCTGCGCCTTGCTTGAGTAGCCATTGAAAAAGTTCGGTATGACCTCCCTCGGCGGCGGCTTGTAGAGCTGTTCGGCCCGAGTACCTGTGGGGCAGACGATTAATCTCCGCACCTGCGGAGACTAATCGACGGACAATATTGAGGTGGCCCGCTCCAGAAGCTAGGACTACCGCTGTCCTCCCGCCGTTGTTTCCCCCGGGGGCGTTGGCGTCTGCCCCTGCCGCTAGTAGTGTTTCAACCACGGCGAGGTGTCCTTTCTGAGAGGCAGCTTGGAGGGCAGTTTGTCCATAGTAGCCTTTGGCGGGCTCATTAGGGTCCACTGAGGGGTTGGTCTAAGAGCCTCGTTACTTGAGACAGATCCCCTTGGGCAGCGGCGAGCTGAATAGGAGACCATGTGTTCTCGTCTTCGTCCTGTTCCTCTATTTGAGGCTGTGTAGCTGATACAAACAGACTTCCGTGCATGTTTTCGAGGAGAGAATTGTGCTGCTATTCTATCATGTCATTTGGCGACCGTAATATTTTAATCTGGGGGAGACGCTTATCCGGTTAAACCGGATTGATATATAGTAGGAAGCGGAACGAGCCAATCAGAGTCTGGATGAAGTGTCCCGCCCCCAGGTACTGAGAAATGATTTATAAACCCGACGAGGCTGTGTTCTATATGAGTCTCGAGTGAGATGTCATCCCATTCCATATATTATTGCCGAAAGCGCTCCAATCACAGTTCAACGGCAAGATTGTGGGGCCCGCTCCGACTCAGCCAGCCACATCGTGGAATCTTCTTGCCGCCAGGGTCTCACACCAAAACTTGCAATTTGAACATAGACAGATTGCCTTATCAGGATAACTTGGCTCCATATTCTGACTCTATATTCGGTGCGTGTAGCGTAGTAAAGCGAAAGAAGAGTATCCGGTCATTTGTGGGGGTGCGGCCGACGGAGTCCCGGATACGCGATTGCCTAGACGTGTCAGATAAGCAATAAGCGTGAGCACTGGCGCTAGTGAGGCGACTATTTGTTGGCGAATATATATTGGCCGCTCAGACCTTCCTGTCATGCGTTCTATATTAAAATATTGAATCCACCTATTTAGAAGGAATGGGAATTCCGGTCATGGCCAGCTGCCCCTACATATACGGGTACCACGTATGAATAATGAACAACCTTGGGCGCACTTTTCTATTGAATTTTTTTGTCCGCGACACATCCTGACTCCCGTCACAAATCATTCGAGGAATTGGTCTGCTTTTTATTTCTTCATTGGCGTTGTAAACACGTAGTATGTACGAAGTATTTCGGCAGATGTTGCGTGGAGAGAAATCCGACAACTTAGGATAAACTATCGTATTTCGATGGCAATAGCTCACCTGCCCGTAGTCTTTAATGCTTCTGATTCTCCTTTTCCCCCAGGTCAGCTCCAATGGCGTTTCTTCCGTCTCCGATGAGCCTCCTTCAAACTTTGTTTTAGGTTTGCTCGAGTCCCAATAAAGACGTAAGGCAGCACACCCGTATAAATTCTTTAGTATGTCTATGATTGTATAAATTGTACCTGGGTGCTCGTATCCTCTCTATTGTGGGCTTCTCACAGGCTGCAAAATACGGAAAGAATACCGCTTGAGCCCGTCAAACTTGAAATCAGAATCAAAGACAGGCCCTCGGTGAATCCATACGAAATACGAAATCCGTCTGGGCCCACTATTCAAAGTATATGATTGCAAGTACCAAGCGGGCGAGAGCAAGGGTATCTTGTTGGCCAAGACCCCGCTATAGTGTCTCGGGTATTCCAATATTCTGCTAGTCAAATGCGTCAGACCTGTCACAGTAAACGTGGCCCCTTCCATTCTATTCCATCCTTTCCCCATCTAAATTCCTCCAAAAAATCATAAAAGCCAGTCCCATCTCACCTCTACTCATTATATGCTTTTGTAACAGTCTCACAATTGACAGGATTTCACTCAATCTTCGGCAGGGTATAATCGCTGTACAACTAACATTGCGCCGAGCCCACAGACTTGTAGGACTGTACATCATCGCCCGAGCCCGTGCAATCACTCGAGCTATACACGCTGCACATGGCATCGGCGAAATTCCAGGACCTGAGTGTTAGTAGCGGCCCATCGGCACAACCTATAAAATAGATCGTCGTTACCTACAATAAGTGCTTGCATTTGTATCAGTGGAAGTTTCTCCACGGATGCTTAGGCATTGCGTAGATCTGCCTTCTAAGAAGTAATGATCACCCTTGCATATCGTTTGAGAAAAGATCATAATGCTCTACGGATCGCCTGTTGCTGAGGCAATCACCCTTTTCGTCGATGTAGTCTTGCTTGCGGTTTTGGTCGTTGTGATAGAATGGGTACTTAGGGACTTGCAGGTGAATGAAGATGGGTGAGTACTCAAAGCTATCTTCGTAGTGACTGACCTCGCTGTGTCTGACTTGGTATCGGTAGAGCTCTTGAAAACTGTATTGCTAGCCTCTTTGGTGTCCTTCCTTGCCTAATTGGTTTTGAATGACAGCGGATGTCAATTCCACAGTATCTTAGCATGCCGCCCTTTAATTTCACTTGAGGGATAAATCAGCATGCATCAGCGCAACCCAGGTCATAGAAATTATACCTCACATTTTGAGCTGCGCATGGGTTGAAAGAAGTGAGGTCAGATATGATGTCCGAGCGTGAGGTGCCAGTCACTTGAGGACTACGGACATAATCTAAAACAGCAACCGGCATTGAAGGGAACCAGAGCTTGAATAGATGAATCTTCCAAGTGGTATCATCATGGCTAGTACAGCCAGAAGCCTCACTGTTGTAAGTCTCAATATCCACGGTAGTAATGCTGTATGCCTCAGCAAGACGCGCGCAGGTGACTTCATACTAAATTGTGTGATTGTAGCAAAGTCTATCGCTACTCTGTTGCAGAGGAAGATTGAGCCTGCATCCCGAATGAAGTCTCGAGGAGGTACTGCCCTCTCACAGCCCCTTGAAATGTTATAACTCATACAAAGAGACTACTTAGAGGCGCATCACCGATAAAGATTGTACGAATCCTTGAATCGATCTGACAGAATCGAGACTAATCAAGAACTTTAGAAACAAGGACTTGCTGTCTTCTTATAGAGTAGAAAAAAGAAAGGATAAAAATCCATGGAATCGAACAAACGGAAAAGAATCGAGGCTACACCGGCTAGAAGTAAGTGGGATGAAGCGTTCTTCGCATTTTATCCCCGGGGTGATTCTTTCACAGCCCCCACCTCCAAATGCATGTGAATCTTTCAATTCCTCATAATCATTCCCACGAGATATAGAATCTCAGGGGGAAAGAAACGGAACAACCATTCGGCGATCGGCAGGGTTTTCATGACCCACCTCAGCACGTGGCACCCTAACCCAAATCGAGATGTACCTGCAGTTTAGCCACATAGTGTACTTACTTTGTATCCCTGCAGCTGAGCTTTATAGAGTTCATGCGTTCATGTAGCTGTCACGCTAAACCTTGACTTGGTACGTACCTTTTGTGGAGACGAAAAGGTACGTACTCTTCAGGTGACCCGGAAGTTCCAAACGTGGTACGTTCTGTGCAATTAGGTCCGATTATCTTTTTATCTCGACAAAAAAGAATAAATAGCTGATGTTGACCTAGTGATCCAATATCCTAGACCTGTAGTTATATTGATAACCCAGTCCCGCGGTGTACATGCTTTGGCAAAACCTTGGAAATCCCGAAGCGACAGGTACTGAAAACCCCACACAAATGCAACACTATCATCCAGAAATTCACGCTAGCTCCAGTATCCCGTGATTGGGATAATGCATGTCAGCTAACATGCGCTAACAAAAGCCAAGGAACCGAGACGAGACCAAACCAAACCAAGCCTTGGACGGTTAGTGTGGTTTACCCAAAATTGAAAAATGGAAAAAAAAATTATTCCTACCAAGGCATCGGCGGGTAACTCTAAAATAACCTTATTTGAAAATTACCACCGGCTGATACTAGTCACTTGTGCCCAATGCTTAGGGCTACGGGTAGCTGCTCCGCCTGCCATGTCTTTTGGTACGAGGCTGGTGGCTGAGACTAACCTGACTAGTATGTGACGGATGACGTCTGTGGCCCACGACTTGTTTTGGATTTCTTTGTCTCAGTTGTTGTGGGTTTGTCTTTGCTTTTAGAGGTTTACAAGTACTTAGTGGGAGGCTCTGATTATTGCTTTCATCGATATTATTCCAACTATGACTCCACTCAGCTCACTTCGGACATATTCATCGACTTGATAAGCAGGAGTTGAATATGTACGCCAAAGCAAATCTTTGAATAAAAAGGAAGCCAACCAGTCAAGTACATCAGAGAAAGGGAATCAAGAACCAGAATCACAATAATGCACAAGGTAACATTCCAGGCAAAATAACCTGATCAGAAATATACGTTAATAGTGGAGAGGCGAGGAGACCATCAGTACTCCTGCAGATAGCAAAGTCATGGTCACAAGTTACAGCAGCAAAAGACGAAAACCCCCCATAGATCAAAGAAAGAACCATCCATTTTGGGAGGGATTGCCCCAGGAGGAAAAAAAAAAAAAAGGGAAAAAAGCTTGACACGCATGAACATAAGACACAGATGCAAAAAGCCCGCCACCCAACCATTCCTTGAGGCCACAATCTTGGCGTCAAGTAACCGGAAGGAAACACACGAAGAAAGGGACGCGTTCCAGCACTTTTCTTTGTGAAGTGGAGATTCCTGCGGAGCCGGAAAGCGCTCTAATACAAGAAGGAGAATAGCAGGAAGAGAGATCAATGTCGGAAAGCCACTCTTTAACTGGATGGATTATAGCCGCAGAGGTTGGTATCATCGAGGGGAAAGACTTGGGAAGGGAGGGGACCGAAACCGGGACGACATGAGTCACAGGCAATGGGATATCGTGATTGAAAAACAGAACAAAAGGAAAAAAAAAGACAAAAAGGAGATGCAGTTTCCGTTTCACAACGTTGGGGAGTCGATTAAAGGATTATTGGGGGTAGCTGGTCGTTGGAGTCTCTGGGGAGCCGTAGCGAAGTCATCAGCCGACCGATCTTGGAGGTCGAAGGTAGGTCAAAATGGTCAAGTCCGAAAGGGGAGGGTGGTTGATCCGGGCAAAGATGGCGACGGGTTGTTGATGTTTCATTTTACTCACGTGACTGGTAGACGTGACCGTTGGGGTACGGAGAGTGTGGGTAGTTAGGAGGGTAGCCCATCTGTCCGTTGCTCTGGTAGACCAGGCCACCACCAGGGCCGCCATATTGACCAGGGACTTGGCTGTCCGCAGGTTGGTAACCGATGGGAGGCAGTTGAGGGCGAACACCACCACCGTAGGCGGAGGGTTGTGCAGCCTGGGGGTCGGAAGGACCACCGGGGGCATCGACATGGCTGGCCTGTGCCTGGGCGGCAGCACGCTCACGCTCCTCGGCAGCCTTGCGCTGTGTATCTTCCTCCTTCTTGCGAGCCTTCCATTCCTTGCGAATTTCCTTGAATTCTGGGATGTTTAGTTAGTGTGGGGTTTGGTGAGAGTATCAAGGTGCAAGTAGAAATGTGCAAGGAGGGATGGTCCGTGACATGGATCAAGAATCCGGCGGGGCGGGAAGGGATAGCGATGCAAGCTAACCTCCGCCGTCGACCACGCTACTGCGGCCCCGCGAGATCTAGTGTAACTCACTAGCGCGGACCAGCCGGCGCTAACCCAATCCAGCGATTTGCGACAACAACTTGGGTTTGCGAAGGGGAAGAAAAAAAAATACACTCGCAATGGTTTTAAAACACCGCAATTCAGACTCACCTTCTGGCGTACGTTTCGCACCGTGCGATTGCATCGTCACGTGTGCGTTCAAGTGATTCAAAGTACCATAGGCCTTCTCACACCCATTCCAACCACACTTATACATGCGCTCAATCTCCTCGTATCGGCGACGAGGACGCTTGTGTTGCTGAGCACCAGGAATAGGAACAAAAGAGTAGACCTAAATTGAGGAATAAACATCAGCGACCCGATCAAGGGAGGTCCAACAAAATTGGAAATAGCCAAATCCAATGAATGGGCAAGGGGAGGCGCTGTTTTTGACAATCCCTGGGCGGGCGACTGAGATCAGAGGACCAAGTCGAAAGCCCCAGAGGCGTCCAAGACAACGATGAAAGAAGCCTTTTCAGGACCAGGAATCATCAAAAACATACCTGGCCAGGGCGCGATCCTGCGGATGCGGGACCAGGGGAGGCGGAACCAACCGTTGTAGCAGGAGAACTATAAGGACCCGGTAACCCATGTGAATGCCCACCATAGCCGGGCCATTCCGGGCGCGCGTACATCTGATGTGGAGGCGGCGGGTGGCTTTGATACTGCATGTCGTGTCCCTGGGGCTGATAGGGGGAGTAAGGAGGAGGATAGGTGGGGCTGTTGGCCGGCAGCGAAGGATCTAGAGGTACGGCGTCAGACTTCAGGTTCGGGCTGCGCAAGGTTGCAGGCATAGGCAGGGACGAACTTGATGCTTGAGCCATACTGGGGACACCGCCGGGTTGAGAATTAGGCGTATAGGACTGAGGACGAGGGAGGTAATCCTGGTAGGCGGGCGAACGAGTCGGTGGGGGATTCAAGCCGTAATCGGACTGAGGTGTGTTCGCGGCTGGAAGAGTGGGAGGTCGCACGTCAGGTTGAGGCGTGTATTGGGGTGGACGCGCCTCGGGTTGCGGGGTGTGGTTGTGAGAGTAGTGAGCACTGGCAGCAGTCGAAGTCTGGTCTGCGAGTGG